>JALAZF010000731.1:0-1200000 GCA_022829125.1 Lathyrus tuberosus
ATAACAAAAGTTCCAATTAAAAAAAAACTCCTCAAATTCACTATAAAAACCATAACGAACATTCCAACTGAAAAACACGAATTTCACTATAAAGACCATTACAAAAGTTCCAAGTTTAAAAACACAACCATTTACTATAAAGACCATAACATAATTTCTTACAAAAAAACTCACCAATTTCACTCTAAAAACCATAACAAAAGTACAAAGTTAAAAACACTCCTCAGTTTCACTATAAAAACCATAACAAAAGTTCCAAGTCAAAAAAACTCACTAATTTCACTGTAATAACAAAACTTCCTAGTGAAAAAACTTACAAATTTCACTATGAAGAACATTTCAAAAGTTCCAAGTTAAAAAATTCATTAATTTCACTATAAAGACCATTACTAAAGTTTCAAGTTAAAAAACTAAAAAATTTCACGATAAAAACCATAACAAAAGTTTCAAGTTATAAAACTCAAAAATTTCACGATAAAAACCATAACAAAAGTTCAAATTTTAAAAACTCGTCCACTTCACTAAAAACCATAACAAAAGTTCAAAGTAAAAAAAACTTAACAATTTCACAAAAGAAACCATAATAAAAGTTCAAATTATAAAAACTCACCAATTGCACTATAAAGACCATTAAAAAAGTTTGAAGTTAACAACTTACATATTTCACTATAAACAATATAACAAAAGTTTCAAGGGAAAAAACTCATTAATTTCACTATAAAGACCATAACAAAAGGTCCAAGTGAAAAAAACTCACCAATTTCACTATAAAGACCATTTCAAATGTTCCAAGTTTAAAAAACACACTAGTTTCTCTCTAAAAACATTAAAAAAAGTTTAAAGTAAAAAAAAAAACTCTCCAATTTCACTATATAAACCATAACAAAAGTTCAAAGTAAAAAAACTCAACAATTTCACAAAAGAAACCATAATAAAAGTTCCAATTATAAAAACTCACCAATTGTAGTATAAAGACCATTAAAAAAGTTTCAAGTTAACAACTTACATATTTCACTATAAACAACAAAACAAAAGTTTCAAGTGAAAAAACTCATTAATTTTACTATAAAGACCATAACAAAAGGTGCAAGTGAAAAAAACTCACCAATTTCACTATCAAGACCATTTCAAGTGTTCCAAGTTAAAAAAAAAGACACTGATTTCTCTCTAAAAACATTAAAAAATGTTTAAAGTAAAAAACTCCCCAATTTCAATATAAAAACGTTAACAAAAGTTCCAAGTGAAAAAACTCACCAATTTCACTATAAAGACCACTACAAAAGTTCAAAGTTAAAAACACTCCTTAATTTAACTATAAAAACCATAAGAAATTTTCCAAATCCAAAAACTCACCAATTTCACTATAAAGACCATTACAAAAGTTCCAAATTTTAAAACTCACCAATTTCACTATTTAAACCATAACAAAAGTTCCAAGTGAAAAAAAAACTCACTAATTTCACTATAAAGACGATAACAACAGATCAAACTTAAAAAACTAACCAATTTCACTATAATAACAAATTTTCCATGTGAAAAAACTTACAAATTTCACCATAAAGACTATTACAAAAGTTCCAAGTTAAAAAAATTCAATAAATTTCACTATAAAGACCATTACAAAAGTTTCAAGTTAAAAAAGTCAAATATTTCGTGATAAAAAACATAACAAAAGTTCCAAGTTAAAAGACGCACCAAATACACTATAAACCATAATAAAAGTTCCAAGTGAAAAAACTCACCAATTTCACTATAAAGTCCATCACAAAAGTTCAAAGATAAAAAACTCCCCAATCTCACTGTCAAAACCATAACAAAAGTTACAAGTTAAAAAACTCACATATTTCACTATAAACACCATAACAAAAGTTCCAAGTGAAAAAACTCACCAATTTCACTATAAAGACCATAATAAAAAGTCAAAGTTAAAAACACTCCCTAATTTCACTATAAAAACCATAACAAAAGTTCCAAGTCCAAAAACTCACCAATTTCACTATAAAGACCATTACAAAAGTTCCAAATTAAAAAACTCACTAATTTCACTATAAAACCATAACAAAAGTTCCAAGTTAAAAAAACTCACCAATTACACTATAAACCATAATAAAAGTTCCAAGCAAAAAAAACTCACCAATTTCACTATAAAGACCATTACAAAAGTTGAAAGTAAAATAGACTCCCCAATTTCACTGTAAAAATCAAAACAAAAGATCCAAGTTAAAAAACTCAAATATTTCACTATAAACACTATAGCAAAAGTTCCAAGTGAAAAACTCACTAATTTCACTATAAAGACCATAACAAAAGTTCTAAGTGAAAAAGCTCACAAATTTCACTATAAAGACCATTACAAATGTTCCAAGTTAAAAAAAACACACCAATTTCTTTCTAAAAACATTAACATAAGTTTAAAATTAATAAAAAAAACTCCTCAATTTCACTATAAAAACCATAACAAAAGTTCCAATTGAAAAAACTCACCAATTTCACTATAAGGGACCATTACAAAAGTTGCAAGTTAAAAAATTCAACAATTTCACTATAAAGACCATAACAAAATATCCTAGAAAAGAACTCACCAATTTCACTCTAAAAACCATAACAATAGTTCAACGTTAAAAACACTCCCTAATTTCACTATAAAAACCAAACAAAAGTTCCAAGTGAAAAAAGTCATCAATTTCACTATAAAGACCATTACAAAAGTTCTGAGTTAAAAAACTCACATACTTCTCTAAAAACACCATAAAAAAAGTTCCAAGTGAAAAAACTCGTTAATTTCACTATAAAGAGCATAAGAAAAGTTCCAAGTGAAAAAACTCAACAATTTCACTATAAAGACCATACAAATGTTCCAAGTTTAAAAAAACTCACCAATTTCTCTCTTAAAACCATAACAAAAGTTCCAATTAAAAAAAAACTCCTCAAATTCACTATAAAAACCATAACGAACATTCCAACTGAAAAACACGAATTTCACTATAAAGACCATTACAAAAGTTCCAAGTTTAAAAACACAACCATTTACTATAAAGACCATAACATAATTTCTTACAAAAAAACTCACCAATTTCACTCTAAAAACCATAACAAAAGTACAAAGTTAAAAACACTCCTCAGTTTCACTATAAAAACCATAACAAAAGTTCCAAGTCAAAAAAACTCACTAATTTCACTGTAATAACAAAACTTCCTAGTGAAAAAACTTACAAATTTCACTATGAAGAACATTTCAAAAGTTCCAAGTTAAAAAATTCATTAATTTCACTATAAAGACCATTACTAAAGTTTCAAGTTAAAAAACTAAAAAATTTCACGATAAAAACCATAACAAAAGTTTCAAGTTATAAAACTCAAAAATTTCACGATAAAAACCATAACAAAAGTTCAAATTTTAAAAACTCGTCCACTTCACTAAAAACCATAACAAAAGTTCAAAGTAAAAAAAACTTAACAATTTCACAAAAGAAACCATAATAAAAGTTCAAATTATAAAAACTCACCAATTGCACTATAAAGACCATTAAAAAAGTTTGAAGTTAACAACTTACATATTTCACTATAAACAATATAACAAAAGTTTCAAGGGAAAAAACTCATTAATTTCACTATAAAGACCATAACAAAAGGTCCAAGTGAAAAAAACTCACCAATTTCACTATAAAGACCATTTCAAATGTTCCAAGTTTAAAAAACACACTAGTTTCTCTCTAAAAACATTAAAAAAAGTTTAAAGTAAAAAAAAAAACTCTCCAATTTCACTATATAAACCATAACAAAAGTTCAAAGTAAAAAAACTCAACAATTTCACAAAAGAAACCATAATAAAAGTTCCAATTATAAAAACTCACCAATTGTAGTATAAAGACCATTAAAAAAGTTTCAAGTTAACAACTTACATATTTCACTATAAACAACAAAACAAAAGTTTCAAGTGAAAAAACTCATTAATTTTACTATAAAGACCATAACAAAAGGTGCAAGTGAAAAAAACTCACCAATTTCACTATCAAGACCATTTCAAGTGTTCCAAGTTAAAAAAAAAGACACTGATTTCTCTCTAAAAACATTAAAAAATGTTTAAAGTAAAAAACTCCCCAATTTCAATATAAAAACGTTAACAAAAGTTCCAAGTGAAAAAACTCACCAATTTCACTATAAAGACCACTACAAAAGTTCAAAGTTAAAAACACTCCTTAATTTAACTATAAAAACCATAAGAAATTTTCCAAATCCAAAAACTCACCAATTTCACTATAAAGACCATTACAAAAGTTCCAAATTTTAAAACTCACCAATTTCACTATTTAAACCATAACAAAAGTTCCAAGTGAAAAAAAAACTCACTAATTTCACTATAAAGACGATAACAACAGATCAAACTTAAAAAACTAACCAATTTCACTATAATAACAAATTTTCCATGTGAAAAAACTTACAAATTTCACCATAAAGACTATTACAAAAGTTCCAAGTTAAAAAAATTCAATAAATTTCACTATAAAGACCATTACAAAAGTTTCAAGTTAAAAAAGTCAAATATTTCGTGATAAAAAACATAACAAAAGTTCCAAGTTAAAAGACGCACCAAATACACTATAAACCATAATAAAAGTTCCAAGTGAAAAAACTCACCAATTTCACTATAAAGTCCATCACAAAAGTTCAAAGATAAAAAACTCCCCAATCTCACTGTCAAAACCATAACAAAAGTTACAAGTTAAAAAACTCACATATTTCACTATAAACACCATAACAAAAGTTCCAAGTGAAAAAACTCACCAATTTCACTATAAAGACCATAATAAAAAGTCAAAGTTAAAAACACTCCCTAATTTCACTATAAAAACCATAACAAAAGTTCCAAGTCCAAAAACTCACCAATTTCACTATAAAGACCATTACAAAAGTTCCAAATTAAAAAACTCACTAATTTCACTATAAAACCATAACAAAAGTTCCAAGTTAAAAAAACTCACCAATTACACTATAAACCATAATAAAAGTTCCAAGCAAAAAAAACTCACCAATTTCACTATAAAGACCATTACAAAAGTTGAAAGTAAAATAGACTCCCCAATTTCACTGTAAAAATCAAAACAAAAGATCCAAGTTAAAAAACTCAAATATTTCACTATAAACACTATAGCAAAAGTTCCAAGTGAAAAACTCACTAATTTCACTATAAAGACCATAACAAAAGTTCTAAGTGAAAAAGCTCACAAATTTCACTATAAAGACCATTACAAATGTTCCAAGTTAAAAAAAACACACCAATTTCTTTCTAAAAACATTAACATAAGTTTAAAATTAATAAAAAAAACTCCTCAATTTCACTATAAAAACCATAACAAAAGTTCCAATTGAAAAAACTCACCAATTTCACTATAAGGGACCATTACAAAAGTTGCAAGTTAAAAAATTCAACAATTTCACTATAAAGACCATAACAAAATATCCTAGAAAAGAACTCACCAATTTCACTCTAAAAACCATAACAATAGTTCAACGTTAAAAACACTCCCTAATTTCACTATAAAAACCAAACAAAAGTTCCAAGTGAAAAAAGTCATCAATTTCACTATAAAGACCATTACAAAAGTTCTGAGTTAAAAAACTCACATACTTCTCTAAAAACACCATAAAAAAAGTTCCAAGTGAAAAAACTCGTTAATTTCACTATAAAGAGCATAAGAAAAGTTCCAAGTGAAAAAACTCAACAATTTCACTATAAAGACCATACAAATGTTCCAAGTTTAAAAAAACTCACCAATTTCTCTCTTAAAACCATAACAAAAGTTCCAATTAAAAAAAACTCCTCAAATTCACTATAAAAACCATAACGAACATTCCAACTGAAAAACACGAATTTCACTATAAAGACCATTACAAAAGTTCCAAGTTTAAAAACACAACCATTTACTATAAAGACCATAACATAATTTCTTACAAAAAAACTCACCAATTTCACTCTAAAAACCATAACAAAAGTACAAAGTTAAAAACACTCCTCAGTTTCACTATAAAAACCATAACAAAAGTTCCAAGTCAAAAAAACTCACTAATTTCACTGTAATAACAAAACTTCCTAGTGAAAAAACTTACAAATTTCACTATGAAGAACATTTCAAAAGTTCCAAGTTAAAAAATTCATTAATTTCACTATAAAGACCATTACTAAAGTTTCAAGTTAAAAAACTAAAAAATTTCACGATAAAAACCATAACAAAAGTTTCAAGTTATAAAACTCAAAAATTTCACGATAAAAACCATAACAAAAGTTCAAATTTTAAAAACTCGTCCACTTCACTAAAAACCATAACAAAAGTTCAAAGTAAAAAAAACTTAACAATTTCACAAAAGAAACCATAATAAAAGTTCAAATTATAAAAACTCACCAATTGCACTATAAAGACCATTAAAAAAGTTTGAAGTTAACAACTTACATATTTCACTATAAACAATATAACAAAAGTTTCAAGGGAAAAAACTCATTAATTTCACTATAAAGACCATAACAAAAGGTCCAAGTGAAAAAAACTCACCAATTTCACTATAAAGACCATTTCAAATGTTCCAAGTTTAAAAAACACACTAGTTTCTCTCTAAAAACATTAAAAAAAGTTTAAAGTAAAAAAAAAAACTCTCCAATTTCACTATATAAACCATAACAAAAGTTCAAAGTAAAAAAACTCAACAATTTCACAAAAGAAACCATAATAAAAGTTCCAATTATAAAAACTCACCAATTGTAGTATAAAGACCATTAAAAAAGTTTCAAGTTAACAACTTACATATTTCACTATAAACAACAAAACAAAAGTTTCAAGTGAAAAAACTCATTAATTTTACTATAAAGACCATAACAAAAGGTGCAAGTGAAAAAAACTCACCAATTTCACTATCAAGACCATTTCAAGTGTTCCAAGTTAAAAAAAAAGACACTGATTTCTCTCTAAAAACATTAAAAAATGTTTAAAGTAAAAAACTCCCCAATTTCAATATAAAAACGTTAACAAAAGTTCCAAGTGAAAAAACTCACCAATTTCACTATAAAGACCACTACAAAAGTTCAAAGTTAAAAACACTCCTTAATTTAACTATAAAAACCATAAGAAATTTTCCAAATCCAAAAACTCACCAATTTCACTATAAAGACCATTACAAAAGTTCCAAATTTTAAAACTCACCAATTTCACTATTTAAACCATAACAAAAGTTCCAAGTGAAAAAAAAACTCACTAATTTCACTATAAAGACGATAACAACAGATCAAACTTAAAAAACTAACCAATTTCACTATAATAACAAATTTTCCATGTGAAAAAACTTACAAATTTCACCATAAAGACTATTACAAAAGTTCCAAGTTAAAAAAATTCAATAAATTTCACTATAAAGACCATTACAAAAGTTTCAAGTTAAAAAAGTCAAATATTTCGTGATAAAAAACATAACAAAAGTTCCAAGTTAAAAGACGCACCAAATACACTATAAACCATAATAAAAGTTCCAAGTGAAAAAACTCACCAATTTCACTATAAAGTCCATCACAAAAGTTCAAAGATAAAAAACTCCCCAATCTCACTGTCAAAACCATAACAAAAGTTACAAGTTAAAAAACTCACATATTTCACTATAAACACCATAACAAAAGTTCCAAGTGAAAAAACTCACCAATTTCACTATAAAGACCATAATAAAAAGTCAAAGTTAAAAACACTCCCTAATTTCACTATAAAAACCATAACAAAAGTTCCAAGTCCAAAAACTCACCAATTTCACTATAAAGACCATTACAAAAGTTCCAAATTAAAAAACTCACTAATTTCACTATAAAACCATAACAAAAGTTCCAAGTTAAAAAAACTCACCAATTACACTATAAACCATAATAAAAGTTCCAAGCAAAAAAAACTCACCAATTTCACTATAAAGACCATTACAAAAGTTGAAAGTAAAATAGACTCCCCAATTTCACTGTAAAAATCAAAACAAAAGATCCAAGTTAAAAAACTCAAATATTTCACTATAAACACTATAGCAAAAGTTCCAAGTGAAAAACTCACTAATTTCACTATAAAGACCATAACAAAAGTTCTAAGTGAAAAAGCTCACAAATTTCACTATAAAGACCATTACAAATGTTCCAAGTTAAAAAAAACACACCAATTTCTTTCTAAAAACATTAACATAAGTTTAAAATTAATAAAAAAAACTCCTCAATTTCACTATAAAAACCATAACAAAAGTTCCAATTGAAAAAACTCACCAATTTCACTATAAGGGACCATTACAAAAGTTGCAAGTTAAAAAATTCAACAATTTCACTATAAAGACCATAACAAAATATCCTAGAAAAGAACTCACCAATTTCACTCTAAAAACCATAACAATAGTTCAACGTTAAAAACACTCCCTAATTTCACTATAAAAACCAAACAAAAGTTCCAAGTGAAAAAAGTCATCAATTTCACTATAAAGACCATTACAAAAGTTCTGAGTTAAAAAACTCACATACTTCTCTAAAAACACCATAAAAAAAGTTCCAAGTGAAAAAACTCGTTAATTTCACTATAAAGAGCATAAGAAAAGTTCCAAGTGAAAAAACTCAACAATTTCACTATAAAGACCATACAAATGTTCCAAGTTTAAAAAAACTCACCAATTTCTCTCTTAAAACCATAACAAAAGTTCCAATTAAAAAAAACTCCTCAAATTCACTATAAAAACCATAACGAACATTCCAACTGAAAAACACGAATTTCACTATAAAGACCATTACAAAAGTTCCAAGTTTAAAAACACAACCATTTACTATAAAGACCATAACATAATTTCTTACAAAAAAACTCACCAATTTCACTCTAAAAACCATAACAAAAGTACAAAGTTAAAAACACTCCTCAGTTTCACTATAAAAACCATAACAAAAGTTCCAAGTCAAAAAAACTCACTAATTTCACTGTAATAACAAAACTTCCTAGTGAAAAAACTTACAAATTTCACTATGAAGAACATTTCAAAAGTTCCAAGTTAAAAAATTCATTAATTTCACTATAAAGACCATTACTAAAGTTTCAAGTTAAAAAACTAAAAAATTTCACGATAAAAACCATAACAAAAGTTTCAAGTTATAAAACTCAAAAATTTCACGATAAAAACCATAACAAAAGTTCAAATTTTAAAAACTCGTCCACTTCACTAAAAACCATAACAAAAGTTCAAAGTAAAAAAAACTTAACAATTTCACAAAAGAAACCATAATAAAAGTTCAAATTATAAAAACTCACCAATTGCACTATAAAGACCATTAAAAAAGTTTGAAGTTAACAACTTACATATTTCACTATAAACAATATAACAAAAGTTTCAAGGGAAAAAACTCATTAATTTCACTATAAAGACCATAACAAAAGGTCCAAGTGAAAAAAACTCACCAATTTCACTATAAAGACCATTTCAAATGTTCCAAGTTTAAAAAACACACTAGTTTCTCTCTAAAAACATTAAAAAAAGTTTAAAGTAAAAAAAAAAACTCTCCAATTTCACTATATAAACCATAACAAAAGTTCAAAGTAAAAAAACTCAACAATTTCACAAAAGAAACCATAATAAAAGTTCCAATTATAAAAACTCACCAATTGTAGTATAAAGACCATTAAAAAAGTTTCAAGTTAACAACTTACATATTTCACTATAAACAACAAAACAAAAGTTTCAAGTGAAAAAACTCATTAATTTTACTATAAAGACCATAACAAAAGGTGCAAGTGAAAAAAACTCACCAATTTCACTATCAAGACCATTTCAAGTGTTCCAAGTTAAAAAAAAAGACACTGATTTCTCTCTAAAAACATTAAAAAATGTTTAAAGTAAAAAACTCCCCAATTTCAATATAAAAACGTTAACAAAAGTTCCAAGTGAAAAAACTCACCAATTTCACTATAAAGACCACTACAAAAGTTCAAAGTTAAAAACACTCCTTAATTTAACTATAAAAACCATAAGAAATTTTCCAAATCCAAAAACTCACCAATTTCACTATAAAGACCATTACAAAAGTTCCAAATTTTAAAACTCACCAATTTCACTATTTAAACCATAACAAAAGTTCCAAGTGAAAAAAAAACTCACTAATTTCACTATAAAGACGATAACAACAGATCAAACTTAAAAAACTAACCAATTTCACTATAATAACAAATTTTCCATGTGAAAAAACTTACAAATTTCACCATAAAGACTATTACAAAAGTTCCAAGTTAAAAAAATTCAATAAATTTCACTATAAAGACCATTACAAAAGTTTCAAGTTAAAAAAGTCAAATATTTCGTGATAAAAAACATAACAAAAGTTCCAAGTTAAAAGACGCACCAAATACACTATAAACCATAATAAAAGTTCCTAGTGAAAAAACTCACCAATTTCACTATAAAGTCCATCACAAAAGTTCAAAGATAAAAAACTCCCCAATCTCACTGTCAAAACCATAACAAAAGTTACAAGTTAAAAAACTCACATATTTCACTATAAACACCATAACAAAAGTTCCAAGTGAAAAAACTCACCAATTTCACTATAAAGACCATAATAAAAAGTCAAAGTTAAAAACACTCCCTAATTTCACTATAAAAACCATAACAAAAGTTCCAAGTCCAAAAACTCACCAATTTCACTATAAAGACCATTACAAAAGTTCCAAATTAAAAAACTCACTAATTTCACTATAAAACCATAACAAAAGTTCCAAGTTAAAAAAACTCACCAATTACACTATAAACCATAATAAAAGTTCCAAGCAAAAAAAACTCACCAATTTCACTATAAAGACCATTACAAAAGTTGAAAGTAAAATAGACTCCCCAATTTCACTGTAAAAATCAAAACAAAAGATCCAAGTTAAAAAACTCAAATATTTCACTATAAACACTATAGCAAAAGTTCCAAGTGAAAAACTCACTAATTTCACTATAAAGACCATAACAAAAGTTCTAAGTGAAAAAGCTCACAAATTTCACTATAAAGACCATTACAAATGTTCCAAGTTAAAAAAAACACACCAATTTCTTTCTAAAAACATTAACATAAGTTTAAAATTAATAAAAAAAACTCCTCAATTTCACTATAAAAACCATAACAAAAGTTCCAATTGAAAAAACTCACCAATTTCACTATAAGGGACCATTACAAAAGTTGCAAGTTAAAAAATTCAACAATTTCACTATAAAGACCATAACAAAATATCCTAGAAAAGAACTCACCAATTTCACTCTAAAAACCATAACAATAGTTCAACGTTAAAAACACTCCCTAATTTCACTATAAAAACCAAACAAAAGTTCCAAGTGAAAAAAGTCATCAATTTCACTATAAAGACCATTACAAAAGTTCTGAGTTAAAAAACTCACATACTTCTCTAAAAACACCATAAAAAAAGTTCCAAGTGAAAAAACTCGTTAATTTCACTATAAAGAGCATAAGAAAAGTTCCAAGTGAAAAAACTCAACAATTTCACTATAAAGACCATACAAATGTTCCAAGTTTAAAAAAACTCACCAATTTCTCTCTTAAAACCATAACAAAAGTTCCAATTAAAAAAAAACTCCTCAAATTCACTATAAAAACCATAACGAACATTCCAACTGAAAAACACGAATTTCACTATAAAGACCATTACAAAAGTTCCAAGTTTAAAAACACAACCATTTACTATAAAGACCATAACATAATTTCTTACAAAAAAACTCACCAATTTCACTCTAAAAACCATAACAAAAGTACAAAGTTAAAAACACTCCTCAGTTTCACTATAAAAACCATAACAAAAGTTCCAAGTCAAAAAAACTCACTAATTTCACTGTAATAACAAAACTTCCTAGTGAAAAAACTTACAAATTTCACTATGAAGAACATTTCAAAAGTTCCAAGTTAAAAAATTCATTAATTTCACTATAAAGACCATTACTAAAGTTTCAAGTTAAAAAACTAAAAAATTTCACGATAAAAACCATAACAAAAGTTTCAAGTTATAAAACTCAAAAATTTCACGATAAAAACCATAACAAAAGTTCAAATTTTAAAAACTCGTCCACTTCACTAAAAACCATAACAAAAGTTCAAAGTAAAAAAAACTTAACAATTTCACAAAAGAAACCATAATAAAAGTTCAAATTATAAAAACTCACCAATTGCACTATAAAGACCATTAAAAAAGTTTGAAGTTAACAACTTACATATTTCACTATAAACAATATAACAAAAGTTTCAAGGGAAAAAACTCATTAATTTCACTATAAAGACCATAACAAAAGGTCCAAGTGAAAAAAACTCACCAATTTCACTATAAAGACCATTTCAAATGTTCCAAGTTTAAAAAACACACTAGTTTCTCTCTAAAAACATTAAAAAAAGTTTAAAGTAAAAAAAAAAACTCTCCAATTTCACTATATAAACCATAACAAAAGTTCAAAGTAAAAAAACTCAACAATTTCACAAAAGAAACCATAATAAAAGTTCCAATTATAAAAACTCACCAATTGTAGTATAAAGACCATTAAAAAAGTTTCAAGTTAACAACTTACATATTTCACTATAAACAACAAAACAAAAGTTTCAAGTGAAAAAACTCATTAATTTTACTATAAAGACCATAACAAAAGGTGCAAGTGAAAAAAACTCACCAATTTCACTATCAAGACCATTTCAAGTGTTCCAAGTTAAAAAAAAAGACACTGATTTCTCTCTAAAAACATTAAAAAATGTTTAAAGTAAAAAACTCCCCAATTTCAATATAAAAACGTTAACAAAAGTTCCAAGTGAAAAAACTCACCAATTTCACTATAAAGACCACTACAAAAGTTCAAAGTTAAAAACACTCCTTAATTTAACTATAAAAACCATAAGAAATTTTCCAAATCCAAAAACTCACCAATTTCACTATAAAGACCATTACAAAAGTTCCAAATTTTAAAACTCACCAATTTCACTATTTAAACCATAACAAAAGTTCCAAGTGAAAAAAAAACTCACTAATTTCACTATAAAGACGATAACAACAGATCAAACTTAAAAAACTAACCAATTTCACTATAATAACAAATTTTCCATGTGAAAAAACTTACAAATTTCACCATAAAGACTATTACAAAAGTTCCAAGTTAAAAAAATTCAATAAATTTCACTATAAAGACCATTACAAAAGTTTCAAGTTAAAAAAGTCAAATATTTCGTGATAAAAAACATAACAAAAGTTTCAAGTTAAAAGACGCACCAAATACACTATAAACCATAATAAAAGTTCCTAGTGAAAAAACTCACCAATTTCACTATAAAGTCCATCACAAAAGTTCAAAGATAAAAAACTCCCCAATCTCACTGTCAAAACCATAACAAAAGTTACAAGTTAAAAAACTCACATATTTCACTATAAACACCATAACAAAAGTTCCAAGTGAAAAAACTCACCAATTTCACTATAAAGACCATAATAAAAAGTCAAAGTTAAAAACACTCCCTAATTTCACTATAAAAACCATAACAAAAGTTCCAAGTCCAAAAACTCACCAATTTCACTATAAAGACCATTACAAAAGTTCCAAATTAAAAAACTCACTAATTTCACTATAAAACCATAACAAAAGTTCCAAGTTAAAAAAACTCACCAATTACACTATAAACCATAATAAAAGTTCCAAGCAAAAAAAACTCACCAATTTCACTATAAAGACCATTACAAAAGTTGAAAGTAAAATAGACTCCCCAATTTCACTGTAAAAATCAAAACAAAAGATCCAAGTTAAAAAACTCAAATATTTCACTATAAACACTATAGCAAAAGTTCCAAGTGAAAAACTCACTAATTTCACTATAAAGACCATAACAAAAGTTCTAAGTGAAAAAGCTCACAAATTTCACTATAAAGACCATTACAAATGTTCCAAGTTAAAAAAAACACACCAATTTCTTTCTAAAAACATTAACATAAGTTTAAAATTAATAAAAAAAACTCCTCAATTTCACTATAAAAACCATAACAAAAGTTCCAATTGAAAAAACTCACCAATTTCACTATAAGGGACCATTACAAAAGTTGCAAGTTAAAAAATTCAACAATTTCACTATAAAGACCATAACAAAATATCCTAGAAAAGAACTCACCAATTTCACTCTAAAAACCATAACAATAGTTCAACGTTAAAAACACTCCCTAATTTCACTATAAAAACCAAACAAAAGTTCCAAGTGAAAAAAGTCATCAATTTCACTATAAAGACCATTACAAAAGTTCTGAGTTAAAAAACTCACATACTTCTCTAAAAACACCATAAAAAAAGTTCCAAGTGAAAAAACTCGTTAATTTCACTATAAAGAGCATAAGAAAAGTTCCAAGTGAAAAAACTCAACAATTTCACTATAAAGACCATACAAATGTTCCAAGTTTAAAAAAACTCACCAATTTCTCTCTTAAAACCATAACAAAAGTTCCAATTAAAAAAAAACTCCTCAAATTCACTATAAAAACCATAACGAACATTCCAACTGAAAAACACGAATTTCACTATAAAGACCATTACAAAAGTTCCAAGTTTAAAAACACAACCATTTACTATAAAGACCATAACATAATTTCTTACAAAAAAACTCACCAATTTCACTCTAAAAACCATAACAAAAGTACAAAGTTAAAAACACTCCTCAGTTTCACTATAAAAACCATAACAAAAGTTCCAAGTCAAAAAAACTCACTAATTTCACTGTAATAACAAAACTTCCTAGTGAAAAAACTTACAAATTTCACTATGAAGAACATTTCAAAAGTTCCAAGTTAAAAAATTCATTAATTTCACTATAAAGACCATTACTAAAGTTTCAAGTTAAAAAACTAAATAATTTCACGATAAAAACCATAACAAAAGTTTCAAGTTATAAAACTCAAAAATTTCACGATAAAAACCATAACAAAAGTTCAAATTTTAAAAACTCGTCCACTTCACTAAAAACCATAACAAAAGTTCAAAGTAAAAAAAACTTAACAATTTCACAAAAGAAACCATAATAAAAGTTCAAATTATAAAAACTCACCAATTGCACTATAAAGACCATTAAAAAAGTTTGAAGTTAACAACTTACATATTTCACTATAAACAATATAACAAAAGTTTCAAGGGAAAAAACTCATTAATTTCACTATAAAGACCATAACAAAAGGTCCAAGTGAAAAAAACTCACCAATTTCACTATAAAGACCATTTCAAATGTTCCAAGTTTAAAAAACACACTAGTTTCTCTCTAAAAACATTAAAAAAAGTTTAAAGTAAAAAAAAAAAACTCTCCAATTTCACTATATAAACCATAACAAAAGTTCAAAGTAAAAAAACTCAACAATTTCACAAAAGAAACCATAATAAAAGTTCCAATTATAAAAACTCACCAATTGTAGTATAAAGACCATTAAAAAAGTTTCAAGTTAACAACTTACATATTTCACTATAAACAACAAAACAAAAGTTTCAAGTGAAAAAACTCATTAATTTTACTATAAAGACCATAACAAAAGGTGCAAGTGAAAAAAACTCACCAATTTCACTATCAAGACCATTTCAAGTGTTCCAAGTTAAAAAAAAAAGACACTGATTTCTCTCTAAAAACATTAAAAAATGTTTAAAGTAAAAAACTCCCCAATTTCAATATAAAAACGTTAACAAAAGTTCCAAGTGAAAAAACTCACCAATTTCACTATAAAGACCACTACAAAAGTTCAAAGTTAAAAACACTCCTTAATTTAACTATAAAAACCATAAGAAATTTTCCAAATCCAAAAACTCACCAATTTCACTATAAAGACCATTACAAAAGTTCCAAATTTTAAAACTCACCAATTTCACTATTTAAACCATAACAAAAGTTCCAAGTGAAAAAAAAACTCACTAATTTCACTATAAAGACGATAACAACAGATCAAACTTAAAAAACTAACCAATTTCACTATAATAACAAATTTTCCATGTGAAAAAACTTACAAATTTCACCATAAAGACTATTACAAAAGTTCCAAGTTAAAAAAATTCAATAAATTTCACTATAAAGACCATTACAAAAGTTTCAAGTTAAAAAAGTCAAATATTTCGTGATAAAAAACATAACAAAAGTTCCAAGTTAAAAGACGCACCAAATACACTATAAACCATAATAAAAGTTCCTAGTGAAAAAACTCACCAATTTCACTATAAAGTCCATCACAAAAGTTCAAAGATAAAAAACTCCCCAATCTCACTGTCAAAACCATAACAAAAGTTACAAGTTAAAAAACTCACATATTTCACTATAAACACCATAACAAAAGTTCCAAGTGAAAAAACTCACCAATTTCACTATAAAGACCATAATAAAAAGTCAAAGTTAAAAACACTCCCTAATTTCACTATAAAAACCATAACAAAAGTTCCAAGTCCAAAAACTCACCAATTTCACTATAAAGACCATTACAAAAGTTCCAAATTAAAAAACTCACTAATTTCACTATAAAACCATAACAAAAGTTCCAAGTTAAAAAAACTCACCAATTACACTATAAACCATAATAAAAGTTCCAAGCAAAAAAAACTCACCAATTTCACTATAAAGACCATTACAAAAGTTGAAAGTAAAATAGACTCCCCAATTTCACTGTAAAAATCAAAACAAAAGATCCAAGTTAAAAAACTCAAATATTTCACTATAAACACTATAGCAAAAGTTCCAAGTGAAAAACTCACTAATTTCACTATAAAGACCATAACAAAAGTTCTAAGTGAAAAAGCTCACAAATTTCACTATAAAGACCATTACAAATGTTCCAAGTTAAAAAAAACACACCAATTTCTTTCTAAAAACATTAACATAAGTTTAAAATTAATAAAAAAAACTCCTCAATTTCACTATAAAAACCATAACAAAAGTTCCAATTGAAAAAACTCACCAATTTCACTATAAGGGACCATTACAAAAGTTGCAAGTTAAAAAATTCAACAATTTCACTATAAAGACCATAACAAAATATCCTAGAAAAGAACTCACCAATTTCACTCTAAAAACCATAACAATAGTTCAACGTTAAAAACACTCCCTAATTTCACTATAAAAACCAAACAAAAGTTCCAAGTGAAAAAAGTCATCAATTTCACTATAAAGACCATTACAAAAGTTCTGAGTTAAAAAACTCACATACTTCTCTAAAAACACCATAAAAAAAGTTCCAAGTGAAAAAACTCGTTAATTTCACTATAAAGAGCATAAGAAAAGTTCCAAGTGAAAAAACTCAACAATTTCACTATAAAGACCATACAAATGTTCCAAGTTTAAAAAAACTCACCAATTTCTCTCTTAAAACCATAACAAAAGTTCCAATTAAAAAAAAAACTCCTCAAATTCACTATAAAAACCATAACGAACATTCCAACTGAAAAACACGAATTTCACTATAAAGACCATTACAAAAGTTCCAAGTTTAAAAACACAACCATTTACTATAAAGACCATAACATAATTTCTTACAAAAAAACTCACCAATTTCACTCTAAAAACCATAACAAAAGTACAAAGTTAAAAACACTCCTCAGTTTCACTATAAAAACCATAACAAAAGTTCCAAGTCAAAAAAACTCACTAATTTCACTGTAATAACAAAACTTCCTAGTGAAAAAACTTACAAATTTCACTATGAAGAACATTTCAAAAGTTCCAAGTTAAAAAATTCATTAATTTCACTATAAAGACCATTACTAAAGTTTCAAGTTAAAAAACTAAAAAATTTCACGATAAAAACCATAACAAAAGTTTCAAGTTATAAAACTCAAAAATTTCACGATAAAAACCATAACAAAAGTTCAAATTTTAAAAACTCGTCCACTTCACTAAAAACCATAACAAAAGTTCAAAGTAAAAAAAACTTAACAATTTCACAAAAGAAACCATAATAAAAGTTCAAATTATAAAAACTCACCAATTGCACTATAAAGACCATTAAAAAAGTTTGAAGTTAACAACTTACATATTTCACTATAAACAATATAACAAAAGTTTCAAGGGAAAAAACTCATTAATTTCACTATAAAGACCATAACAAAAGGTCCAAGTGAAAAAAACTCACCAATTTCACTATAAAGACCATTTCAAATGTTCCAAGTTTAAAAAACACACTAGTTTCTCTCTAAAAACATTAAAAAAAGTTTAAAGTAAAAAAAAAAACTCTCCAATTTCACTATATAAACCATAACAAAAGTTCAAAGTAAAAAAACTCAACAATTTCACAAAAGAAACCATAATAAAAGTTCCAATTATAAAAACTCACCAATTGTAGTATAAAGACCATTAAAAAAGTTTCAAGTTAACAACTTACATATTTCACTATAAACAACAAAACAAAAGTTTCAAGTGAAAAAACTCATTAATTTTACTATAAAGACCATAACAAAAGGTGCAAGTGAAAAAAACTCACCAATTTCACTATCAAGACCATTTCAAGTGTTCCAAGTTAAAAAAAAAGACACTGATTTCTCTCTAAAAACATTAAAAAATGTTTAAAGTAAAAAACTCCCCAATTTCAATATAAAAACGTTAACAAAAGTTCCAAGTGAAAAAACTCACCAATTTCACTATAAAGACCACTACAAAAGTTCAAAGTTAAAAACACTCCTTAATTTAACTATAAAAACCATAAGAAATTTTCCAAATCCAAAAACTCACCAATTTCACTATAAAGACCATTACAAAAGTTCCAAATTTTAAAACTCACCAATTTCACTATTTAAACCATAACAAAAGTTCCAAGTGAAAAAAAAACTCACTAATTTCACTATAAAGACGATAACAACAGATCAAACTTAAAAAACTAACCAATTTCACTATAATAACAAATTTTCCATGTGAAAAAACTTACAAATTTCACCATAAAGACTATTACAAAAGTTCCAAGTTAAAAAAATTCAATAAATTTCACTATAAAGACCATTACAAAAGTTTCAAGTTAAAAAAGTCAAATATTTCGTGATAAAAAACATAACAAAAGTTCCAAGTTAAAAGACGCACCAAATACACTATAAACCATAATAAAAGTTCCTAGTGAAAAAACTCACCAATTTCACTATAAAGTCCATCACAAAAGTTCAAAGATAAAAAACTCCCCAATCTCACTGTCAAAACCATAACAAAAGTTACAAGTTAAAAAACTCACATATTTCACTATAAACACCATAACAAAAGTTCCAAGTGAAAAAACTCACCAATTTCACTATAAAGACCATAATAAAAAGTCAAAGTTAAAAACACTCCCTAATTTCACTATAAAAACCATAACAAAAGTTCCAAGTCCAAAAACTCACCAATTTCACTATAAAGACCATTACAAAAGTTCCAAATTAAAAAACTCACTAATTTCACTATAAAACCATAACAAAAGTTCCAAGTTAAAAAAACTCACCAATTACACTATAAACCATAATAAAAGTTCCAAGCAAAAAAAACTCACCAATTTCACTATAAAGACCATTACAAAAGTTGAAAGTAAAATAGACTCCCCAATTTCACTGTAAAAATCAAAACAAAAGATCCAAGTTAAAAAACTCAAATATTTCACTATAAACACTATAGCAAAAGTTCCAAGTGAAAAACTCACTAATTTCACTATAAAGACCATAACAAAAGTTCTAAGTGAAAAAGCTCACAAATTTCACTATAAAGACCATTACAAATGTTCCAAGTTAAAAAAAACACACCAATTTCTTTCTAAAAACATTAACATAAGTTTAAAATTAATAAAAAAAACTCCTCAATTTCACTATAAAAACCATAACAAAAGTTCCAATTGAAAAAACTCACCAATTTCACTATAAGGGACCATTACAAAAGTTGCAAGTTAAAAAATTCAACAATTTCACTATAAAGACCATAACAAAATATCCTAGAAAAGAACTCACCAATTTCACTCTAAAAACCATAACAATAGTTCAACGTTAAAAACACTCCCTAATTTCACTATAAAAACCAAACAAAAGTTACAAGTGAAAAAAGTCATCAATTTCACTATAAAGACCATTACAAAAGTTCTGAGTTAAAAAACTCACATACTTCTCTAAAAACACCATAAAAAAAGTTCCAAGTGAAAAAACTCGTTAATTTCACTATAAAGAGCATAAGAAAAGTTCCAAGTGAAAAAACTCAACAATTTCACTATAAAGACCATACAAATGTTCCAAGTTTAAAAAAACTCACCAATTTCTCTCTTAAAACCATAACAAAAGTTCCAATTAAAAAAAACTCCTCAATTTCACTATAAAAACCATAACGAACATTCCAACTGAAAAACACGAATTTCACTATAAAGACCGTTACAAAAGTTCCAAGTTTAAAAACACAACCATTTACTATAAAGACCATAACATAATTTCTTAGAAAAAAACCCACCAATTTCACTCTAAAAACCATAACAAAAGTACAAAGTTAAAAACACTCCTCAGTTTCACTATAAAAACCATAACAAAAGTTCCAAGTAAAAAAAACTCACTAATTTCACTGTAATAACAAAACTTCCTAGTGAAAAAACTTACAAATTTCACTATGAAGAACATTTCAAAAGTTCCAAGTTAAAAAATTCATTAATTTCACTATAAAGACCATTACTAAAGTTTCAAGTTAAAAAACTAAAAAATTTCACGATAAAAACCATAACAAAAGTTTCAAGTTATAAAACTCAAAAATTTCACGATAAAAACCATAACAAAAGTTCAAATTTTAAAAACTCGTCCACTTCACTAAAAACCATAACAAAAGTTCAAAGTAAAAAAAACTTAACAATTTCACAAAAGAAACCATAATAAAAGTTCAAATTATAAAAACTCACCAATTGCACTATAAAGACCATTAAAAAAGTTTGAAGTTAACAACTTACATATTTCACTATAAACAATATAACAAAAGTTTCAAGGGAAAAAACTCATTAATTTCACTATAAAGACCATAACAAAAGGTCCAAGTGAAAAAAACTCACCAATTTCACTATAAAGACCATTTCAAATGTTCCAAGTTTAAAAAACACATGAGTTTCTCTCTAAAAACATTAAAAAAAGTTTAAAGTAAAAAAAAAACTCTCCAATTTCACTATATAAACCATAACAAAAGTTCAAAGTAAAAAAACTCAACAATTTCACAAAAGAAACCATAATAAAAGTTCCAATTATAAAAACTCACCAATTGTAGTATAAAGACCATTAAAAAAGTTTCAAGTTAACAACTTACATATTTCACTATAAACAACAAAACAAAAGTTTCAAGTGAAAAAACTCATTAATTTTACTATAAAGACCATAACAAAAGGTGCAAGTGAAAAAAAACTCACCAATTTCACTATCAAGACCATTTCAAGTGTTCCAAGTTAAAAAAAAAAAGACACTGATTTCTCTCTAAAAACATTAAAAAATGTTTAAAGTAAAAAACTCCCCAATTTCAATATAAAAACGTTAACAAAAGTTCCAAGTGAAAAAACTCACCAATTTCACTATAAAGACCACTACAAAAGTTCCAAGTTAAAAAATACGACAATTTCACTATAAAGACCATAACAAAATTTCCTAGGAAAAAACTCACCAATTTCACTATATAAACCATAACAAAAGTTCAAAGTTAAAAACACTCCTTAATTTAACTATAAAAACCATAAGAAATTTTCCAAGTCCAAAAACTCACCAATTTCACTATAAAGACCATTACAAAAGTTCCAAATTTTAAAACTCACCAATTTCACTATTTAAACCATAACAAAAGTTCCAAGTGAAAAAAAAACTCACTAATTTCACTATAAAGACGATAACAACAGATCAAACTTAAAAAACTAACCAATTTCACTATAATAACAAATTTTTCATGTGAAAAAACTTACAAATTTCACCATAAAGACTATTACAAAAGTTCCAAGTTAAAAAAATTCAATAAATTTCACTATAAAGACCATTACAAAAGTTTCAAGTTAAAAAAGTCAAATATTTCGTGATAAAAAACATAACAAAAGTTCCAAGTTAAAAGACGCACCAAATACACTATAAACCATAATAAAAGTTCCAAGTGAAAAAACTCACCAATTTCACTATAAAGTCCATCACAAAAGTTCAAAGTAAAAAAACTCCCCAATCTCACTGTCAAAACCATAACAAAAGTTACAAGTTAAAAAACTCACATATTTCACTATAAACACCATAACAAAAGTTCCAAGTGAAAAAACTCACCAATTTCACTATAAAGACCATAATAAAAAGTCAAAGTTAAAAACACTCCCTAATTTCACTATAAAAACCATAACAAAAGTTCCAAGTCCAAAAACTCACCAATTTCACTATAAAGACCATTACAAAAGTTCCAAATTAAAAAACTCACTAATTTCACTATAAAACCATAACAAAAGTTCCAAGTTAAAAAAACTCACCAATTACACTATAAACCATAATAAAAGTTCCAAGCAAAAAAAACTCACCAATTTCACTATAAAGACCATTACAAAAGTTGAAAGTAAAATAGACTCCCCAATTTCACTGTAAAAATCAAAACAAAAGATCCAAGTTAAAAAACTCAAATATTTCACTATAAACACTATAGCAAAAGTTCCAAGTGAAAAACTCACTAATTTCACTATAAAGACCATAACAAAAGTTCTAAGTGAAAAAGCTCACAAATTTCACTATAAAGACCATTACAAATGTTCCAAGTTAAAAAAAACACACCAATTTCTTTCTAAAAACATTAACATAAGTTTAAAATTAATAAAAAAAACTCCTCAATTTCACTATAAAAACCATAACAAAAGTTCCAATTGAAAAAACTCACCAATTTCACTATAAGGGACCATTACAAAAGTTGCAAGTTAAAAAATTCAACAATTTCACTATAAAGACCATAACAAAATATCCTAGAAAAGAACTCACCAATTTCACTCTAAAAACCATAACAATAGTTCAACGTTAAAAACACTCCCTAATTTCACTATAAAAACCAAACAAAAGTTCCAAGTGAAAAAAGTCATCAATTTCACTATAAAGACCATTACAAAAGTTCTGAGTTAAAAAACTCACATACTTCTCTAAAAACACCATAAAAAAAGTTCCAAGTGAAAAAACTCGTTAATTTCACTATAAAGAGCATAAGAAAAGTTCCAAGTGAAAAAACTCAACAATTTCACTATAAAGACCATACAAATGTTCCAAGTTTAAAAAAACTCACCAATTTCTCTCTTAAAACCATAACAAAAGTTCCAATTAAAAAAAAACTCCTCAAATTCACTATAAAAACCATAACGAACATTCCAACTGAAAAACACGAATTTCACTATAAAGACCATTACAAAAGTTCCAAGTTTAAAAACACAACCATTTACTATAAAGACCATAACATAATTTCTTACAAAAAAACTCACCAATTTCACTCTAAAAACCATAACAAAAGTACAAAGTTAAAAACACTCCTCAGTTTCACTATAAAAACCATAACAAAAGTTCCAAGTCAAAAAAACTCACTAATTTCACTGTAATAACAAAACTTCCTAGTGAAAAAACTTACAAATTTCACTATGAAGAACATTTCAAAAGTTCCAAGTTAAAAAATTCATTAATTTCACTATAAAGACCATTACTAAAGTTTCAAGTTAAAAAACTAAAAAATTTCACGATAAAAACCATAACAAAAGTTTCAAGTTATAAAACTCAAAAATTTCACGATAAAAACCATAACAAAAGTTCAAATTTTAAAAACTCGTCCACTTCACTAAAAACCATAACAAAAGTTCAAAGTAAAAAAAACTTAACAATTTCACAAAAGAAACCATAATAAAAGTTCAAATTATAAAAACTCACCAATTGCACTATAAAGACCATTAAAAAAGTTTGAAGTTAACAACTTACATATTTCACTATAAACAATATAACAAAAGTTTCAAGGGAAAAAACTCATTAATTTCACTATAAAGACCATAACAAAAGGTCCAAGTGAAAAAAACTCACCAATTTCACTATAAAGACCATTTCAAATGTTCCAAGTTTAAAAAACACACTAGTTTCTCTCTAAAAACATTAAAAAAAGTTTAAAGTAAAAAAAAAAACTCTCCAATTTCACTATATAAACCATAACAAAAGTTCAAAGTAAAAAAACTCAACAATTTCACAAAAGAAACCATAATAAAAGTTCCAATTATAAAAACTCACCAATTGTAGTATAAAGACCATTAAAAAAGTTTCAAGTTAACAACTTACATATTTCACTATAAACAACAAAACAAAAGTTTCAAGTGAAAAAACTCATTAATTTTACTATAAAGACCATAACAAAAGGTGCAAGTGAAAAAAAACTCACCAATTTCACTATCAAGACCATTTCAAGTGTTCCAAGTTAAAAAAAAAAAGACACTGATTTCTCTCTAAAAACATTAAAAAATGTTTAAAGTAAAAAACTCCCCAATTTCAATATAAAAACGTTAACAAAAGTTCCAAGTGAAAAAACTCACCAATTTCACTATAAAGACCACTACAAAAGTTCCAAGTTAAAAAATACGACAATTTCACTATAAAGACCATAACAAAATTTCCTAGGAAAAAACTCACCAATTTCACTATATAAACCATAACAAAAGTTCAAAGTTAAAAACACTCCTTAATTTAACTATAAAAACCATAAGAAATTTTCCAAGTCCAAAAACTCACCAATTTCACTATAAAGACCATTACAAAAGTTCCAAATTTTAAAACTCACCAATTTCACTATTTAAACCATAACAAAAGTTCCAAGTGAAAAAAAAACTCACTAATTTCACTATAAAGACGATAACAACAGATCAAACTTAAAAAACTAACCAATTTCACTATAATAACAAATTTTTCATGTGAAAAAACTTACAAATTTCACCATAAAGACTATTACAAAAGTTCCAAGTTAAAAAAATTCAATAAATTTCACTATAAAGACCATTACAAAAGTTTCAAGTTAAAAAAGTCAAATATTTCGTGATAAAAAACATAACAAAAGTTCCAAGTTAAAAGACGCACCAAATACACTATAAACCATAATAAAAGTTCCAAGTGAAAAAACTCACCAATTTCACTATAAAGTCCATCACAAAAGTTCAAAGTAAAAAAACTCCCCAATCTCACTGTCAAAACCATAACAAAAGTTACAAGTTAAAAAACTCACATATTTCACTATAAACACCATAACAAAAGTTCCAAGTGAAAAAACTCACCAATTTCACTATAAAGACCATAATAAAAAGTCAAAGTTAAAAACACTCCCTAATTTCACTATAAAAACCATAACAAAAGTTCCAAGTCCAAAAACTCACCAATTTCACTATAAAGACCATTACAAAAGTTCCAAATTAAAAAACTCACTAATTTCACTATAAAACCATAACAAAAGTTCCAAGTTAAAAAAACTCACCAATTACACTATAAACCATAATAAAAGTTCCAAGCAAAAAAAACTCACCAATTTCACTATAAAGACCATTACAAAAGTTGAAAGTAAAATAGACTCCCCAATTTCACTGTAAAAATCAAAACAAAAGATCCAAGTTAAAAAACTCAAATATTTCACTATAAACACTATAGCAAAAGTTCCAAGTGAAAAACTCACTAATTTCACTATAAAGACCATAACAAAAGTTCTAAGTGAAAAAGCTCACAAATTTCACTATAAAGACCATTACAAATGTTCCAAGTTAAAAAAAACACACCAATTTCTTTCTAAAAACATTAACATAAGTTTAAAATTAATAAAAAAAACTCCTCAATTTCACTATAAAAACCATAACAAAAGTTCCAATTGAAAAAACTCACCAATTTCACTATAAGGGACCATTACAAAAGTTGCAAGTTAAAAAATTCAACAATTTCACTATAAAGACCATAACAAAATATCCTAGAAAAGAACTCACCAATTTCACTCTAAAAACCATAACAATAGTTCAACGTTAAAAACACTCCCTAATTTCACTATAAAAACCAAACAAAAGTTCCAAGTGAAAAAAGTCATCAATTTCACTATAAAGACCATTACAAAAGTTCTGAGTTAAAAAACTCACATACTTCTCTAAAAACACCATAAAAAAAGTTCCAAGTGAAAAAACTCGTTAATTTCACTATAAAGAGCATAAGAAAAGTTCCAAGTGAAAAAACTCAACAATTTCACTATAAAGACCATACAAATGTTCCAAGTTTAAAAAAACTCACCAATTTCTCTCTTAAAACCATAACAAAAGTTCCAATTAAAAAAAAACTCCTCAAATTCACTATAAAAACCATAACGAACATTCCAACTGAAAAACACGAATTTCACTATAAAGACCATTACAAAAGTTCCAAGTTTAAAAACACAACCATTTACTATAAAGACCATAACATAATTTCTTACAAAAAAACTCACCAATTTCACTCTAAAAACCATAACAAAAGTACAAAGTTAAAAACACTCCTCAGTTTCACTATAAAAACCATAACAAAAGTTCCAAGTCAAAAAAACTCACTAATTTCACTGTAATAACAAAACTTCCTAGTGAAAAAACTTACAAATTTCACTATGAAGAACATTTCAAAAGTTCCAAGTTAAAAAATTCATTAATTTCACTATAAAGACCATTACTAAAGTTTCAAGTTAAAAAACTAAAAAATTTCACGATAAAAACCATAACAAAAGTTTCAAGTTATAAAACTCAAAAATTTCACGATAAAAACCATAACAAAAGTTCAAATTTTAAAAACTCGTCCACTTCACTAAAAACCATAACAAAAGTTCAAAGTAAAAAAAACTTAACAATTTCACAAAAGAAACCATAATAAAAGTTCAAATTATAAAAACTCACCAATTGCACTATAAAGACCATTAAAAAAGTTTGAAGTTAACAACTTACATATTTCACTATAAACAATATAACAAAAGTTTCAAGGGAAAAAACTCATTAATTTCACTATAAAGACCATAACAAAAGGTCCAAGTGAAAAAAACTCACCAATTTCACTATAAAGACCATTTCAAATGTTCCAAGTTTAAAAAACACACTAGTTTCTCTCTAAAAACATTAAAAAAAGTTTAAAGTAAAAAAAAAAACTCTCCAATTTCACTATATAAACCATAACAAAAGTTCAAAGTAAAAAAACTCAACAATTTCACAAAAGAAACCATAATAAAAGTTCCAATTATAAAAACTCACCAATTGTAGTATAAAGACCATTAAAAAAGTTTCAAGTTAACAACTTACATATTTCACTATAAACAACAAAACAAAAGTTTCAAGTGAAAAAACTCATTAATTTTACTATAAAGACCATAACAAAAGGTGCAAGTGAAAAAAACTCACCAATTTCACTATCAAGACCATTTCAAGTGTTCCAAGTTAAAAAAAAAGACACTGATTTCTCTCTAAAAACATTAAAAAATGTTTAAAGTAAAAAACTCCCCAATTTCAATATAAAAACGTTAACAAAAGTTCCAAGTGAAAAAACTCACCAATTTCACTATAAAGACCACTACAAAAGTTCAAAGTTAAAAACACTCCTTAATTTAACTATAAAAACCATAAGAAATTTTCCAAATCCAAAAACTCACCAATTTCACTATAAAGACCATTACAAAAGTTCCAAATTTTAAAACTCACCAATTTCACTATTTAAACCATAACAAAAGTTCCAAGTGAAAAAAAAACTCACTAATTTCACTATAAAGACGATAACAACAGATCAAACTTAAAAAACTAACCAATTTCACTATAATAACAAATTTTCCATGTGAAAAAACTTACAAATTTCACCATAAAGACTATTACAAAAGTTCCAAGTTAAAAAAATTCAATAAATTTCACTATAAAGACCATTACAAAAGTTTCAAGTTAAAAAAGTCAAATATTTCGTGATAAAAAACATAACAAAAGTTCCAAGTTAAAAGACGCACCAAATACACTATAAACCATAATAAAAGTTCCTAGTGAAAAAACTCACCAATTTCACTATAAAGTCCATCACAAAAGTTCAAAGATAAAAAACTCCCCAATCTCACTGTCAAAACCATAACAAAAGTTACAAGTTAAAAAACTCACATATTTCACTATAAACACCATAACAAAAGTTCCAAGTGAAAAAACTCACCAATTTCACTATAAAGACCATAATAAAAAGTCAAAGTTAAAAACACTCCCTAATTTCACTATAAAAACCATAACAAAAGTTCCAAGTCCAAAAACTCACCAATTTCACTATAAAGACCATTACAAAAGTTCCAAATTAAAAAACTCACTAATTTCACTATAAAACCATAACAAAAGTTCCAAGTTAAAAAAACTCACCAATTACACTATAAACCATAATAAAAGTTCCAAGCAAAAAAAACTCACCAATTTCACTATAAAGACCATTACAAAAGTTGAAAGTAAAATAGACTCCCCAATTTCACTGTAAAAATCAAAACAAAAGATCCAACTTAAAAAACTCAAATATTTCACTATAAACACTATAGCAAAAGTTCCAAGTGAAAAACTCACTAATTTCACTATAAAGACCATAACAAAAGTTCTAAGTGAAAAAGCTCACAAATTTCACTATAAAGACCATTACAAATGTTCCAAGTTAAAAAAAACACACCAATTTCTTTCTAAAAACATTAACATAAGTTTAAAATTAATAAAAAAAACTCCTCAATTTCACTATAAAAACCATAACAAAAGTTCCAATTGAAAAAACTCACCAATTTCACTATAAGGGACCATTACAAAAGTTGCAAGTTAAAAAATTCAACAATTTCACTATAAAGACCATAACAAAATATCCTAGAAAAGAACTCACCAATTTCACTCTAAAAACCATAACAATAGTTCAACGTTAAAAACACTCCCTAATTTCACTATAAAAACCAAACAAAAGTTCCAAGTGAAAAAAGTCATCAATTTCACTATAAAGACCATTACAAAAGTTCTGAGTTAAAAAACTCACATACTTCTCTAAAAACACCATAAAAAAAGTTCCAAGTGAAAAAACTCGTTAATTTCACTATAAAGAGCATAAGAAAAGTTCCAAGTGAAAAAACTCAACAATTTCACTATAAAGACCATACAAATGTTCCAAGTTTAAAAAAACTCACCAATTTCTCTCTTAAAACCATAACAAAAGTTCCAATTAAAAAAAACTCCTCAATTTCACTATAAAAACCATAACGAACATTCCAACTGAAAAACACGAATTTCACTATAAAGACCGTTACAAAAGTTCCAAGTTTAAAAACACAACCATTTACTATAAAGACCATAACAAAAACCCACCAATTTCACTCTAAAAACCATAACAAAAGTACAAAGTTAAAAACACTCCTCAGTTTCACTATAAAAACCCATAACAAAAAGTTCCAAGTAAAAAAAACTCACTAATTTCACTGTAATAACAAAACTTCCTAGTGAAAAAACTTACAAATTTCACTATGAAGAACATTTCAAAAGTTCCAAGTTAAAAAATTCATTAATTTCACTATAAAGACCATTACTAAAGTTTCAAGTTAAAAAACTAAAAAATTTCACGATAAAAACCATAACAAAAGTTTCAAGTTATAAAACTCAAAAATTTCACGATAAAAACCATAACAAAAGTTCAAATTTTAAAAACTCGTCCACTTCACTAAAAACCATAACAAAAGTTCAAAGTAAAAAAAAACTTAACAATTTCACAAAAGAAAACCATAATAAAAGTTCAAATTATAAAAACTCAACCAATTGCACTATAAAGACCATTAAAAAAGTTTGAAGTTAACAACTTACATATTTCACTATAAACAATATAACAAAAGTTTCAAGGGAAAAAAACTCATTAATTTCACTATAAAGACCATAACAAAAGGTCCAAGTGAAAAAAACTCACCAATTTCACTATAAAGACCATTTCAAATGTTCCAAGTTTAAAAAACACACTAGTTTCTCTCTAAAAACATTAAAAAAAGTTTAAAGTAAAAAAAAAAAAACTCTCCAATTTCATTATATAAACCATAACAAAAGTTCAAAGTAAAAAAACTCAACAATTTCACAAAAGAAACCATAATAAAAGTTCCAATTATAAAAACTCACCAATTGTAGTATAAAGACCATTAAAAAAGTTTCAAGTTAACAACTTACATATTTCACTATAAACAACAAAACAAAAGTTTCAAGTGAAAAAAAACTCATTAATTTTACTATAAAGACCATAACAAAAGGTGCAAGTGAAAAAAAACTCACCAATTTCACTATCAAGACCATTTCAAGTGTTCCAAGTTAAAAAAAAAAGACACTGATTTCTCTCTAAAAACATTAAAAAATGTTTAAAGTAAAAAACTCCCCAATTTCAATATAAAAACGTTAACAAAAGTTCCAAGTGAAAAAACTCACCAATTTCACTATAAAGACCACTACAAAAGTTCCAAGTTAAAAAATACGACAATTTCACTATAAAGACCATAACAAAATTTCCTAGGAAAAAACTCACCAATTTCACTATATAAACCATAACAAAAATTCAAAGTTAAAAACACTCCTTAATTTAACTATAAATACCATAAGAAATTTTCCAAGTCCAAAAACTCACCAATTTCACTATAAAGACCATTACAAAAGTTCCAAATTTTAAAACTCACCAATTTCACTATTTAAACCATAACAAAAGTTCCAAGTGAAAAAAAAACTCACTAATTTCACTATAAAGACGATAACAAAAGATCAAACTTAAAAAACTACCAATTTCACTATAATAACAAATTTTCCATGTGAAAAAAACTTACAAATTTCACCATAAAGACTATTACAAAAGTTCCAAGTTAAAAAAATTCAATAAATTTCACTATAAAGACCATTACAAAAGTTTCAAGTTAAAAAACTCAAATATTTCGTGATAAAAAAACATAACAAAAGTTCCAAGTTAAAAGACGCACCAAATACACTATAAACCATAATAAAAGTTCCAAGTGAAAAAACTCACCAATTTCACTATAAAGTCCATCACAAAAGTTCAAAGTAAAAAAACTCCCCAATCTCACTGTCAAAACCATAACAAAAGTTACAAGTTAAAAAACTCACATATTTCACTATAAACACCATAACAAAAGTTCCAAGTGAAAAAACTCACCAATTTCACTATAAAGACCATAATAAAAAGTCAAAAGTTAAAAACACTCCCTAATTTCACTATAAAAAACCATAACAAAAGTTCCAAGTCCAAAAACTCACCAATTTCACTATAAAGACCATTACAAAAGTTCCAAATTAAAAAAACTCACTAATTTCACTATAAAACCATAACAAAAGTTCCAAGTTAAAAAAACTAACCAATTACACTATAAACCATAATAAAAGTTCCAAGCAAAAAAAAAACTCACCAATTTCACTATAAAGACCATTACAAAAGTTCAAAGTAAAATAGACTCCCCAATTTCACTGTAAAAATCAAAACAAAAGATCCAAGTTAAAAAACTCAAATATTTCACTATAAACACTATAGCAAAAGTTTCCAAGTGAAAAACTCTCTAATTTCACTATAAACACCATAACAAAAGTTCTAAGTGAAAAAGCTCACAAATTTCACTATAAAGACCATTACAAATGTTCCAAGTTAAAAAAAACACACCAATTTCTTTCTAAAAACATTAACATAAGTTTAAAATTAATAAAAAAAACTCCTCAATTTCACTATAAAAACCATAACAAAAGTTCCAATTGAAAAAACTCACCAATTTCACTATAAGGGACCATTACAAAAGTTGCAAGTTAAAAAATTCAACAATTTCACTATAAAGACCATAACAAAATATCCTAGAAAAGAACTCACCAATTTCACTCTAAAAACCATAACAATAGTTCAACGTTAAAAACACTCCCTAATTTCACTATAAAAACCAAACAAAAGTTCCAAGTGAAAAAAGTCATCAATTTCACTATAAAGACCATTACAAAAGTTCTGAGTTAAAAAACTCACATACTTCTCTAAAAACACCATAAACAAAGTTCCAAGTGAAAAAACTCGTTAATTTCACTATAAAGAGCATAAGAAAAGTTCCAAGTGAAAAAACTCAACAATTTCACTATAAAGACCATACAAATGTTCCAAGTTTAAAAAAACTCACCAATTTCTCTCTTAAAAACCATAACAAAAGTTCCAATTAAAAAAAACTCCTCAATTTCACTATAAAAACCATAACGAACATTCCAAACTGAAAAAACACGAATTTCACTATAAAGACCGTTACAAAAGTTCCAAGTTTAAAAACACAACCATTTACTATAAAGACCATAACATAATTTCTTAGAAAAAAACCCACCAATTTCACTCTAAAAACCATAACAAAAGTACAAAGTTAAAAACACTCCTCAGTTTCACTATAAAAACCATAACAAAAGTTCCAAGTAAAAAAAACTCACTAATTTCACTGTAATAACAAAACTTCCTAGTGAAAAAACTTACAAATTTCACTATGAAGAACATTTCAAAAGTTCCAAGTTAAAAAATTCATTAATTTCACTATAAAGACCATTACTAAAGTTTCAAGTTAAAAAACTAAAAAATTTCACGATAAAAAACCATAACAAAAGTTTCAAGTTATAAAACTCAAAAATTTCACGATAAAAACCATAACAAAAGTTCAAATTTTAAAAACTCGTCCACTTCACTAAAAACCATAACAAAAGTTCAAAGTAAAAAAAAACTCAACAATTTCACAAAAGAAACCATAATAAAAGTTCCAATTATAAAAACTCACCAATTGTAGTATAAAGACCATTAAAAAAGTTTCAAGTTAACAACTTACATATTTCACTATAAACAACAAAACAAAAGTTTCAAGTAAAAAAACTCATTAATTTTACTATAAAGACCATAACAAAAGGTGCAAGTGAAAAAAACTCACCAATTTCACTATCAAGACCATTTCAAGTGTTCCAAGTTAAAAAAAAAGACACTGATTTCTCTCTAAAAAACATTAAAAAATGTTTAAAGTAAAAAACTCCCCAATTTCAATATAAAAACGTTAACAAAAGTTCCAAGTGAAAAAACTCACCAATTTCACTATAAAGACCACTACAAAAGTTCCAAGTTAAAAAATACGACAATTTCACTATAAAGACCATAACAAAATTTCCTAGGAAAAAACTCACCAATTTCACTATATAAACCATAACAAAAGTTCAAAGTTAAAAACACTCCTTAATTTAACTATAAATACCATAAGAAATTTTCCAAGTCCAAAAACTCACCAATTTCACTATAAAGACCATTACAAAAGTTCCAAATTTTAAAACTCACCAATTTCACTATTTAAACCATAACAAAAGTTGCAAGTGAAAAAAAAACTCACTAATTTCACTATAAAGACGATAACAAAAGATCAAACTTAAAAAACTACCAATTTCACTATAATAACAAATTTTCCCATGTGAAAAAACTTACAAATTTCACCATAAAGACTATTACAAAGGTTCCAAGTTAAAAAAAATTCAATAAATTTCACTATAAAGACCATTACAAAAGTTTCAAGTTAAAAAACTCAAATATTTCGTGATAAAAAACATAACAAAAGTTCCAAGTTAAAAGACGCACCAAATACACTATAAACCATAATAAAAGTTCCAAGTGAAAAAACTCAACCAATTTCACTATAAAGTCCATCACAAAAGTTCAAAGTAAAAAAACTCCCCAATCTCACTGTCAAAACCATAACAAAAGTTACAAGTTAAAAAACTCACATATTTCACTATAAACACCATAACAAAAGTTCCAAGTGAAAAAACTCACCAATTTCACTATAAAGACCATAATAAAAAGTCAAAGTTAAAAACACTCCCTAATTTCACTATAAAAACCATAACAAAAGTTCCAAGTCCAAAAACTCACCATTTCACTATAAAGACCATTACAAAAGTTCCAAATTAAAAAACTCACTAATTTCACTATAAAACCATAACAAAAGTTCCAAGTTAAAAAAACTAACCAATTACACTATAAACCATAATAAAAGTTCCAAGCAAAAAAAAACTCACCAATTTCACTATAAAGACCATTACAAAAGTTCAAAGTAAAATAGACTCCCCAATTTCACTGTAAAAATCAAAACAAAAGATCCAAGTTAAAAAACTCAAATATTTCACTATAAACACTATAGCAAAAGTTCCAAGTGAAAAACTCTCTAATTTCACTATAAACACCATAACAAAAGTTCTAAGTGAAAAAGCTCACAAATTTCACTATAAAGACCATTACAAATGTTCCAAGTTAAAAAAAACACACCAATTTCTTTCTAAAAACATTAACATAAGTTTAAAATTAATAAAAAAAACTCCTCAATTTCACTATAAAAACCATAACAAAAGTTCCAATTGAAAAAAACTCACCAATTTCACTATAAGGGACCATTACAAAAGTTGCAAGTTAAAAAATTCAACAATTTCACTATAAAGACCATAACAAAATATCCTAGAAAAGAACTCACCCAATTTCACTCTAAAAACCATAACAATAGTTCAACGTTAAAAACACTCCCTAATTTCACTATAAAAACCAAACAAAAGTTCCAAGTGAAAAAAGTCATCAATTTCACTATAAAGACCATTACAAAAGTTCTGAGTTAAAAAAACTCACATACTTCTCTAAAAACACCATAAACAAAGTTCCAAGTGAAAAAACTCGTTAATTTCACTATAAAGAGCATAAGAAAAGTTCCAAGTGAAAAAACTCAACAATTTCACTATAAAGACCATACAAATGTTCCAAGTTTAAAAAAACTCACCAATTCTCTCTTAAAACCATAACAAAAGTTCCAATTAAAAAAAACTCCTCAATTTCACTATAAAACCATAACGAACATTCCAACTGAAAAACACGAATTTCACTATAAAGACCGTTACAAAAGTTCCAAGTTTAAAAAACACAACCATTTACTATAAAGACCATAACATAATTTCTTAGAAAAAAAACCCACCAATTTCACTCTAAAAACCATAACAAAAGTACAAAGTTAAAAACACTCCTCAGTTTCACTATAAAAACCATAACAAAAGTTCCAAGTAAAAAAAACTCACTAATTTCACTGTAATAACAAAACTTCCTAGTGAAAAAACTTACAAATTTCACTATGAAGAACATTTCAAAAGTTCCAAGTTAAAAAATTCATTAATTTCACTATAAAGACCATTACTAAAGTTTCAAGTTAAAAAACTAAAAAATTTCACGATAAAAAACCATAACAAAAGTTTCAAGTTATAAAACTCAAAAATTTCACGATAAAAACCATAACAAAAGTTCAAATTTTAAAAACTCGTCCACTTCACTAAAAACCATAACAAAAGTTCAAAGTAAAAAAAACTCAACAATTTCACAAAAGAAACCATAATAAAAGTTCCAATTATAAAAACTCACCAATTGTAGTATAAAGACCATTAAAAAAGTTTCAAGTTAACAACTTACATATTTCACTATAAACAACAAAACAAAAGTTTCAAGTAAAAAAACTCATTAATTTTACTATAAAGACCATAACAAAAGGTGCAAGTGAAAAAAAACTCACCAATTTCACTATCAAGACCATTTCAAGTGTTCCAAGTTAAAAAAAAAGACACTGATTTTCTCTCTAAAAACATTAAAAAATGTTTAAAGTAAAAAAACTCCCCAATTTCAATATAAAAACGTTAACAAAAGTTCCAAGTGAAAAAACTCACCAATTTCACTATAAAGACCACTACAAAAGTTCCAAGTTAAAAAATACGACAATTTCACTATAAAGACCATAACAAAATTTCCTAGGAAAAAAACTCACCAATTTCACTATATAAACCATAACAAAAGTTCAAAGTTAAAAACACTCCTTAATTTAACTATAAATACCATAAGAAATTTTCCAAGTCCAAAAACTCACCAATTTCACTATAAAGACCATTACAAAAGTTCCAAATTTTAAAACTCACCAATTTCACTATTTAAACCATAACAAAAGTTGCAAGTGAAAAAAAAAACTCACTAATTTCACTATAAAGACGATAACAAAAGATCAAACTTAAAAAACTACCAATTTCACTATAATAACAAATTTTCCATGTGAAAAAACTTACAAATTTCACCATAAAGACTATTACAAAGGTTCCAAGTTAAAAAAAATTCAATAAATTTCACTATAAAAGACCATTACAAAAGTTTCAAGTTAAAAAACTCAAATATTTCGTGATAAAAAACATAACAAAAGTTCCAAGTTAAAAGACGCACCAAATACACTATAAACCATAATAAAAGTTCCAAGTGAAAAAACTCACCAATTTCACTATAAAGTCCATCACAAAAGTTCAAAGATAAAAAACTCCCCAATCTCACTGTCAAAACCATAACAAAAGTTACAAGTTAAAAAACTCACATATTTCACTATAAACACCATAACAAAAGTTCCAAGTGAAAAAACTCACCAATTTCACTATAAAGACCATAATAAAAAGTCAAAGTTAAAAACACTCCCTAATTTCACTATAAAAAACCATAACAAAAGTTCCAAGTCCAAAAACTCACCAATTTCACTATAAAGACCATTACAAAAGTTCCAAATTAAAAAACTCACTAATTTCACTATAAAACCATAACAAAAGTTCCAAGTTAAAAAAACTAACCAATTACACTATAAACCATAATAAAAGTTCCAAGCAAAAAAAAACTCACCAATTTCACTATAAAGACCATTACAAAAGTTCAAAGTAAAATAGACTCCCCAATTTCACTGTAAAAATCAAAACAAAAGATCCAACTTAAAAAATCAAATATTTCACTATAAACACTATTGCAAAAGTTCCAAGTGAAAAACTCTCTAATTTCACTATAAACACCATAACAAAAGTTCTAAGTGAAAAAGCTCACAAATTTCACTATAAAGACCATTACAAATGTTTCAAGTTAAAAAAAAAACACACCAATTTCTTTCTAAAAAACATTAACATAAGTTTAAAATTAATAAAAAAAACTCCTCAATTTCACTATAAAAACCATAACAAAAGTTCCAATTGAAAAAAACTCACCAATTTCACTATAAGGGACCATTACAAAAGTTGCAAGTTAAAAAAATTCAACAATTTCACTATAAAGACCATAACAAAATATCCTAGAAAAGAACTCACCAATTTCACTCTAAAAACCATAACAATAGTTCAACGTTAAAAACACTCCCTAATTTCACTATAAAAACCAAATAAAAGTTCCAAGTGAAAAAAGTCATCAATTTCACTATAAAGACCATTACAAAAGTTCTGAGTTAAAAAACTCACATACTTCTCTAAAAAACACCATAAAAAAAGTTCCAAGTGAAAAAAACTCGTTAATTTCACTATAAAGAGCATAAGAAAAGTTCCAAGTGAAAAAACTCAACAATTTCACTATAAAGAACCATACAAATGTTCCAAGTTTAAAAAAACTCACCAATTTCTCTCTTAAAACCATAACAAAAGTTCCAATTAAAAAAAAACGCCTCAATTTCACTATAAAAACCATAACGAACATTCCAACTGAAAAACACACGAATTTCACTATAAAGACCATTACAAAAGTTCCAAGTTTAAAAACACAACCATTTACTATAAAGACCATAACATAATTTCCTTAGAAAAAAAACTCACCAATTTCACTCTAAAAACCATAACAAAAGTACAAAGTTAAAAACACTCCTCAGTTTCACTATAAAAACCATAACAAAAGTTCCAAGTCAAAAAAACTCACTAATTTCACTGTAATAACAAAACTTCCTAGTGAAAAAACTTACAAATTTCACTATGAAGAACATTTCAAAAGTTCCAAGTTAAAAAATTCATTAATTTCACTATAAAGACCATTACTAAAGTTTCAAGTTAAAAAACTAAAAAATTTCACGATAAAAACCATAACAAAAGTTTCAAGTTATAAAACTCAAAAATTTCACGATAAAAACCATAACAAAAGTTCAAATTTTAAAAACTCGTCCACTTCACTAAAAACCATAACAAAAGTTCAAAGTTAAAAAAACTTAACAATTTCACAAAAGAAACCATAATAAAAGTTCAAATTATAAAAACTCACCAATTGCACTATAAAGACCATTAAAAAAGTTTGAAGTTAACAACTTACATATTTCACTATAAACAATATAACAAAAGTTTCAAGGGAAAAAACTCATTAATTTCACTATAAAGACCATAACAAAAGGTCCAAGTGAGAAAAAACTCACCAATTTCACTATAAAGACCATTTCAAATGTTCCAAGTTTAAAAAACACATGAGTTTCTCTCTAAAAACATTAAAAAAAGTTTAAAGTAAAAAAAAAAACTCTCCAATTTCACTATATAAACCATAACAAAAGTTCAAAGTAAAAAAACTCAACAATTTCACAAAAGAAACCATAATAAAAGTTCCAATTATAAAAACTCACCAATTGTAGTATAAAGACCATTAAAAAAGTTTCAAGTTAACAACTTACATATTTCACTATAAACAACAAAACAAAAGTTTCAAGTGAAAAAACTCATTAATTTTACTATAAAGACCATAACAAAAGGTGCAAGTGAAAAAAAAACTCACCAATTTCACTATCAAGACCATTTCAAGTGTTCCAAGTTAAAAAAAAAAAGACACTGATTTCTCTCTAAAAACATTAAAAAATGTTTAAAGTAAAAAACTCCCCAATTTCAATATAAAAACGTTAACAAAAGTTCCAAGTGAAAAAACTCACCAATTTCACTATAAAGACCACTACAAAAGTTCCAAGTTAAAAAATACGACAATTTCACTATAAAGACCATAACAAAATTTCCTAGGAAAAAACTCACCAATTTCACTATATAAACCATAACAAAAGTTCAAAGTTAAAAACACTCCTTAATTTAACTATAAAAACCATAAGAAATTTTCCAAGTCCAAAAACTCACCAATTTCACTATAAAGACCATTACAAAAGTTCCAAATTTTAAAACTCACCAATTTCACTATTTAAACCATAACAAAAGTTCCAAGTGAAAAAAAAACTCACTAATTTCACTATAAAGACGATAACAACAGATCAAACTTAAAAAACTAACCAATTTCACTATAATAACAAATTTTCCATGTGAAAAAACTTACAAATTTCACCATAAAGACTATTACAAAAGTTCCAAGTTAAAAAAATTCAATAAATTTCACTATAAAGACCATTACAAAAGTTTCAAGTTAAAAAAGTCAAATATTTCGTGATAAAAAACATAACAAAAGTTCCAAGTTAAAAGACGCACCAAATACACTATAAACCATAATAAAAGTTCCTAGTGAAAAAACTCACCAATTTCACTATAAAGTCCATCACAAAAGTTCAAAGATAAAAAACTCCCCAATCTCACTGTCAAAACCATAACAAAAGTTACAAGTTAAAAAACTCACATATTTCACTATAAACACCATAACAAAAGTTCCAAGTGAAAAAACTCACCAATTTCACTATAAAGACCATAATAAAAAGTCAAAGTTAAAAACACTCCCTAATTTCACTATAAAAACCATAACAAAAGTTCCAAGTCCAAAAACTCACCAATTTCACTATAAAGACCATTACAAAAGTTCCAAATTAAAAAACTCACTAATTTCACTATAAAACCATAACAAAAGTTCCAAGTTAAAAAAACTCACCAATTACACTATAAACCATAATAAAAGTTCCAAGCAAAAAAAAACTCACCAATTTCACTATAAAGACCATTACAAAAGTTGAAAGTAAAATAGACTCCCCAATTTCACTGTAAAAATCAAAACAAAAGATCCAAGTTAAAAAACTCAAATATTTCACTATAAACACTATAGCAAAAGTTCCAAGTGAAAAACTCACTAATTTCACTATAAAGACCATAACAAAAGTTCTAAGTGAAAAAGCTCACAAATTTCACTATAAAGACCATTACAAATGTTCCAAGTTAAAAAAAACACACCAATTTCTTTCTAAAAACATTAACATAAGTTTAAAATTAATAAAAAAAACTCCTCAATTTCACTATAAAAACCATAACAAAAGTTCCAATTGAAAAAACTCACCAATTTCACTATAAGGGACCATTACAAAAGTTGCAAGTTAAAAAATTCAACAATTTCACTATAAAGACCATAACAAAATATCCTAGAAAAGAACTCACCAATTTCACTCTAAAAACCATAACAATAGTTCAACGTTAAAAACACTCCCTAATTTCACTATAAAAACCAAACAAAAGTTCCAAGTGAAAAAAGTCATCAATTTCACTATAAAGACCATTACAAAAGTTCTGAGTTAAAAAACTCACATACTTCTCTAAAAACACCATAAAAAAAGTTCCAAGTGAAAAAACTCGTTAATTTCACTATAAAGAGCATAAGAAAAGTTCCAAGTGAAAAAACTCAACAATTTCACTATAAAGACCATACAAATGTTCCAAGTTTAAAAAAACTCACCAATTTCTCTCTTAAAACCATAACAAAAGTTCCAATTAAAAAAAAACTCCTCAAATTCACTATAAAAACCATAACGAACATTCCAACTGAAAAACACGAATTTCACTATAAAGACAATTACAAAAGTTCCAAGTTTAAAAACACAACCATTTACTATAAAGACCATAACATAATTTCTTACAAAAAAACTCACCAATTTCACTCTAAAAACCATAACAAAAGTACAAAGTTAAAAACACTCCTCAGTTTCACTATAAAAACCATAACAAAAGTTCCAAGTCAAAAAAACTCACTAATTTCACTGTAATAACAAAACTTCCTAGTGAAAAAACTTACAAATTTCACTATGAAGAACATTTCAAAAGTTCCAAGTTAAAAAATTCATTAATTTCACTATAAAGACCATTACTAAAGTTTCAAGTTAAAAAACTAAAAAATTTCACGATAAAAACCATAACAAAAGTTTCAAGTTATAAAACTCAAAAATTTCACGATAAAAACCATAACAAAAGTTCAAATTTTAAAAACTCGTCCACTTCACTAAAAACCATAACAAAAGTTCAAAGTAAAAAAAACTTAACAATTTCACAAAAGAAACCATAATAAAAGTTCAAATTATAAAAACTCACCAATTGCACTATAAAGACCATTAAAAAAGTTTGAAGTTAACAACTTACATATTTCACTATAAACAATATAACAAAAGTTTCAAGGGAAAAAACTCATAATTTCACTATAAAGACCATAACAAAAGGTCCAAGTGAAAAAAACTCACCAATTTCACTATAAAGACCATTTCAAATGTTCCAAGTTTAAAAAACACACTAGTTTCTCTCTAAAAACATTAAAAAAAGTTTAAAGTAAAAAAAAAAAAACTCTCCAATTTCACTATATAAACCATAACAAAAGTTCAAAGTAAAAAAACTCAACAATTTCACAAAAGAAACCATAATAAAAGTTCCAATTATAAAAACTCACCAATTGTAGTATAAAGACCATTAAAAAAGTTTCAAGTTAACAACTTACATATTTCACTATAAACAACAAAACAAAAGTTTCAAGTGAAAAAACTCATTAATTTTACTATAAAGACCATAACAAAAGGTGCAAGTGAAAAAAACTCACCAATTTCACTATCAAGACCATTTCAAGTGTTCCAAGTTAAAAAAAAAAGACACTGATTTCTCTCTAAAAACATTAAAAAATGTTTAAAGTAAAAAACTCCCCAATTTCAATATAAAAACGTTAACAAAAGTTCCAAGTGAAAAAACTCACCAATTTCACTATAAAGACCACTACAAAAGTTCAAAGTTAAAAACACTCCTTAATTTAACTATAAAAACCATAAGAAATTTTCCAAATCCAAAAACTCACCAATTTCACTATAAAGACCATTACAAAAGTTCCAAATTTTAAAACTCACCAATTTCACTATTTAAACCATAACAAAAGTTCCAAGTGAAAAAAAAAACTCACTAATTTCACTATAAAGACGATAACAACAGATCAAACTTAAAAAACTAACCAATTTCACTATAATAACAAATTTTCCATGTGAAAAAACTTACAAATTTCACCATAAAGACTATTACAAAAGTTCCAAGTTAAAAAAATTCAATAAATTTCACTATAAAGACCATTACAAAAGTTTCAAGTTAAAAAAGTCAAATATTTCGTGATAAAAAACATAACAAAAGTTCCAAGTTAAAAGACGCACCAAATACACTATAAACCATAATAAAAGTTCCTAGTGAAAAAACTCACCAATTTCACTATAAAGTCCATCACAAAAGTTCAAAGATAAAAAACTCCCCAATCTCACTGTCAAAACCATAACAAAAGTTACAAGTTAAAAAACTCACATATTTCACTATAAACACCATAACAAAAGTTCCAAGTGAAAAAACTCACCAATTTCACTATAAAGACCATAATAAAAAGTCAAAGTTAAAAACACTCCCTAATTTCACTATAAAAACCATAACAAAAGTTCCAAGTCCAAAAACTCACCAATTTCACTATAAAGACCATTACAAAAGTTCCAAATTAAAAAACTCACTAATTTCACTATAAAACCATAACAAAAGTTCCAAGTTAAAAAAACTCACCAATTACACTATAAACCATAATAAAAGTTCCAAGCAAAAAAAACTCACCAATTTCACTATAAAGACCATTACAAAAGTTGAAAGTAAAATAGACTCCCCAATTTCACTGTAAAAATCAAAACAAAAGATCCAAGTTAAAAAACTCAAATATTTCACTATAAACACTATAGCAAAAGTTCCAAGTGAAAAACTCACTAATTTCACTATAAAGACCATAACAAAAGTTCTAAGTGAAAAAGCTCACAAATTTCACTATAAAGACCATTACAAATGTTCCAAGTTAAAAAAAACACACCAATTTCTTTCTAAAAACATTAACATAAGTTTAAAATTAATAAAAAAAACTCCTCAATTTCACTATAAAAAACCATAACAAAAGTTCCAATTGAAAAAACTCACCAATTTCACTATAAGGGACCATTACAAAAGTTGCAAGTTAAAAAATTCAACAATTTCACTATAAAGACCATAACAAAATATCCTAGAAAAGAACTCACCAATTTCACTCTAAAAACCATAACAATAGTTCAACGTTAAAAACACTCCCTAATTTCACTATAAAAACCAAACAAAAGTTCCAAGTGAAAAAAGTCATCAATTTCACTATAAAGACCATTACAAAAGTTCTGAGTTAAAAAACTCACATACTTCTCTAAAAACACCATAAAAAAAGTTCCAAGTGAAAAAACTCGTTAATTTCACTATAAAGAGCATAAGAAAAGTTCCAAGTGAAAAAACTCAACAATTTCACTATAAAGACCATACAAATGTTCCAAGTTTAAAAAAACTCACCAATTTCTCTCTTAAAACCATAACAAAAGTTCCAATTAAAAAAAACTCCTCAAATTCACTATAAAAACCATAACGAACATTCCAACTGAAAAACACGAATTTCACTATAAAGACCATTACAAAAGTTCCAAGTTTAAAAACACAACCATTTACTATAAAGACCATAACATAATTTCTTACAAAAAAACTCACCAATTTCACTCTAAAAACCATAACAAAAGTACAAAGTTAAAAACACTCCTCAGTTTCACTATAAAAAACCATAACAAAAGTTCCAAGTCAAAAAAACTCACTAATTTCACTGTAATAACAAAACTTCCTAGTGAAAAAACTTACAAATTTCACTATGAAGAACATTTCAAAAGTTCCAAGTTAAAAAATTCATTAATTTCACTATAAAGACCATTACTAAAGTTTCAAGTTAAAAAACTAAAAAATTTCACGATAAAAACCATAACAAAAGTTTCAAGTTATAAAACTCAAAAATTTCACGATAAAAACCATAACAAAAGTTCAAATTTTAAAAACTCGTCCACTTCACTAAAAACCATAACAAAAGTTCAAAGTAAAAAAAACTTAACAATTTCACAAAAGAAACCATAATAAAAGTTCAAATTATAAAAACTCACCAATTGCACTATAAAGACCATTAAAAAAGTTTGAAGTTAACAACTTACATATTTCACTATAAACAATATAACAAAAGTTTCAAGGGAAAAAACTCATTAATTTCACTATAAAGACCATAACAAAAGGTCCAAGTGAAAAAAACTCACCAATTTCACTATAAAGACCATTTCAAATGTTCCAAGTTTAAAAAACACACTAGTTTCTCTCTAAAAACATTAAAAAAAGTTTAAAGTAAAAAAAAAAACTCTCCAATTTCACTATATAAACCATAACAAAAGTTCAAAGTAAAAAAACTCAACAATTTCACAAAAGAAACCATGATAAAAGTTCCAATTATAAAAACTCACCAATTGTAGTATAAAGACCATTAAAAAAGTTTCAAGTTAACAACTTACATATTTCACTATAAACAACAAAACAAAAGTTTCAAGTGAAAAAACTCATTAATTTTACTATAAAGACCATAACAAAAGGTGCAAGTGAAAAAAAACTTACCAATTTCACTATCAAGACCATTTCAAGTGGTCCAAGTTAAAAAAAAAAGACACTGATTTCTCTCTAAAAACATTAAAAAATGTTTAAAGTAAAAAACTCCCCAATTTCAATATAAAAACGTTAACAAAAGTTCCAAGTGAAAAAACTCACCAATTTCACTATAAAGACCACTACAAAAGTTCCAAGTTAAAAAATACGACAATTTCACTATAAAGACCATAACAAAATTTCCTAGGAAAAAACTCACCAATTTCACTATATAAACCATAACAAAAGTTCAAAGTTAAAAACACTCCTTAATTTAACTATAAAAACCATAAGAAATTTTCCAAGTCCAAAAACTCACCAATTTCACTATAAAGACCATTACAAAAGTTCCAAATTTTAAAACTCACCAATTTCACTATTTAAACCATAACAAAAGTTCCAAGTGAAAAAAAAACTCACTAATTTCACTATAAAGACGATAACAACAGATCAAACTTAAAAAACTAACCAATTTCACTATAATAACAAATTTTCCATGTGAAAAAACATACAAATTTCACCATAAAGACTATTACAAAAGTTCCAAGTTAAAAAAATTCAATAAATTTCACTATAAAGACCATTACAAAAGTTTCAAGTTAAAAAAGTCAAATATTTCGTGATAAAAAACATAACAAAAGTTCCAAGTTAAAAGACGCACCAAATACACTATAAACCATAATAAAAGTTCCTAGTGAAAAAACTCACCAATTTCACTATAAAGTCCATCACAAAAGTTCAAAGATAAAAAACTCCCCAATCTCACTGTCAAAACCATAACAAAAGTTACAAGTTAAAAAACTCACATATTTCACTATAAACACCATAACAAAAGTTCCAAGTGAAAAAACTCACCAATTTCACTATAAAGACCATAATAAAAAGTCAAAGTTAAAAACACTCCCTAATTTCACTATAAAAACCATAACAAAAGTTCCAAGTCCAAAAACTCACCAATTTCACTATAAAGACCATTACAAAAGTTCCAAATTAAAAAACTCACTAATTTCACTATAAAACCATAACAAAAGTTCCAAGTTAAAAAAACTCACCAATTACACTATAAACCATAATAAAAGTTCCAAGCAAAAAAAACTCACCAATTTCACTATAAAGACCATTACAAAAGTTGAAAGTAAAATAGACTCCCCAATTTCACTGTAAAAATCAAAACAAAAGATCCAAGTTAAAAAACTCAAATATTTCACTATAAACACTATATCAAAAGTTCCAAGTGAAAAACTCACTAATTTCACTATAAAGACCATAACAAAAGTTCTAAGTGAAAAAGCTCACAAATTTCACTATAAAGACCATTACAAATGTTCCAAGTTAAAAAAAACACACCAATTTCTTTCTAAAAACATTAACATAAGTTTAAAATTAATAAAAAAAACTCCTCAATTTCACTATAAAAACCATAACAAAAGTTCCAATTGAAAAAACTCACCAATTTCACTATAAGGGACCATTACAAAAGTTGCAAGTTAAAAAATTCAACAATTTCACTATAAAGACCATAACAAAATATCCTAGAAAAGAACTCACCAATTTCACTCTAAAAACCATAACAATAGTTCAACGTTAAAAACACTCCCTAATTTCACTATAAAAACCAAACAAAAGTTCCAAGTGAAAAAAGTCATCAATTTCACTATAAAGACCATTACAAAAGTTCTGAGTTAAAAAACTCACATACTTCTCTAAAAACACCATAAAAAAAGTTCCAAGTGAAAAAACTCGTTAATTTCACTATAAAGAGCATAAGAAAAGTTCCAAGTGAAAAAACTCAACAATTTCACTATAAAGACCATACAAATGTTCCAAGTTTAAAAAAACTTACCAATTTCTCTCTTAAAACCATAACAAAAGTTCCAATTAAAAAAAACTCCTCAATTTCACTATAAAAACCATAACGAACATTCCAACTGAAAAACACGAATTTCACTATAAAGACCATTACAAAAGTTCCAAGTTTAAAAACACAACCATTTACTATAAAGACCATAACATAATTTCTTAGAAAAAAACTCACCAATTTCACTCTAAAAACCATAACAAAAGTACAAAGTTAAAAACACTCCTCAGTTTCACTATAAAAACCATAACAAAAGTTCCAAGTCAAAAAAACTCACTAATTTCACTGTAATAACAAAACTTCCTAGTGAAAAAACTTACAAATTTCACTATGAAGAACATTTCAAAAGTTCCAAGTTAAAAAATTTATTAATTTCACTATAAAGACCATTACTAAAGTTTCAAGTTAAAAAACTAAAAAATTTCACGATAAAAACCATAACAAAAGTTTCAAGTTATAAAACTCAAAAATTTCACGATAAAAACCATAACAAAAGTTCAAATTTTAAAAACTCGTCCACTTCACTAAAAACCATAACAAAAGTTCAAAGTAAAAAAAACTTAACAATTTCACAAAAGAAACCATAATAAAAGTTCAAATTATAAAAACTCACCAATTGCACTATAAAGACCATTAAAAAAGTTTGAAGTTAACAACTTACATATTTCACTATAAACAATATAACAAAAGTTTCAAGGGAAAAAACTCATTAATTTCACTATAAAGACCATAACAAAAGGTCCAAGTGAAAAAAACTCACCAATTTCACTATAAACACCATTTCAAATGTTCCAAGTTTAAAAAACACACTAGTTTCTCTCTAAAAACATTAAAAAAGTTTAAAGTAAAAAAAAAAACTCTCCAATTTCACTATATAAACCATAACAAAAGTTCAAAGTAAAAAAACTCAACAATTTCACAAAAGAAACCATAATAAAAGTTCCAATTATAAAAACTCACCAATTGTAGTATAAAGACCATTAAAAAAGTTTCAAGTTAACAACTTACATATTTCACTATAAACAACAAAACAAAAGTTTCAAGTGAAAAAACTCATTAATTTTACTATAAAGACCATAACAAAAGGTGCAAGTGAAAAAAAACTCACCAATTTCACTATCAAGACCATTTCAAGTGTTCCAAGTTAAAAAAAAAAGACACTGATTTCTCTCTAAAAACATTAAAAAATGTTTAAAGTAAAAAACTCCCCAATTTCAATATAAAAACGTTAACAAAAGTTCCAAGTGAAAAAACTCACCAATTTCACTATAAAGACCACTACAAAAGTTCCAAGTTAAAAAATACGACAATTTCACTATAAAGACCATAACAAAATTTCCTTGGAAAAAACTCACCAATTTCACTATATAAACCATAACAAAAGTTCAAAGTTAAAAACACTCCTTAATTTAACTATAAAAACCATAAGAAATTTTCCAAGTCCAAAAACTCACCAATTTCACTATAAAGACCATTACAAAAGTTCCAAATTTTAAAACTCACCAATTTCACTATTTAAACCATAACAAAAGTTCCAAGTGAAAAAAACACTCACTAATTTCACTATAAAGACGATAACAACAGATCAAACTTAAAAAACTAACCAATTTCACTATAATAACAAATTTTCCATGTGAAAAAACTTACAAATTTCACCATAAAGACTATTACAAAAGTTCCAAGTTAAAAAAATTCAATAAATTTCACTATAAAGACCATTACAAAAGTTTCAAGTTTAAAAAGTCAAATATTTCGTGATAAAAAACATAACAAAAGTTCCAAGTTAAAAGACGCACCAAATACACTATAAACCATAATAAAAGTTCCTAGTGAAAAAACTCACCAATTTCACTATAAAGTCCATCACAAAAGTTCAAAGATAAAAAACTCCCCAATCTCACTGTCAAAACCATAACAAAAGTTACAAGTTAAAAAACTCACATATTTCACTATAAACACCATAACAAAAGTTCCAAGTGAAAAAACTCACCAATTTCACTATAAAGACCATAATAAAAAGTCAAAGTTAAAAACACTCCCTAATTTCACTATAAAAACCATAACAAAAGTTCCAAGTCCAAAAACTCACCAATTTCACTATAAAGACCATTACAAAAGTTCCAAATTAAAAAACTCACTAATTTCACTATAAAACCATAACAAAAGTTCCAAGTTAAAAAAACTCACCAATTACACTATAAACCATAATAAAAGTTCCAAGCAAAAAAAACTCACCAATTTCACTATAAAGACCATTACAAAAGTTCAAAGTAAAATAGACTCCCCAATTTCACTGTAAAAATCAAAACAAAAGATCCAAGTTAAAAAACTCAAATATTTCACTATAAACACTATAGCAAAAGCTCCAAGTGAAAAACTCACTAATTTCACTATAAAGACCATAACAAAAGTTCTAAGTGAAAAAGCTCACAAATTTCACTATAAAGACCATTACAAATGTTCCAAGTTAAAAAAAACACACCAATTTCTTTCTAAAAACATTAACATAAGTTTAAAATTAATAAAAAAAACTCCTCAATTTCACTATAAAAACCATAACAAAAGTTCCAATTGAAAAAACTCACCAATTTCACTATAAGGGACCATTACAAAAGTTGCAAGTTAAAAAATTCAACAATTTCACTATAAAGACCATAACAAAATATCCTAGAAAAGAACTCACCAATTTCACTCTAAAAACCATAACAATAGTTCAACGTTAAAAACACTCCCTAATTTCAATATAAAAACCAAACAAAAGTTCCAAGTGAAAAAAGTCATCAATTTCACTATAAAGACCATTACAAAAGTTCTGAGTTAAAAAACTCACATACTTCTCTAAAAACACCATAAAAAAAGTTCCAAGTGAAAAAACTCGTTAATTTCACTATAAAGAGCATAAGAAAAGTTCCAAGTGAAAAAACTCAACAATTTCACTATAAAGACCATACAAATGTTCCAAGTTTAAAAAAACTCACCAATTTCTCTCTTAAAACCATAACAAAAGTTCCAATTAAAAAAAACTCCTCAATTTCACTATAAAAACCATAACGAACATTCCAACTGAAAAACACGAATTTCACTATAAAGACCATTACAAAAGTTCCAAGTTTAAAAACACAACCATTTACTATAAAGACCATAACATAATTTCTTAGAAAAAAACTCACCAATTTCACTCAAAAAACCATAACAAAAGTACAAAGTTAAAAACACTCGTCAGTTTCACTATAAAAACCATAACAAAAGTTCCAAGTCAAAAAAACTCACTAATTTCACTGTAATAACAAAACTTCCTAGTGAAAAAACTTACAAATTTCACTATGAAGAACATTTCAAAAGTTCCAAGTTAAAAAATTCATTAATTTCACTATAAAGACCATTACTAAAGTTTCAAGTTAAAAAACTAAAAAATTTCACGATAAAATCCATAACAAAAGTTTCAAGTTATAAAACTCAAAAATTTCACGATAAAAACCATAACAAAAGTTCAAATTTTAAAAACTCGTCCACTTCACTAAAAACCATAACAAAAGTTCAAAGTAAAAAAAACTTAACAATTTCACAAAAGAAACCATAATAAAAGTTCAAATTATAAAAACTCACCAATTGCACTATAAAGACCATTAAAAAAGTTTGAAGTTAACAACTTACATATTTCACTATAAACAATATAACAAAAGTTTCAAGGGAAAAAACTCATTAATTTCACTATAAAGACCATAACAAAAGGTCCAAGTGAAAAAAACTCACCAATTTCACTATAAAGACCATTTCAAATGTTCCAAGTTTAAAAAACACACTAGTTTCTCTCTAAAAACATTAAAAAAGGTTTAAAGTAAAAAAAAAAAACTCTCCAATTTCACTATATAAACCATAACAAAAGTTCAAAGTAAAAAAACTCAACAATTTCACAAAAGAAACCATAATAAAAGTTCCAATTATAAAAACTCACCAATTGTAGTATAAAGACCATTAAAAAAGTTTCAACTTAACAACTTACATATTTCACTATAAACAACAAAACAAAAGTTTCAAGTGAAAAAACTCATTAATTTTACTATAAAGACCATAACAAAAGGTGCAAGTGAAAAAAACTCACCAATTTCACTATCAAGACCATTTCAAGTGTTCCAAGTTAAAAAAAAAGACACTGATTTCTCTCTAAAAACATTAAAAAATGTTTAAAGTAAAAAACTCCCCAATTTCAATATAAAAACGTTAACAAAAGTTCCAAGTGAAAAAACTCACCAATTTCACTATAAAGACCACTACAAAAGTTCCAAGTTAAAAAATACGACAATTTCACTATAAAGACCATAACAAAATTTCCTAGGAAAAAACTCACCAATTTCACTATATAAACCATAACAAAAGTTCAAAGTTAAAAACACTCCTTAATTTAACTATAAAAACCATAAGAAATTTTCCAAGTCCAAAAACTCACCAATTTCACTATAAAGACCATTACAAAAGTTCCAAATTTTAAAACTCACCAATTTCACTATTTAAACCATAACAAAAGTTCCAAGTGAAAAAAACACTCACTAATTTCACTATAAAGACGATAACAACAGATCAAACTTAAAAAACTAACCAATTTCACTATAATAACAAATTTTCCATGTGAAAAAACTTACAAATTTCACCATAAAGACTATTACAAAAGTTCCAAGTTAAAAAAATTCAATAAATTTCACTATAAAGACCATTACAAAAGTTTCAAGTTAAAAAAGTCAAATATTTCGTGATAAAAAACATAACAAAAGTTCCAAGTTAAAAGACGCACCAAATACACTATAAACCATAATAAAAGTTCCTAGTGAAAAAACTCACCAATTTCACTATAAAGTCCATCACAAAAGTTCAAAGATAAAAAACTCCCCAATCTCACTGTCAAAACCATAACAAAAGTTACAAGTTAAAAAACTCACATATTTCACTATAAACACCATAACAAAAGTTCCAAGTGAAAAAACTCACCAATTTCACTATAAAGACCATAATAAAAAGTCAAAGTTAAAAACACTCCCTAATTTCACTATAAAAACCATAACAAAAGTTCCAAGTCCAAAAACTCACCAATTTCACTATAAAGACCATTACAAAAGTTCCAAATTAAAAAACTCACTAATTTCACTATAAAACCATAACAAAAGTTCCAAGTTAAAAAAACTCACCAATTACACTATAAACCATAATAAAAGTTCCAAGCAAAAAAAACTCACCAATTTCACTATAAAGACCATTACAAAAGTTGAAAGTAAAATAGACTCCCCAATTTCACTGTAAAAATCAAAACAAAAGATCCAAGTTAAAAAACTCAAATATTTCACTATAAACACTATATCAAAAGTTCCAAGTGAAAAACTCACTAATTTCACTATAAAGACCATAACAAAAGTTCTAAGTGAAAAAGCTCACAAATTTCACTATAAAGACCATTACAAATGTTCCAAGTTAAAAAAAACACACCAATTTCTTTCTAAAAACATTAACATAAGTTTAAAATTAATAAAAAAAACTCCTCAATTTCACTATAAAAACCATAACAAAAGTTCCAATTGAAAAAACTCACCAATTTCACTATAAGGGACCATTACAAAAGTTGCAAGTTAAAAAATTCAACAATTTCACTATAAAGACCATAACAAAATATCCTAGAAAAGAACTCACCAATTTCACTCTAAAAACCATAACAATAGTTCAACGTTAAAAACACTCCCTAATTTCACTATAAAAACCAAACAAAAGTTCCAAGTGAAAAAAGTCATCAATTTCACTATAAAGACCATTACAAAAGTTCTGAGTTAAAAAACTCACATACTTCTCTAAAAACACCATAAAAAAAGTTCCAAGTGAAAAAAACTCGTTAATTTCACTATAAAGAGCATAAGAAAAGTTCCAAGTGAAAAAACTCAACAATTTCACTATAAAGACCATACAAATGTTCCAAGTTTAAAAAAACTTACCAATTTCTCTCTTAAAACCATAACAAAAGTTCCAATTAAAAAAAACTCCTCAATTTCACTATAAAAACCATAACGAACATTCCAACTGAAAAACACGAATTTCACTATAAAGACCATTACAAAAGTTCCAAGTTTAAAAACACAACCATTTACTATAAAGACCATAACATAATTTCTTAGAAAAAAACTCACCAATTTCACTCAAAAAACCATAACAAAAGTACAAAGTTAAAAACACTCCTCAGTTTCACTATAAAAACCATAACAAAAGTTCCAAGTCAAAAAAACTCACTAATTTCACTGTAATAACAAAACTTCCTAGTGAAAAAACTTACAAATTTCACTATGAAGAACATTTCAAAAGTTCCAAGTTAAAAAATTTATTAATTTCACTATAAAGACCATTACTAAAGTTTCAAGTTAAAAAACTAAAAAATTTCACGATAAAAACCATAACAAAAGTTTCAAGTTATAAAACTCAAAAATTTCACGATAAAAACCATAACAAAAGTTCAAATTTTAAAAACTCGTCCACTTCACTAAAAACCATAACAAAAGTTCAAAGTAAAAAAAACTTAACAATTTCACAAAAGAAACCATAATAAAAGTTCAAATTATAAAAAACTCACCAATTGCACTATAAAGACCATTAAAAAAGTTTGAAGTTAACAACTTACATATTTCACTATAAACAATATAACAAAAGTTTCAAGGGAAAAACTCATTAATTTCACTATAAAGACCATAACAAAAGGTCCAAGTGAAAAAAACTCACCAATTTCACTATAAACACCATTTCAAATGTTCCAAGTTTAAAAAACACACTAGTTTCTCTCTAAAAACATTAAAAAAAGTTTAAAGTAAAAAAAAAAACTCTCCAATTTCACTATATAAACCATAACAAAAGTTCAAAGTAAAAAAACTCAACAATTTCACAAAAGAAACCATAATAAAAGTTCCAATTATAAAAACTCACCAATTGTAGTATAAAGACCATTAAAAAAGTTTCAAGTTAACAACTTACATATTTCACTATAAACAACAAAACAAAAGTTTCAAGTGAAAAAACTCATTAATTTTACTATAAAGACCATAACAAAAGGTGCAAGTGAAAAAAAAACTCACCAATTTCACTATCAAGACCATTTCAAGTGTTCCAAGTTAAAAAAAAAAGACACTGATTTCTCTCTAAAAACATTAAAAAATGTTTAAAGTAAAAAACTCCCCAATTTCAATATAAAAACGTTAACAAAAGTTCCAAGTGAAAAAACTCACCAATTTCACTATAAAGACCACTACAAAAGTTCCAAGTTAAAAAATACGACAATTTCACTATAAAGACCATAACAAAATTTCCTAGGAAAAAACTCACCAATTTCACTATATAAACCATAACAAAAGTTCAAAGTTAAAAACACTCCTTAATTTAACTATAAAAACCATAAGAAATTTTCCAAGTCCAAAAACTCACCAATTTCACTATAAAGACCATTACAAAAGTTCCAAATTTTAAAACTCACCAATTTCACTATTTAAACCATAACAAAAGTTCCAAGTGAAAAAAACACTCACTAATTTCACTATAAAGACGATAACAACAGATCAAACTTAAAAAACTAACCAATTTCACTATAATAACAAATTTTCCATGTGAAAAAACTTACAAATTTCACCATAAAGACTATTACAAAAGTTCCAAGTTAAAAAAATTCAATAAATTTCACTATAAAGACCATTACAAAAGTTTCAAGTTAAAAAAGTCAAATATTTCGTGATAAAAAACATAACAAAAGTTCCAAGTTAAAAGACGCACCAAATACACTATAAACCATAATAAAAGTTCCTAGTGAAAAAACTCACCAATTTCACTATAAAGTCCATCACAAAAGTTCAAAGATAAAAAACTCCCCAATCTCACTGTCAAAACCATAACAAAAGTTACAAGTTAAAAAACTCACATATTTCACTATAAACACCATAACAAAAGTTCCAAGTGAAAAAACTCACCAATTTCACTATAAAGACCATAATAAAAAGTCAAAGTTAAAAACACTCCCTAATTTCACTATAAAAACCATAACAAAAGTTCCAAGTCCAAAAACTCACCAATTTCACTATAAAGACCATTACAAAAGTTCCAAATTAAAAAACTCACTAATTTCACTATAAAACCATAACAAAAGTTCCAAGTTAAAAAAACTCACCAATTACACTATAAACCATAATAAAAGTTCCAAGCAAAAAAAACTCACCAATTTCACTATAAAGACCATTACAAAAGTTCAAAGTAAAATAGACTCCCCAATTTCACTGTAAAAATCAAAACAAAAGATCCAAGTTAAAAAACTCAAATATTTCACTATAAACACTATAGCAAAAGCTCCAAGTGAAAAACTCACTAATTTCACTATAAAGACCATAACAAAAGTTCTAAGTGAAAAAGCTCACAAATTTCACTATAAAGACCATTACAAATGTTCCAAGTTAAAAAAAACACACCCAATTTCTTTCTAAAAAACATTAACTAAGTTTAAAATTAATAAAAAAAACTCCTCAATTTCACTATAAAACCATAACAAAAGTTCCAATTGAAAAAACTCACCAATTTCACTATAAGGGACCATTACAAAAGTTGCAAGTTAAAAAATTCAACAATTTCACTATAAAGACCATAACAAAATATCCTAGAAAAGAACTCACCAATTTCACTCTAAAAACCATAACAATAGTTCAACGTTAAAAACACTCCCTAATTTCAATATAAAAACCAAACAAAAGTTCCAAGTGAAAAAAGTCATCAATTTCACTATAAAGACCATTACAAAAGTTCTGAGTTAAAAAACTCACATACTTCTCTAAAAACACCATAAAAAAAGTTCCAAGTGAAAAAACTCGTTAATTTCACTATAAAGAGCATAAGAAAAGTTCCAAGTGAAAAAACTCAACAATTTCACTATAAAGACCATACAAATGTTCCAAGTTTAAAAAAACTCACCAATTTCTCTCTTAAAACCATAACAAAAGTTCCAATTAAAAAAAACTCCTCAATTTCACTATAAAAACCATAACGAACATTCCAACTGAAAAACACGGAATTTCACTATAAAGACCATTACAAAAGTTCCAAGTTTAAAAACACAACCATTTACTATAAAGACCATAACATAATTTCTTAGAAAAAAACTCACCAATTTCACTCAAAAAACCATAACAAAAGTACAAAGTTAAAAACACTCGTCAGTTTCACTATAAAAACCATAACAAAAGTTCCAAGTCAAAAAAACTCACTAATTTCACTGTAATAACAAAACTTCCTAGTGAAAAAACTTACAAATTTCACTATGAAGAACATTTCAAAAGTTCCAAGTTAAAAAATTCATTAATTTCACTATAAAGACCATTACTAAAGTTTCAAGTTAAAAAACTAAAAAAATTTCACGATAAAATCCATAACAAAAGTTTCAAGTTATAAAACTCAAAAATTTCACGATAAAAACCATAACAAAAGTTCAAATTTTAAAAACTCGTCCACTTCACTAAAAACCATAACAAAAGTTCAAAGTAAAAAAAAACTTAACAATTTCACAAAAGAAACCATAATAAAAGTTCAAATTATAAAAACTCACCAATTGCACTATAAAGACCATTAAAAAAGTTTGAAGTTAACAACTTACATATTTCACTATAAACAATATAACAAAAGTTTCAAGGGAAAAAACTCATTAATTTCACTATAAAGACCATAACAAAAGGTCCAAGTGAAAAAAACTCACCAATTTCACTATAAAGACCATTTCAAATGTTCCAAGTTTAAAAAACACACTAGTTTCTCTCTAAAAACATTAAAAAAGGTTTAAAGTAAAAAAAAAAAAACTCTCCAATTTCACTATATAAACCATAACAAAAGTTCAAAGTAAAAAAACTCAACAATTTCACAAAAGAAACCATAATAAAAGTTCCAATTATAAAAACTCACCAATTGTAGTATAAAGACCATTAAAAAAGTTTCAACTTAACAACTTACATATTTCACTATAAACAACAAAACAAAAGTTTCAAGTGAAAAAACTCATTAATTTTACTATAAAGACCATAACAAAAGGTGCAAGTGAAAAAAACTCACCAATTTCACTATCAAGACCATTTCAAGTGTTCCAAGTTAAAAAAAAAGACACTGATTTCTCTCTAAAAACATTAAAAAATGTTTAAAGTAAAAAACTCCCCAATTTCAATATAAAAACGTTAACAAAAGTTCCAAGTGAAAAAACTCACCAATTTCACTATAAAGACCACTACAAAAGTTCCAAGTTAAAAAATACGACAATTTCACTATAAAGACCATAACAAAATTTCCTAGGAAAAAACTCACCAATTTCACTATATAAACCATAACAAAAGTTCAAAGTTAAAAACACTCCTTAATTTAACTATAAAAACCATAAGAAATTTTCCAAGTCCAAAACTCACCAATTTCACTATAAAGACCATTACAAAAGTTCCAAATTTTAAAACTCACCAATTTCACTATTTAAACCATAACAAAAGTTCCAAGTGAAAAAAACACTCACTAATTTCACTATAAAGACGATAACAACAGATCAAACTTAAAAAACTAACCAATTTCACTATAATAACAAATTTTCCATGTGAAAAAACTTACAAATTTCACCATAAAGACTATTACAAAAGTTCCAAGTTAAAAAAATTCAATAAATTTCACTATAAAGACCATTACAAAAGTTTCAAGTTAAAAAAGTCAAATATTTCGTGATAAAAAACATAACAAAAGTTCCAAGTTAAAAGACGCACCAAATACACTATAAACCATAATAAAAGTTCCTAGTGAAAAAACTCACCAATTTCACTATAAAGTCCATCACAAAAGTTCAAAGATAAAAAACTCCCCAATCTCACTGTCAAAACCATAACAAAAGTTACAAGTTAAAAAACTCACATATTTCACTATAAACACCATAACAAAAGTTCCAAGTGAAAAAAACTCACCAATTTCACTATAAAGACCATAATAAAAAGTCAAAGTTAAAAACACTCCCTAATTTCACTATAAAAACCATAACAAAAGTTCCAAGTCCAAAAACTCACCAATTTCACTATAAAGACCATTACAAAAGTTCCAAATTAAAAAACTCACTAATTTCACTATAAAACCATAACAAAAGTTCCAAGTTAAAAAAACTCACCAATTACACTATAAACCATAATAAAAGTTCCAAGCAAAAAAAACTCACCAATTTCACTATAAAGACCATTACAAAAGTTCAAAGTAAAATAGACTCCCCAATTTCACTGTAAAAATCAAAACAAAAGATCCAAGTTAAAAAACTCAAATATTTCACTATAAACACTATAGCAAAAGCTCCAAGTGAAAAACTCACTAATTTCACTATAAAGACCATAACAAAAGTTCTAAGTGAAAAAGCTCACAAATTTCACTATAAAGACCATTACAAATGTTCCAAGTTAAAAAAAACACACCAATTTCTTTCTAAAAACATTAACATAAGTTTAAACTTAATAAAAAAAACTCCTCAATTTCACTATAAAAACCATAACAAAAGTTCCAATTGAAAAAACTCACCAATTTCACTATAAGGGACCATTACAAAAGTTGCAAGTTAAAAAATTCAACAATTTCACTATAAAGACCATAACAAAATATCCTAGAAAAGAACTCACCAATTTCACTCTAAAAACCATAACAATAGTTCAACGTTAAAAACACTCCCTAATTTCACTATAAAAACCAAACAAAAGTTCCAAGTGAAAAAAGTCATCAATTTCACTATAAAGACCATTACAAAAGTTCTGAGTTAAAAAACTCACATACTTCTCTAAAAACACCATAAAAAAAGTTCCAAGTGAAAAAACTTGTTAATTTCACTATAAAGAGCATAAGAAAAGTTCCAAGTGAAAAAACTCAACAATTTCACTATAAAGACCATACAAATGTTCCAAGTTTAAAAAAACTCACCAATTTCTCTCTTAAAACCATAACAAAAGTTCCAATTAAAAAAAACTCCTCAATTTCACTATAAAAACCATAACGAACATTCCAACTGAAAAACACGAATTTCACTATAAAGACCATTACAAAAGTTCCAAGTTTAAAAACACAACCATTTACTATAAAGACCATAACATAATTTCTTAGAAAAAAACTCACCAATTTCACTCTAAAAACCATAACAAAAGTACAAAGTTAAAAACACTCCTCAGTTTCACTATAAAAACCATAACAAAAGTTCCAAGTCAAAAAAACTCACTAATTTCACTGTAATAACAAAACTTCCTAGTGAAAAAACTTACAAATTTCACTATGAAGAACATTTCAAAAGTTCCAAGTTAAAAAATTCATTAATTTCACTATAAAGACCATTACTAAAGTTTCAAGTTAAAAAACTAAAAAATTTCACGATAAAAACCATAACAAAAGTTTCAAGTTATAAAACTCAAAAATTTCACGATAAAAACCATAACAAAAGTTCAAATTTTAAAAACTCGTCCACTTCACTAAAAACCATAACAAAAGTTCAAAGTAAAAAAAACTTAACAATTTCACAAAAGAAACCATAATAAAAGTTCAAATTATAAAAACTCACCAATTGCACTATAAAGACCATTAAAAAAGTTTGAAGTTAACAACTTACATATTTCACTATAAACAATATAACAAAAGTTTCAAGGGAAAAAACTCATTAATTTCACTATAAAGACCATAACAAAAGGTCCAAGTGAAAAAACTCCCCAATTTCACTATAAAGACCATTTCAAATGTTCCAAGTTTAAAAAACACACTAGTTTCTCTCTAAAAACATTAAAAAAAGTTTAAAGTAAAAAAAAAAAAAACTCTCCAATTTCACTATATAAACCATAACAAAAGTTCAAAGTAAAAAAACTCAACAATTTCACAAAAGAAACCATAATAAAAGTTCCAATTATAAAAACTCACCAATTGTAGTATAAAGACCATTAAAAAAGTTTCAAGTTAACAACTTACATATTTCACTATAAACAACAAAACAAAAGTTTCAAGTGAAAAAACTCATTAATTTTACTATAAAGACCATAACAAAAGGTGCAAGTGAAAAAAGCTCACCAATTTCACTATCAAGACCATTTCAAGTGTTCCAAGTTAAAAAAAAAGACACTGATTTCTCTCTAAAAACATTAAAAAATGTTTAAAGTAAAAAACTCCCCAATTTCAATATAAAAACGTTAACAAAAGTTCCAAGTGAAAAAACTCACCAATTTCACTATAAAGACCACTACAAAAGTTCCAAGTTAAAAAATACGACAATTTCACTATAAAGACCATAACAAAATTTCCTAGGAAAAAACTCACCAATTTCACTATATAAACCATAACAAAAGTTCAAAGTTAAAAACACTCCTTAATTTAACTATAAAAACCATAAGAAATTTTCCAAGTCCAAAAACTCACCAATTTCACTATAAAGACCATTACAAAAGTTCCAAATTTTAAAACTCACCAATTTCACTATTTAAACCATAACAAAAGTTCCAAGTGAAAAATACACTCACTAATTTCACTATAAAGACGATAACAACAGATTAAACTTAAAAAACTAACCAATTTCACTATAATAACAAATTTTCCATGTGAAAAAACTTACAAATTTCACCATAAAGACTATTACAAAAGTTCCAAGTTAAAAAAATTCAATAAATTTCACTATAAAGACCATTACAAAAGTTTCAAGTTAAAAAACTCAAATATTTCGTGATAAAAAACATAACAAAAGTTGCAAGTTAAAAGACGCACCAAATACACTATAAACCATAATAAAAGTTCCTAGTGAAAAAACTCACCAATTTCACTATAAAGTCCATCACAAAAGTTCAAAGATAAAAAACTCCCCAATCTCACTGTCAAAACCATAACAAAAGTTACAAGTTAAAAAACTCACATATTTCACTATAAACACCATAACAAAAGTTCCAAGTGAAAAAAACTCACCAATTTCACTATAAAGACCATAATAAAAAGTCAAAGTTAAAAACACTCCCTAATTTCACTATAAAAACCATAACAAAAGTTCCAAGTCCAAAAACTCACCAATTTCACTATAAAGACCATTACAAAAGTTCCAAATTAAAAAACTCACTAATTTCACTATAAAACCATAACAAAAGTTCCAAGTTAAAAAAACTCACCAATTACACTATAAACCATAATAAAAGTTCCAAGCAAAAAAAACTCACCAATTTCACTATAAAGACCATTACAAAAGTTCAAAGTAAAATAGACTCCCCAATTTCACTGTAAAAATCAAAACAAAAGATCCAAGTTAAAAAACTCAAATATTTCACTATAAACACTATAGCAAAAGCTCCAAGTGAAAAACTCACTAATTTCACTATAAAGACCATAACAAAAGTTCTAAGTGAAAAAGCTCACAAATTTCACTATAAAGACCATTACAAATGTTCCAAGTTAAAAAAAACACACCAATTTCTTTCTAAAAACATTAACATAAGTTTAAACTTAATAAAAAAAACTCCTCAATTTCACTATAAAAACCATAACAAAAGTTCCAATTGAAAAAACTCACCAATTTCACTATAAGGGACCATTACAAAAGTTGCAAGTTAAAAAATTCAACAATTTCACTATAAAGACCATAACAAAATATCCTAGAAAAGAACTCACCAATTTCACTCTAAAAACCATAACAATAGTTCAACGTTAAAAACACTCCCTAATTTCACTATAAAAACCAAACAAAAGTTCCAAGTGAAAAAAGTCATCAATTTCACTATAAAGACCATTACAAAAGTTCTGAGTTAAAAAACTCACATACTTCTCTAAAAACACCATAAAAAAAGTTCCAAGTGAAAAAACTTGTTAATTTCACTATAAAGAGCATAAGAAAAGTTCCAAGTGAAAAAACTCAACAATTTCACTATAAAGACCATACAAATGTTCCAAGTTTAAAAAAACTCACCAATTTCTCTCTTAAAACCATAACAAAAGTTCCAATTAAAAAAAACTCCTCAATTTCACTATAAAAACCATAACGAACATTCCAACTGAAAAACACGAATTTCACTATAAAGACCATTACAAAAGTTCCAAGTTTAAAAACACAACCATTTACTATAAAGACCATAACATAATTTCTTAGAAAAAAACTCACCAATTTCACTCTAAAAACCATAACAAAAGTACAAAGTTAAAAACACTCCTCAGTTTCACTATAAAAACCATAACAAAAGTTCCAAGTCAAAAAAACTCACTAATTTCACTGTAATAACAAAACTTCCTAGTGAAAAAACTTACAAATTTCACTATGAAGAACATTTCAAAAGTTCCAAGTTAAAAAATTCATTAATTTCACTATAAAGACCATTACTAAAGTTTCAAGTTAAAAAACTAAAAAATTTCACGATAAAAACCATAACAAAAGTTTCAAGTTATAAAACTCAAAAATTTCACGATAAAAACCATAACAAAAGTTCAAATTTTAAAAACTCGTCCACTTCACTAAAAACCATAACAAAAGTTCAAAGTAAAAAAAACTTAACAATTTCACAAAAGAAACCATAATAAAAGTTCAAATTATAAAAACTCACCAATTGCACTATAAAGACCATTAAAAAAGTTTGAAGTTAACAACTTACATATTTCACTATAAACAATATAACAAAAGTTTCAAGGGAAAAAACTCATTAATTTCACTATAAAGACCATAACAAAAGGTCCAAGTGAAAAAACTCCCCAATTTCACTATAAAGACCATTTCAAATGTTCCAAGTTTAAAAAACACACTAGTTTCTCTCTAAAAACATTAAAAAAAGTTTAAAGTAAAAAAAAAAAAAACTCTCCAATTTCACTATATAAACCATAACAAAAGTTCAAAGTAAAAAAACTCAACAATTTCACAAAAGAAACCATAATAAAAGTTCCAATTATAAAAACTCACCAATTGTAGTATAAAGACCATTAAAAAAGTTTCAAGTTAACAACTTACATATTTCACTATAAACAACAAAACAAAAGTTTCAAGTGAAAAAACTCATTAATTTTACTATAAAGACCATAACAAAAGGTGCAAGTGAAAAAAGCTCACCAATTTCACTATCAAGACCATTTCAAGTGTTCCAAGTTAAAAAAAAAGACACTGATTTCTCTCTAAAAACATTAAAAAATGTTTAAAGTAAAAAACTCCCCAATTTCAATATAAAAACGTTAACAAAAGTTCCAAGTGAAAAAACTCACCAATTTCACTATAAAGACCACTACAAAAGTTCCAAGTTAAAAAATACGACAATTTCACTATAAAGACCATAACAAAATTTCCTAGGAAAAAACTCACCAATTTCACTATATAAACCATAACAAAAGTTCAAAGTTAAAAACACTCCTTAATTTAACTATAAAAACCATAAGAAATTTTCCAAGTCCAAAAACTCACCAATTTCACTATAAAGACCATTACAAAAGTTCCAAATTTTAAAACTCACCAATTTCACTATTTAAACCATAACAAAAGTTCCAAGTGAAAAATACACTCACTAATTTCACTATAAAGACGATAACAACAGATTAAACTTAAAAAACTAACCAATTTCACTATAATAACAAATTTTCCATGTGAAAAAACATACAAATTTCACCATAAAGACTATTACAAAAGTTCCAAGTTAAAAAAATTCAATAAATTTCACTATAAAGACCATTACAAAAGTTTCAAGTTAAAAAACTCAAATATTTCGTGATAAAAAACATAACAAAAGTTGCAAGTTAAAAGACGCACCAAATACACTATAAACCATAATAAAAGTTCCTAGTGAAAAAACTCACCAATTTCACTATAAAGTCCATCACAAAAGTTCAAAGATAAAAAACTCCCCAATCTCACTGTCAAAACCATAACAAAAGTTACAAGTTAAAAAACTCACATATTTCACTATAAACACCATAACAAAAGTTCCAAGTGAAAAAAACTCACCAATTTCACTATAAAGACCATAATAAAAAGTCAAAGTTAAAAACACTCCCTAATTTCACTATAAAAACCATAACAAAAGTTCCAAGTCCAAAAACTCACCAATTTCACTATAAAGACCATTACAAAAGTTCCAAATTAAAAAACTCACTAATTTCACTATAAAACCATAACAAAAGTTCCAAGTTAAAAAAACTCACCAATTACACTATAAACCATAATAAAAGTTCCAAGCAAAAAAAACTCACCAATTTCACTATAAAGACCATTACAAAAGTTCAAAGTAAAATAGACTCCCCAATTTCACTGTAAAAATCAAAACAAAAGATCCAAGTTAAAAAACTCAAATATTTCACTATAAACACTATAGCAAAAGTTCAAGTGAAAAACTCACTAATTTCACTATAAAGACCATAACAAAAGTTCTAAGTGAAAAAACTCACAAATTTCACTATAAAGACCATTACAAATGTTCCAAGTTAAAAAAAACACATCAATTTCTCTCTAAAAACATTAACATAAGTTTAAAATTAATAAAAAAAACTCCTCAATTTCACTATAAAAACCATAACAAAAGTTCCAATTGAAAAAACTCACCAATTTCACTATAAGGGACCATTACAAAAGTTCCAAGTTAAAAAATTCAACAATTTCACTATAAAGACCATAACAAAATATCCTAGAAAAGAACTCACCAATTTCACTCTAAAAACCATAACAATAGTTCAACGTTAAAAACACTCCCTAATTTCACTATAAAAACCAAACAAAAGTTCCAAGTGAAAAAAGTCATCAATTTCACTATAAAGACCATTACAAAAGTTCTGAGTTAAAAAACTCACATACTTCTCTAAAAACACCATAAAAAAAGTTCCAAGTGAAAAAACTCGTTAATTTCACTATAAAGAGCATAAGAAAAGTTCCAAGTGAAAAAACCCAACAATTTCACTATAAAGATCATACAAATGTTCCAAGTTTAAAAAAACTCACCAATTTCTCTCTTAAAACCATAACAAAAGTTCCAATTAAAAAAAACTCCCCAATTTGACTATAAAAACCATAACGAACATTCCAACTGAAAAACACGAATTTCACAATAAAGACCATTACAAAAGTTCCAAGTTTAAAAACACAACCATTTACTATAAAGACCATAACATAATTTCTTAGAAAAAAACTCACCAATTTCACTCTAAAAACCATAACAAAAGTACAAAGTTAAAAACACTCCTCAGTTTCACTATAAAAACCATAACAAAAGTTCCAAGTCAAAAAAACTCACTAATTTCACTGTAATAACAAAACTTCCTAGTGAAAAAACTTACAAATTTCACTATGAAGAACATTTCAAAAGTTCCAAGTTAAAAAATTCATTAATTTCACTATAAAGACCATTACTAAAGTTTCAAGTTAAAAAACCAAAAAATTTCACGATAAAAACCATAACAAAAGTTTCAAGTTATAAAACTCAAAAATTTCACGATAAAAACCATAACAAAAGTTCAAATTTTAAAAACTCGTCCACTTCACTAAAAACCATAACAAAAGTTCAAAGTAAAAAAAACTTAACAATTTCACAAAAGAAACCATAATAAAAGTTCAAATTATAAAAACTCACCAATTGCACTATAAAGACCATTAAAAAAGTTTGAAGTTAACAACTTACATATTTCACTATAAACAATATAACAAAAGTTTCAAGGGAAAAAACTCATTAATTTCACTATAAAGACCATAACAAAATGTCCAAGTGAAAAAAACTCACCAATTTCACTATAAAGACCATTTCAAATGTTCCAAGTTTAAAAAACACACTAGTTTCTCTCTAAAAACATTAAAAAAAGTTTAAAGTAAAAAAAAAAAAACTCTCCAATTTCACTATATAAACCATAACAAAAGTTCAAAGTAAAAAAACTCAACAATTTCACAAAAGAAACCATAATAAAAGTTCCAATTATAAAAACTCACCAATTGTAGTATAAAGACCATTAAAAAAGTTTCAAGTTAACAACTTACATATTTCACTATAAACAACAAAACAAAAGTTTCAAGTGAAAAAACTCATTAATTTTACTATAAAGACCATAACAAAAGGTGCAAGTGAAAAAAACTCACCAATTTCACTATCAAGACCATTTCAAGTGTTCCAAGTTAAAAAAAAAGACACTGATTTCTCTCTAAAAACATTAAAAAATGTTTAAAGTAAAAAACTCCCCAATTTCAATATAAAAACGTTAACAAAAGTTCCAAGTGAAAAAACTCACCAATTTCACTATAAAGACCACTACAAAAGTTCCAAGTTAAAAAATACGACAATTTCACTATAAAGACCATAACAAAATTTCCTAGGAAAAAACTCACCAATTTCACTATATAAACCATAACAAAAGTTCAAAGTTAAAAACACTCCTTAATTTAACTATAAAAACCATAAGAAATTTTCCAAGTCCAAAAACTCACCAATTTCACTATAAAGACCATTACAAAAGTTCCAAATTTTAAAACTCACCAATTTCACTATTTAAACCATAACAAAAGTTCCAAGTGAAAAAAAAACTCACTAATTTCACTATAAAGACGATAACAACAGATCAAACTTAAAAAACTAACCAATTTCACTATAATAACAAATTTTCCATGTGAAAAAACTTACAAATTTCACCATAAAGACTATTACAAAAGTTCCAAGTTAAAAAAATTCAATAAATTTCACTATAAAGACCATTACAAAAGTTTCAAGTTAAAAAACTCAAATATTTCGTGATAAAAAACATAACAAAAGTTGCAAGTTAAAAGACGCACCAAATACACTATAAACCATAATAAAAGTTCCAAGTGAAAAAACTCACCAATTTCACTATAAAGTCCATCACAAAAGTTCAAAGATAAAAAACTCCCCAATCTCACTGTCAAAACCATAACAAAAGTTACAAGTTAAAAAACTCACATATTTCACTATAAACACCATAACAAAAGTTCCAAGTAAAAAAACTCACCAATTTCACTATAAAGACCATAATCAAAAGTCAAAGTTAAAAACACTCCCTAATTTCACTATAAAAACCATAACAAAAGTTCCAAGTCCAAAAACTCACCAATTTCGCTATAAAGACCATTACAAAAGTTCCAAATTAAAAAACACACTAATTTCACTATAAAACCATAACAAAAGTTCCAAGTTAAAAAAACTCACCAATTACACTATAAACCATAATAAAAGTTCCAAGCAAAAAAAACTCACCAATTTCACTTTAAAGACCATTACAAAAGTTCAAAGTAAAATAGACTCCCCAATTTCACTGTAAAAATCAAAACAAAAGATCCAAGTTAAAAAACTCAAATATTTCACTATAAACACTATAGCAAAAGTTCAAGTGAAAAACTCACTAATTTCACTATAAAGACCATAAAAAAAGTTCTAAGTGAAAAAACTCACAAATTTCACTATAAAGACCATTACAAATGTTCCAAGTTAAAAAAAACACACCAATTTCTCTCTAAAAACATTAACATAAGTTTAAAATTAATAAAAAAAACTCCTCAATTTCACTATAAAAACCATAACAAAAGTTCCAATTGAAAAAACTCACAAATTTCACTATAAGGGACCATTACAAAAGTTCCAAGTTAAAAAATTCAACAATTTCACTATAAAGACCATAACAAAATATCCTAGAAAAGAACTCACCAATTTCACTCTAAAAACCATAACAATAGTTCAACGTTAAAAACACTCCCTAATTTCACTATAAAAACCAAACAAAAGTTCCAAGTGAAAAAAGTCATCAATTTCACTATAAAGACCATTACAAAAGTTCTGAGTTAAAAAACTCACATACTTCTCTAAAAACACCATAAAAAAAGTTCCAAGTGAAAAAACTCGTTAATTTCACTATAAAGAGCATAAGAAAAGTTCCAAGTGAAAAAACCCAACAATTTCACTATAAAGATCATACAAATGTTCCAAGTTTAAAAAAACTCACCAATTTCTCTCTTAAAACCATAACAAAAGTTCCAATTAAAAAAAACTCCCCAATTTGACTATAAAAACCATAACGAACATTCCAACTGAAAAACACGAATTTCACAATAAAGACCATTACAAAAGTTCCAAGTTTAAAAACACAACCATTTACTATAAAGACCATAACATAATTTCTTAGAAAAAAACTCACCAATTTCACTCTAAAAACCATAACAAAAGTACAAAGTTAAAAACACTCCTCAGTTTCACTATAAAAACCATAACAAAAGTTCCAAGTCAAAAAAACTCACTAATTTCACTGTAATAACAAAACTTCCTAGTGAAAAAACTTACAAATTTCACTATGAAGAACATTTCAAAAGTTCCAAGTTAAAAAATTCATTAATTTCACTATAAAGACCATTACTAAAGTTTCAAGTTAAAAAACCAAAAAATTTCACGATAAAAACCATAACAAAAGTTTCAAGTTATAAAACTCAAAAATTTCACGATAAAAACCATAACAAAAGTTCAAATTTTAAAAACTCGTCCACTTCACTAAAAACCATAACAAAAGTTCAAAGTAAAAAAAACTTAACAATTTCACAAAAGAAACCATAATAAAAGTTCAAATTATAAAAACTCACCAATTGCACTATAAAGACCATTAAAAAAGTTTGAAGTTAACAACTTACATATTTCACTATAAACAATATAACAAAAGTTTCAAGGGAAAAAACTCATTAATTTCACTATAAAGACCATAACAAAATGTCCAAGTGAAAAAAACTCACCAATTTCACTATAAAGACCATTTCAAATGTTCCAAGTTTAAAAAACACACTAGTTTCTCTCTAAAAACATTAAAAAAAGTTTAAAGTAAAAAAAAAAAAACTCTCCAATTTCACTATATAAACCATAACAAAAGTTCAAAGTAAAAAAACTCAACAATTTCACAAAAGAAACCATAATAAAAGTTCCAATTATAAAAACTCACCAATTGTAGTATAAAGACCATTAAAAAAGTTTCAAGTTAACAACTTACATATTTCACTATAAACAACAAAACAAAAGTTTCAAGTGAAAAAACTCATTAATTTTACTATAAAGACCATAACAAAAGGTGCAAGTGAAAAAAACTCACCAATTTCACTATCAAGACCATTTCAAGTGTTCCAAGTTAAAAAAAAAGACACTGATTTCTCTCTAAAAACATTAAAAAATGTTTAAAGTAAAAAACTCCCCAATTTCAATATAAAAACGTTAACAAAAGTTCCAAGTGAAAAAACTCACCAATTTCACTATAAAGACCACTACAAAAGTTCCAAGTTAAAAAATACGACAATTTCACTATAAAGACCATAACAAAATTTCCTAGGAAAAAACTCACCAATTTCACTATATAAACCATAACAAAAGTTCAAAGTTAAAAACACTCCTTAATTTAACTATAAAAACCATAAGAAATTTTCCAAGTCCAAAAACTCACCAATTTCACTATAAAGACCATTACAAAAGTTCCAAATTTTAAAACTCACCAATTTCACTATTTAAACCATAACAAAAGTTCCAAGTGAAAAAAAAACTCACTAATTTCACTATAAAGACGATAACAACAGATCAAACTTAAAAAACTAACCAATTTCACTATAATAACAAATTTTCCATGTGAAAAAACTTACAAATTTCACCATAAAGACTATTACAAAAGTTCCAAGTTAAAAAAATTCAATAAATTTCACTATAAAGACCATTACAAAAGTTTCAAGTTAAAAAACTCAAATATTTCGTGATAAAAAACATAACAAAAGTTGCAAGTTAAAAGACGCACCAAATACACTATAAACCATAATAAAAGTTCCAAGTGAAAAAACTCACCAATTTCACTATAAAGTCCATCACAAAAGTTCAAAGATAAAAAACTCCCCAATCTCACTGTCAAAACCATAACAAAAGTTACAAGTTAAAAAACTCACATATTTCACTATAAACACCATAACAAAAGTTCCAAGTAAAAAAACTCACCAATTTCACTATAAAGACCATAATCAAAAGTCAAAGTTAAAAACACTCCCTAATTTCACTATAAAAACCATAACAAAAGTTCCAAGTCCAAAAACTCACCAATTTCGCTATAAAGACCATTACAAAAGTTCCAAATTAAAAAACACACTAATTTCACTATAAAACCATAACAAAAGTTCCAAGTTAAAAAAACTCACCAATTACACTATAAACCATAATAAAAGTTCCAAGCAAAAAAAACTCACCAATTTCACTTTAAAGACCATTACAAAAGTTCAAAGTAAAATAGACTCCCCAATTTCACTGTAAAAATCAAAACAAAAGATCCAAGTTAAAAAACTCAAATATTTCACTATAAACACTATAGCAAAAGTTCAAGTGAAAAACTCACTAATTTCACTATAAAGACCATAAAAAAAGTTCTAAGTGAAAAAACTCACAAATTTCACTATAAAGACCATTACAAATGTTCCAAGTTAAAAAAAACACACCAATTTCTCTCTAAAAACATTAACATAAGTTTAAAATTAATAAAAAAAAACTCCTCAATTTCACTATAAAAACCATAACAAAAGTTCCAATTGAAAAAACTCACAAATTTCACTATAAGGGACCATTACAAAAGTTCCAAGTTAAAAAATTCAACAATTTCACTATAAAGACCATAACAAAATATCCTAGAAAAGAACTCACCAATTTCACTCTAAAAACCATAACAATAGTTCAACGTTAAAAACACTCCCTAATTTCACTATAAAAACCAAACAAAAGTTCCAAGTGAAAAAAGTCATCAATTTCACTATAAAGACCATTACAAAAGTTCTGAGTTAAAAAACTCACATACTTCTCTAAAAACACCATAAAAAAAGTTCCAAGTGAAAAAACTCGTTAATTTCACTATAAAGAGCATAAGAAAAGTTCCAAGTGAAAAAACCCAACAATTTCACTATAAAGATCATACAAATGTTCCAAGTTTAAAAAAACTCACCAATTTCTCTCTTAAAACCATAACAAAAGTTCCAATTAAAAAAAACTCCCCAATTTGACTATAAAAACCATAACGAACATTCCAACTGAAAAACACGAATTTCACAATAAAGACCATTACAAAAGTTCCAAGTTTAAAAACACAACCATTTACTATAAAGACCATAACATAATTTCTTACAAAAAAACTCACCAATTTCACTCTAAAAACCATAACAAAAGTACAAAGTTAAAAACACTCCTCAGTTTCACTATAAAAACCATAACAAAAGTTCCAAGTCAAAAAAACTCACTAATTTCACTGTAATAACAAAACTTCCTAGTGAAAAAACTTACAAATTTCACTATGAAGAACATTTCAAAAGTTCCAAGTTAAAAAATTCATTAATTTCACTATAAAGACCATTACTAAAGTTTCAAGTTAAAAAACCAAAAAATTTCACGATAAAAACCATAACAAAAGTTTCAAGTTATAAAACTCAAAAATTTCACGATAAAAACCATAACAAAAGTTCAAATTTTAAAAACTCGTCCACTTCACTAAAAACCATAACAAAAGTTCAAAGTAAAAAAAACTTAACAATTTCACAAAAGAAACCATAATAAAAGTTCAAATTATAAAAACTCACCAATTGCACTATAAAGACCATTAAAAAAGTTTGAAGTTAACAACTTACATATTTCACTATAAACAATATAACAAAAGTTTCAAGGGAAAAAACTCATTAATTTCACTATAAAGACCATAACAAAATGTCCAAGTGAAAAAAACTCACCAATTTCACTATAAAGACCATTTCAAATGTTCCAAGTTTAAAAAACACACTAGTTTCTCTCTAAAAACATTAAAAAAAGTTTAAAGTAAAAAAAAAAAAACTCTCCAATTTCACTATATAAACCATAACAAAAGTTCAAAGTAAAAAAACTCAACAATTTCACAAAAGAAACCATAATAAAAGTTCCAATTATAAAAACTCACCAATTGTAGTATAAAGACCATTAAAAAAGTTTCAAGTTAACAACTTACATATTTCACTATAAACAACAAAACAAAAGTTTCAAGTGAAAAAACTCATTAATTTTACTATAAAGACCATAACAAAAGGTGCAAGTGAAAAAAACTCACCAATTTCACTATCAAGACCATTTCAAGTGTTCCAAGTTAAAAAAAAAGACACTGATTTCTCTCTAAAAACATTAAAAAATGTTTAAAGTAAAAAACTCCCCAATTTCAATATAAAAACGTTAACAAAAGTTCCAAGTGAAAAAACTCACCAATTTCACTATAAAGACCACTACAAAAGTTCCAAGTTAAAAAATACGACAATTTCACTATAAAGACCATAACAAAATTTCCTAGGAAAAAACTCACCAATTTCACTATATAAACCATAACAAAAGTTCAAAGTTAAAAACACTCCTTAATTTAACTATAAAAACCATAAGAAATTTTCCAAGTCCAAAAACTCACCAATTTCACTATAAAGACCATTACAAAAGTTCCAAATTTTAAAACTCACCAATTTCACTATTTAAACCATAACAAAAGTTCCAAGTGAAAAAAAAACTCACTAATTTCACTATAAAGACGATAACAACAGATCAAACTTAAAAAACTAACCAATTTCACTATAATAACAAATTTTCCATGTGAAAAAACTTACAAATTTCACCATAAAGACTATTACAAAAGTTCCAAGTTAAAAAAATTCAATAAATTTCACTATAAAGACCATTACAAAAGTTTCAAGTTAAAAAACTCAAATATTTCGTGATAAAAAACATAACAAAAGTTGCAAGTTAAAAGACGCACCAAATACACTATAAACCATAATAAAAGATCCAAGTGAAAAAACTCACCAATTTCACTATAAAGTCCATCACAAAAGTTCAAAGATAAAAAACTCCCCAATCTCACTGTCAAAACCATAACAAAAGTTACAAGTTAAAAAACTCACATATTTCACTATAAACACCATAACAAAAGTTCCAAGTAAAAAAACTCACCAATTTCACTATAAAGACCATAATCAAAAGTCAAAGTTAAAAACACTCCCTAATTTCACTATAAAAACCATAACAAAAGTTCCAAGTCCAAAAACTCACCAATTTCACTATAAAGACCATTACAAAAGTTCCAAATTAAAAAACACACTAATTTCACTATAAAACCATAACAAAAGTTCCAAGTTAAAAAAACTCACCAATTACACTATAAACCATAATAAAAGTTCCAAGCAAAAAAAACTCACCAATTTCACTTTAAAGACCATTACAAAAGTTCAAAGTAAAATAGACTCCCCAATTTCACTGTAAAAATCAAAACAAAAGATCCAAGTTAAAAAACTCAAATATTTCACTATAAACACTATAGCAAAAGTTCAAGTGAAAAACTCACTAATTTCACTATAAAGACCATAACAAAAGTTCTAAGTGAAAAAACTCACAAATTTCACTATAAAGACCATTACAAATGTTCCAAGTTAAAAAAAACACACCAATTTCTCTCTAAAAACATTAACATAAGTTTAAAATTAATAAAAAAAACTCCTCAATTTCACTATAAAAACCATAACAAAAGTTCCAATTGAAAAAACTCACCAATTTCACTATAAGGGACCATTACAAAAGTTCCAAGTTAAAAAATTCAACAATTTCACTATAAAGACCATAACAAAATATCCTAGAAAAGAACTCACCAATTTCACTCTAAAAACCATAACAATAGTTCAACGTTAAAAACACTCCCTAATTTCACTATAAAAACCAAACAAAAGTTCCAAGTGAAAAAAGTCATCAATTTCACTATAAAGACCATTACAAAAGTTCTGAGTTAAAAAACTCACATACTTCTCTAAAAACACCATAAAAAAAGTTCCAAGTGAAAAAACTCGTTAATTTCACTATAAAGAGCATAAGAAAAGTTCCAAGTGAAAAAACCCAACAATTTCACTATAAAGATCATACAAATGTTCCAAGTTTAAAAAAACTCACCAATTTCTCTCTTAAAACCATAACAAAAGTTCCAATTAAAAAAAACTCCCCAATTTGACTATAAAAACCATAACGAACATTCCAACTGAAAAACACGAATTTCACAATAAAGACCATTACAAAAGTTCCAAGTTTAAAAACACAACCATTTACTATAAAGACCATAACATAATTTCTTAGAAAAAAACTCACCAATTTCACTCTAAAAACCATAACAAAAGTACAAAGTTAAAAACACTCCTCAGTTTCACTATAAAAACCATAACAAAAGTTCCAAGTCAAAAAAACTCACTAATTTCACTGTAATAACAAAACTTCCTAGTGAAAAAACTTACAAATTTCACTATGAAGAACATTTCAAAAGTTCCAAGTTAAAAAATTCATTAATTTCACTATAAAGACCATTACTAAAGTTTCAAGTTAAAAAACCAAAAAATTTCACGATAAAAACCATAACAAAAGTTTCAAGTTATAAAACTCAAAAATTTCACGATAAAAACCATAACAAAAGTTCAAATTTTAAAAACTCGTCCACTTCACTAAAAACCATAACAAAAGTTCAAAGTAAAAAAAACTTAACAATTTCACAAAAGAAACCATAATAAAAGTTCAAATTATAAAAACTCACCAATTGCACTATAAAGACCATTAAAAAAGTTTGAAGTTAACAACTTACATATTTCACTATAAACAATATAACAAAAGTTTCAAGGGAAAAAACTCATTAATTTCACTATAAAGACCATAACAAAATGTCCAAGTGAAAAAAACTCACCAATTTCACTATAAAGACCATTTCAAATGTTCCAAGTTTAAAAAACACACTAGTTTCTCTCTAAAAACATTAAAAAAAGTTTAAAGTAAAAAAAAAAAAACTCTCCAATTTCACTATATAAACCATAACAAAAGTTCAAAGTAAAAAAACTCAACAATTTCACAAAAGAAACCATAATAAAAGTTCCAATTATAAAAACTCACCAATTGTAGTATAAAGACCATTAAAAAAGTTTCAAGTTAACAACTTACATATTTCACTATAAACAACAAAACAAAAGTTTCAAGTGAAAAAACTCATTAATTTTACTATAAAGACCATAACAAAAGGTGCAAGTGAAAAAAACTCACCAATTTCACTATCAAGACCATTTCAAGTGTTCCAAGTTAAAAAAAAAGACACTGATTTCTCTCTAAAAACATTAAAAAATGTTTAAAGTAAAAAACTCCCCAATTTCAATATAAAAACGTTAACAAAAGTTCCAAGTGAAAAAACTCACCAATTTCACTATAAAGACCACTACAAAAGTTCCAAGTTAAAAAATACGACAATTTCACTATAAAGACCATAACAAAATTTCCTAGGAAAAAACTCACCAATTTCACTATATAAACCATAACAAAAGTTCAAAGTTAAAAACACTCCTTAATTTAACTATAAAAACCATAAGAAATTTTCCAAGTCCAAAAACTCACCAATTTCACTATAAAGACCATTACAAAAGTTCCAAATTTTAAAACTCACCAATTTCACTATTTAAACCATAACAAAAGTTCCAAGTGAAAAAAAAACTCACTAATTTCACTATAAAGACGATAACAACAGATCAAACTTAAAAAAACTAACCAATTTCACTATAATAACAAATTTTCCATGTGAAAAAACTTACAAATTTCACCATAAAGACTATTACAAAAGTTCCAAGTTAAAAAAATTCAATAAATTTCACTATAAAGACCATTACAAAAGTTTCAAGTTAAAAAACTCAAATATTTCGTGATAAAAAACATAACAAAAGTTGCAAGTTAAAAGACGCACCAAATACACTATAAACCATAATAAAAGTTCCAAGTGAAAAAACTCACCAATTTCACTATAAAGTCCATCACAAAAGTTCAAAGATAAAAAACTCCCCAATCTCACTGTCAAAACCATAACAAAAGTTACAAGTTAAAAAACTCACATATTTCACTATAAACACCATAACAAAAGTTCCAAGTAAAAAAACTCACCAATTTCACTATAAAGACCATAATCAAAAGTCAAAGTTAAAAACACTCCCTAATTTCACTATAAAAACCATAACAAAAGTTCCAAGTCCAAAAACTCACCAATTTCGCTATAAAGACCATTACAAAAGTTCCAAATTAAAAAACACACTAATTTCACTATAAAACCATAACAAAAGTTCCAAGTTAAAAAAACTCACCAATTACACTATAAACCATAATAAAAGTTCCAAGCAAAAAAAACTCACCAATTTCACTTTAAAGACCATTACAAAAGTTCAAAGTAAAATAGACTCCCCAATTTCACTGTAAAAATCAAAACAAAAGATCCAAGTTAAAAAACTCAAATATTTCACTATAAACACTATAGCAAAAGTTCAAGTGAAAAACTCACTAATTTCACTATAAAGACCATAACAAAAGTTCTAAGTGAAAAAACTCACAAATTTCACTATAAAGACCATTACAAATGTTCCAAGTTAAAAAAAAACACACCAATTTCTCTCTAAAAACATTAACATAAGTTTAAAATTAATAAAAAAAACTCCTCAATTTCACTATAAAAACCATAACAAAAGTTCCAATTGAAAAAACTCACCAATTTCACTATAAGGGACCATTACAAAAGTTCCAAGTTAAAAAATTCAACAAATTCACTATAAAGACCATAACAAAATATCCTAGAAAAGAACTCACCAATTTCACTCTAAAAACCATAACACTAGTTCAAAGTTAAAAACACTCCCTAATTTCACTATAAAAACCAAACAAAAGTTCCAAGTGAAAAAAGTCATCAATTTCACTATAAAGACCATTACAAAAGTTCTGAGTTAAAAAACTCACATACTTCTCTATAAACACCATAAAAAAAGTTCCAAGTGAAAAAACTCGTTAATTTCACTATAAAGAGCATAAGAAAAGTTCCAAGTGAAAAAACTCAACAATTTCACTATAAAGACCATACAAATGTTCCAAGTTAAAAAAAACTCACCAATTTCTCTCTTAAAACCATAACAAAAGTTCCAAGTAAAAAAAACTCCCCAATTTCACTATAAAAACCATAACGAACATTCCAACTGAAAAACACGAATTTCACTATAAAGACCATTACAAAAGTTCCAAGTTTAAAAACACAACCATTTACTATAAACACCATTACATAATTTCTTAGAAAAAAAACTCACCAATTTCACTCTAAAAACCATAACAAAAGTACAAAGTTAAAAACACTCCTCAGTTTCACTATAAAAACCATAACAAAAGTTCCAATTCAAAAAAACTCACTAATTTCATTGTAATAACAAAACTTCCTTGTGAAAAAACTTACAAATTTCACTATGAAGAACATTTCAAAAGTTCCAAGTTAAAAAATTCATTAATTTCACTATAAAGACCATTACTAAAGTTTCAAGTTAAAAAACTAAAAAATTTCACGATAAAAACCATAACAAAAGTTTCAAGTTATAAAACTCAAAAATTTCACGACAAAAATCATAACAAAAGTTCAAATTTTAAAAACTCATCCACTTCACTAAAAACCATAACAAAAGTTCAAAGTAAAAAAAACTTAACAGTTTCACAAAAGAAACCATAATAAAAGTTCAAATTATAAAAACTCACCAATTGCACTATAAAGACCATTAAAAAAGTTTGAAGTTAACAACTTACATATTTCACTATAAACAATATAACAAAAGTTTCAAGGGAAAAAACTCATTAATTTCACAATAAAGACCATAACAAAAGGTCCAAGTAAAAAAAACTCACCAATTTCACTATAAAGACCATTTCAAATGTTCCAAGTTTAAAAAACACACTAATTTCTCTCTAAAAACATTAAAAAAAGTTTAAAGTAAAAAAAAAACTCTCCAATTTCACTATATAAACCATAACAAAAGTTCAAAGTAAAAAAACTCAACAATTTCACAAAAAAACCAGAATAAAAGTTCCAATTATAAAAACTCACCAATTGTAGTATAAAGACCATAAAAAAAGTTTCATGTTAACAACTTACATATTTCACTATAAACAAAAAAACAAAAGTTTCAAGTGAAAAAACTCATTAATTTCACTATAAAGACCATAACAAAAGGTCCAAGTGAAAAAAACTCACCAATTTCACTATAAAGACCATTTCAAGTGTTCCAAGTTAAAAAAAAAAAAACACACTGATTTCTCTCTAAAAACATTAAAAAATGTTTAAAGTAAAAAAACTCCCCAATTTCAATATAAAAACGTTAACAAAAGTTCCAAGTGAAAAAACTCACCAATTTCACTATAAAGACCACTACAAAAGTTCCAAGTTAAAAAATACGACAATTTCACTATAAAGACCATAACAAAATTTCCTAGGAAAAAACTCACCAATTTCACTATATAAACCATAACAAAAGTTCAAAGTTAAAAACACTCCTTAATTTAACTATAAAAACCATAAGAAATTTTCCAAGTCCAAAAACTCACCAATTTCACTATAAAGACCATTACAAAAGTTCCAAATTTTAAAACTCACCAATTTCACTATTTAAACCATAACAAAAGTTCCAAGTGAAAAAAAAACTCACTAATTTCACTATAAAGACGATAACAACAGATCAAACTTAAAAAACTAACCAATTTCACTATAATAACAAATTTTCCATGTGAAAAAACTTACAAATTTCACCATAAAGACTATTACAAAAGTTCCAAGTTAAAAAAATTCAATAAATTTCACTATAAAGACCATTACAAAAGTTTCAAGTTAAAAAACTCAAATATTTCGTGATAAAATACATAACAAAAGTTGCAAGTTAAAAGACGCACCAAATACACTATAAACCATAATAAAAGTTCAAAGTGAAAAGACTCACCAATTTCACTATAAAGTCCATCACAAAAGTTCAAAGATAAAAAACTCCCCAATCTCACTGTCAAAACCATAACAAAAGTTACAAGTTAAAAAACTCACATATTTCACTATAAACACCATAACAAAAGTTCCAAGTGAAAAAACTCACCAATTACACTATAAAGACCATAATCAAAAGTCAAAGTTAAAAACACTCCCTAATTTCACTATAAAAACCATAACAAAAGTTCCAAGTCCAAAAACTCACCAATTTCGCTATAAAGACCATTACAAAAGTTCCAAATTAAAAAACACACTAATTTCACTATAAAACCATAACAAAAGTTCCAAGTTAAAAAAACTCACCAATTACACTATAAACCATAATAAAAGTTCCAAGCAAAAAAAACTCACCAATTTCACTTTAAAGACCATTACAAAAGTTCAAAGTAAAATAGACTCCCCAATTTCACTGTAAAAATCAAAACAAAAGATCCAAGTTAAAAAACTCAAATATTTCACTATAAACACTATAGCAAAAGTTCCAAGTGAAAAACTCACTAATTTCACTATAAAGACCATAACAAAAGTTCTAAGTGAAAAAACTCACAAATTTCACTATAAAGACCATTACAAATGTTCCAAGTTAAAAAAAACACACCAATTTCTCTCTAAAAACATTAACATAAGTTTAAAATTAATAAAAAAAACTCCTCAATTTCACTATAAAAACCATAACAAAAGTTCCAATTGAAAAAACTCACCAATTTCACTATAAGGGACCATTACAAAAGTTCCAAGTTAAAAAATTCAACAATTTCACTATAAAGACCATAACAAAATATCCTAGAAAAGAACTCACCAATTTCACTCTAAAAACCATAACACTAGTTCAAAGTTAAAAACACTCCCTAATTTCACTATAAAAACCAAACAAAAGTTCCAAGTGAAAAAAGTCATCAATTTCACTATAAAGACCATTACAAAAGTTCTGAGTTAAAAAACTCACATACTTCTCTATAAACACCATAAAAAAAGTTCCAAGTGAAAAAACTCGTTAATTTCACTATAAAGAGCATAAGAAAAGTTCCAAGTGAAAAAACTCAACAATTTCACTATAAAGACCATACAAATGTTCCAAGTTAAAAAAAACTCACCAATTTCTCTCTTAAAACCATAACAAAAGTTCCAAGTAAAAAAAACTCCCCAATTTCACTATAAAAACCATAACGAACATTCCAACTGAAAAACACGAATTTCACTATAAAGACCATTACAAAAGTTCCAAGTTTAAAAACACAACCATTTACTATAAACACCATAACATAATTTCTTAGAAAAAAAACTCACCAATTTCACTCTAAAAACCATAACAAAAGTACAAAGTTAAAAACACTCCTCAGTTTCACTATAAAAACCATAACAAAAGTTCCAAGTCAAAAAAACTCACTAATTTCACTGTAATAACAAAACTTCCTTGTGAAAAAACTTACAAATTTCACTATGAAGAACATTTCAAAAGTTCCAAGTTAAAAAATTCATTAATTTCACTATAAAGACCATTACTAAAGTTTCAAGTTAAAAAACTAAAAAATTTCACGATAAAAACCATAACAAAAGTTTCAAGTTATAAAACTCAAAAATTTCACGATAAAAATCATAACAAAAGTTCAAATTTTAAAAACTCATCCACTTCACTAAAAACCATAACAAAAGTTCAAAGTAAAAAAAACTTAACAGTTTCACAAAAGAAACCATAATAAAAGTTCAAATTATAAAAACTCACCAATTGCACTATAAAGACCATTAAAAAAGTTTGAAGTTAACAACTTACATATTTCACTATAAACAATATAACAAAAGTTTCAAGGGAAAAAACTCATTAATTTCACAATAAAGACCATAACAAAAGGTCCAAGTGAAAAAAACTCACCAATTTCACTATAAAGACCATTTCAAATGTTCCAAGTTTAAAAAACACATTAATTTCTCTCTAAAAACATTAAAAAAAGTTTAAAGTAAAAAAAAAACTCTCCAATTTCACTATATAAACCATAACAAAAGTTCAAAGTAAAAAAACTCAACAATTTCACAAAAAAACCAGAATAAAAGTTCCAATTATAAAAACTCACCAATTGTAGTATAAAGACCATAAAAAAAGTTTCATGTTAACAACTTACATATTTCACTATAAACAAAAAAACAAAAGTTTCAAGTGAAAAAACTCATTAATTTCACTATAAAGACCATAACAAAAGGTCCAAGTGAAAAAAACTCACCAATTTCACTATAAAGACCATTTCAAGTGTTCCAAGTTAAAAAAAAAAAACACACTGATTTCTCTCTAAAAACATTAAAAAATGTTTAAAGTAAAAAAACTCCCCAATTTCAATATAAAAACGTTAACAAAAGTTCCAAGTGAAAAAACTCACCAATTTCACTATAAAGACCACTACAAAAGTTCCAAGTTAAAAAATACGACAATTTCACTATAAAGACCATAACAAAATTTCCTAGGAAAAAACTCACCAATTTCACTATATAAACCATAACAAAAGTTCAAAGTTAAAAACACTCCTTAATTTAACTATAAAAACCATAAGAAATTTTCCAAGTCCAAAAACTCACCAATTTCACTATAAAGGCCATTACAAAAGTTCCAAATTTTAAAACTCACCAATTTCACTATTTAAACCATAACAAAAGTTCCAAGTGAAAAAAAAACTCACTAATTTCACTATAAAGACGATAACAACAGATCAAACTTAAAAAACTAACCAATTTCACTATAATAACAAATTTTCCATGTGAAAAAACTTACAAATTTCACCATAAAGACTATTACAAAAGTTCCAAGTTAAAAAAATTCAATAAATTTCACTATAAAGACCATTACAAAAGTTTCAAGTTAAAAAACTCAAATATTTCGTGATAAAATACATAACAAAAGTTGCAAGTTAAAAGACGCACCAAATACACTATAAACCATAATAAAAGTTCCAAGTGAAAAGACTCACCAATTTCACTATAAAGTCCATCACAAAAGTTCAAAGATAAAAAACTCCCCAATCTCACTGTCAAAACCATAACAAAAGTTACAAGTTAAAAAACTCACATATTTCACTATAAACACCATAACAAAAGTTCCAAGTGAAAAAACTCACCAATTTCACTATAAAGACCATAATAAAAAGTCAAAGTTAAAAACACTCCCTAATTTCACTATAAAAACCATAACAAAAGTTCCAAGTCCAAAAACTCACCAATTTCACTATAAAGACCATTACAAAAGTTCCAAATTAAAAAACACACTAATTTCACTATAAAACCATAACAAAAGTTCCAAGTTAAAAAAACTCACCAATTACACTATAAACCATAATAAAAGTTCCAAGCAAAAAAAACTCACCAATTTCACTTTAAAGACCATTACAAAAGTTCAAAGTAAAATAGACTCCCCAATTTCACTGTAAAAATCAAAACAAAAGATCCAAGTTAAAAAACTCAAATATTTCACTATAAACACTATAGCAAAAGTTCCAAGTGAAAAACTCACTAATTTCACTATAAAGACCATAACAAAAGTTCTAAGTGAAAAAACTCACAAATTTCACTATAAAGACCATTACAAATGTTCCAAGTTAAAAAAAACACACCAATTTCTCTCAAAAAACATTAACATAAGTTTAAAATTAATAAAAAAAACTCCTCAATTTCACTATAAAAACCATAACAAAAGTTCCAATTGAAAAAACTCACCAATTTCACTATAAGGGACCATTACAAAAGTTCCAAGTTAAAAAATTCAACAATTTCATTATAAAGACCATAACAAAATATCCTAGAAAAGAACTCACCAATTTCACTCTAAAAAACATAACACTAGTTCAAAGTTAAAAACACTCCCTAATTTCACTATAAAAACCAAACAAAAGTTCCAAGTGAAAAAAGTCATCAATTTCACTATAAAGACCATTACAAAAGTTCTGAGTTAAAAAACTCACATACTTCTCTATAAACACCATAAAAAAAGTTCCAAGTGAAAAAACTCGTTAATTTCACTATAAAGAGCATAAGAAAAGTTCCAAGTGAAAAAACTCAACAATTTCACTATAAAGACCATACAAATGTTCCAAGTTAAAAAAAACTCACCAATTTCTCTCTTAAAACCATAACAAAAGTTCCAAGTAAAAAAAACTCCCCAATTTCACTATAAAAACCATAACGAACATTCCAACTGAAAAACACGAATTTCACTATAAAGACCATTACAAAAGTTCCAAGTTTAAAAACACAACCATTTACTATAAAACCCATAACATAATTTCTTAGAAAAAAAACTCACCAATTTCACTCTAAAAACCATAACAAAAGTACAAAGTTAAAAACACTCCTCAGTTTCACTATAAAAACCATAACAAAAGTTCCAAGTCAAAAAAACTCACTAATTTCACTGTAATAACAAAACTTCCTTGTGAAAAAACTTACAAATTTCACTATGAAGAACATTTCAAAAGTTCCAAGTTAAAAAATTCATTAATTTCACTATAAAGACCATTACTAAAGTTTCAAGTTAAAAAACTAAAAAATTTCACGATAAAAACCATAACAAAAGTTTCAAGTTATAAAACTCAAAAATTTCACGATAAAAATCATAACAAAAGTTCAAATTTTAAAAACTCATCCACTTCACTAAAAACCATAACAAAAGTTCAAAGTAAAAAAAACTTAACAGTTTCACAAAAGAAACCATAATAAAAGTTCAAATTATAAAAACTCACCAATTGCACTATAAAGACCATTAAAAAAGTTTGAAGTTAACAACTTACATATTTCACTATAAACAATATAACAAAAGTTTCAAGGGAAAAAACTCATTAATTTCACAATAAAGACCATAACAAAAGGTCCAAGTGAAAAAAACTCACCAATTTCACTATAAAGACCATTTCAAATGTTCCAAGTTTAAAAAACACACTAATTTCTCTCTAAAAACATTAAAAAAAGTTTAAAGTAAAAAAAACACTCTCCAATTTCACTATATAAACCATAACAAAAGTTCAAAGTAAAAAAACTCAACAATTTCACAAAAAAACCAGAATAAAAGTTCCAATTATAAAAACTCACCAATTGTAGTATAAAGACCATAAAAAAAGTTTCATGTTAACAACTTACATATTTCACTATAAACAAAAAAACAAAAGTTTCAAGTGAAAAAACTCATTAATTTCACTATAAAGACCATAACAAAAGGTCCAAGTGAAAAAAACTCACCAATTTCACTATAAAGACCATTTCAAGTGTTCCAAGTTAAAAAAAAAAAACACACTGATTTCTCTCTAAAAACATTAAAAAATGTTTAAAGTAAAAAAACTCCCCAATTTCAATATAAAAACGTTAACAAAAGTTCCAAGTGAAAAAACTCACCAATTTCACTATAAAGACCACTACAAAAGTTCCAAGTTAAAAAATACGACAATTTCACTATAAAGACCATAACAAAATTTCCTAGGAAAAAACTCACCAATTTCACTATATAAACCATAACAAAAGTTCAAAGTTAAAAACACTCCTTAATTTAACTATAAAAACCATAAGAAATTTTCCAAGTCCAAAAACTCACCAATTTCACTATAAAGACCATTACAAAAGTTCCAAATTTTAAAACTCACCAATTTCACTATTTAAACCATAACAAAAGTTCCAAGTGAAAAAAAAACTCACTAATTTCACTATAAAGACGATAACAACAGATCAAACTTAAAAAACTAACCAATTTCACTATAATAACAAATTTTCCATGTGAAAAAACTTACAAATTTCACCATAAAGACTATTACAAAAGTTCCAAGTTAAAAAAATTCAATAAATTTCACTATAAAGACCATTACAAAAGTTTCAAGTTAAAAAACTCAAATATTTCGTGATAAAATACATAACAAAAGTTGCAAGTTAAAAGACGCACCAAATACACTATAAACCATAATAAAAGTTCCAAGTGAAAAGACTCACCAATTTCACTATAAAGTCCATCACAAAAGTTCAAAGATAAAAAACTCCCCAATCTCACTGTCAAAACCATAACAAAAGTTACAAGTTAAAAAACTCACATATTTCACTATAAACACCATAACAAAAGTTCCAAGTGAAAAAACTCACCAATTTCACTATAAAGACCATAATAAAAAGTCAAAGTTAAAAACACTCCCTAATTTCACTATAAAAACCATAACAAAAGTTCCAAGTCCAAAAACTCACCAATTTCACTATAAAGACCATTACAAAAGTTCCAAATTAAAAAACACACTAATTTCACTATAAAACCATAACAAAAGTTCCAAGTTAAAAAAACTCACCAATTACACTATAAACCATAATAAAAGTTCCAAGCAAAAAAAACTCACCAATTTCACTTTAAAGACCATTACAAAAGTTCAAAGTAAAATAGACTCCCCAATTTCACTGTAAAAATCAAAACAAAAGATCCAAGTTAAAAAACTCAAATATTTCACTATAAACACTATAGCAAAAGTTCCAAGTGAAAAACTCACTAATTTCACTATAAAGACCATAACAAAAGTTCTAAGTGAAAAAACTCACAAATTTCACTATAAAGACCATTACAAATGTTCCAAGTTAAAAAAAACACACCAATTTCTCTCTAAAAACATTAACATAAGTTTAAAATTAATAAAAAAAACTCCTCAATTTCACTATAAAAACCATAACAAAAGTTCCAATTGAAAAAACTCACCAATTTCACTATAAGGGACCATTACAAAAGTTCCAAGTTAAAAAATTCAACAATTTCATTATAAAGACCATAACAAAATATCCTAGAAAAGAACTCACCAATTTCACTCTAAAAAACATAACACTAGTTCAAAGTTAAAAACACTCCCTAATTTCACTATAAAAACCAAACAAAAGTTCCAAGTGAAAAAAGTCATCAATTTCACTATAAAGACCATTACAAAAGTTCTGAGTTAAAAAACTCACATACTTCTCTATAAACACCATAAAAAAAGTTCCAAGTGAAAAAACTCGTTAATTTCACTATAAAGAGCATAAGAAAAGTTCCAAGTGAAAAAACTCAACAATTTCACTATAAAGACCATACAAATGTTCCAAGTTAAAAAAAACTCACCAATTTCTCTCTTAAAACCATAACAAAAGTTCCAAGTAAAAAAAACTCCCCAATTTCACTATAAAAACCATAACGAACATTCCAACTGAAAAACACGAATTTCACTATAAAGACCATTACAAAAGTTCCAAGTTTAAAAACACAACCATTTACTATAAAACCCATAACATAATTTCTTAGAAAAAAAACTCACCAATTTCACTCTAAAAACCATAACAAAAGTACAAAGTTAAAAACACTCCTCAGTTTCACTATAAAAACCATAACAAAAGTTCCAAGTCAAAAAAACTCACTAATTTCACTGTAATAACAAAACTTCCTTGTGAAAAAACTTACAAATTTCACTATGAAGAACATTTCAAAAGTTCCAAGTTAAAAAATTCATTAATTTCACTATAAAGACCATTACTAAAGTTTCAAGTTAAAAAACTAAAAAATTTCACGATAAAAACCATAACAAAAGTTTCAAGTTATAAAACTCAAAAATTTCACGATAAAAATCATAACAAAAGTTCAAATTTTAAAAACTCATCCACTTCACTAAAAACCATAACAAAAGTTCAAAGTAAAAAAAACTTAACAGTTTCACAAAAGAAACCATAATAAAAGTTCAAATTATAAAAACTCACCAATTGCACTATAAAGACCATTAAAAAAGTTTGAAGTTAACAACTTACATATTTCACTATAAACAATATAACAAAAGTTTCAAGGGAAAAAACTCATTAATTTCACAATAAAGACCATAACAAAAGGTCCAAGTGAAAAAAACTCACCAATTTCACTATAAAGACCATTTCAAATGTTCCAAGTTTAAAAAACACACTAATTTCTCTCTAAAAACATTAAAAAAAGTTTAAAGTAAAAAAAACACTCTCCAATTTCACTATATAAACCATAACAAAAGTTCAAAGTAAAAAAACTCAACAATTTCACAAAAAAACCAGAATAAAAGTTCCAATTATAAAAACTCACCAATTGTAGTATAAAGACCATAAAAAAAGTTTCATGTTAACAACTTACATATTTCACTATAAACAAAAAAACAAAAGTTTCAAGTGAAAAAACTCATTAATTTCACTATAAAGACCATAACAAAAGGTCCAAGTGAAAAAAACTCACCAATTTCACTATAAAGACCATTTCAAGTGTTCCAAGTTAAAAAAAAAAAACACACTGATTTCTCTCTAAAAACATTAAAAAATGTTTAAAGTAAAAAAACTCCCCAATTTCAATATAAAAACGTTAACAAAAGTTCCAAGTGAAAAAACTCACCAATTTCACTATAAAGACCACTACAAAAGTTCCAAGTTAAAAAATACGACAATTTCACTATAAAGACCATAACAAAATTTCCTAGGAAAAAACTCACCAATTTCACTATATAAACCATAACAAAAGTTCAAAGTTAAAAACACTCCTTAATTTAACTATAAAAACCATAAGAAATTTTCCAAGTCCAAAAACTCACCAATTTCACTATAAAGACCATTACAAAAGTTCCAAATTTTAAAACTCACCAATTTCACTATTTAAACCATAACAAAAGTTCCAAGTGAAAAAAAAACTCACTAATTTCACTATAAAGACGATAACAACAGATCAAACTTAAAAAACTAACCAATTTCACTATAATAACAAATTTTCCATGTGAAAAAACTTACAAATTTCACCATAAAGACTATTACAAAAGTTCCAAGTTAAAAAAATTCAATAAATTTCACTATAAAGACCATTACAAAAGTTTCAAGTTAAAAAACTCAAATATTTCGTGATAAAATACATAACAAAAGTTGCAAGTTAAAAGACGCACCAAATACACTATAAACCATAATAAAAGTTCCAAGTGAAAAGACTCACCAATTTCACTATAAAGTCCATCACAAAAGTTCAAAGATAAAAAACTCCCCAATCTCACTGTCAAAACCATAACAAAAGTTACAAGTTAAAAAACTCACATATTTCACTATAAACACCATAACAAAAGTTCCAAGTGAAAAAACTCACCAATTTCACTATAAAGACCATAATAAAAAGTCAAAGTTAAAAACACTCCCTAATTTCACTATAAAAACCATAACAAAAGTTCCAAGTCCAAAAACTCACCAATTTCACTATAAAGACCATTACAAAAGTTCCAAATTAAAAAACACACTAATTTCACTATAAAACCATAACAAAAGTTCCAAGTTAAAAAAACTCACCAATTACACTATAAACCATAATAAAAGTTCCAAGCAAAAAAAACTCACCAATTTCACTTTAAAGACCATTACAAAAGTTCAAAGTAAAATAGACTCCCCAATTTCACTGTAAAAATCAAAACAAAAGATCCAAGTTAAAAAACTCAAATATTTCACTATAAACACTATAGCAAAAGTTCCAAGTGAAAAACTCACTAATTTCACTATAAAGACCATAACAAAAGTTCTAAGTGAAAAAACTCACAAATTTCACTATAAAGACCATTACAAATGTTCCAAGTTAAAAAAAACACACCAATTTCTCTCTAAAAACATTAACATAAGTTTAAAATTAATAAAAAAAACTCCTCAATTTCACTATAAAAACCATAACAAAAGTTCCAATTGAAAAAACTCACCAATTTCACTATAAGGGACCATTACAAAAGTTCCAAGTTAAAAAATTCAACAATTTCATTATAAAGACCATAACAAAATATCCTAGAAAAGAACTCACCAATTTCACTCTAAAAACCATAACACTAGTTCAAAGTTAAAAACACTCCCTAATTTCACTATAAAAACCAAACAAAAGTTCCAAGTGAAAAAAGTCATCAATTTCACTATAAAGACCATTACAAAAGTTCTGAGTTAAAAAACTCACATACTTCTCTATAAACACCATAAAAAAAGTTCCAAGTGAAAAAACTCGTTAATTTCACTATAAAGAGCATAAGAAAAGTTCCAAGTGAAAAAACTCAACAATTTCACTATAAAGACCATACAAATGTTCCAAGTTAAAAAAAACTCACCAATTTCTCTCTTAAAACCATAACAAAAGTTCCAAGTAAAAAAAACTCCCCAATTTCACTATAAAAACCATAACGAACATTCCAACTGAAAAACACGAATTTCACTATAAAGACCATTACAAAAGTTCCAAGTTTAAAAACACAACCATTTACTATAAACACCATAACATAATTTCTTAGAAAAAAAACTCACCAATTTCACTCTAAAAACCATAACAAAAGTACAAAGTTAAAAACACTCCTCAGTTTCACTATAAAAACCATAACAAAAGTTCCAAGTCAAAAAAACTCACTAATTTCACTGTAATAACAAAACTTCCTTGTGAAAAAACTTACAAATTTCACTATGAAGAACATTTCAAAAGTTCCAAGTTAAAAAATTCATTAATTTCACTATAAAGACCATTACTAAAGTTTCAAGTTAAAAAACTAAAAAATTTCACGATAAAAACCATTAGAAAAGTTTCAAGTTATAAAACTCAAAAATTTCACGATAAAAATCATAACAAAAGTTCAAATTTTAAAAACTCATCCACTTCACTAAAAACCATAACAAAAGTTCAAAGTAAAAAAAACTTAACAGTTTCACAAAAGAAACCATAATAAAAGTTCAAATTATAAAAACTCACCAATTGCACTATAAAGACCATTAAAAAAGTTTGAAGTTAACAACTTACATATTTCACTATAAACAATATAACAAAAGTTTCAAGGGAAAAAACTCATTAATTTCACAATAAAGACCATAACAAAAGGTCCAAGTGAAAAAAACTCACCAATTTCACTATAAAGACCATTTCAAATGTTCCAAGTTTAAAAAACACACTAATTTCTCTCTAAAAACATTAAAAAAAGTTTAAAGTAAAAAAAAAACTCTCCAATTTCACTATATAAACCATAACAAAAGTTCAAAGTAAAAAAACTCAACAATTTCACAAAAAAACCAGAATAAAAGTTCCAATTATAAAAACTCACCAATTGTAGTATAAAGACCATAAAAAAAGTTTCATGTTAACAACTTACATATTTCACTATAAACAAAAAAACAAAAGTTTCAAGTGAAAAAACTCATTAATTTCACTATAAAGACCATAACAAAAGGTCCAAGTGAAAAAAACTCACCAATTTCACTATAAAGACCATTTCAAGTGTTCCAAGTTAAAAAAAAAAACACACTGATTTCTCTCTAAAAACATTAAAAAATGTTTAAAGTAAAAAAACTCCCCAATTTCAATATAAAAACGTTAACAAAAGTTCCAAGTGAAAAAACTCACCAATTTCACTATAAAGACCACTACAAAAGTTCCAAGTTAAAAAATACGACAATTTCACTATAAAGACCATAACAAAATTTCCTAGGAAAAAACTCACCAATTTCACTATATAAACCATAACAAAAGTTCAAAGTTAAAAACACTCCTTAATTTAACTATAAAAACCATAAGAAATTTTCCAAGTCCAAAAACTCACCAATTTCACTATAAAGACCATTACAAAAGTTCCAAATTTTAAAACTCACCAATTTCACTATTTAAACCATAACAAAAGTTCCAAGTGAAAAAAAAACTCACTAATTTCACTATAAAGACGATAACAACAGATCAAACTTAAAAAACTAACCAATTTCACTATAATAACAAATTTTCCATGTGAAAAAACTTACAAATTTCACCATAAAGACTATTACAAAAGTTCCAAGTTAAAAAAATTCAATAAATTTCACTATAAAGACCATTACAAAAGTTTCAAGTTAAAAAACTCAAATATTTCGTGATAAAATACATAACAAAAGTTGCAAGTTAAAAGACGCACCAAATACACTATAAACCATAATAAAAGTTCCAAGTGAAAAGACTCACCAATTTCACTATAAAGTCCATCACAAAAGTTCAAAGATAAAAAACTCCCCAATCTCACTGTCAAAACCATAACAAAAGTTACAAGTTAAAAAACTCACATATTTCACTATAAACACCATAACAAAAGTTCCAAGTGAAAAAACTCACCAATTTCACTATAAAGACCATAATAAAAAGTCAAAGTTAAAAACACTCCCTAATTTCACTATAAAAACCATAACAAAAGTTCCAAGTCCAAAAACTCACCAATTTCACTATAAAGACCATTACAAAAGTTCCAAATTAAAAAACTCACTAATTTCACTATAAAACCATAACAAAAGTTCCAAGTTAAAAAAACTCACCAATTACACTATAAACCATAATAAAAGTTCCAAGCAAAAAAAACTCACCAATTTCACTATAAAGACCATTACAAAAGTTGAAAGTAAAATAGACTCCCCAATTTCACTGTAAAAATCAAAACAAAAGATCCAAGTTAAAAAACTCAAATATTTCACTATAAACACTATAGCAAAAGTTCCAAGTGAAAAACTCACTAATTTCACTATAAAGACCATAACAAAAGTTCTAAGTGAAAAAACTCACAAATTTCACTATAAAGACCATTACAAATGTTCCAAGTTAAAAAAAACACACCAATTTCTCTCTAAAAACATTAACATAAGTTTAAAATTAATAAAAAAACTCCTCAATTTCACTATAAAAACCATAACAAAAGTTCCAATTGAAAAAACTCACCAATTTCACTATAAGGGGCCATTACAAAAGTTCCAAGTTAAAAAATTCAACAATTTCACTATAAAGACCATAACAAAATATCCTAGAAAAGAACTCACCAATTTCACTCTAAAAACCATAACACTAGTTCAAAGTTAAAAACACTCCCTAATTTCACTATAAAAACCAAACAAAAGTTCCAAGTGAAAAAAGTCATCAATTTCACTATAAAGACCATTACAAAAGTTCTGAGTTAAAAAACTCACATACTTCTCTATAAACACCATAAAAAAAGTTCCAAGTGAAAAAACTCGTTAATTTCACTATAAAGAGCATAAGAAAAGTTCCAAGTGAAAAAACTCAACAATTTCACTATAAAGACCACACAAATGTTCCATGTTTAAAAAAACTCACCAATTTCTCTCTTAAAACCATAACAAAAGTTCCAAGTAAAAAAAACTCCCCAATTTCACTATAAAAACCATAACGAACATTCCAACTGAAAAACACGAATTTCACTATAAAGACCATTACAAAAGTTCCAAGTTTAAAAACACAACCATTTACTATAAACACCATAACATAATTTCTTAGAAAAAAAACTCACCAATTTCACTCTAAAAACCATAACAAAAGTACAAAGTTAAAAACACTCCTCAGTTTCACTATAAAAACCATAACAAAAGTTCCAAGTCAAAAAAACTCACTAATTTCACTGTAATAACAAAACTTCCTTGTGAAAAAACTTACAAATTTCACTATGAAGAACATTTCAAAAGTTCCAAGTTAAAAAATTCATTAATTTCACTATAAAGACCATTACTAAAGTTTCAAGTTAAAAAACTAAAAAATTTCACGATAAAAACCATTAGAAAAGTTTCAAGTTATAAAACTCAAAAATTTCACGATAAAAATCATAACAAAAGTTCAAATTTTAAAAACTCATCCACTTCACTAAAAACCATAACAAAAGTTCAAAGTAAAAAAAACTTAACAGTTTCACAAAAGAAACCATAATAAAAGTTCAAATTATAAAAACTCACCAATTGCACTATAAAGACCATTAAAAAAGTTTGAAGTTAACAACTTACATATTTCACTATAAACAATATAACAAAAGTTTCAAGGGAAAAAACTCATTAATTTCACAATAAAGACCATAACAAAAGGTCCAAGTGAAAAAAACTCACCAATTTCACTATAAAGACCATTTCAAATGTTCCAAGTTTAAAAAACACACTAATTTCTCTCTAAAAACATTAAAAAAAGTTTAAAGTAAAAAAAAAACTCTCCAATTTCACTATATAAACCATAACAAAAGTTCAAAGTAAAAAAACTCAACAATTTCACAAAAAAACCAGAATAAAAGTTCCAATTATAAAAACTCACCAATTGTAGTATAAAGACCATAAAAAAAGTTTCATGTTAACAACTTACATATTTCACTATAAACAAAAAAACAAAAGTTTCAAGTGAAAAAACTCATTAATTTCACTATAAAGACCATAACAAAAGGTCCAAGTGAAAAAAACTCACCAATTTCACTATAAAGACCATTTCAAGTGTTCCAAGTTAAAAAAAAAAACACACTGATTTCTCTCTAAAAACATTAAAAAATGTTTAAAGTAAAAAAACTCCCCAATTTCAATATAAAAACGTTAACAAAAGTTCCAAGTGAAAAAACTCACCAATTTCACTATAAAGACCACTACAAAAGTTCCAAGTTAAAAAATACGACAATTTCACTATAAAGACCATAACAAAATTTCCTAGGAAAAAACTCACCAATTTCACTATATAAACCATAACAAAAGTTCAAAGTTAAAAACACTCCTTAATTTAACTATAAAAACCATAAGAAATTTTCCAAGTCCAAAAACTCACCAATTTCACTATAAAGACCATTACAAAAGTTCCAAATTTTAAAACTCACCAATTTCACTATTTAAACCATAACAAAAGTTCCAAGTGAAAAAAAAACTCACTAATTTCACTATAAAGACGATAACAACAGATCAAACTTAAAAAACTAACCAATTTCACTATAATAACAAATTTTCCATGTGAAAAAACTTACAAATTTCACCATAAAGACTATTACAAAAGTTCCAAGTTAAAAAAATTCAATAAATTTCACTATAAAGACCATTACAAAAGTTTCAAGTTAAAAAACTCAAATATTTCGTGATAAAATACATAACAAAAGTTGCAAGTTAAAAGACGCACCAAATACACTATAAACCATAATAAAAGTTCCAAGTGAAAAGACTCACCAATTTCACTATAAAGTCCATCACAAAAGTTCAAAGATAAAAAACTCCCCAATCTCACTGTCAAAACCATAACAAAAGTTACAAGTTAAAAAACTCACATATTTCACTATAAACACCATAACAAAAGTTCCAAGTGAAAAAACTCACCAATTTCACTATAAAGACCATAATAAAAAGTCAAAGTTAAAAACACTCCCTAATTTCACTATAAAAACCATAACAAAAGTTCCAAGTCCAAAAACTCACCAATTTCACTATAAAGACCATTACAAAAGTTCCAAATTAAAAAACTCACTAATTTCACTATAAAACCATAACAAAAGTTCCAAGTTAAAAAAACTCACCAATTACACTATAAACCATAATAAAAGTTCCAAGCAAAAAAAACTCACCAATTTCACTATAAAGACCATTACAAAAGTTGAAAGTAAAATAGACTCCCCAATTTCACTGTAAAAATCAAAACAAAAGATCCAAGTTAAAAAACTCAAATATTTCACTATAAACACTATAGCAAAAGTTCCAAGTGAAAAACTCACTAATTTCACTATAAAGACCATAACAAAAGTTCTAAGTGAAAAAACTCACAAATTTCACTATAAAGACCATTACAAATGTTCCAAGTTAAAAAAAACACACCAATTTCTCTCTAAAAACATTAACATAAGTTTAAAATTAATAAAAAAAACTCCTCAATTTCACTATAAAAACCATAACAAAAGTTCCAATTGAAAAAACTCACCAATTTCACTATAAGGGACCATTACAAAAGTTCCAAGTTAAAAAATTCAACAATTTCATTATAAAGACCATAACAAAATATCCTAGAAAAGAACTCACCAATTTCACTCTAAAAACCATAACACTAGTTCAAAGTTAAAAACACTCCCTAATTTCACTATAAAAACCAAACAAAAGTTCCAAGTGAAAAAAGTCATCAATTTCACTATAAAGACCATTACAAAAGTTCTGAGTTAAAAAACTCACATACTTCTCTATAAACACCATAAAAAAAGTTCCAAGTGAAAAAACTCGTTAATTTCACTATAAAGAGCATAAGAAAAGTTCCAAGTGAAAAAACTCAACAATTTCACTATAAAGACCATACAAATGTTCCAAGTTAAAAAAAACTCACCAATTTCTCTCTTAAAACCATAACAAAAGTTCCAAGTAAAAAAAACTCCCCAATTTCACTATAAAAACCATAACGAACATTCCAACTGAAAAACACGAATTTCACTATAAAGACCATTACAAAAGTTCCAAGTTTAAAAACACAACCATTTACTATAAACACCATAACATAATTTCTTAGAAAAAAAACTCACCAATTTCACTCTAAAAACCATAACAAAAGTACAAAGTTAAAAACACTCCTCAGTTTCACTATAAAAACCATAACAAAAGTTCCAAGTCAAAAAAACTCACTAATTTCACTGTAATAACAAAACTTCCTTGTGAAAAAACTTACAAATTTCACTATGAAGAACATTTCAAAAGTTCCAAGTTAAAAAATTCATTAATTTCACTATAAAGACCATTACTAAAGTTTCAAGTTAAAAAACTAAAAAATTTCACGATAAAAACCATTAGAAAAGTTTCAAGTTATAAAACTCAAAAATTTCACGATAAAAATCATAACAAAAGTTCAAATTTTAAAAACTCATCCACTTCACTAAAAACCATAACAAAAGTTCAAAGTAAAAAAAACTTAACAGTTTCACAAAAGAAACCATAATAAAAGTTCAAATTATAAAAACTCACCAATTGCACTATAAAGACCATTAAAAAAGTTTGAAGTTAACAACTTACATATTTCACTATAAACAATATAACAAAAGTTTCAAGGGAAAAAACTCATTAATTTCACAATAAAGACCATAACAAAAGGTCCAAGTGAAAAAAACTCACCAATTTCACTATAAAGACCATTTCAAATGTTCCAAGTTTAAAAAACACACTAATTTCTCTCTAAAAACATTAAAAAAAGTTTAAAGTAAAAAAAAAACTCTCCAATTTCACTATATAAACCATAACAAAAGTTCAAAGTAAAAAAACTCAACAATTTCACAAAAAAACCAGAATAAAAGATCCAATTATAAAAACTCACCAATTGTAGTATAAAGACCATAAAAAAAGTTTCATGTTAACAACTTACATATTTCACTATAAACAAAAAAACAAAAGTTTCAAGTGAAAAAACTCATTAATTTCACTATAAAGACCATAACAAAAGGTCCAAGTGAAAAAAACTCACCAATTTCACTATAAAGACCATTTCAAGTGTTCCAAGTTAAAAAAAAAAAACACACTGATTTCTCTCTAAAAACATTAAAAAATGTTTAAAGTAAAAAAACTCCCCAATTTCAATATAAAAACGTTAACAAAAGTTCCAAGTGAAAAAACTCACCAATTTCACTATAAAGACCACTACAAAAGTTCCAAGTTAAAAAATACGACAATTTCACTATAAAGACCATAACAAAATTTCCTAGGAAAAAACTCACCAATTTCACTATATAAACCATAACAAAAGTTCAAAGTTAAAAACACTCCTTAATTTAACTATAAAAACCATAAGAAATTTTCCAAGTCCAAAAACTCACCAATTTCACTATAAAGACCATTACAAAAGTTCCAAATTTTAAAACTCACCAATTTCACTATTTAAACCATAACAAAAGTTCCAAGTGAAAAAAAAACTCACTAATTTCACTATAAAGACGATAACAACAGATCAAACTTAAAAAACTAACCAATTTCACTATAATAACAAATTTTCCATGTGAAAAAACTTACAAATTTCACCATAAAGACTATTACAAAAGTTCCAAGTTAAAAAAATTCAATAAATTTCACTATAAAGACCATTACAAAAGTTTCAAGTTAAAAAACTCAAATATTTCGTGATAAAATACATAACAAAAGTTGCAAGTTAAAAGACGCACCAAATACACTATAAACCATAATAAAAGTTCCAAGTGAAAAGACTCACCAATTTCACTATAAAGTCCATCACAAAAGTTCAAAGATAAAAAACTCCCCAATCTCACTGTCAAAACCATAACAAAAGTTACAAGTTAAAAAACTCACATATTTCACTATAAACACCATAACAAAAGTTCCAAGTGAAAAAACTCACCAATTTCACTATAAAGACCATAATAAAAAGTCAAAGTTAAAAACACTCCCTAATTTCACTATAAAAACCATAACAAAAGTTCCAAGTCCAAAAACTCACCAATTTCACTATAAAGACCATTACAAAAGTTCCAAATTAAAAAACACACTAATTTCACTATAAAACCATAACAAAAGTTCCAAGTTAAAAAAACTCACCAATTACACTATAAACCATAATAAAAGTTCCAAGCAAAAAAAACTCACCAATTTCACTTTAAAGACCATTACAAAAGTTCAAAGTAAAATAGACTCCCCAATTTCACTGTAAAAATCAAAACAAAAGATCCAAGTTAAAAAACTCAAATATTTCACTATAAACACTATAGCAAAAGTTCCAAGTGAAAAACTCACTAATTTCACTATAAAGACCATAACAAAAGTTCTAAGTGAAAAAACTCACAAATTTCACTATAAAGACCATTACAAATGTTCCAAGTTAAAAAAAACACACCAATTTCTCTCTAAAAACATTAACATAAGTTTAAAATTAATAAAAAAAACTCCTCAATTTCACTATAAAAACCATAACAAAAGTTCCAATTGAAAAAACTCACCAATTTCACTATAAGGGACCATTACAAAAGTTCCAAGTTAAAAAATTCAACAATTTCATTATAAAGACCATAACAAAATATCCTAGAAAAGAACTCACCAATTTCACTCTAAAAAACATAACACTAGTTCAAAGTTAAAAACACTCCCTAATTTCACTATAAAAACCAAACAAAAGTTCCAAGTGAAAAAAGTCATCAATTTCACTATAAAGACCATTACAAAAGTTCTGAGTTAAAAAACTCACATACTTCTCTATAAACACCATAAAAAAAGTTCCAAGTGAAAAAACTCGTTAATTTCACTATAAAGAGCATAAGAAAAGTTCCAAGTGAAAAAACTCAACAATTTCACTATAAAGACCATACAAATGTTCCAAGTTAAAAAAAACTCACCAATTTCTCTCTTAAAACCATAACAAAAGTTCCAAGTAAAAAAAACTCCCCAATTTCACTATAAAAACCATAACGAACATTCCAACTGAAAAACACGAATTTCACTATAAAGACCATTACAAAAGTTCCAAGTTTAAAAACACAACCATTTACTATAAAACCCATAACATAATTTCTTAGAAAAAAAACTCACCAATTTCACTCTAAAAACCATAACAAAAGTACAAAGTTAAAAACACTCCTCAGTTTCACTATAAAAACCATAACAAAAGTTCCAAGTCAAAAAAACTCACTAATTTCACTGTAATAACAAAACTTCCTTGTGAAAAAACTTACAAATTTCACTATGAAGAACATTTCAAAAGTTCCAAGTTAAAAAATTCATTAATTTCACTATAAAGACCATTACTAAAGTTTCAAGTTAAAAAACTAAAAAATTTCACGATAAAAACCATAACAAAAGTTTCAAGTTATAAAACTCAAAAATTTCACGATAAAAATCATAACAAAAGTTCAAATTTTAAAAACTCATCCACTTCACTAAAAACCATAACAAAAGTTCAAAGTAAAAAAAACTTAACAGTTTCACAAAAGAAACCATAATAAAAGTTCAAATTATAAAAACTCACCAATTGCACTATAAAGACCATTAAAAAAGTTTGAAGTTAACAACTTACATATTTCACTATAAACAATATAACAAAAGTTTCAAGGGAAAAAACTCATTAATTTCACAATAAAGACCATAACAAAAGGTCCAAGTGAAAAAAACTCACCAATTTCACTATAAAGACCATTTCAAATGTTCCAAGTTTAAAAAACACACTAATTTCTCTCTAAAAACATTAAAAAAAGTTTAAAGTAAAAAAAAAACTCTCCAATTTCACTATATAAACCATAACAAAAGTTCAAAGTAAAAAAACTCAACAATTTCACAAAAAAACCAGAATAAAAGTTCCAATTATAAAAACTCACCAATTGTAGTATAAAGACCATAAAAAAAGTTTCATGTTAACAACTTACATATTTCACTATAAACAAAAAAACAAAAGTTTCAAGTGAAAAAACTCATTAATTTCACTATAAAGACCATAACAAAAGGTCCAAGTGAAAAAAACTCACCAATTTCACTATAAAGACCATTTCAAGTGTTCCAAGTTAAAAAAAAAAACACACTGATTTCTCTCTAAAAACATTAAAAAATGTTTAAAGTAAAAAAACTCCCCAATTTCAATATAAAAACGTTAACAAAAGTTCCAAGTGAAAAAACTCACCAATTTCACTATAAAGACCACTACAAAAGTTCCAAGTTAAAAAATACGACAATTTCACTATAAAGACCATAACAAAATTTCCTAGGAAAAAACTCACCAATTTCACTATATAAACCATAACAAAAGTTCAAAGTTAAAAACACTCCTTAATTTAACTATAAAAACCATAAGAAATTTTCCAAGTCCAAAAACTCACCAATTTCACTATAAAGACCATTACAAAAGTTCCAAATTTTAAAACTCACCAATTTCACTATTTAAACCATAACAAAAGTTCCAAGTGAAAAAAAAACTCACTAATTTCACTATAAAGACGATAACAACAGATCAAACTTAAAAAACTAACCAATTTCACTATAATAACAAATTTTCCATGTGAAAAAACTTACAAATTTCACCATAAAGACTATTACAAAAGTTCCAAGTTAAAAAAATTCAATAAATTTCACTATAAAGACCATTACAAAAGTTTCAAGTTAAAAAACTCAAATATTTCGTGATAAAATACATAACAAAAGTTGCAAGTTAAAAGACGCACCAAATACACTATAAACCATAATAAAAGTTCCAAGTGAAAAGACTCACCAATTTCACTATAAAGTCCATCACAAAAGTTCAAAGATAAAAAACTCCCCAATCTCACTGTCAAAACCATAACAAAAGTTACAAGTTAAAAAACTCACATATTTCACTATAAACACCATAACAAAAGTTCCAAGTGAAAAAACTCACCAATTTCACTATAAAGACCATAATAAAAAGTCAAAGTTAAAAACACTCCCTAATTTCACTATAAAAACCATAACAAAAGTTCCAAGTCCAAAAACTCACCAATTTCACTATAAAGACCATTACAAAAGTTCCAAATTAAAAAACACACTAATTTCACTATAAAACCATAACAAAAGTTCCAAGTTAAAAAAACTCACCAATTACACTATAAACCATAATAAAAGTTCCAAGCAAAAAAAACTCACCAATTTCACTTTAAAGACCATTACAAAAGTTCAAAGTAAAATAGACTCCCCAATTTCACTGTAAAAATCAAAACAAAAGATCCAAGTTAAAAAACTCAAATATTTCACTATAAACACTATAGCAAAAGTTCCAAGTGAAAAACTCACTAATTTCACTATAAAGACCATAACAAAAGTTCTAAGTGAAAAAACTCACAAATTTCACTATAAAGACCATTACAAATGTTCCAAGTTAAAAAAAAACACACCAATTTCTCTCTAAAAACATTAACATAAGTTTAAAATTAATAAAAAAAACTCCTCAATTTCACTATAAAAACCATAACAAAAGTTCCAATTGAAAAAACTCACCAATTTCACTATAAGGGACCATTACAAAAGTTCCAAGTTAAAAAATTCAACAATTTCACTATAAAGACCATAACAAAATATCCTAGAAAAGAACTCACCAATTTCACTCTAAAAACCATAACACTAGTTCAAAGTTAAAAACACTCCCTAATTTCACTATAAAAACCAAACAAAAGTTCCAAGTGAAAAAAGTCATCAATTTCACTATAAAGACCATTACAAAAGTTCTGAGTTAAAAAACTCACATACTTCTCTATAAACACCATAAAAAAAGTTCCAAGTGAAAAAACTCGTTAATTTCACTATAAAGAGCATAAGAAAAGTTCCAAGTGAAAAAACTCAACAATTTCACTATAAAGACCATACAAATGTTCCAAGTTAAAAAAAACTCACCAATTTCTCTCTTAAAACCATAACAAAAGTTCCAAGTAAAAAAAACTCCCCAATTTCACTATAAAAACCATAACGAACATTCCAACTGAAAAACACGAATTTCACTATAAAGACCATTACAAAAGTTCCAAGTTTAAAAACACAACCATTTACTATAAACACCATAACATAATTTCTTAGAAAAAAAACTCACCAATTTCACTCTAAAAACCATAACAAAAGTACAAAGTTAAAAACACTCCTCAGTTTCACTATAAAAACCATAACAAAAGTTCCAAGTCAAAAAAACTCACTAATTTCACTGTAATAACAAAACTTCCTTGTGAAAAAACTTACAAATTTCACTATGAAGAACATTTCAAAAGTTCCAAGTTAAAAAATTCATTAATTTCACTATAAAGACCATTACTAAAGTTTCAAGTTAAAAAACTAAAAAATTTCACGATAAAAACCATTAGAAAAGTTTCAAGTTATAAAACTCAAAAATTTCACGATAAAAATCATAACAAAAGTTCAAATTTTAAAAACTCATCCACTTCACTAAAAACCATAACAAAAGTTCAAAGTAAAAAAAACTTAACAGTTTCACAAAAGAAACCATAATAAAAGTTCAAATTATAAAAACTCACCAATTGCACTATAAAGACCATTAAAAAAGTTTGAAGTTAACAACTTACATATTTCACTATAAACAATATAACAAAAGTTTCAAGGGAAAAAACTCATTAATTTCACAATAAAGACCATAACAAAAGGTCCAAGTGAAAAAAACTCACCAATTTCACTATAAAGACCATTTCAAATGTTCCAAGTTTAAAAAACACACTAATTTCTCTCTAAAAACATTAAAAAAAGTTTTAAGTAAAAAAAAAACTCTCCAATTTCACTATATAAACCATAACAAAAGTTCAAAGTAAAAAAACTCAACAATTTCACAAAAAAACCAGAATAAAAGTTCCAATTATAAAAACTCACCAATTGTAGTATAAAGACCATAAAAAAAGTTTCATGTTAACAACTTACATATTTCACTATAAACAAAAAAACAAAAGTTTCAAGTGAAAAAACTCATTAATTTCACTATAAAGACCATAACAAAAGGTCCAAGTGAAAAAAACTCACCAATTTCACTATAAAGACCATTTCAAGTGTTCCAAGTTAAAAAAAAAAACACACTGATTTCTCTCTAAAAACATTAAAAAATGTTTAAAGTAAAAAAACTCCCCAATTTCAATATAAAAACGTTAACAAAAGTTCCAAGTGAAAAAACACACCAATTTCACTATAAAGACCACTACAAAAGTTCCAAGTTAAAAAATACGACAATTTCACTATAAAGACCATAACAAAATTTCCTAGGAAAAATATCACCAATTTCACTATATAAACCATAACAAAAGTTCAAAGTTAAAAACACTCCTTAATTTAACTATAAAAACCATAAGAAATTTTCCAAGTCCAAAAACTCACCAATTTCACTATAAAGACCATTACAAAAGTTCCAAATTTTAAAACTCACCAATTTCACTATTTAAACCATAACAAAAGTTCCAAGTGAAAAAAAACTCACTAATTTCACTATAAAGACGATAACAACAGATCAAACTTAAAAAACAAACCAATTTCACTATAATAACAAATTTTCCATGTGAAAAAACTTACAAATTTCACCATAAAGACTATTACAAAAGTTCCAAGTTAAAAAAATTCAATAAATTTCACTATAAAGACCATTACAAAAGTTTCAAGTTAAAAAACTCAAATATTTCGTGATAAAATACATAACAAAAGTTGCAAGTTAAAAGACGCACCAAATACACTATAAACCATAATAAAAGTTCCAAGTGAAAAGACTCACCAATTTCACTATAAAGTCCATCACAAAAGTTCAAAGATAAAAAACTCCCCAATCTCACTGTCAAAACCATAACAAAAGTTACAAGTTAAAAAACTCACATATTTCACTATAAACACCATAACAAAAGTTCCAAGTGAAAAAACTCACCAATTTCACTATAAAGACCATAATAAAAAGTCAAAGTTAAAAACACTCCCTAATTTCACTATAAAAACCATAACAAAAGTTCCAAGTCCAAAAACTCACCAATTTCACTATAAAGACCATTACAAAAGTTCCAAATTAAAAAACACACTAATTTCACTATAAAACCATAACAAAAGTTCCAAGTTAAAAAAACTCACCAATTACACTATAAACCATAATAAAAGTTCCAAGCAAAAAAAACTCACCAATTTCACTTTAAAGACCATTACAAAAGTTCAAAGTAAAATAGACTCCCCAATTTCACTGTAAAAATCAAAACAAAAGATCCAAGGTAAAAAACTCAAATATTTCACTATAAACACTATAGCAAAAGTTCCAAGTGAAAAACTCACTAATTTCACTATAAAGACCATAACAAAAGTTCTAAGTGAAAAAACTCACAAATTTCACTATAAAGACCATTACAAATGTTCCAAGTTAAAAAAAACACACCAATTTCTCTCTAAAAACATTAACATAAGTTTAAAATTAATAAAAAAACTCCTCAATTTCACTATAAAAACCATAACAAAAGTTCCAATTGAAAAAACTCACCAATTTCACTATAAGGGGCCATTACAAAAGTTCCAAGTTAAAAAATTCAACAATTTCACTATAAAGACCATAACAAAATATCCTAGAAAAGAACTCACCAATTTCACTCTAAAAACCATAACACTAGTTCAAAGTTAAAAACACTCCCTAATTTCACTATAAAAACCAAACAAAAGTTCCAAGTGAAAAAAGTCATCAATTTCACTATAAAGACCATTACAAAAGTTCTGAGTTAAAAAACTCACATACTTCTCTATAAACACCATAAAAAAAGTTCCAAGTGAAAAAACTCGTTAATTTCACTATAAAGAGCATAAGAAAAGTTCCAAGTGAAAAAACTCAACAATTTCACTATAAAGACCACACAAATGTTCCATGTTTAAAAAAACTCACCAATTTCTCTCTTAAAACCATAACAAAAGTTCCAAGTAAAAAAAACTCCCCAATTTCACTATAAAAACCATAACGAACATTCCAACTGAAAAACACGAATTTCACTATAAAGACCATTACAAAAGTTCCAAGTTTAAAAACACAACCATTTACTATAAACACCATAACATAATTTCTTAGAAAAAAAACTCACCAATTTCACTCTAAAAACCATAACAAAAGTACAAAGTTAAAAACACTCCTCAGTTTCACTATAAAAACCATAACAAAAGTTCCAAGTCAAAAAAACTCACTAATTTCACTGTAATAACAAAACTTCCTTGTGAAAAAACTTACAAATTTCACTATGAAGAACATTTCAAAAGTTCCAAGTTAAAAAATTCATTAATTTCACTATAAAGACCATTACTAAAGTTTCAAGTTAAAAAACTAAAAAATTTCACAATAAAAACCATTACAAAAGTTTCAAGTTATAAAACTAAAAAATTTCACGATAAAAACCATAACAAAAGTTCAAATTTTAAAAACTCATCCACTTCACTAAAAACCATAACAAAAGTTCAAAGTAAAAAAAACTTAACAGTTTCACAAAAGAAACCATAATAAAAGTTCAAATTATAAAAACTCACCAATTGCACTATAAAGACCATTAAAAAAGTTTGAAGTTAACAACTTACATATTTCACTATAAACAATATAACAAAAGTTTCAAGGGAAAAAACTCATTAATTTCACAATAAAGACCATAACAAAAGGTCCAAGTGAAAAAAACTCACCAATTTCACTATAAAGACCATTTCAAATGTTCCAAGTTTAAAAAACACACTAATTTCTCTCTAAAAACATTAAAAAAAGTTTAAAGTAAAAAAAAAAACTCTCCAATTTCACTATATAAACCATAACAAAAGTTCAAAGTAAAAAAACTCAACAATTTCACAAAAGAAACCATAATAAAAGTTCCAATTATAAAAACTCACCAATTGTAGTATAAAGACCATTAAAAAAGTTTCAAGTTAACAACTTACATATTTCACTATAATAAACAAAACAAAAGTTTCAAGTGAAAAAACTCATTAATTTCACTATAAAGACCATAACAAAAGGTCCAAGTGAAAAAAACTCACCAATTTCACTATAAAGACCATTTCAAGTGTTCCAAGTTAAAAAAAAAAAAGAAACTGATTTCTCTCTAAAAACATTAAAAAATGTTTAAAGTAAAAAAACTCCCCAATTTCAATATAAAAACGTTAACAAAAGTTCCAAGTGAAAAAACTCACCAATTTCACTATAAAGACCACTACAAAAGTTCCAAGTTAAAAAATACGACAATTTCACTATAAAGACCATAACAAAATTTCCTAGGAAAAAACTCACCAATTTCACTATATAAACCATAACAAAAGTTCAAAGTTAAAAACACTCCTTAATTTAACTATAAAAACCATAAGAAATTTTCCAAGTCCAAAAACTCACCAATTTCACTATAAAGACCATTACAAAAGTTCCAAATTTTAAAACTCACCAATTTCACTATTTAAACCATAACAGAAGTACCAAGTGAAAAAAAAACTCACTAATTTCACTATAAAGACGATAACAAAAGATCAAACTTAAAAAACTAACCAATTTCACTATAATAACAAATTTTCCATGTGAAAAAACATACAAATTTCACCATAAAGACTATTACAAAAGTTCCAAGTTAAAAAATTCAATAAATTTCACTATAAAGACCATTACAAAAGTTTCAAGTTAAAAAACTCAAATATTTCGTGATAAAATACATAACAAAAGTTGCAAGTTAAAAGACGCACCAAATACACTATAAACCATAATAAAAGTTCCAAGTGAAAAGACTCACCAATTTCACTATAAAGTCCATCACAAAAGTTCAAAGTAAAAAAACTCCCCAATATCACTGTCAAAACCATAACAAAAGTTACAAGTTAAAAAACTCACATATTTCACTATAAACACCATAACAAAAGTTCCAAGTGAAAAAACTCACCAATTTCACTATAAAGACCATAATAAAAAGTCAAAGTTAAAAACACTCCCTAATTTCACTATAAAAACCATAACAAAAGTTCCAAGTCCAAAAACTCACCAATTTCACTATAAAGACCATTACAAAAGTTCCAAATTAAAAAACATACTAATTTCACTATAAAACCATAACAAAAGTTCCAAGTTAAAAAAACTCACCAATTACACTATAAACCATAATAAAAGTTCCAAGCAAAAAAAACTCACCAATTTCACTTTAAAGACCATTACAAAAGTTCAAAGTAAAATAGACTCCCCAATTTCACTGTAAAAATCAAAACAAAAGATCCAAGGTAAAAAAACTCAAATATTTCACTATAAACACTATAGCAAAAGTTCCAAGTGAAAAACTCACTAATTTCACTATAAAGACCATAACAAAAGTTCTAAGTGAAAAAACTCACAAATTTCACTATAAAGAGCATTACAAATGTTCCAAGTTAAAAAAAACACACCAATTTCTCTCTAAAAACATTAACATAAGTTTAAAATAAATAAAAAACTCCCCAATTTCACTATAAAAACCATAACAAAAGTTCCAATTAAAAAACTCACAAATTTCACTATAAAGACCATTACAAAATTTCCAAGTTAAAAAAATAAAAAATTTCACTATAAAGACCATAACAAAATTTCCTAGAAAATAACTCACCAATTTCACTCTAAATACCATAACAATAGTTCAAAGTTAAAAACACTCCGTAATTTCACTATAAAAACCAAACAAAAGTTCCAAGTGAAAAAAGTCATCAATTTCACTATAAAGACCATTACAAAAGTTCTAAGTTAAAAAACTCACATACTTCTCTATAAACACCATAAAAAAAGTTCCAAGTGAAAAAACTCGTTAATTTCACTATAAAGATCATAAGAAAAGTTCCAAGTGAAAAAACTCAACAATTTCACTATAAAACTCATAACGAACATTCCAACTGAAAAACACCAATTTCACTATAAAGACCATTACAAAAGTTCCAAGTTTAAAAACACAACCATTTACTATAAAGACCATAACATAATTTCTTAGAAAAAAAACTCACCAATTTCACTCTAAAAACCATAACAAAAGTACAAAGTTAAAAACACTCCTCAGTTTCATTATAAAAACCATAAGAAAAGTTTCAAGTCAAAAAAACTCATTAATTTCACTGTAATAACAAAACTTCCTAGTGAAAAAACTTACAAATTTCACTATGAAGAACATTTCAAAAGTTCTAAGTTAAAAAATTCATTAATTTCACTATAAAGACCATTACTAAAGTTTCAAGTTAAAAAAACTAAAAAATTTCACGATAAAAACCATAACAAAAGTTTCAAGTTATAAAACTAAAAAATTTCACGATAAAAACCATAACAAACGTTCAAATTTTAAAAACTCATCCACTTCACTAAAAACCATAACAAAAGTTCAAAGTAAAAAAAACTTAACAGTTTCACAAAAGAAACCATAATAAAAGTTCAAATTATAAAAACTCACCAATTGCACTATAAAGACCATTAAAAAAGTTTGAAGTTAACAACTTACATATTTCACTATAAACAATATAACAAAAGTTTCAAGGTAAAAAACTCATTAATTTTACTATAAAGACCATAACAAAAGGTCCAAGTGAAAAAAAAACTCACAAATTTCACTATAAAGACCATTTCAAATGTTCCAAGTTTAAAAAACACACTAATTTCTCTCTAAAAACATTAAAAAAAGTTTAAAGTAAAAAAAAAACTCTCCAATTTCACTATATAAACCATAACAAAAGTTCAAAGTAAAAAAACTCAACAATTTCACAAAAGAAACCATAATAAAAGTTCCAATTATAAAAACTCACCAATTGTAGTATAAAGACCATTAAAAAAGTTTCAAGTTAACAACTTACATATTTCACTATAATAAACAAAACAAAAGTTTCAAGTGAAAAAACTCATTAATTTCACTATAAAGACCATAACAAAAGGTCCAAGTGAAAAAAACTCACCAATTTCACTATAAAGACCATTTCAAGTGTTCCAAGTTAAAAAAAGAAAAAAGAAACTGATTTCTCTCTAAAAACATTAAAAAATGTTTAAAGTAAAAAAACTCCCCAATTTCAATATAAAAACGTTAACAAAAGTTCCAAGTGAAAAAACTCACCAATTTCACTATAAAGACCACTACAAAAGTTCCAAGTTAAAAAATACGACAATTTCACTATAAAGACCATAACAAAATTTCCTAGGAAAAAACTCACCAATTTCACTGTATAAACCATAACAAAAGTTCAAAGTTAAAAACACTCCTTAATTTAACTATAAAAACCATAAGAAATTTTCCAAGTCCAAAAACTCACCAATTTCACTATAAAGACCATTACAAAAGTTCCAAATTTTAAAACTCACCAATTTCACTATTTAAACCATAACAAAAGTACCAAGTGAAAAAAAAACTCACTAATTTCACTATAAAGACGACAACAAAAGATCAAACTTAAAAAACTAACCAATTTCACTATAATAACAAATTTTCCATGTGAAAAAACATACAAATTTCACCATAAAGACTATTACAAAAGTTCCAAGTTAAAAAAATTCAATAAATTTCACTATAAAGACCATTACAAAAGTTTCAAGTTAAAAAACTCAAATATTTCGTGATAAAATACATAACAAAAGTTGCAAGTTAAAAGACGCACCAAATACACTATAAACCATAATAAAAGTTCCAAGTGAAAAGACTCACCAATTTCACTATAAAGTCCATCACAAAAGTTTAAAGTAAAAAAACTCCCCAATCTCACTGTCAAAACCATAACAAAAGTTACTAGTTAAAAAACTCACATATTTCACTATAAACACCATAACAAAAGTTCCAAGTGAAAAAACTCACCAATTTCACTATAAAGACCATAATAAAAAGTTAAAGTTAAAAACACTCCCTAATTTCACTATAAAAACCATAACAAAAGTTCCAAGACCAAAAACTCATCAATTTCACTATAAAGACCATTACAAAAGTTCCAAATTAAAAAACACACTAATTTCACTATAAAACCATAACAAAAGTTCCAAGTTAAAAAAACTCACCAATTACACTATAAACCATAATAAAAGTTCCAAGCAAAAAAAACTCATCAATTTCACTTTAAAGACCATTACAAAAGTTCAAAGTAAAATAGACTCCCCAATTTCACTGTAAAAATCAAAACAAAAGATCCAAAGTAAAAAACTCAAATATTTCACTATAAACACTAGCAAAAGTTCCAAGTGAAAAACTCACTAATTTCACTATAAAGACCATAACAAAAGTTCTAAGTGAAAAAACTCACAAATTTCACTATAAAGAGCATTACAAATGTTCCAAGTTAAAAAAAACGCACCAATTTCTCTCTAAAAAGATTAACATAAGTTTAAAATAAATAAAAAACTCCCCAATTTCACTATAAAAACCATAACAAAAGTTCCAATTAAAAAACTCACCAATTTCACTATAAAGACCCTTACAAAAGTTCCAAGTTAAAAAAAATAAAAAATTTCACTATAAAGACCATAACAAAATTTCCTAGAAAATAACTCACCAATTTCACTCTAAATACCATAACAATAGTCCAAAGTTAAAAACACTCCGTAATTTCACTATAAAAACCAAACAAAAGTTCCAAGTGAAAAAAGCCATCAATTTCACTATAAAGACCATTACAAAAGTTCTAAGTTAAAAAACTCACATACTTCTCTATAAACACCATAAAAAAAGTTTCAAGTGAAAAAACTCGTTAATTTCACTATAAAGAGCATAAGAAAAGTTCCAAGTGAAAAAACTCAACAATTTCACTATAAAGACCATACAAATGTTCCAAGTTTAAAAAAACTCACCAATTTCTCTCTTAAAACCATAACAAAAGTTCCAAGTAAAAAAAACTCCCCAATTTCACTATAAAAACCATAACGAACATTCCAACTGAAAAACACCAATTTCACTATAAAGACCATTACAAAAGTTCCAAGTTAAAAAAATAAAAAATTTCACTATAAAGACCATAACAAAATTTCCTAGAAAATAACTCACCAATTTCACTCTAAATACCATAACAATAGTTCAAAGTTAAAAACACTCCGTAATTTCACTATAAAAACCAAACAAAAGTTCCAAGTGAAAAAAGTCATCAATTTCACTATTAAGACCATTACAAAAGTTCTAAGTTAAAAAACTCACATACTTCTCTATAAACACCATAAAAAAAGTTCCAAGTGAAAAAACTCGTTAATTTCACTATAAAGAGCATAACAAAAGTTCCAAGTGAAAAAACTCAACAATTTCACTATAAAGACCATACAAATGTTCCATGTTTAAAAAAACTCACCAATTTCTCTCTTAAAACCATAACAAAAGTTCCAAGTAAAAAAAACTCCCCAATTTCACTATAAAAACCATAACGAACATTCCAACTGAAAAACACGAATTTCACTATAAAGACCATTACAAAAGTTCCAAGTTTAAAAACACAACCATTTACTATAAAGACCATAACATAATTTCTTAGAAAAAAAACTCACCAATTTCACTCTAAAAACCATAACAAAAGTACAAAGTTAAAAACACTCCTCAGTTTCACTATAAAAACCATAAGAAAAGTTCCAAGTAAAAAAAACTCACTAATTTCACTGTAATAACAAAACTTCCTAGTGAAAAAACTTACAAATTTCACTATGAAGAACATTTCAAAAGTTCCAAGTTAAAAAATTCATTAATTTCACTATAAAGACCATTACTAAAGTTTCAAGTTAAAAAACTAAAAAATTTCACGATAAAAACCATAACAAAAGTTTCAAGTTATAAAACTAAAAAATTTCACGATAAAAACCATAACAAAAGTTCAAATTTTAAAAACTCATCCACTTCACTAAAAACCATAACAAAAGTTCAAAGTAAAAAAACTTAACAGTTTCACAAAAGAAACCATAATAAAAGTTCAAATTATAAAAACTCACCAATTGCACTATAAAACTTACATATTTCACTATAAAGACCATTTCAAATGTTCCAAGTTAAAAAAACACACTAATTTCTCTCTAAAAACATTAAAAAAGGTTTAAAGTAAAAAAAACTCTCCAATTTCACTATAAAAACCATAACAAAAGTTCCAAGTGAATAAACTCACCCCTATCACTATAAAAAGACCACTACAAAAGTTCCAAGTCAAAAAATACAACAATTTCGCTATAAAGACCATAACAAAATTTCCTAGGAAAAAAACTCACCAATTTCACTATATAAACCATAACAAAAGTTCAAAGTTAAAAACACTCCCGAATTTAACTATAAAAACCATAACAAAATTTCCAAGTCCAAAAACTCACCAATTTCACTATAAAGACCATTACAAAAGTTCCAAATTAAAAAACTCACCAATTTCACTATAAAACCATAACAAAAGTTCCAAGTGAAAAAAAACTCACTAATTTCACTATAAAGACGATAACAAAAGTTCAAACTTAAAAAACTAACCATTTTCACTATAATACCAAAATTTCCATGTTAAAAAACTTACAAATTTCACCATAAAGACTATTACAAAGGTTCCAAGTTAAAAAAAACTCAACAAATTTCACTATAAAGACATTTACAAAAGTTTCAAGTTAAGAAACTCAAATATTTTATGATAAAAACCATAACAAAAGTTCCAAGTTAAAAAACTCACCAATTACACTATAAACCATAATAAAATTTCCAAGTGAAAAAACTCACCAATTTCACTATAAAGACCATTACAAAAGTTCAAAGTAAAATAAAACTCTCCAATCTCACTGTAAAAACCATAACAAAAGTTACAAGTTAAAAAACTCACATATTTCACTATAAACACCATAACAAAAGTTCCAAGTGAAAAAACTCACCAATTTCACTATAAAGACCATAACAAAAGTTCTAAGTGAAAAAACTCACCAATTTCTCTCTGAAAACATTAACACGAGTTTAAAGTAAAAAAAACTCTTCAATTTCACTATAAAAACCATAACAAATGTTCCAACTGAAAAAACATACCAATTTCACTATAAAGACTAGTACAAAAGTTCCAAGTTAAAAAAACTCACCAATTTCACTATAAAGACTATTACAAAAGTTCCAAGTTAAAAAATCACCAATTTCACTATAAAGATCATAAAAAAATTTCCTAGAAAAAACTCACCAATTTCACTCTAAAAAACCATAACAAAAATTCAAAGTTACAAACGCTCCCTAATTTCCCTATAAAAACAAAACAAAAGTTCCAAGTGAAGAAAGTCGCCAATTTCGCTATAAAGACCATTACAAAAGTAGATTTGTTTCTGGATGTCCATATTCCATCAATTAAATTGATGAATAGGGATATATTTTCTTTAATTATAGTAGGAATACTTCTTTTAAACCAATCTTCTAAGTTTTGGGTTTGGTTCTCATTAAAGTTTAGGTTCAATTGGAATCCAAACAAAACATGGTTTGCCTAACAGCAATTCTTGAAAAAGTGTAAGTGGACTTAGTTTTTGAGTTACACCTGGGACAGAAGGGTCAAGCTGAATGCATCTAGTATTAAGGTTCTCTTTGACAGCGATAGTATTGGTAAAGAGTCTCCAAAGGAGAAATTATTGCCTAGGAGTAATACTGCTCCATACTTTATTGCATAGTTCCTTGTATGTATTACTGTCAGGGCTCTCAATGTCATTATTCCTCTACCATTCCTTAATGTAGTAGTACCTAATATTTACACTATAAGGTCTGTCTTTTTAGCCCTCCAGCTAATAAAATTTTCATTTAGGTTATGTAGGGAGATTTTAGTGATTTCATTTATGTCAATGAAGATAAAAGTATTGTTAATAGTGTTTAGGTCCTAACAACCATTTTCCTCATCAATGAGGTTCTTAAATCCAATTTTCCTTATGTCCAAGAGCTTTTGTTTAGGATTTTAAACCCACATATGTTTAGAATCCAGTTGTCTTCCCAAATGTTAATCTTGTTACCTTTAATAATATTCTAGCAGCTGCCTTTGTATATAATCCTAATCCAACTATTGCGGTGAATGCTTCTCCATAGGTAGCTAGATCTTCTCCCTAATTTGGCTTTAAGGATATCAGTGTTAGGGTAATACCTAGCTTTTAGAACTCTAGCCACAAAATTATTAGGCTCGGTATGAAGCATGGCCTCATTAAAATCTTGGAGGGATCTAAATCCCATACCTCCTCGTTGTTTAGACTTGCATGGCTCCTTCAATTTAATCCAATGAACTTTGTTGCCTTTGTGACTATCTTTCCACCAAAACCAATAGACCATAAAGTCCATATTTTTATATAGACTTTTGGGTAAGAGAGAGGAACTTGTAACATAGGTAAGAATAACTAGGGCTACTGCCATAATGAGTGTAGCCCTACTAGCATAAGATAAGCTATAAGCCTTCCATACATTCAGCTTTTTCTGGATTGTGTCCCGCATGAAGTTGAAACTATGAATTTTTCAGTGACCAATCTAAGTGGGGAGTCCTAGGTAGGTTTGAATTTTGGGCACAGTAGGAATAATAAGGAGGTTAGTGAAGGTATCCTTTTATGCCTGATTGGTATTTTTGTTGAACATCATCTCAGGTTTTTGGAAGTTAATCTTCTTCCATGAGCTTTCTTGATATGTGTTGATGGTGGATAAAAGAGTTCTAGCTTCTTTCTCTTTTTACTTAAAGAAAATAAGGTTGTCATATGCAACAACAAAAAAAGAGATGAGTTATATTAAGAGCCTTTCTAGTGATAGATATGCCTGAGAATTTCTTATATTCCTAGACATTTTTTATAAGATTAGAAAACACATCAGCACATAAAATAAACAAATTGAGGTATAAAGGATTTCCCTTTTTTATTTCTTTGGTATGAGTGATATTGTCAGAGGGATAACCATTGATGAGAATGGAAAAAGTGTCTAGTTGGACAATTCATGATAATGTTGGTAATATAAGAGGAAAAACCAATGTTGAGCAAAGTGTTTTTTATGAAACTCCATTCTAGTATGTCATAGGATTTTTTCATATCCATTTTAATACCTACATCACCTTGTTTATTCTTAGTAGGCCTATTAAGGTTATTGAAAACTTCATGGGGTGTCATAGCGTTATCAATTAGGAGTCTTTTTTGGACAAAAGAACTTTGGTTCTCACTGATGATGTTATTGTTGGAGTAAGCTCTAATAGCCAATCAATATTGGCTATATTTGATTTTGTATCAAGGCTTTAATATATACATTCGTTTATATATAAATAACATTATACAAATATGTCATATACAAATAACACTATATATATATTGTGTTATTTGTATATGACATAATAAATTTCTTAGAATAATTAGTTCATTTAATGACCTATTAAGTGTGACTTACTCGTGAGACCTCATTAATGTGACTTCCCACACATTATGGGGTGAATTGTGTGGTTCTGAAAAATATGGTTGTGAAAAACTTTTCAGTTTAAGATTAGATTTAAAACATTTTAAATTTGTTTTAATTAGTAACCAGCGGAAAATAAATTGGAAGAATATATATTGTAGAAATGTAAAGAGTTAAGGTAAGAGAGGAACACCTAGAGCTATACAGGTTTAGTCAATAAACAAATTAGTCATGTTCCCAAGAATTAATCTTGACAGTATCCAATAAACTTGAGAGTTTTTAGTAGGTTATACTCACGAACCCTCCTTATACAAGGAAAATGAAGTTTAAGGCTAACTTCCAATCAAACAATAAACATCGGAGTGAAGTGGTGAGTTTTCTTTCCAAATGGAAGATTGAAGCGGTTAGTCTCCTTTCCACGAGAATCTTGGAGCGATTAGTCTTCAAACTTCTAAACAAACTTTGCAATATTTTAACACTGGCCTAAGCTCACGAACCTTAAACCTTGGTTTTACCATGGGATAACCAATAACCTTTTAGATTTTAACACCGGGTTATGTGATAACCCACCTTTTATGTGTTATCATTGACCCTGTTTATTTCATTTTATGAGTTTATTTAGATTGTTATTAGAATATTTTAGATCAGTTTAGTTGTTTTGCGGTATTTAGCTTGGAGCACAATAGGTGCTCCCTTTTGTTGGTTTCATGTTTTTATTGCTTGATTTAAGGTTGTTTCTGGCGAGTTGAGGCAAGACAGTACTAGACAGCACCTGAGGTTGTTAGCTGAAGACACTACTACAAAATACACCTTCGGCAAGACTAATTCTACTATGGTTATGCATTCCACCGTTGTAATATCGCAAACTGGATGCGCCTGATATATTTTTTATTTTTTTTAAGTTATTTAATTACGGTTGATATAAACAATCGTGGTTATAAAGTAATAGCTATAAGCTTCGAATCCTAGCAACTACAATTTTCCCATTTTTCCTATTACAAAAAGCGTGTGTCACTTAAGTTCAGAAAAAATAAATAATTAAACACTATTTAACCACGGTTTTAGTCTACAACCGTTGTGATAATATCTACATTTCACTGCGGTTGTAAATATCAATCGTGATTAAAGTTTTTCCTGATAAATTTAAAACAAAACAGATTCATTATTTCCTTCATAACATGCCCTAAGCAAACTAGTGAACCAGCGAACCAGTGAACTAAAGACGACAGTGATAGCGATAGCGAAATCTTCATCTTCACAATCTTCGTTCATTTGAATCTTCATTCTTGATAATCTTCACTATCTTCATTCTTGGTCTCTTCAAAGTACGGTATGTTTCGTGCAAACTTCACTATCTTCCTCATTTTCCTAATTCTTGATAATCTTCACCATCTTCATTCTTGTTTGATTTTGTGGTTTGTTTCTTGCAAAGCTCATATGCTTTTATCCATATGCTTAAGATTTAGAGTTGTATTATTGTACTGAATATGCTTTATGTGTTGTTGTTGGATTTTGTGGTCTGTTTCTTGCAAAGTTCATATCCTTTATCCATATGCTTAAGATTTAGAGTTGTATTATTGTACTGAATATGCTTTAGTTTTTTGACATGCTTTAGGTTTAGATTTTGATGTGCCATTCACATTATTGTTTTGATATAAATTTCAGAATTCATTATGGATCGTAGTTGCATGAAAGCTGATAGATTAGGTCTGGTATATGAGAAAGAAGTTCTTGAATTCCTTGAATACGCTGATCAAAATCTTCCTGACAATAATGGTATCTTTTATTATCCTTGTGTTAATTGCAGAAATATAAAGAAAGGTACAAAGGATGAGATATTCCATCACCTATGTTGTGATGGTATATGTCAAAATTATACAATATAGACGTGGCATGGTGAGGTGGAAAAAAAATTGAAACCCTGCGTCACAAAGTCACGAAGTTGATGAAGACGAATATATGGATGACTGTCTAAAAGATATGTTCTGTGATATTGGAGAATCTTCTTTTAAGAAAGTCTATATTTATGACACTTTATGTAGTGATAAGGACACCTCTTTATATAAGGGGTGCACAAGTTATACACGATTATCTGCGGTTTTAAAATTGTTTAATCTGAAAGCAAAAAATGGGTGGTCGGATAAAAGTTTCACGGAATTGCTTCATTTGCTAAAACAAATGCTACCAGAAGATAACAATTTGCCTGATCGTTGTTATGATGCCAAGAGATATTGTGTCCAATGGGTTTAGAGTATATCAAAATACATGCATGCCTTAATGACTGTATATTATACAGGAAAGAGTATGAAATTTTTGATCAATTTCTGGAATGTGGGGTGTCTCGTTACAAGCTGAAGGACAACAATGGTGATGACAATGACAATGACAATGTTAGTAGGAAGAGACCTCCTACTAAAGTGTTATGGTACTTGCTAATAATTTCAAGTTTCAAGAGACTTTTTGCTAATGCGGATGAAGCAAATAATTTTAGATGGCATGCAGATGAAAGAAAATGTGATGGAAACATACGCCATGTAGTTGATTCTTTGCAATGGAAGAAAATCGATTCGTTGTTTTTGAATTTTGTAACTGATCCAAGAAACCTTAGGCTTGGGCTTGCCACCGATGGAATGAACCCATTTGGTAATATGAGTACTAACCATTCTTTGTGGCCTGTTATTCTCACGATTTACAACCTATCTCCTTGGCTGTGGATGAAGTGTAAGTATATGTTGTTAAGTATGATGATTTCTGGACCACGACAACCTGAAAACGACATAGATGTTTATATAGGTCCATTAATTGAAAATATAATACTTTTGTGGGAGGAGGGAATTGAAGTTGATGATGCATATTCTGGTGAAAAGTTTAAGATGTGTGCAATGTTATTTTGCACAATCAACGGCTTTCATGCATATGGTAAAATCGCTGAATATAGTGTCAAAGGACACAAAGCGTGTCCTATTTGTGAATCTGATACATGTTATCACCAACTTGAGTTCGGAAAAAAAGACTGTTTACCTTGAGCATCAGAAATTTCTAAAACCCGATCATTCTTATCGTAGATTGCAGAAGGCTTTTAATTGAGAGCAGGAGTTTGATATCACTCCTAAACCTTTAACCGGGGATGAAGTTTATCAATGACAGAAACACATTAATATTGTCATCGGAAAGAGAGAAAAAGAAAAAGGGCAAGTTGTTGAGAAAAATATATGGAAAAATAGGTTTGTGTTCTTTGATCTTCCATATTGGTCAAGTCTCGATGTAAGACATTGTCTTGATGTGATGCATGTGGAGAAAAATGTGTGTGATAGTTTGATTGGAACACTTATAAACATTCCATGCAAGACTAAAGATAGTAATCAATCTCGTCTCGATATGGAGGCGATGGGTATACGAAAACAATTGGCTCCAATAGAAAAAAGGAAAAGAACTTATCTGCCGACGGTTTATTACACTCTATGTAAAAAGGAAAAGAACATTTTTTGCGAGTGTTTGCATAGTATCGAAGTTCCCCAAGGTTACTCATCAAACATCAAGAAACTTGTATCAATGAAAGATCTTAAGTTAATTAGTTTGAAATCTCATGATTGTCATGTCTTGATGCAACAACTTCTACTAGTGGCTATCTGTGGCATCCTACCAAAAAATGTGAGAGTAACTATCACCAGATTGTATTTGTTCTTCAATGCCATAAGTAATAAAGTTCTTGATTTCAAAAAATTAGATGAATTAGAAAATGAAACTGCCATAATCTTGTGTCAATTAAAGATGTATTTTCCTCCATCATTTTTTGACATTATGGTTCACTTACTTGTTCATCTAGTTAGAGAAATCATAATTTGTGGTCCAATTTATTTAAGGTGGATGTATCCAATAGAGCGATACATGAAGATGTTTAAAGGATATACGAAGAACCATCACTGACCGGAAGCTTCGATTGTTGAAAGGTACATCACAGAAGAAGCTATTGAGTTTTGTACAAACTATTTTTTGGAAGCAGAGTCTATAGGAATTCCAAAGTCTCGTCATGTTGACATTGAAGGTAGAGGTATTCTTGGTTTAAATGTTAAGTCAATGGCTCAGGATGTAGTTATTCAAGCACATTTTTATATATTGAATAATCTTGAAGAAGTTCAACCTTACGTGGCTACTCACAAAAGACTTTTGAAGAAAAAATATCCACGAATGAGTGACAAGTTATTGTTGATCGAACATAACAAGAAATTCCTATATTGGTTTAATAAAAGGATACTAAAAGATCATAGTGCATCCGAGACAATTAAATGGTTGTCGTTCATGCCAAAATTTAATGTGATAACTTGGACTGCATATGACATTGGTCATTATACCTTTTATACAAAATCAAAAGATGATCATAGTGTAATGCAAAATAGTGGGGTTATGGTTAAGGCTGAATCCATGTATTTCTCTAGTTCAAAAGATAAGAATCCAATATTGGCATCTAGTGCGTTCTATAGTGTCATTGAGGAGATTTGGGAGATTGGTTATGTTATCTTCAGGGTGCCTTTATTTAAATGCAAGTGGGTTCCCAATAATATTAATGGTGTACAAAATGATGACTTAGGATTCACCTGGGTTGACCTTGGCAAGGCAAATTATATGACCGAACCATTCATCATGGCTTCACAAGTAAAACAAGTTTTCTATGTGACCGACCCTTCGGACACATCGGGGAAATGGTCAATCGTTCTCCAAGGAAAAAACATTCCTAGTAGTGATGAAAGTTTTGATATTCTTTCTACTTCTTCTTACACAACACAAGTGCCTACCACTTATGATGAATTTAATAGAGATGATGTGCATGCTATTCGTATCGATCATAATGAAGGCATATGGGAAAATTAACAAGTAATTAGTATTTTATTCTTTATTCATAATTTAATTAATGTAAGTCATATTTCTAAGTATATTTACTAACAAGTATGATTATTTCAAATTGTAGGTGTTTAAAGTCAATACACCAAGAGGCAAGACACCAAAATACTATAAGATACAATTATGTGATGTTATATAATGTTTGTAAATTGTTTTGTGCCATTTTTCTTTTGATGTAATATATATATACAATGTTTGGTTCTTAATCCAATGTATGGATTTGATGTAATACAATACAATTCTTCATTATGATACAATTGTTGTTTTTGTTCTGATATGGTTCTAAAAAATACAGGTTAAAAAATGGAAAAATTTCAAAATGCAGAAAAATTATTTTAAAAAAAGCATATAATTTAACGACAGTTGTAATATATAACCGTGGTTATATAGTGAACGATGTCCAGAATAATATATTACACCAAAAGATGCGCTGCTGAGAATCAAACCTGGAACCTTTAATATATTACAATGGTTAGTTATAGCAATTGTGATCATATATAGCGCGCTTTCAGGTTTTCTACAACGGTCATAAGACCGTGATTGTAAGTAGCGCATATACAACCACACCTTACGTAACAACAGCAGGTCACGCGTGATGTTATCCATTTTCCAACCGTTGTTGTATATGTTTTCTATAGTAGTGAGATAGAAAATAAAATGTTAACCAAGAGTAAGATCTAAAGAAGGCGGCTGAATGTTTAGGACAGTGTGGCAAGATCTGAATACTAGAGGGAAGTGAGCTTAAAAAGAGGAATTTCCAATTGAATTTGTGGATAAGATCAAGGAGTTACTAGAAGAAAAAAAGTGGTGCAATTGTACAACCACCACTATGCACAATCTGCCAGAAAGGACAACGCCGCATGCGCCCCTACTGCACAGACTGCCCCAGGACGCTTTGTCCCCTACAAATGTTCCCTTTGTACCTGATTTCTTGTTGGCTAAGCAGAAGAATATTGAGGCAGCGCTGATTGGAATTATTTGGGCTTGATGTGATTTCATTAACATGGGCCCATGATCCAAGGTCCCTCAAGAAACCCTAGCTGAAGGGTATAAATAGAGCTTGCTAAAGAATAGGAAGAGAGTACACAATTCCAAAAATACCAGACAGAGTGTGATAATGTGAGCTAAGTGGAGTGATATGGAGTTTTCTTTTTCTCACCCCATCTGGTTCCAGCTGTTGAAGCATGCGCGACTGAAGTCATCCCTGGTTGAGTATCTCTCATTCAAGGAGTCTTCAAGTTACTCTTAGGTTTATATTTCTTTTTCAGTATCTGCTTAAGAATATATCTTTTGAGAAATATGCTGGTAGTTTGTACTCAAATCAATATGAGCTAAACCTCTTGTATGTTGAGAAATGAAAAGTTAATGTTATGATGTTCTTATGTTAAATGGAGTATTGTTAGTGTTTTGTTTTATTATGTGTTACCATGTTATAAATCCGATTCTAAGAGTGATCAACTTAGGAAAGGATAATAGCTTATTGTTGTCAGAGATCCAATAACAAGTGGATTTCATAATAAAAGTAGTTGAAAAGAGTAGAGTAGAGATATTCACTTGATTAGTTCACTTAGATGTAAGGAGCTACAACTATAAAGGATTTTAGAATACAAAAGACATATTTTAGGGTTATAAGTGTGTCTTAGAGATTTGTTCCCTTGCCTTATTGAAACATGTTTTGATGTTGTAGAAATACACTCTTAGATCACTCTAACCTTTCAATGGACCTTAGCTCAACATGCACTCTCTTATTATAACTTCACTCCTTGCATTATTTACCACTTGATTCATTGAAGAAGTATTGAACTTATTACAACCATCCGTTATTTTATTCTTGCTCATGCTTAACTACCAAAATATAGCTTGATACGAAATCAACTTTAGTAACAATCACTCCATGTGGGTATAATATCTTTACTTTTATCACTTGCTACTTTTAAAATATACATGTATACTTACATGTGATACATTTTCAAGCAACAAGTTTTTGGCGTCATTGTCGGGGAGTGTCGAGTTACATGTTTTTGATTTTGTATTAATTTTTTTGAGTATTTAAGCATTTGAGCTTTTAACATTTTTCCAGTACTCTGGTGTCACGACATATGCTTAGTTATTGTATACGTAGGTTGTTGAACCCAGTCTACAGAGGAAATCCTGAACCTAAAAGAACTCTCAGAATACTAAGGAGATTTCAACTTACTAGTCACTTACCAGGAAGTCCTCCTCCTTTCAGTCTGGCAGAAGTTGATTCAGAACACGAGTCAGATTTGGGAGAAGAATCAGAAGAAGAGGCAGAGTGAGGCATGAAAGAGACTGGAGTTATTGGTATTGCCAATGATAGGGCACGTAACATCAAAGACTATGGAGTCTTTGATCCAAATGCTATGAATATTGGAATAGTAAGGCCAACAATTAACGCACCACAGTTTGAGTTCAAACCTATGATGTTTTAAATGTTGGAATCCACTAGGCAGTATTCAGGCTCTGCACATGAAGACCCCCATTTGCACTTAAGGGAATTCATGGACATTGCTAGTAACTTCAAAATTCCCGGTGTCTTTGAGATGCATTCAGATTAATGCTTTTTCCATACTATATATGGGATAGATCCAAGAGTTGGTTGAATTCCTTTGAGCCCAATTCCATCATCACATGGAATGATTTGGCTGAAAAAATATTAGCAAAGTATTTTCCTCCTTCCAAAAATGCAAAGATGAGGAACAAGATAACTTCATTCAGACAAGAAGATGATGAGTCCTTATTTGACGCATGAGAAAGATTTAAGGAACTACTTAGACAGTTCCCTTACCATAGCGTTCTAATCTGTATTCGACTTGAAAAATTTTATAATGGATTGGTGCCTTCTTCAAGAAACATGCTAGATGCTTCTAGTGGTGGAGCGCTTTTATCTAACTCCTATGAAACTTTTGAAGAGTGTTCTTCAAATCTTGTTTCTGTTAATTATGTTAGCAATAACAACAAGTATAACAACCCCTACAGCAACACCTACAACCCTTGGTGGCGTAATCACCCCTATTTCTCATGGAACAATAACCAAAATAAACTTAAGCCTCAAGCAACAACTTAAGCACCACAAATTCCTCCTAGTTATTCAGCACCCAACTACGATGTAGCAAATAAACGAACTAACCAGTTGGGAAATATTTTGAAGTCTTTCATTCAAGAAACTAATAACCAGTTTCAATCACAAAGTGTGAGCATCAAAAACCTAGAAAACCAAGTGGGTCAGATTGCTATTGCACTCAGTTCAAGGACCTAAGGTGCTCTCCCTAGTTCTAATGAAGCTCCAACCTCATCATCTGGAGTTAAGAGTGTTGAAACATGTCAAGTCATTAAGCTGAGAAGTGGAAAAGAATGTGAAGGATTAGGAACAAAGAACAATCATTCAAGTCAGCAACTGCCTCTCCAAGACAGTTCTGAAGGTAAAGAAGAACCCATTGAGGAGACTCCCTCAAGGAAACCAAGTGAGGAAACAACTGAAAATAATGTTTCTGGCATGACATCTAACATAGAAAAATAACCAGAAGTCGTGCCTGAAGTTGACAGAATCCAGCAGTTTGTGCAAGAAAGACCTCCACCTCCTTTTCCTCATAGGATTAGGAAGGTCAAAGAGGAGCAACAGTTTGGCAAGTTCATGAAGATTCTAAAGCAGTTTCACATCAATATGCCATTGATTGATGTTATTCAACAAATGCCAAACTACTCAAAATTCATGAAAGATGTGCTCACTAAGAGGAAAAGAGTGGGATAATTTGCAATTGTTGCACTAACTCAAGAGTGTAGTCAATTTGTACAAGGCAAGCTACCTCAAAAGTTGAAGGACCCTGTAAGTTTAACCATCTCATGCACCATAGGAGATACTTTTTGTGGAAGAGCGTTATGTGATGTTGGAGCTGGTATAAATCTTATGCCCTTATCTATATTTAAGAAGCTTAGGATTGGAGCTGCCAGGCCCATTATAATTACCCTCCAACTAGCCGGCAGAAGTATTTGCTACCTTTAAGGGAAGATAAAAGATGTGTTAGTAAGATTTGATAAATTTGTGTTCCTTGTTGATTTCATTATTATGGATTTCAATGCTGATGAAGAAACTCTCATTCTGTTGGGAAAACCTTTCCTACCTACGGGCAAAACTTTAATTGATGGGAAAAGAGGAAAACTCGCGATGGGAGTCAATGGGCAGTAAGTGGTGTTTAATGTGCTCAATGAATTACAATATCCTGAAGAAGATGTAGCTGACTGCTTCATGATATCAAGCTGGGAAGGAATCATACACAAAAATTTACTCAAGTCCAATGATGTGTTAGAACAAGAGCTAGGAAGGTTGTAAGAATACAGAGTTACTCATGAAGGTATTATTAGTAGACCCTTATGCAAGTTAAATGTCCCTGACGAATCTGTAGAAGTGTTGGAGTTATCCACGGAGCTAAAGGACCACAATTTACCATCAATAGATGCTCCTCCTGAGCTGGAGCTTAAGCAGCTACCTGCTCACCAGCAATATGCTTATCTAGAGGCAAGACAAAAGTTTCCAGTCATAGTGGCCACAGATTTGTCTACTGAGCAAAAGGATCAGTCGCTAGACATTCTAAAGAAGCACAAGAAACCCATGGCTTGGCAAATTTCTGATATCAAACGGATCAATCCTACAATCTGCACGCATAGAATCTTGTTAGAGGAAAATTCCAAGAATAGTATAGAAAGCCAAAGAAGATTGAACCAAATCATGAAGGAAGTGGTCAAGAAGGAAATCATCAAATGGCTGGATGCTGGTATTATCTACCCTATATCTGATTGTGTGTGGGTAAGCCCAATTTAGTGTGTGCCTAAAAAGGGTGGCATGACTGTGATCAACAATGAGAAAAATGATCTAATTCCTACAAGAACAGTTACGGGCTGGAGGATTTGTATGGATTATAGGAAGCTTAACAAGGCCACAAGAAAGGACCACTTTCCCTTTCCATTCATTGATCAAATGTTAGATAGACTAGTTGGTAAAGAATACTATTTCTTCTTAGATGGGTATTCTGGCTATAATCAAATAGCCATTAGACCTAAAAACCAATAGAAGACTACATTCACCTGTCACTTTTGCTTTCAGAAGAGTGCCTTTTGGACTGTTCAATGCACCGACCACATTCCAGCGCTGCATGATGGCAATTTTTTCTGAAATTATTGAAAGTTCCATGGAAGTTTTCATGGATGACTTCTCTGTTTTTGGATAATCATTCAAGAAATGTCTTGATAACCTATATTTTGTGTTAACTAGATATGAAGAGAACAACTTGGTGCTGAACTGGGAGAAATGTCACTTCATGGTGAAGGAAGGGATTGTTCTAGGGCATAAAATTTCAAAGGAAGGATTGGAGATGGATCAAGCAAAAGTTGAAGTAATAGAGAAGCTACCACCACCAGTAAACATCAAGGGAATTAGAAGTTTCTTAGGGCATGCTGGATTTTACAGAAGGTTTATCAAAGATTTTTCTAAGATAACTAAGCCACTGTGCCAGCTGCTACAACATGATGTGCCTTATGTCTTCAGTCAGGAATGTATGAACAATTTCAAGTTAAAGCTTTGATTTCTGCATCCATTGTGAAGACCTCTGACTAGACAAATCCTTTTGAACTCATGTGTGATGTTAGTGATTTTGCCATTGGAGTTGTGCTTGGTCAAAGGCACAACAAAGTATTCCACACCATTAACTATGCTAGTAGAACACTCATTGAAGCGCAAGTCAACTACACAACAACTGAAAAAGAACTACTAGCTGTTGACTTTGTCTTTGATAAGTTCAGATCTTATTTGGTAGGGACAAAGGTAATTGTGTACACTGACCATGTTGTCGTAAAGTACCTTATTGCAAAGAAGGATGCAAAGCCTAGATTGATAAGATGGGTATTGTTACTACAAGAGTTTGACTTGGAGATAAGAGACAAGAAGGGTGTAGAGAACTTGGTTGTTGATCATCTGTCTATACTACTAGAGGAAGTTCAGACTAAGAGCAAGGAGGAAATTCAGGAAAGTTTCCCTGATGAACAACTGCTGCTGATTACCTCTGGCGTGACTCCTTGGTATGCAGATATAGTCAAGTATTGGTCAACAGATATATTCCACCATATTTTAACTCTCAGCAAAGGAAGAGGTTCTTCCATATGACCAAAAGTTACTTTTGGGATGAACCTTTCCTGTACAAGCAATGTGCTGACCAGCCGCTAAGAAGATGCGTGGACCAACCAGAGGCACGACAGATCTTGTCTTCCTGTCATGAAGCACCCTATGAAGGACACTTTGGAGGAACCATAACTGCTGCTAAGGTTCTGCAATCAAGTTATTTCTGGCCCTCCCTTTTTAAAGATGCTCATGAGTTAGTAAAAAGACGTGATAGATGTCAAAGAATGGGAGATAACTCCATGAGACAAGAAATGCCTCTCACAAACATCCTTGAAATTAAACTTTTTGATGTGTGGGGCATTGACTTCATGGGGCAATTTCCCCAATCTTTTGGAAATCTGTATATCCTGGTTGCGGTGGATTATGTCTCTAAGTGGATAAAGGCAATAACTAGTCCCACTAATGATGCTAGGGTGGTGACCAAATTTTTGATCAAAAACATTTTCACTAGACATGGCACCCCTAGAGCAATAATTAGTGATGAAGGCACCCATTTTTGCAATAAATTATTTGAAAATCTAATGGAAAAATATGGGGTCAAACATAAGATTGCTACAATCTATCATCCACAAAGTAGTGGGCAAGCTGAAATTTCCAATAGAGAAATAAAAAGGATTTTGGAAAAAGTGGTGAACCCTTCTAGAAAAAATTATTCCAAACACTTGGATGATGCTCTCTGGGCTTATAGAACTGCCTATAAGACTCCTTTAGGCATGTCTCTTTATAGACTTGTCTATGGGAAAGCATGCCATTTGCCAATTGAGTTGGAGCACAAAGCATTTTGGGCTACGAAAGCCTTGAATTTCAATTTGGATAATGCTAGCCAAGCCAGAATGCTTCAACTCAATGAGCTAGAGGAGCATAGGTTATTCTCTTATGAGAACGCTGAGTTGCACAAGGAAAAGACTAAGAAGTGGCATGACAACAAATGCCAAAAGAGAGAATTAGTTAAAGGTCAAAAAGTGATTTTATTCAACTCTAGACTTAAGCTTTTTCCAGGAAAACTTAAATCTAGATGGTCTGGCCCTTTCAAATTAGTTAAAATCTATCCTTATGGGGGTTGTGGATCTGTTGAATGAAAAGACAAATGAAGAGTTTAAAGTAAATGGGCAAAGAGTTAAGGCATACCTTGGTGAATCTTTAAACAACACAAGGGTTACCATGGATTTGTGTGAATCATCTTAATTTTGTTAAGTCAGGCTATAAGACTTAAAAATAATGCTACTGGGAGGCATCCCAGCTAAACTTTAATTTGTGTTTTGTTATTTTGTTTAATTCTGTAGAGTGATTGAGATTGATGAGAAAAAGTGGGAAGGATCGGAGGCAACTGTTGTCACGTCTGTAGCTCAATCAGTTATCATGAAAAAAGAGATATTTATTATCTCTTAAAAATCAGTGAAAACAGACAAGTGGCAGTTTTGCTAAAAAGAGAACGTGGGGATAAGACAAAAATTAATTGCAGGAGAGAGAAAGTGATATCGCATGCAGATACAGGCTATAGAGCCCTGTGCATGACGCCATCAGACCCATTTAATGTGATGTTCCCTGGGCTCATTATGAAAGAGACTGCCACCAGTAACCTCTCATATACCCTAAAACTTATTCAATTTCCCTCTCTCTACAAGCGATTTCAAAATTATTTCCATTAACCGTACCTTTCAAATTCCTTCTCTCACTCTCTCTCTCTCTCTCTCTCCCTCTCTCTCTCTCTCTCTCTCTCTCTCTTACTATTTTAAACATGCATAACCCCCATCACATCTATCACTTCTCAATTTTCCTCTCTCTCTCTCTCTCTCTCTCAATTCACCAAGTTTCATTACCTCTCTCTGCCCTAAAACTTCCTTCGATTATTAAGTGTCGGTTTCATTGTGTATTTCCTCCAAACCCTTGAAATTTCACTCTTGTTCAAACCCTAATTGCAACCATGAGAACCAATCAAGGTCGTTACAAGAATGCCATGCAAAATGTGGAGTCTTCAGATGAAGACATGTCTGATGCTAAAACATTCATCAACAGCAAAGCCAGACAAAGGTTTGTTGATTTCTTCTCAGGCGTGAGTATGCACTCTGAGAGAGGATTCATCATGGATATGCAAGCTGAAGATTTTGGTCTCCCAAGAGACACGGGGAAACAGATTTCAACAATGAATTGGGCAAAGTTTTGTCAGCAACCTCAATCATACAACACTCAGCTTGTCAAGGAATTTTATGCCAACTTGGTGGACACAAACAACAAGAAAGCTGAAGTGGTGGTCAGAGGAGTCAAAGTGTCATATTTAGATGGAACGATCAACATGTTGTTCAAGCTAAACCCAAAAGAAGATAGGAACCAAGAGTTGTTGTTGACATCTGATGATGCTGATTTTGAGGTTTACATGGAATCTCTGTGTAATCTAGACACAAGATGGGTAGAAACTAAAGGGGAAAAGACCGTGAAAAGAATGGATCTAAGGGCTGAATCGAAGGCGTGGTATCATTTTATCAAGCACTCACGCAAGTCCACTGCACATAATAAAATTTTCAACAAGGCAAGGCTGGTGTTGCGGCACTGTATCACTTGTGCTGAAGCAATCAACGTGGTAAGAATCATTGTCCAAGAAATTCAGACTTGCTCTAAAAAGAATGATGGAATGTTGTACTTCCCCTGTTTGATTTCTAGTCTATGTAGAAGACATGGCGTGCCTCAAAGGGAAACAAATGAAATTTGTCACCTGTTTTTGACAAGGCTGTCATACAAACTTTGATGAAGCCGGGGGGGGGGGGGGGGGAGAAAAAGACAACCAGAGGCATGACAGGTGCCAGCAGGAGATGCAACCTTTGAGGCAGATAGAATTTTGTGGAATGTTCTGTTGCAGATGCAGAAAGACCAAAGAGACTTCTTCAAGTTCTCTAAGGAAAAGTTTGAGTAGGAGAAGAAGATTAATGAGTGGAATTATAATGATGAAAAAGCCCATGTTTTCCCAAATCATATTCTGGGAGAACTTGATGAAGCAGATGACCAAACCTTGAAAGAAGACAAGAAGAAAAAAAAGAAGAAGGCAATGCCCTCTGGTGTACCTGGAGCGTCAAGCTCTGGCATGCCTAAGGGCGACACTACTGAGAAACCCAAGAAAAAGCCCAGAAAGATAAAGCACCCCAAGCAAGTGAAGCAGAGTGTCGTACCAGAGGAAGACACTGAAAAAGAGGCTAATAAGAAAGAAACTAATGATGAGGACGACAATATTGATAAAGATGCTAAAACACTGCATGAACTGTTAGCACAAGCTGCTAAAGATAAATAGGAAATGAGGGACGATGTCGTGGAAAAACTAAAAGGAAAGAAGGTTATGAAAGAATCTCAATCAAGTGATGATGAAGAGAACAAAAATGTTGAAACTGTTGACAGTGAGATTGATGGTAAAATTGAGGGAGGTGGTGGCAAGGATGATGCAGAGACTGCTGAGGAGGAAGAAATAGATGTTGAAGAAGGTAAAGACTTAACTACAATTAAGTTATTCATGAATTTAAAATACTTATTACCTGATCATGCAGTTGTGAAATATTGGACCTATACAAAAGTAGTCATGTAATTAGGGCAATCACAATGGCCTTACAGATTCTTAAGGCAGATAATGGTTCATGTTTTCTCTCTTTTAAGTCTCTTTTTAGCAGAACAATGAATTGCTGCCACCAAGTGGTAGAACATTTCCCAAAGCCATTGTCTTCAAATCTACTTTGGCTTTCATCTTTGTCGTTATTGTCCTCAAGTATTATCGGTTTCCATTTGGCATCAAAGTAGTTCTTGTAAGTAGAAACCAATTTCTGCTTATTTAAGGCATGATCCTCGTTCGATTGATTAGTGTAAACTCCTGTAATAGTAAACATAAGTGAGCCTTAATTTATGTATATGATATGAATCTTCATCTTTTTTATCCTGTAACTCGTAACAATGAAATCGAGGAAATCTCAAGTATGTTAAACAAATAGAGCAAGGAGAAATATACCATTTTCAAGATCTAGAAGGAAGTCATAAGGGTCCATAGTGATTGTGGGTTCATATCTAACACCAGAAAAATATTCCATAGCTTCAGAACTCTTTCCATAATACAAAGGAATTCCTTCAGAAAGAAAGTAAGTTCAATCTCTATGGGTGCTTCTGTTAATACTAAAGTGAAGTGTTCTCTGCCATTGATCTCGTTAAACAAAACTGATTAACTATAAGGCAAATGGAAATGACACTTTTAATATAATCTAGTAAATAAGCATGAGCTGAACACCAACCGTGAAAAGAATCTATGATCATAACATAAAAACATTCAGATAATGACCTATACTTTATCAAAAACTAACCGAACATCTTTACATACAGTACTAGCATCAGGCATGAAACTCGTCGTCATCGTCTATGATGTCATTCAAGCGTTGCTTGTATTCTAAGGCATCTCTGAATCTTCCCAACCCCCGATGTATCTCGATTGTTCTTCGGCAAATGGTAGGTTTTTCTTTTCATTCTTGCTTCCCTAAAATGTAATTTACAACAATTGAGAATTGAGATCCATGAAATATAACTTTTCGACAGAGAAATACACGTCTTATTTACATTATGACATCATGCACAACTTTATTTTAGTGGTGAGGAAAGTACCTTAGACATATCTTGATACTAATTCAAACAACCATTCTTTTTTGTACTAGATGATTGATGATCCATAATATTACTAAATAGTTGAAACCCTTGAATATCTCCATTTTTTATGCTTGCTTCCAGCTGTAATGATCCATAATATTACTACTTTTGTTTTGACACTAAATAATGGAATATGGGATCTAAATTCAATAAAAACAGTCAATTGTATTTATGCTAGACCTTAAATTTCAAATGACCATACCGAGCTCTTCGGTATTCAGTGCGTATTGGCGGTGCTGGGACAAGATTGGTGCCACCTGAAATTTTGGATAGTATTTGCATGTTAATGTGAATCTGTTGTCAGCTTGAAAAAATAACTCGTTGCAGAAACCTTTGCTAGAAACGAAAAATGATATTTAAGGCAAAAATCAGTACCCTTCAAATTCTGATTCAATTACGTCCATTGTTCTTGCAAGTCTACCGACAACATCCTTAACACTTTCACCTTATTCTGGTCCAACAAAAGGATCTTTCGCATCTAATTCCCAAATCTCTGCATACAGTCAATGAATGGAAGAAGAAAATTAGTAAGTTTTCCAATATTGCAGTTGCACAAATTGCAGTCAGTAACATTTTTATAAATCCTGCTGATTATCCAATACCTCTATATAGTATATGCGAATACCAAAAATTACATAGACAAATAAATTAAAAATCATTAAATTTCCAATTAGGGTGAAATGCCAATACAGTTAAAAATCTAAACAGAGTTTGATTTAGCATCACTTACTTTATTATGAGACAAAAGTTCGAAGGAAGGACCGAAATATCGCTCTCGAAAATCATCGTTCACCTATGTAAACAATTAGAAGCAAGCAAGTAGTGAAGTTTTGTTCTATTAGAACAAATAAGGGTATTTCAATAAAACTTGTGGAGTCTCTGACCTTACACTGAGAGCCATCAAAAGGAATGTTCAATTCAGTTGCAACAACATTTGCAGTGTGACCTGTTTTTGAAAAAGGCGAGTAACAAATGTGCACATTAGCAAGAGCTATATTATTAGCCTCTAGTTCCTCTCCAATGTGAAATTGTTAGGTTAAAATTGAAAACATTGTAGATGGTGAAAATAGTAAGAAAAAAAAAATCAATAAAATAACCTGTTAAGAAAAGAAGAATGCATAAATAAGGGCGGACAAAGAAAAGCCCCATACCCGTCAATCACACATAACAGTGCTTCGATAAAGAAATTGTTCAAAGAGAAAAAAAGAGGAAGAGCAGCGGGAGAGAAAAAAGAAGAAAATATTATTGGGAATGGTCAGACGACAATGTTGTGTAGAGAGAGAGAGAGAGAGAGAAAGAGAGAGAGAGAAATCAAATATTTTTGATAGATTTTCTGTGTGAGAGAGAAAAGAAAGAGAAGTGACAAATTTTTGCATTGAAAACCAGAAAATACTTGCCAAATGAAAATCAAATAATTGCTTTCAAACTAATTTCTGTACTATCCATTAAAGTTGTTAACAAATATAAAAAAATTGGAATAAAGTGTGTAACCATATCATTAAAAATAGTAGTTTGGTTGGAAAATGCAAATTTTAGACACAAAATACCCTTAAAACGATGACATGACAAAATATAGATAAAGACAAAATTAATTTTTCCACAACAACTAATTTTCTTATATTATAGATTATAGATATATCATGCTAAATTTAATTATTTTTATTATATATATATATAATATTATTTTACATTATCTCTGCATCACCTTTAAGGAAATTTAATTATTTGGGTTATTTTATCACCTTTAAACTCAAAATTTAATTGCGAAATTCATTGCATATATTTAATACTTTTTTAATAATTAAAAGCATATTTAGTTATTATTTAATATGACAAAAATAATTAGGAGTGATTATGACTCATATTTAATTATTAATATGTCTCTGTTTGGTAAGACATTTTTTGAGCTTATAGCTTATGTTTTATTGCTTATAAGCTCGTATGACAATAAAAGACTTGTTTGGTAACAGTCTTTTTATCACGAGCTTATAGCTTATTTTATTAGTTTATAACTTATTTTACAGACGCTATTTTAAATAGCGTTTTAGCTTATAGCTTATAACTTATTATTTTTTCTTCCACTTTTACCCTTATTATTTTAACTAAATCCCATCATTATCTTTTATAATTTATTATAATTTAAAATAAGATAATAATTATTAAATATCTTTTATGTCATTTTATTTTATCAGATAATTAAACCTCTAATTTTATCAAACACTTCAATTAATTTATATTAGTCATAAGCTATAAGCTATCAGCTAACTTATCAGTCAACCGCCATTTTTACCAAACAGTGCCTTTATCTACTTTTAGATCGATATTACCGTTACTTGTCTTGTTCTGCCTCTTCCCTCCAATCAATGTTGCAACCGAAAGAGCAAACTACTCACTCGCTTTTCCACATGTTTTTGATTCTTCTTTTCTTACTAAAAACTAAGCAACATGTCAAATGAGCAACAAAACTTGAAGCACAAAACCATGTCTTTTCCCTTTTCCATCTCATTCCTCCTGGTATCTTACTTTTACTCTATCTTCTTATTATCGTCATTTACATATTCACTATTTAATTATAATTGGTGGTAACCGACCGATCCAAGTCCTTTATTTGGCATTCAGTCGGATTTGAACGGTTATCGGGTCTGATCGGGTGGTTGATTTAGATATATTAGGGTTGGACCGGTTCGATTTGGATGATTATTTTGGATCCGTCGAAAATCGGGTCCCACCAATTTCAATTGATATTTTTGGGATTGTGATTTAGGGTTTGTTTTTTTAGTTTGTTTTGTTTGTGTTTTGAAAAAGATTATTTACTGTTTGAGTTTTTAAAGTTTCATTTCGGTTTTAGGATTGGTGAACCGTAAGATATGTGTATCTCTTAAAGTGATTTAGAATTATGGATGGTAAATTTGTAATGTTTGTGTTTTTAAAAATTAATCTGGGATTCATTCTGATTAAGTATAAAGTTTTGTATTTATAAAAATGATTTAGATTTTTTTGCATGAGTTTTTGTAATATTTTATTTCTATGTATTGATTTAGATTATTATGTGTCTGGAGGATATTCAGAGTCAACTCGATTCAATACAGCAAAGAGAAGAAAAAAAGCACCACCTTAGGCAGAGGAGGATGTTTCTTTGGGACCTCTCACGATGTAATGTGTTTTTTTTCTTTTCTTATTGAAATTAGTTTTTGTTTGTTTTATCTAAAAACTCTCGACTTTTGAATGTGATACTGCATAAATGAGCATCATCTTAGAGCATTATTTGGTGTACATGTAATACTTCATTCACAAAAGGGATTTTGTTTGGTATTTGCGGGTAAAATAGATCTTATGAATTGAATGTGGCTAAAGTTATGTTTTAGCCGGGGCTAGCATTAAAACTCAGCTCTAGTGGGGAGTTTGATGGGAAAAATTTTAGATAGTCCTAGAGATAAGGAAATTGAAAGCGAAGTCAAACAGGAATGTGAGGTATTCGATGAAGGAGGAGTTGAAAAAAAGAAAGAAGAAGAAAAATGCAAAACACCTGATAAAGGGATAGAAGCAAAAATAGAAGCAATAGAGGTGAAAAAGATATGTGGGACAAGAGCAAAACTCTATCATGACGATGCTTCGGAATATACAATTGAGGCAAGACGAGAGGTATGCGGAGGATTGTAGGAGGCGAGATACTTTTGAAGCTACTCAAGAAGAGAGATTCTGTTTGATGCAACAACATATGTCTACTCAGGATTTTAACTTTGAGACTTTTGCTGGTTATGTTTAGTTTGTGGATGTATTTTATGTTTAATCTTGAGTAAAAATGGAGGGTTCGCCTATTTTATTTTGTTTGTCATATACTTGAACATGTAAGATAATTGCATATGGGAACTCTACTATTTCATTTTCTATGTCTATTTTGGTTTTCTATCGGTCCTGCAATCATGGCAGCAACTTCCGTTGTTGTTGGCTTGCATTGTTCAAGGGATACTATCTAGTTTTGGCACACTTTCAGGCCATGCATTCATGGCAGCTACTTTCATTGTTGTTGTCCTACATTGTTCAAGGTATTAGATGTATCTCTATAAACAATTTCTTGTTAAACTGTTATATACTTGAATACTGAATTGTCGGGGTTTAAATTACTGTAAGTACAATTGTTACCTAAAAGCCAAAACACATATCAAAGTGGTTGGATTGAGCTACTGACCATTCAAACAAGAAGTCAATTGACCGTTCTGCAGCTCTTTCATCGGATTTTCTATTTGAAAGTGTTAGCGGAACAATTGAGGGGGTCAATGAGGGAGCATTTCTTAATTGGGACACACCTTTGTGAGAGACACACCACATACTCACCTAAAACCTTAAGGTGATAGGTGTGTGGGTTCTCCCACTTATAAAGTGTTTAATCTTCCATTTTCTAATCAATGTGGGACTTCTTCCTCGCACTTGATTCTCAACACTCCCCCTCAAGTGTGAGTTTATACACAATGCTCCCCCTCATGTGGAAGCTCTCTCTTCCACATACACTTGTATCACCGTTGAACTCAACGGAACACCTTCTACCCACACCTGCGGGAAGTGTTTTCGATACAAGTAAGTCGGTCCTTTTCTCGAACCAGACTCTGATACCATTGTTAGCGGAACAATTGAGGGGGTCAATGAGGGATCATTTTTTAATTGGGACACACTTTTGTGAGAGACACACCACATACTCACCTAAAACCTTAAGGTGATAGGTGTGTGGGTTCTCCCACTTATAAAGTGTTTAATCTTTCATTTTCTAATCAATGTGGGACTTCTTCCTCATACTTGATTCTCAACAGAAAGTAGTTCATACTTGCTGAAAAGTAAGGTTATTCCAATCCAGGATCATTGTAAATCCTATAATATGAAATTTACGTGGATTATTGGTTGTTGATTTAAACAACTGTATTTGCATCTCACACATAAAATTAAACCTTGAATATTTGTATTTGCATCTCACCCATCTTAGCTTTATGAGAATGATCCTGAGCTTGGATTAGACTTACAGGGACACAAGAAAATGCGAAAGACAAAGCACTTTATGAAAAGGATTTTAACAAAAGAACATTATTTGCAAGTGGCTGATGCTTCTGGTATTTCATGTGTAGAGGAGGTATGATACTAATTCAATAGAGTTTTGTTGCTATATAATTAATTCAGTAGATTTTTGTTGCTAATAGCTTATCGTTCATTTAAGATTTTAAAAAACTGTTTTCCATTTTCTTAATTTTTCTAATTTCAGTTTTTTTTTTATGTTGTGATTGGATTATAGCATAATAAGGTTGTTTTGAAAAAAGATATCTTCAAATCCACTAAACATCAAAATAGAATTTGAAGAGAAAAAAAATTGAAAAGATTATATTCAAGAAATAGAATATAGATTGCACAGTTGAATGAAGCATCGAGAGAACACAAACAACATCGACAGAACAAATATTATGTTATTTACTACTATCTTTTAATTTTAATAATTTAAAAAAAAAGTTACATTTTTTAATTGTCCAATTTTGAATAACAAAAAGGTAAAATAATTTTGTTTTTAATGGAAAAATTAAATTGAATAGTTTAATCAGATTGAAAAAAATCTCAAAATAGCCTAATTTTTGTAATTAAAAATTAAATGAAAATCATTTAATTTCTAAATTTTAAAACGGGTCCAAAAAAATCGATGATTTAAATTGGGCCATAATTTATACGGGATGTAATTGACTGAACGTATAAATAATTAAAATAAAATAAAAATTAGATTGATTTAAAACTTGGGCTTAAAATTTGATATGATCCGTTAACGTGTCTAACCGAAAAAAAACTGATTTAGCAAACCTAATCGATTTGAATTGAACTTGGGATTTAGGTCCGACCCAAACCGAACCGAATTGTTGTCCACCCTAGTAGATGCTGGATTTGTTTTTTCATTGTTATGGATTCAGTATGGTTTCTCAAGTGTTTGGCAACTGATTTAAATTGTTTCTAGTTTTGGAGAATCTGCAGAGAATGCAGAAATTGACATGCTTCGTGATCAAACTGAAATTAGTGTGTAGGATAGGCTTGGTAAAGCTGAGATGTTGGACATTGAATTGAGTTCTTTTTCTTGGGACATGCCCTCTTCACTTGATCATACTGAGCACAACAGTAGCAATGAACATTCTTATGAACATTCTGAGGATGAAACGAATAAAGCTCTTGAGGTTTCATGTTTTCCTATCCATGTTGACAACCACAATGCAAATGCAGAATATATGTATTTTTATTTGTTTTCTGAATTATAACTTCTTTCTGGTTAAATTTTTCCTAGGGCTTCCATCTTGTAGTTAGTCATATTATTTTTTTTACTTTTATTTGTAATCTACAGGCTAGAGTCATTCACAATACAGTTTAGAATGGTTCCAAATAAAAAAAAGTTACATAAAAAGAAAGGGATGCAGCAAGTTGTGAGAGAGATATAATTGGTACATGGCTCACCTTTACTTGAAAGCTCAATCACATTTGAATCAAGGGATTCTGCAGAAAGAACATCTGCAGCGCTTGGCAGGGTAATGATGCTATATATTGTCATCTGAAATGAAGATAGGCTTCCATGCCGTCAACTTAGATGGTGTGGGAAACCTGTCAATTTGTTATTGGTTGAAAAAGCAATCCCTTCAAATGATGATAGGATAAGTCTTTGATTTGGTAATGAATCGATATGGGCCCGAGGTGGTTGGGAACCCTTTAAGGAAGAAAAGGTTCACTTTAAAGATTGTGGAACCCTTTAGGAAAAAAAAGGTTCACTTCAAGATAATGTTCTCATAATAATGGAATAATATCACAAGACTCTCATCGAATCATTTGATGATATGTTCCTTAAAATTAAACGTTGGGAGAGTCAATGTATACTTGCTCCAACAATTTGGCTATTGACTCTGGTGTTCTTCGTCGGCCTTCTGCTGTGAAACATGCAGGTGATCAGGTAAGTTATTTTATGTTGATTGAGTTAATACTAAATATCTCTGAGTTTTCCTCTTTACATGATAGGGAAATTAAGAAGTCCTCTTTTAGAAGACAGGTTTAAGAATTGGCGTATAAGAAAATGATTTAACATCAATAGTTGAAGAGTTTCGTAGTGGTTTAGGTGTTGCTCTTAAGGATTTGCAAAGATTTCATATGTTCCTACTTACGCTTCACCAAAAACACGATAACTTTTTACGATAATTTAATAATATTGTAAGAAAAGTACCACGATATAAAGAGAATCCTACTTTGCTTAATAGTATTATTAAATAATATTAAAAAGTTATAGTTTTTGGTGGGTATTAGGAAGTAATACATGAAATTCTTGCATATCTCTAAGAGGGAAAAAAAAACTCAGTGAAGTATTGATGTTACATTACTTGTAGGTCAATTGTTAAGTTTATGTCTTTTAAGGGAGTACTTTCTAATTTTCCTCCGGTTATATCATGTATTAAGAAAGAGGAAAACTCAAATTTATTTAGTACTAATTCAACTAACTTAACTGACCTGATTATCTGCACGTTTTATAGCAGGTGGTCGACGAGGAACACCAGAGTCAATAGACATAATGTTGAAGCCAATAAATATTGATTGTCTTGACGTTTGACTCATAAGGGAAGTGTTATCAAATGATTCTCTTATTTGTGAAAGATGAGATTCTTGTGGTCTTGAAGTGAACCTTTTTTTAGATTATTGTGAACAATGGATTGGATGTGCTATTGCTTTTTTAAATGTAAGCATGAACTTCAAAAAATTAAGTATTTCTTAATGCACCACCCAAATTTCTTAGACACCACGTGAAATTATTTTTTTGCCCCCTGATTCCGGATGTGCACATCCGGACGCACCGTATCCTTAAGAAATAAAAAGTTGTTACGGATGTGCATATCCGGAATGCCTCCGGATCTGTATATCCGGAATAATTGCTGTTATATTGGAAGCTGCATGATCACTCCCCCTTCCCATAATCAACCTTTCTTCTTCCACACTCACTCTCACCAACCCAAAAAACCCTACTTCATCAATCACATTTCTCACTCAAAAAGTTCAAGTTTTTGGTGCAACAAATCAAAGGGAGCAAGGAAAGACTGAATTTCAGGTAAACATTCAACTTCATTCACTACATTGTTCACATTATCAATCTACATTTTTGAAAAAATAAGTTACGCTACTTCCGGATGTGCACATCTGGAACGAATTAAGCATGAACTTTTCCGGATGTGCACATCCGGAAAAATGCCTGAAGCTAATTAATTTAAGTTTTCAGCATTTTTGAATATATCTTATTTATACATATTAATTGTTCTATTCTTGTTTATAAATAGATATGGTGCATCCCGATAACATGGCAAAAGAATTAGTTGTGCCGATTTCCCCGAAAGATGAAGGTATGCTCGTAAAGTCGGTTGATGTCGGCGGTGACTTTAACAACAAGCAAGACTTTGATGATCGTGAAAGCATGATCGCATATATTCGTAGGACGACTATTGAGCTTGGCTTCGGTGTAAATATCGGGAGATCGGATAATGGGTCGGATAGAAGAAAAGCTTTTGTAATTTTGGGTTGCGAAAGAAGCGGCAAATATCAAGCACCTCTACGGAAGTTAAAGAAAGACGAGACCGGTACTAGAAGATGTGAGTGCCCTTTTAAGATTGGTGGTTACATGTTAGTTTCCAAGAAATGGAGATTTACCGTTCGTTGTGGTATACATAACCACGAAATGTGCTCAAAGCTTCAAGGTCATCCAAGTGTATGCCGGCTCAAGGCAGAAGAGAAGACATGTATAGCCGACATGACCTTGAACCTTGTCCAACCGAAGAATATACTTGCGATGTTGAAACGGAAAGAACCCGAAAATGTTGCAAACATAAAGTAAGTGTATAACATTCGGTATCAAACGAACAAGGCAATTAGGGGAGATAGGAGTGAGATGCAACAACTGTTGAAAGTGTTGGAGGACAACGATTACGTGTCTCGGTACAGATATCGCGATGATGGAATTACCGTCCGAGATATTTTTTGGACTCATCCGGATTCCATCAAGTTGTTCAACACGTTCTCGACAGTGCTCATTCTCGATAGCACCTACAAGACAAACAAGTATCGTCTTCCATTGTTTGAGATGGTTGGCGTTACGTCTACGGATAAGACATATGCCTTCGACTTTGCTTTTTTGGAGTGTGAGAAAGAGGACAATTTCACGTGGGCGTTGGAGACGTGTCGGTCACTTTTGAAGAAACATGTTCAAATGCCAAAAGCAATTGTTACGGACCGCGACAACACCTTGATGAATGCGGTTGCAAAGGTCTTTCCTTCTTCCAATGCACTACTTTGTCAATTTCACATAACAAAGAATGTGCGAAGTCGGGTTAAGACCGCGGTGGGTGCGAAACAAGTGGAGTCGGAAGACGGAAAAGTGGTCAGGTCGGGTGTCATTGTAGAGAAAATTATGGATGCATGAACTCATATTCTAAATTCTTCCACAACGAAATTATATGCCGATTCGGTCATTAAATTCGATCATTAAATCAAGACATTTCATACAAGTTATCTTAAAACCCGGATGCCCGATACCACCTAAATCACCGCAATGGGCGACGCATGCAACCGCAATTGCCGAGTCTTGGCCGGATAGTTTTGTCGAAAGGATGCTTGAATTCGAAAGATTGCACGCAATTGAAAAGGCATCAAATGCGGAAAAATCGAAAGTTCTAGCTCCAATAGATTTAGACGGAGAATTTTGTTTTAACTCTTTTGTATAATCATACGACACAATGTACATTATTGAAGTGAAATATATTGTATTTTTATCCATATGTCTTTTTAATACACTTACGAATTTTATTGCACTGAAAGTATTCCAAGTGGCTGTTCAATTCTGTTTTAAAATTGTATCAGTAAAACATTCTGATTTGCAGATCCGGGCAATTTCCGGATTTGCACATCCGGAACCAATATTTGTAGGGTTTATCCGGATCTGCACATCCGGAACGAACTTAGGCAGATATAACTTTACCCTAACTTTTCTATAAATTAGGGGTTTCATTTGATATCATTCACACAAACACTAAATGTCTCAATTGTATGATATCAAGATCCATTGGTATGTCGCAACTGTCTCCTACACCGACGGCAAAACACGCGGTCGCAAGTATAAGTTAACGAGGGACACCTCCATCGGCGAGATCATTGACGACATCAAACATCTCCTACCTTACGAAGACAAACCGAAGGTTGCGAAGATTCAGTATCGTTCACCTTCCGTTGATAACGAAGGGAACGTTGCTTACAGCCTTGTTGAGCTCAAGAATCAAGAGGATGTTAGAGCGATGTGGCAAACGTTTTGGGCTACGAAGAACGATTCCCGCTCGAGTTTGAGGCGACCGTCAAAATCCGAAGAACGGTCGATGACATCTTAGAGATGTGCAAGCGCCCACCGGGCTATTGATCTTGTAATATTTAAATTTCTGTCGACTTTATGAATGTGAGAAAGATTGTTGGATTTCTGGTGTTCTGCTTCAGCATTTATTCCAGATTTGCAAATACGAATTTATTCCGGATGTGCACATCCGGTAAAAACTGAAAATTTTTAAAAAAATGGTGCGTCTGGATGTGCACATCCGGAATCAGGGGGCAAAACCGGAAATTCAGATGGTGCCTAAGAAACAAGGGTGGTGTGATAAGAAATTCTCAAAAAAAATTGTTAGTTCTTGTTTATTTTATTTTGGAGAAACACATTACTCTTAGCTTAAGTTCTTGTTGTTATCCTAATCATTGATTGATGTGGTGTCTTTACCATGTAACACGACATGTAGAAGTGTTTTTGAAACATTTTTTTTACATCTCTTTTCAATTTCTTCTAATTTTTTTTTTTGAATTTTTTGTTCTAGAATGAGCATTGTTGGACATGTGTTATTTATTTGAGGACTAAGTCTCCCATGAAGATTTCTGTCATGGATTACTGGAATTTTGAGCAATTTGAAGATAACTGAAACTGTTGGTTATGTGAAAACCTTAATTGAGGTGAAAGAAATATTAGAAGAATAAAGAGACTTATTTCATTCATATTTATTGTGGATGGCAATGATGATATCAAGAAGGCAATTATGTTAGAGATATGATGACGAACGATTCTTGATGGAACAAAATGGATATTGTTTTGATTGTTACATATTATTAGATATTTTGCAGTGTTAAGTGTTTTGATTTGTTGTTTATCTTGTTGTTTTTGTTGTGTTGGTGCTCTGCTTTGTTGTAACTAAAACTTATTATTTATATTAAATTTTTTAAGTTTACAAGAAATTTAACAAGTATAATTAATTTTTAATTAAAACTAGTTCTAACATTGGGATAATGTTTCCGTGTATGACCGGTAAGACGACGTATTACACACTTTTTTTTCCATTTTGTTAGTCATATATTTCGATTCTAATATTTGTGTTGTTTGGGCGACTTTTTACTTCCTTCTCATATTTTTCATAGTGGCATATTAAATCCACTTGATATGTAGGCTAATATTCCTCACTAGCTACCAGTAGGAAGCGATTGTTGTAGATATCGAATATGTTTATATCTCGGTTATTTGTTGGGTGAGGTAAAATCTTTGTCAAAAAAATATGTTATTTGTATTAATGAACTAGATTATTTTGATTTTAATGCTATTAGCAATGAGTGTAAACACTTATTAACTCTTTATTTTATGAAATGTTATGTTAAATTCCATAATAGACAAAGCTAATGAGATTGTTCATGGTCCAGCACAAGTGATCTCCTCTTTAGCTACTTTTTACAATTTATCCATATATCAACATGCATTCAAGAGTTTATTATTAATGATTGAATTAAGTTTTTTTTTCCCATAAAATTGAAGAGGCTTTTACAAAAAATAATTTAGTATAATTTAGTATTTTTTTTCAATGAAAAGTGCTGAGTGATAATCGTAAAAGTTGTAGATTTATTTCTTTTTACATCGACATCTAATTCTAAAATCTTAATTTGTGAATTATTAATATAAATTATATATTTATAATATATTAATTCAACTTAAAATAAAAAGTATTATTCCAAAGTTGTACATTCTCATTCGAAGAATTTTACTCTTTTTTCCCACTTTATATGGCCATGTGTCACATTCTAAAATATATTATAATTTTAATTTTTGCAAATTAAAAAATAGTTTTTTATTTATATTTTTAATATATTAAACTTTGTTTTTAAAATTTTTTTTTTATATATTGAAAGATTAATTTTTGTATTCTATAATATAAACATATATTATTGAAAATCAATAAAAATCTCAGTTTTTTCAAAAAAAATTATATGTCATTGCATCTCCACAATGCCAAAGTCGCAGACCTTACTCGTGTTGGTGAGTGGAGCTGGGATGTGCAAACCCGCTGGTTTCCGGAGAATCTTACATGTATAATTGCTAGCATGCTTCCTCTCTCGATTGATGTAGGTCCGGATTGTCGCGTGGGCATTGATGTGTATGGAAATCAGTTCTCTGTTGGAGCAATGTATGAGATCATGGATGAAGATAATAGACTTGAGAAGGAAGAAAGATGGGCTGGAACTTGGAAGCTTCGAACTCCGGAAAGAATCCACAACTTTGTTTGGATTCTTAATCACAATGGCCTTTTCACTAATTGCATGAAACATCAGATAAGGCTTGGTAGTTCCATGTGTCACTTCTGTGGCAATGAGGAGGAAGATGCTTTTCATGTTCTTTGGAACTGCCTGTTGGTCATGTCCCTCTGGCTATCGGCGGTGCACACTAATGTTAAGTGTTAATTTTACCTAAAAATGACATATCTTTCTTTGCACTTTTTCTACTCTTTTCTCATGTTTTCATTGATTTTACTCATGATTGTTGTTGTTCTTCTAAACATTGAGAATATACCTTTGGTGCTTGTAATGTGTGTGTTATTGTGCAGGAAAAGGCATTAAATGATCAAAGTAGTAAGACACAAGAAATGGTGCAAGCTGCCAAAGAGCAGAGAAAAACATCAGTAAGTTCGCTTTGCGAACACTGGCGAATTGCTAGCGAAGGTTCGCTTTGCGAACTCTGGCGAGGTATCCAGCGAATGGTCCCAGAATTTGGCAGGGGCAAAAGGCTCTAAAGTTCGCTTTGCGAACGGGAAAGCGAGTGTTCGTTTTGCGAGTGATCCTTCGCATTACAAACTCACGAAAATTCGGTGGCGGTTTAAGCTTATCAGAGGCACCTCAGATGCCTATTTTTGACATTCTGCGAATGAGTTGTTCGCTTTACGAACTTGTAAATTCCTGAATGTGTATAAATAGAATTTTCACACTTTTTAGGTTAATTATTAAGATAGAAACTTGAGAGAAAGATCATAACTTGTAATTTTCAACATAGAAACTCAAATCCCAAGGGGTAGAAGGTAAGAGCTTCAATCTCTTGTTGGATTTGGATGTAATCTTTTGATACCTATTGTATTTCTTCTAATCTATGTTTGTGAACTAGTTTGGATTCTCTATTTTTGGTTGTCTTTGATTGTTTATTTGTTGGTCTTGACAAAACCTATTTCAAATCCGTGATCTCAGATGTTCATTTATCATTGAGCAAGCTTTTGACAATGTTTTGTGATTTGATATTCATTTGCATCTCAGTTTTTTAGCATTGTGTTGATTGTTAGTTTGAATAGCTTTTAATAATTAATGCAATAAGAGACTGCGATAGCGTTTGACGAACAATATCGTGAGGGTGCGTGAGAATATTGATGAAAACCGACATTCACATTCATTTGGCAAGTTAGTTGAATGCATGTATAAAAGGGTTAAACGTGTGTACGTATTTTGATCATTGGCTTTGTATATGAATTACTCGTTGGTTTGATATTGATGTTATAGTAATATCTGTTGGGTTTTGATTCCAGAGATGGATTAGGCTTAACATTCATGTAGGCTTTAAATGCTTTGTATTGATTGGTGATGTGCGAGAACAATTATTGATCGGTATAAAATCATTCACATATGCGGGGACCGAGAGGATATGTATGTGTGAGTGATACATGATGATATTATACGAATGTTTGATTTATGTATGAAATTGGTCATAAGAATGCATGTGTTATCAATTGATGAGATCCCATTCCAACAAGGCTCCATTTATAATTCAGTCTTTATTCTATACTTTCCTTTTTTACATTTTCCGCATTTGCTTTTGGTTCCGCTTTAAACCAGAACTTTTGATCTATGAGCTTAGAAATATAGATACCATCGAATGGCATTCTTTCCCTCGCACTGATCCCTGTGGATACGACAAAAACTGGGTTACTTATATATTTTTGTTTGCTGCTATTCTAGCTTCAACAAAATGGCGCCGTTGCCGGGGATCGATGTTTAGATATTGGATCGCATTGCAATAGTTTCTATATTTTTGAGCTTTGTACATTTGTTTATATTATACGTATTTGTTTTCTTTTATGTTTTCTCTAGTGTGATCAGGAATGATGAGAACTTCTGGATTGGTTGCTATTTGTATAAAAGTATTCAATGAAGCTTCGACCGAGTTTGGATGGATGTTGAGCTTTGAAGTTGGCATGGTAAATTGTACTACTTCATAGAATGCTAGAATGATTGAAGAATTTTGTGCTTTGTGCAAATGTGTATTTTTGTTTCATTTTGTAACTTGTTTGAATGCTTGTTTCACTTAGGTCCAAAATCCACAAATTGTGAGAAACCTCCATTGTTTACTATATGCTAGGATGACTGATAACTTTGTTTAATTCGTTTGATTCATGCTTTATCTTTTGATTATTGTGATTTTGTGGAAGCATTAGAAATGATCAAGGCATTTGTTTATATTGAGCACAACCGTAACCAAAAGTATCTTACCCGTGAGTAGTGAGAATTCGTTAGCCCCTTTGAGCCTAAACAGTTTAGATCTCATTTTAGTGATGAACTTGGTTTATGTACATATTGTGAAAGTGTGGTTCATCATTGAATTTTGTGAGTTTCTACAAATTTCTTCTTGAACCTTTGAACATTGTTATAATTTGATTTCCTTACCTTAAAAAGCAAGGAGCATTCACTTGAGGTTTGGTTGAATTCAAGTTGGGGAGAATGAAAAAGAAGATTGGTAGGTGCTAAAACTTTTGAAAAAGTTCAAACAAGCATGAAAAGAAAATGTGTGAATATGAATGTGAAAAACAAAAGAAAAAGAATGCTTGTTTGAATGAGAAAAATAGAGAATGAAATAATTGTGCATAAGGAAGTTTGAGAAAGTTTGTGATAAAGGAATTAAATTGGTGAATGAAGTTGTGATGTGTAAATACTATGTATAGTGAATGTTTCTTTTTGCATCGGCAATTTCGATTCCATGGCCTTTAGAAATGTCCCTTTGTTGTGAACCCGACCAAGTTACAACCTTTAAAGCCCTTAGTGATCTTTTTGCTTCCATATTTTCATTTTTGATTGTTAGATGTTGTATGAATTGGATTGTTATTAGCATTGTTTGTCAGGTGAGTGAAATTTCCCCGCGGTTGCAAACGCGTTAATTTCTTCATTCTTATTCTGAAGAGGAGTGTTAGAGTGATTCAAGTATGAAAATTCAGTTATCATTTGAACCATTCCATGATATTTCTTTAAGAACTTAATTCTTTGTCATTGTTCGATTCTATTGAGTGGTGAACGTTGCTTGTGCGTATTTTCATGCTTGACTTTGGTTGAATCTTATGCTTGAGCAAATCCTCTTGTTTTAATGAGGGGCATACTTTGCTTGAGGACAAACAAAAATCTAGTTGGGGAGAGTTGTTAGGTGCTAATTTTACCTAAAAATTACATATCTTTCTTTGCACTTTTTCTACTTTTTTCTCATATTTTCGTTGATTTTACTCATGATTGTTGTTGTTCTTCTAAACATTGAGATTATACCTTTGGTGCTTGTAATGTGTGTGTTATTGTGCAGGAAAAAGCATTAAATGATCAAAGTAGTAAGACACAAGAAATGGTGCAAGCTACCAAAGAGCAGAGGAAAACATCAGTAAGTTCGCTTTGCAAACTCTGGCAAATTGCCAGCGAAGGTTCGCTTTGCGAACTCTGGCGAGGTATCCAGCGAATGGTCCCAGAATTTGGAAGGGGCAAAAGGCACTAAAGTTCGCTTTGCGAATGGGAAAGCGAGTGTTCGCTTTACGAGTGATCCTTTGCATTGCGAACACACGAAAATTCGGTGGTGGTTTAAGCTTATCAGAGGCACCTCAGGTGCCTATTTTTGACATTCACTGTGCGAATGAGTTGTTCGCTTTGCGAACTTGTAAATTCCTGAATGTGTATAAATAGAATTTTCACACTTTTTAGGTTAATTATTAAGATAGAAACTTGAGAGAAAGATCATAACTTGTAATTTTCAGCATAGAAACTCAAATCCCAAGGGGGAGAAGTTAAAAGCTTCAATCTCTTGTTGGATTTTGATGTAATCTTTTGATACCTATTGTATTTCTTCTAATCTATGTTTGTGAACTAGTTTGGATTCTCTATTTTTGGTTATCTTTGATTGTTTATTTATTGGTCTTGACAAAACCTATTTCAAATCCGTGATCTTAGATGTTCATTTATCATTGAGCAAGCTTTTAACAATGTTTTGTGATTTGATATTCATTTGCATCTCAGCTGTTTAGCATTGTGTTGATTGTTAGTTTGAATAGCTTCTAATAATTAATGCAATAAGAGACCGCGATAGCGTTTGGCAAACAATATCGTGAGGGTGCGTGAGAATATTGATGAAAACCGACATTCAGATTCATTTGGCAAATTAGTTGAATGCATGTAAAAAAGGGTTAAACGTGCGTACGTATTTTGATTATTGGCTTTGTATATGAATTACTCGTTGGTTTGATATTGATGTCATAGTAATATCTATTGGGTATTGATTCCAGAAATGGATTAGGCTTAACATTCATTTAGGCTTTAAATGCTTTGTATTGATTGGTGATGTGCGAGAGCAATTACTGATCGGTATAAAATCATTCACATGTGCGGGGACCGAGAGGATATGTATGTGTGAGTGATACATGATGATATTATACGAATGTTTGATTTATGTATGAAATTGGTCAGAAGAATGCATGTGTTATCAATTGATGAGATCCAATTCCATCAAGGCTCCATTTATAATTCAGTCTTTATTCTATACTTTCCGTCTTTACATTTTCCGCATTTGCTTTTGGTTCCGCTTTAAACCAGAACTATTGATCCATGAGCTTAGAAATATAGATACCGTTGAATGACATTCTTTCCCTCGCACTGATCCCTGTGGATACGTCAAAAACTGGGTTACTTATATATTTTTGCTTGCTGCTATTCTAGCTTCAACAACTAACATGCGTTTTTTTCCAAGGAATTTGAAACAATGGATAAAGGATAACATGCATAATAATATGGGGTGGTAAACTAATAATGACTTGAGGTTTTTTGGGCCACACACATGTTATAATTTATGGGGTTGGCATAATAAAGAGACTCACGACGAGAATTACTCTAGACCATCGAACATGATGAACCAAATTCACAGATAAATTCAAGATTACGACCAGGCAAAGCTCTCAACCATTGTTACTAACACTCAACATAGGGAATTGTCACCATTAAGTAGAAAGCACCTAGCATGGGGAGAGTGAAGTTGAATACTGATGGGGCTAGAGATAAGAGAAGGAATGTGAGATGTAAATGCATTATTAGAGGAAACGAGGAAGAGTGGCTTGGGGGATTCATAAAGCATCATATTGGAGTTTGTGATGCATATATAGCAGAGCTGTGGGGCGTGTTTGAAGGTCTTCAGCTTGTGAATAGATTAAGGTTCACCAAAATTAATATTTGCGTTGACTCTCAACAAGTGGTCCACGATATAACCACTAGTCATACTAGCAACATCATGGGAAGGAATCTCACAGTGAAGATAAGATCTTATTTCCAGCATGATAGGGATATTCAAATCTCACATGTTTATCGCGAAGCCAATCTGTGTGTCGGTGCGCTTGCAAAGCAAGGAATCCATCACCCTAATGACACTTGCTTTTTCGATTCTTGTTCGGCGTTTATTGAACACTTGTTTAAGGGTGATTTATCAAGCATCCCTGTTTCAAGATTAATTCTGGTGTAGTTTTCTTTTGGGCTTAGGCCCTCCATTTAATAAAAAGAAAGAGGTAGTCCAAACGGTTGGAAATTGGGCCCATATTTCTCACTCGTGGGTTGGTTTGGTTCTGGGATTTGGGCCCGAACCAAACTGAATTGTTGTCCACCCCTAGTAGTAGATGCTGAATTTGTTTTTTTCTTTGTCATGGATTCTCAAGTGTTTGGTAAATGATTTAACTTGTCTCTAGTTTTGGAGAATCTGCTGAGGATACAGAACTTGACATGCTTCGTGATCATACTGAAATTAGTGTGTATGATAGGCTTGGTAGAGCTGAGTTGTTGGACATTAAATTGAGGCTTGATAATAGGCTTTGTAAACTTGAGATGTTGGACATTGAATTGTGTTTCTTTTCTTGAGACATGCTCTCTTCACTTCACCATACTGAGCACACCAGCAACAATGAACATTCTAATGAAACGAATAAAGCTGTTAAGGTTTCATGTTTTCCTATGCTCATAATACTATTTACAAGCACAAATAGTTAATATGCAGATGCAGAAAATATGTAGTTTGATTTGTTTTCTAACGCTTATAAAGAATTATAACTTCTTCTTTCTGTTTTAATTTTTCCTTGGGCTTCCATCTTGTAGTTGGCCATATTGATTTTTTTACTTTTATTTGTAAACTACAGACTAGAGTCATTCACAATACAGTTTAGAATGGTTCCAAATAAAGAAAGCTACATAAAAAGCAAGGGATGCAGCAAGTTATGAGAGAGAGATAATTGGTGCATGACTCACCTTTACTTGAAAGCTCTAGCGCATTTGAATCAAGGGATTATGCTGCAGCGCTTGACAGGGTAATGATATTATATATTGTTATCTGAAATGAAGATAGGCTTCCATGTCGTCAAATTAGTTGGTGTGGGAACCCTGTCAATTTGTTATTGGTTGAAAAAGTAATTCGTTCAAATGAAGATAGGAGAAGTCTTTGATTTGGAAATGCATCGATATGGGCCCGAGTTGGTTGGAACCCTCTAGGAAAAAAAAGGTCTACTTCAAGACCTTGTTCTCATAATAATGGAATAATATCATGAAATTCTGGTACCAGATATGTGATGTTACGTGTGATGTCACAACAACACACTCTGCAATGGACAATATAACACAACAGAAAAGACACAAACAATTATTCGCCCAGTTCAGTTAAACAACTTACTCTGGGGGCTACCAAGCCAGGGATGAAAATCACTATTAGTATAATTAATTTACAGACTCAACAACCCAGTTGACATCTCCTAAACTTAATCACTACTTAATGAACCTTCTACCTAAGAGACCACTTAGGTATGAGAACACTACTCAATCCCTAAATCACTTCAGTGATATAATTCAAAGATCACACACTTTGAAAAACACAACTTGATTCTGCTTCACAGCTTTGATCAAGAACAACTCAAAACAACAACACCAATTCACACTAGAATGGTTTACAACGTATACACGAAGACACAAACGACTCTCAGTCTTTAGCTATCTTTCTTCTCTACTTTCTTCAAAGGATTGATGCGCTTTATATAGCTATTTGATTTGGACTTGGACCTGCTACAATATCTGACCTGATTTGTTATTTAAAACTGAATCTTTAAAACAGATTTTCTCTCTCAAAATCTTCTTAAATCTCCAGCCTTTAAACACTCCTGCAAATCTGCATCAAATCTGTTTGCAACATAAAATATCTCCTCCAAGATATTCGCATCCAATAACTCTAACAGCTCTCCCAAAATCCAGCTAATACGCTTAACCCTAAAAACATCTCAAACCTGGTGTTTTAATGATCTGCATATCTGATGTCATGACATCGCATGTGACATCAGACTTCAAAACTTCAACAACTTAAACACTTAACATTATCCAATGTTAAGACTCAATGTTAAGACATCACCCATGTGACATCAACATTGAACAACTTTGTTTTACCAAAATTCTAGCCAATCCAAGAACTAACAATCTCTCCCTTTGGCTAATTTTGGCTAAAACAATCTCTGCAACATCAGAGACTTCAGCAGCGGATAAAATTTTTAAAATAAACAGCTCCCACTTCAAAATGCTGCACACCACCTATCAACAAAGGGCAAACTCCCCCTCAAACCAGAACCAGCATAAACAACTGTTCAACATGCACACTCCCCCTCAACATCTGCACCAGACCAGAACTGAGATAAGTCTCACTCTACACACAAAGGCTAGGCTAACTCTCCCCCCTTTTAGCCACAATTTAACAATCACCAAACACAATGTCCTGACATAATAAATGACACAGTCAAACACCAAGCTTTCCCCCAAAAAACAAGTTCCAACACCTTGACTGGTCAGGCGATACAAACAATGCTCCTTGTTTGCATTATAAAAACAAGCCTTTCTTCCTTCTAGCAGCACCACACAGCAACCAATAATGAGCCAGTCAAACACCAAAGATGCAGCAAAGAACCTCAAGCAGAAGGACAAGACTTCAGATCCACCTAAGAAGAGAAGCAAAACAAAGACTGCAGCTGAAACTACTTCAGGAACCACAAAGACAGGCAGAACCTCAGAGACAACCATGAAACCCAGCAAGAAACTTCCTGTGCAACAACATGCTTTTGATGATGATTGGGATGAAGACTGGAAAGCTTTTCTAGATGCAGGGGGTTGGGATAATCTGTAACTATTGATGTACTTTAAACATGTATGCCTTCAGCAGTTGAATAAAATCAATATCTAATAAAGAATACAACTGCTTAATACATTCTCTAGCACATTTAATCTTCATAAATGCAAATTCCCAATTTACTTCTCAAACTTTCAAATTGGTTTGCATCTAATGACTCAGTACAAATATCTGCTAATTGCTTTTCAGTAGCCACATGTTCCAAAGCCACCTTATCTTCAACCAAGTCCTTTATATCAATATGCTTTACCTTACTGTTTTGAATAGGATTCTTGGAGATACTCATATCACAGTGCAATGTCATAACATCTTGCTTGACATTGTTTTTAGTCACCACTTGCTTCATCCAAACAAGTTGAGAGCAACTACTCCCTGCTGCTATGTACTTTGCATTACCATAACCTATAAGCTCAGTCCCTGATCCATGATTGTAATTCTTCTTAGATCTATTCTCATAAAGAGACTTCTCTAGTCCATCAAAAATAGTTGTTTTGTGATTAATGAGGACCAATTTTGCAGCATCCATCTTGAGAACGATGACATAATTAATACTAATACGCCCAGTAGATAATTTTTCCTTTAGGAACCAAATTTTTGTGGATATGTTTGTATCCTTTAACTCACATTCATCTCTCTCACTTCTTCTATCAGCAATGTCAACAGAATTGAATTCATTGACAAGTCTCTCATAGCACTTGTAAAAACTAGGACCAAATTCTTTTTCCAGATTAAGCCCTCTTTGAAAAACATACTTCCACCTTTTTATGAAATGCAAAGGAATGTTATCTAGTGAAGCCTTTTAAATTTTCTCAGACGTTCTAACAACAACAGCTTTCTTCATATGAGAGATGTCCTTTGGAGGTGACTCAATAGCTTTCCCTTTCCTTGATTTCAGTCTTTTAGCAACCCCAGGAACTACTTTTGCAATCAGCTCATTGTCAGACAGATCAACCACTTCAACATTCTTCTTTATTTTAAGGCTAGGAGATGTTTCAACCTTAACTCCAACATCTCCATCTTCCAAAACAGAGATTGCCAACCTGTGATGGTTGTCTTGTGAGTTATCAGTCTGCTTATCATCTTGCTTCCAAAACTTCTTAAGATCACCACTACCAGCACCCATATCTTCAGAGAAATCGTCATTACTATTCATATATGAGTGATCATCCTCTATGACCTTAGGTTCCTCAAGATTTCCTGTGAACAATTGCATAACACTAGGTTGTTTGGTGATCCTTCAGATGTCACAGTCAGATGTCATAACATCATCCTCAACATCACTTGATGAGCTGAACTCTTGAGGTACCCATTGATAACAATTATCTCTGGATCTGACTCCCTTTATAACTACCTCATTCTTCTCATTAGTCACCAAACACTCATCCTTAGTGTAGCTGACCTTGTGTCCTTCATCACAAAGCTGACTTATGCTAATCAAATTAGCACTCAAACCTTTGACAAGAAGCACATTGTCAAGATCAGGTCCATCATGACACTTCACTTTTCCAACACCTTTTACCACCCCTTTCTCTCCATTTCCAAAAGTAACATCAATTGAGGAGCAAGAATTGACATCCACCAATTGGTTTTTGAACCCTGTCATATGCTTTGAACAGCCACTGTCAAAGTACAAACCATCCTTAACAGAATGTCTATCAGATGTGTGGGCCAATAGACATGTAACAGTAGCTTTAGGAACCCATTTTTTAACAACCTTGGGCCTGTTATCCTTCTGTCTAGGTTGAGGGATAGACTTGGGATAACCATGAAGCTTGAAGCAAGAAAATTGCATATGGCCAAATCTTCCACAATAGAAGCACCTTACTCTTTCTTCTCTGAAGTTGTTAAACTTCCTGCCACCTTGATGATGAAACTGCTGTGGCTGCCATCCATAGTACTGGTGCTGTCTTCTTCCATAGTTTGTCTGTCTTCTGTAGTGAGGATTATGTCTCTTAGGCTGTCTTCTATGATGATGTGGCTTCCTTCTACCATAAAAATGAGGCACAACATTATTATATCCAAAGCCATACATATTCCCCTGATGTTGAGACATCTGATGAAACATGTTTTGTTTAAACCTAGAAGCCTGCATGCTCCTATGGTATTGAGGAGGCATATACTGCCTGGCTCTAGAAGTATGTGCCTTCCCTTGATGAGGACCATGAGCATATCTTTTCCCAACATTTTGAGGCTGTTGGTGAGCAACCTGCTTAGGTTTAGGATTATGTCTCTTTTTGTTATGTTGAGACATTGGTTTAGACATGTCCTTTTTGGTTCCTGAAGTACTAGCTTCAGCAGAAACCTTCTCCTCAACAATAAATCCTAATCCAGACTTGTCTCCTGCTACCTTTTCTGCCTGAAGGATCTTATCAAGAGTATCAGATCCACTGTTCAACATTCTCACAGATTTTGTCATTTGATCAAGTTGAGATTTAACCAACAAGACTTCACTTTCAAGATCAGCTTTAACAGTCTCAAGCTGAATAATTTGTTTCTTTTGTTTCTCCCTTTCTTGACAAATCTCTGCACTCCTCAGACATAACTCTTGATAGGTGGCTGCTAACTCCTCAAAAGTCAATTCCTCATCACTTGATTCTCCATCAGAAACACAAGTTCCTGTCAATGCTCTGACATGCTTGGCTGACTCTTCTTCACTTTCACTGTCAGTATCCGACCAGGAAACAGTCATGCCCTTCATCTGCTTCTTAAGGAATGTAGGACATTCTTTCTTGACATGTCCATAACCTTCACACTCAAAGCATTGAATCCCTTTGTTTTGAGCAGTCTTCGCTTCATCCTTCTCTTTTGACTTGCTGATGTCAGAGGAGATGTTCTTAACATTAGGTTTGTAGTTCTTATTCATCCTCTTGAAAACCTTGTTAAACTGTCTTCCCCAGCATAGCAATGGCCTGAGACAGCTCCTCCTGAGATTCAGCACCATTCCCTTTCTTCTCTTCTTGAGTATTGGATACCAAGGCTATACTCTTGGTCTTCTTTTCAGGTTCCTCCTCATCCAGCCCTAACTCAAAAGTTTGAAGAGATCCAATAAGCTCATCAACCCTCATTTTTCTGATGTCTTGAGCTTCTTCAATTGCAGTCACCTTCATCTTATACCTCTTGGGAAGGGATCTAAGGATTTTACTCACCATCTTTTCATCAGTCATCTTTTCTCCAAGAGCACTAGAGGCATTAGACAGCTCAAGAATACTCATATGAAAGTCATGAATAGTTTCATCTTCCTTCATCTTTAGACTTTCAAACTTTGATGTCAAAAGTTGAAGTCTTGACATCTTAACCTTTGAAGTTCCTTCATGAGTAATCTTCAAGATGTCCCAAGCTTCCTTAGCAACTTCACAGGTATTGATCAACTTGAATATGTTCTTATCAACTCCATTGAAAATAGCATTTAAAGCTTTGGAATTACCAAGGGAAAGCTCATCTTCTTCCTTGGTCCATTCTTCTTCAGGTTTCAGTTTTGAGCTGCCTTCTTTTTCTTTCCCAGCATCATCTTTCTCAACAACAACAGGTGCTTTCCATTCTTTTATGATAGCCTTCCAAGCCTTGTTGTCCAAGGATTTCAAAAAGGTAATCATCCTTGGCTTCCAATAATCATAATTAGAGCCATCCGGAATAGGGGGTCTATTCACAAATCCACCAACTCCCTTGTCCATCTTACCAGAAAGTATCAGCCCTAGATCTCACCCAGATGCAGAGCAGGATGCCTGCTCTAATACCAATTGAAATTCTGGTACCAGATATGTGATGTTACGTGTGATGTCACAACAATACACTCTGCAATGGACAATATAACACAACAGAAAAGACACAAATAATTGTTCGCCCAGTTCAGTTAAACAACTTACTCTGGGGGCTACCAAGCCAGGGATGAATTTCACTATTAGTAGAATTAATTTACAGACTCAACAACCCAGTTGACATTTCCTAAACTTAATCACTACTTAATGAACCTTCTACCTAAGATACCACTTAGGTATGAGAACACTACTCAATCCCTAAATCACTTCATTGATATAATTCAAAGATCACACACTTTGAAAAACACAACTTGATTCTGCTTCACAGCTTTGATCAAGAACAACTCAAAACAACAACACCAATTCACACTAGAATGGTTTACAACGCATACACGAAGACACAAACGACTCTCAGTCTTTAGCTCTCTTTCTTCTCTACTTTCTTCAAAGGATGGATGCGTTTTATATAGCTATTTGATTTGGACTTGGACCTGCTACAATATCTGACCTGATTTGCTATTTAAAACTGAATCTTTAAAACAGATTTTCTCTCTCAAAATCTTCTTAAATCTTCAGCCTTTAAACACTCCTGCAAATCTGCATCAAATCTGTTTGCAACAGAAAATATCTCCTCCAAGATATTCGCATCCAATAAATCTAACAGCTCTCCCAAAATCTAGCTAATACGCTTAACCCTAAAAACATCTCAAACCTGATGTTTTAATGATCTGTATATCTGATGTCATGACATCGCATGTGACATCAGACTTCAAAACTTCAACAACTTAAACACTTAACATTATCCAATGTTAAGACTCAATGTTAAGACATCAACATTGAACAACTTTGTTTTACCAAAATTATAGCCAATCCAAGAACTAACATATCACAAGACTCTCATCGAATCATACATGCCTTAAAAGTTAAACGTAAGGAGAATCAATGTATAGTGACTCCAACAATGTGGCTATTGTCTTTGGTGTTTCTTGTCGACATTCTGCTGTGAAACGTGCAGATGATCATGTCAGTTACTAAATATCTCTTAGTTTTCCTTTTTACATGGTATAACCAGAGGAAAATTAGGTAGTCTTCCGTTAGACGACATAAGTTTGAGAGTTGACGTATAAGGAAATATTTAACATCAATAGTTGAGGAGTTCCGCAGTGGTTTAGGTGTTACTTTCAAGGATTTGCAAGGATTTCATATATTCCTACTTAGACTTCACCAAAACCTTGATAACTTGTTACAATCATTTAATAATACTATAAAAAAAAGTACCATTCAAAAAAAGAGAATGATACTTTGCTTAATAGTATTATTAAATAATCTTAACAAATTATTGTTTTTGGTGAAGTATAAAAAATGAATACATGAAATTATTGCATATCTCTAACAGGGACAAGGAAACCAAGGAAACCACTGCGGAACGCGTGAACGATTGATGTTATATCATTTATTTGTAGGTCAATTGTTAAATTTATGTCTTCTAAGGGAGGACTTTCTAATTTCCCTCCAGTTATATCAGGTAAGATGAAAGAGAAAAATTCAGAGTTATTTAGTACTCTCAACCAACTTAGGATAACTAACCTGATCATATGCACGTTTCACAACAGTTGATCGACAAGAAACACCAGAGTCAATAGCCATAATATTAGAACCGGAGCATGTGATTCTCTTATCTATGTAAGATTAAATTCTTGTGGTCTTTTAGTGAAACTTTTTTTTCCTACAACGAGATTAAATTTAAGCATGAACTCTAGAAAAAGACCATTTCTTAATGCACCACCCTAGTTTCTTATACACCACGTGAAATTTCGTTTTTGCCCCCCAGTTCCGGATGTGCACATCCAGACGCACCGTTTTTTTAAAAAACGTTGCCTTTTTCTGGATGTGCAAATCCGGAATGACAATTTACACGTATTCCAGAGGTGCACATCCGGAAAAATGGTATATTTATTTTAAAAAATAATAATAATATATATTTTAACAGAGTAACGATCATCCAGCAATCGTGACAAACATGACCTCTGTAACCATAAGTTATATATCCAAAAAAGGCACTCTGAATATCCGAACTCCCAAATCTATCCTCGAAGATTGTAGGACAAATCAAGATCAACAGTAAAACATTACTTCTTTGACGTTATCCAAGATAAATGACACCAGAGTCGACACAAAGTTGGTGGTACTCCTATTACCACTTGCAGAACCAATGGACTGACTTTAGGTCACAAGATACAGAGGAATTGTTTCTTCTCAGGTTCATTGCGAGGAGATAATTCAAGATCTCTTTAAAATAACAGTGGATCCTTAGAAGGGAAATCGACCCGCTGGAATGATAAGATAATTTTGTTAGATTTGTGTATTCCTCATTATAGGATAATTCAGCGAATGGCGTGTGGCTTTCTATAAATCAACTGGGTTTAAGCCTAAAAGGATTATATTTTACATGTTCGCGTTGGTTTTTTCTAAATGATACATACTGATGTATATTGATGCATATGTATATATTATAACTTGTTTATTATGCTTATTATGCCCACTTGCTAGCTTATTATGCACACTTGCTGATGTCTATTGATGTATATGTATATATTATAACTTGTATATTAATGATACAGTTCCTCCTGCTTATTATGCACACATGCTAGCTTTCCGCCCTCGATACTACATAAGTGAAGTCGAAAATTCTGATTCTGGTTCTGCAAGTGGTAATAGGAGTACCACCAACTTTGTGTCGACTCTGCTGCCATTTATCTTGGATAACGTCAAAGAAGTAATGTTTTACTGTTGATCTTGATTTGTCCTACAATCTTTATATAATCCTTTTAGGCTTAAACCCAGTTGATTTATAGAAAACCACACGCCACTCCCTGAAAACCAAAATGGTAAATAATAATGAGTTATTTATGCATTCAAACACTTTTCTTGTATCGTGTAAGTTAGTAAGTACTCTCATTCTTAACCTTTCACCTTTCACTCTGTAATGCATGTTTACTTCATTGACATTGACTGAAGATCTTCCTCACGCTATCAAGAATCTCTCCGCTGAACTTTATGCTAAATATGTTCATTTTCTCATGGAGCTTATTCAAGTACATTTAACCTTTCATGATGCATTCATGATGTTAAATGATAGTTGTTTATATTCATGACCGTAAATCTGCTATTAACTTTATCAGAATGCCGAAGACAACCATTATATTGACGGAGAGACTCCAACCCTAGAGTTTGTTATAACTTCTGATGACATTACTGCTACTGGTGCACCAGCCACATTACTTATTTTTAATAACGAAAATGGATTATCTCCGAAAAATATCGAGTCCATCTTATTCTCATTAGAATGTATATTAACTTGCGATACGAAGAACAAAGTTTTCTATTGCAGAGATACGAAGAACAAAGTTTTCTATTGGAAAGATACGATGAACAAAGTTTTCTATTGTAGATATACGAAGAACAAAGTTTTCTGTTGAAGAGATACGAAGAACAAAGTTTTCTATTCCAGAGATACGGAGAACAAAGTTTTCTGTTGAAGAGATACGAAGAACAAAGTTTTCTATTGGAGAGATATGAAGAACACAGTCTTCTATTGGAGAGATACGAAGAACAAAGTTTTCTATTGGAGAGATACGAAGAACAAAGTTTTCTAACCCCTTGACTCAAGATCTTCATCATGCTGTCAAGACCTTCTCGCTCCCCTCATTCGAATGTATATTAACTTGCGATGATATATTAACGTATGCGACCAACCGACAAAACCGATTTAAAAAAAAAATAAAGTTATGCTATTTTTCGGATCTGCAGACCCGGAATTTTAAAAAATAAAGTTATACTATGTTTTCGGATGTGCACATCCGGAACACATCAGCGTTTTTTAAAAAAACGGTGTGTCCGGATGTGCACATCCGAAACTGGGGCGCAAAAACGAAATTTCATATGGTGTATAAGAAACTAGGGTGGTGCATTAAGAAATGGTCTAGAAATTTTTTTACCACTTTTTATTTTATTTTGGAGAAACATGTTAGTCTTACCTCGTTTTTATCCTAATGTTTGATTATTAATGTGGTGTCTTTACCATATAACACCGACATGTATTTTACCAAGCATTATATATATATATATATATATATATATATATATATATATGTAAACACAGATTCCATCCCTGTCATTTGTAGATTCCCTCGTTTTGCCCCCTGAGTAGATTCAGTCAACAAAATTGATGATGTGGCGCTGCTTTGTTGGCTTTTTTATTTTTTAATTTAATTTATTATTACGTGGAAATGCCATTTGGACTTTTTTTTTTAACGTGGCTTATATATATATTTTTTATTTTTTTAAGTTTGAAAATTTTGAATGGTTAAAATTTTAAAATATTGACAACAATGGGTCTTGAACCCATGACCATTTGCATAATGGTAGTAACCCTTATCAGTTTGCATCAAAATGTATATATTACATAGGTATTTTACATGAGTATTATTCAATTATATGTATGTTTACATAAAATAGTTTTGGTTAATTTCTATAAATTAATTAACGTTATTAAATATTTTAAATATCAAATAAATATTATAATATTAAATAGAAACGTTTATTATTAATTGAAACGTTTAAATATCAAATTAATTAACAAAATAAACTTGATTTCAGTTTATTATTAATAAATATTATAATATATTTATTTTTTAGTTTTTTATTTAAAGAAATTTATTACATTATTTAGTTTATTATTTAAGAATATATACATTTGATACATTTTTTAGTTTTTTATTAAAAGAAATTTATTAAATTATTTAGTTTAATATAATTAATAATATATTTATTTTTAGTATAATATATTTACAATTTACTTTCAGTTTATTTTTTTGTTAATTAATATAAATTAATAAACTGAAAATAAATATATTTTAAATATATTAATTAATTAAAAATTAACATATTTTAATATACTAGAAATTAATTAACGTTATTAAATATTTTAAATATCAAATAAATATTTAAATATTAAATAGAAATGTTAAATCCCTTACAAAATATAATTGATTTCAGTTTATTATTAATAAATATTATAATATATTTCTTTTTTAGTTTTTAATTAAAAGAAATTTATTAAATTATTTAGTTTATTATTTAAGAAATTTATAATAAATAATAACGTTAAATTAAATTATTATTTAGTTAAATTATTTACAGTAAATATTAACATAAATATTTTAATAAATTTAGTAATAGTAATTATTTGTTTATTATTTACCGTTTTAACAATTTACTGTAACTATTTATTTATTTAGCATATTTATTATTTAATTGAAAATAAATATAAATTAATTTTTTTAACGTTTTAACTAAATTGAAAGTAAATATATTTAAATATTTAATTTCAGTATTTAATAAAATACATACTATTACTAAATAGTTTAAATAAAATTCAGTTTTTAATGTTTAAATAAACTACATACTAGTACTACAATACTACAATAATAATAATTCATTTTAATATTAATATTAATAAATAATTTCTGTAATATATAATTTTCAATAGGATAATATAACAAAGCAAGCAAGATAGCCTAGTGGTGAAGGGTGTCCCTTGTCAACTCCTAGTCATGAGTTTGATTCTTATGAGTGACAAAATTTTAAAGTGCCATATTTTGACATTTTAACATACAATTAATAAAATATTAATAAAAATTTCACGCGTGTAATTAAAATGTAAAAATATTAAAATTCATCAAAGCATGACGTATATATATATATATATATATATATATATATATATATATATATATATATATATATATATATATATATATACTCTATCATACTTATTGGAATGAAATTTTAAAAGTGATGCTATTAAGTTGTGCCAAGAGAACAATTTCAATTAATAAAATATTAATAAAAATGTCACGCGTGTAATTAAAATATAAAAATATAAAAATTCATCAAAGCATGATATATATATATATATATATTGTATCTCTTGTATTATACTCTATCATATTTATTGGAATGAAATTTTAAAAGTGATGCTATTAAGTTGTGCCAAGAGAACAATTTCAATTAAGGATTTTTTTTATGAAAGTGATAGCAAAACACCGTTGTATGAAATTTTAAAAGTGATGCTATTAAATTGTGCCAAGAGAACAATTTCAATTAAGGATTTTTTTTTATGAAAGTGATAGCAAAACACCGTTGTTGGTGCATATGAATTGAAGGTATCTGAGTTTTAACTATGAATCATTCAAGTCAATTCATTCGTATTGGATGCATAGTATTTACTCTATTAACTTTCAGATCAAACTTTAGCATATCTTTTAAAGGATTACATTGATATCTGAGGTTGCAAATGCACACACCATTTGTTATTACAAATTATTTGTTCATCGTTTGCAAGATCTATATACACAATGAAACACATAGGAATCACTCATATTTTGTGTTTGTGTACTATTGAAATTGGACTATAAGATTCTCAATTTCCTGATCTATTCACTTACAAAAAATTTTTTGCAAGTCTTTTTATAGTATTTCTATATTTTAACTGTCCCTAGATTATTCTATTGATGTATTTGTAAAGGTTTTTGCATGAGAATTGGTTTACTTCTTGAAGTCTTGTTTATATTATTTATTCATTCTATAGAATTAATCTCGTTTTGTATTGGTGGAGTTAGGCTTTTATTCATTTCACAAAGAATCAAACTTTTTATTAATGGATCACATAAATGCTATCATAACTTTTTACAACATTGTAAGAGCTTGCTCAACATTTACGGTCAAGGAAAAATATTTTGTTTGAACATGTAAGTGACACTGGGAGTTCTAACATAACATATTATTTGACGAAGCTTATGATTTTATAGAAGATGTTGAGAAAGCGAGTCAGAAAATTCTAGAATTCTAGTTCATTGCTTCGAAGAGAAAAGCAGAAGTTCCACAGTAGTCCTTGCTTAACTGATGTTAAGAAAGTAAGTAAACCAATGACTACAATATTTCTTAAAGTCAAAACTAATGTTTTCTGGAGTCAGACCTCCATAACCAAATCAATGTTGCAAATTATAACTTATTAGTTTAATCATAATGACAAATTATGCTATCAAATCGGTGTTATTTTCAACTAGTGAATTAAGTATGAATTATTTACTCCATTGTTAGGTAGCATAAAGCAATCTTAGTATCTTTTGTTGAAAATAAAAGCTTTTTGTGTTTAGAGAAATGTGTGGGAATATTAGAGGTTTGAATAGAAACTTGATAGATAGTAGAATTCTTTATGTAAGAGAAAATTTTGTATTTTGTTTGATTCAAAAGTGTGGGATTACATATCTATTTATAGTACTCTAAGAAGAACTCTAGACACACTAATTTTAAAGAGTTCTCAACTCTAGAAATTTCAAGAGTATTTTAGAAAATATTACAGCCCTAAGAAATATCTAGACACTCCAAACACTACAAGAGTTTTCTAGAAACATTACTCAAAATTACCTAAGCTCAAAATAACTAAGCCCAAAAATTCAAAACGCAAATAATAAGGTTAGACCCAATTCAAGTTTAATATTTCAACGCCCCCCTTAAACTTGATTTGTGACTCCAAGCATACTCTCTATCTTCACGAAAGTTTCCAGCTTGAGTGGCTTAGTGAAAATGTTGGCAGCTTGATCTCGAGACATCACATACTTCAACTTCACCTCCTTCTTCTCCATGCATTCTCTTATGAAGTGGTAACAGGTGTCGATATGCTTACTTCTTTCATGAAATACGCGATTCTTTGCCAAAGCAAGTGATTTATTGTCAACACATATTTCCATAGGATCTTCTTGTGGCATTTTTAACTCTTTTAACAAGTTCCTTAGTCAAATTGCATGACAAACACATGATGTGGCGGCGAGAGATTCAGCTTCACAAATTGATAGTCTGACGATAGGTTGCTTCTTTGACATCTAAGTGAAAACAATATCTCCCATAAAGAACATAAAACCAGTAGTGCTCTTTTTATCATCCAAGTCTCCACTCCAATTGCTATCACTATAGCCAACAATCTCATAATTGTCAAAAGAGTAATAGTGCAAGGCAAAGTATGTTTTACCTTTGATGTAGCCAATAAAACCTTTGATGTATCCTACAACATAGAGAATGTTCGGCCTTGTACTTGTCAAGTAACGTAGACTTTCAACTAAACTTTTGTAAAGAGTTGGATCCACAATCTCTCCATTTTTATGCTTACTCAACTTGCTATCACATTTCATCGGGGTGCCAACTGGATTGGTATCATCCATCTTGAACTTCTTAAGGAATTCTTTGGCATAGCCTTCTTGGGTGATAAAAATTCATTTGTCTTCTTGCTTTAATTCGATGACGAGATAATATGCCATGAGCCCTATATCTGTCATCTCAAATTCATTTGACATGTCTTTCTTGAACTCATCAAACATGCTTAGATTGTTCCCTGTGAAGATCAAGTCATCAACATATAAGCACACAATCAACATATCTCCACTTTGCACTTTAATATAGAGTACATGCTCATATGGACACTTGATGAAGTTCTTGTCTTGAAAGTACTTGTCGATTCGAACATTCCAAGCTCTCGGTGTTTGCTTGAGTCCGTACAACGCCTTCTTCAACTTGAAGACTTTTTCTTCTTGCCCTTTTATTTCATATCCCTGTGGTTACTCGATATAAACTTCTTCTTCGAGAAAACCTTTCAAGAATGCAGACTTCACATCCATTTGATAGATCTTCCATTTATTTTGGGCTACCAAAGAAATGATCAGTCTAATAGTTTCAAGACGAGCAACGAGGGCAAATACCTCATCATAGTCAATTTCTTGTCTTTGACTATAGCCTTTTGCCACCAATCTTACTTTGTACCTCTCCATGTCTCCTTTTGCATTCTTCTTTGCCTTGTACACCCATCTTACTCTGATTGTTTTATGTCCTCGTGGAAGTGTAGTAAGTTCCCACATATCATTCTTCGTGATTGACTTGATTTCTTCATCTATGGCGTTTCTCCACTTTTCGTTTTCAACAACTTCTTGATAGCTTAGAGGCTCGCAATCACCAAAAAGACAAAAGAGGTTAATTTCATTTTGGTTTTTGGTTACCTCATAAAGCTCTTCAATGCTCCTTAGTCGTGGTGTCCTCTCACTTGAGCTTGTTTTATCCAACCTTGGTATCAGTGAGGCAGGTGGTGTAATATGTTCCTCTATCAATAGTTGTTCCATTTCGTCTTCCTCTTTAAAGTAAGGAAGAAAATTGTACCTGTCTTCTTGAACACTCCAATCCCAACAATCTTCTTCTTTGAACTCCACATCACGACTTATGACGATATTTCCACTATTTGGATTATAGCGTTTGTATCCTTTGGAGCTTGAGTCGTAACCCACAAATACGTACTTTTCACTTTTATTATCGAGCTTTATTCTCCTTTCATCTGGAACGTGGGTATGGACAATGCTCCCAAATACTTTGAGGTGAGAGATTCTTGGCTTCCTTCTACTCCGTGCTTCATGTGGTGTCTTTTCATGCACGCTTCTTGTTGGGGAATGGTTTGTTAGGTAAACCGCACATGCCACTGCTTCGGACCAAAAAAATTTCGACATCTTCTTGCTCTTAAGCATACTTCACACCATGTTAATTATGGTTCGGTTCTTTCTCTCCACTACTCCATTTTGTTGGGGAGATCTTGGCATTATCAATGGGAGGCGGATTCCATGATCTTCACAATATTTGTGGAACTAATTTGAAGTGAATTATCATCCCCGATCAAATCGCATGGCCTTAGTGGTTTTGTCGCTCTTGACGTTGATTCCTTTGGAAAGCTTTTCCAGAATTGCTTCCAAATTAGACATCCTTTGCAGAGTTGGTATGGATGGTTTATACTAGGCAAGCCTCTCACCATCTCCTTCTTTGACAAACGTTCTAGACTGTCGAAGTTGAGGTGTCCGAATCGTGGATGCCATAGCCACGAAGAGTCGGTATAGCAAGCATTGAGACACTTTGCCACATCATTTTGAATGTTCAAGAGGAACATTCTATTCTTTGACATGGCATAGCCTTTCTCTAATAATTGTCCCAAGCTCAAAATATTATTCTTCATGTTAAGAACATAGTAGACATTGGATATGAATTGATGACTCTCATTCTTCAAGCGTATGAGAATTTAACCTTTGCCTTTGACCGGTATCTCTGAGTCATCTCCAAATGAGACATTTCCAGTTGTCGCTTCATTGATCTCTACGAACATGCTTCGATCGCTGCACATGTGGTTGCTTGCACCGGTGTCGAGGTATCACTTGTTTCTTTTCTCTTCAACTTGTTGTGGATTCCAACTTCTTTCTCCATTGTTGAAGTTGTTGGAGTAGTTCTTGTAACCGCCTCTTCCTTCTCCTTCATATCCTCATCCACGATCTTGACCATGACCTAGTCCTCTTTGGCTCTTATAATTCACATAGTTTGCTTCCTTAACGTTGAGTTGCAGTAGTTGCTCCATTGCCTTCTTTTGTTTAATTTTTCTCTTTTGTTTTTCTTTGTATGCTTGTAAGGAACCCATGAGTTGCTCAATAGTCATGGTCTTTAAATCCTTGTTTTCTTCAATGTTGGTAACAATAAAGTCAAAACTTGGATTTAAAGTGTGATGTATTTTCTCCATGACTTTCACCTTATTAACATCTTCACCATTTCTTTTAAGTTGATTGACGACGATCAATACTCGAGAAAAATAATCAGAAATTAACTCAGACTCTTCCATAAATAAATGTTCAAAGTCACCTCTAAGATTTTCAAGACGAATCTTTTTCACATGCTCCACTCCTTTGTTGCAATTTTGAAGCTTTTCACATGCTTCTTTGGTCGTTGTTGCATTGGAGATCTTCTCAAATGTATCTTCATCCACCAATTGATAAATGAGGAAGAGAGCTTTCTTGTCTCTCTTTCTTGACTCCTTCAATGTTTCATTTAGACCTTGGCTTAGCGAGACTTCATCTTTCTCCTTGAAGCCTTTCTCAACGATGTCCCACACATCTTGAGCTCCTAGCAATGCCTTCATCTTGATACTCCAATTGTCATAGTTGTTCTTTGTTAGTATCGGCATTTGGAAAGAGAGGCCTCCATTCGCCATCTTTTGAGGACCTTGAAGCTCTGATGCCACTTTGTTGGAAATAAGGCCTTTTGTGTTTAGGGAAATGTGTGGGAATATTAAAGGCTTGAATAAAAACTTGATATATAGGAGAATTCTTTATGGAAAAGAGAACTTTGTATTATGCTTGATTCAAAAGCGTAGGATTACATCTCTATTTATAGTACTCTAAGGAGAACTCTAGACACACTAATTCTAGAGAGTTCTCAACTCTAGAAATTCCAAGAGTATTCTAGAAAATATTACAACCCTAAGAAATATCTAGACACTCTAAACACTACAAGATTTTTCTAGAAACATTACTCAAAATTACTAAACCCCAAAATAACTAAGCCCAAAAATCCAAAACACAAATAATAAGGTTAGGCTCAAATCAAGTTTAATATTTCAAGGGCTAAGCCTCCCATGAAGATCCAATTATGGATTATTGGAATTTTGAGTAACTTGAAGCTAGCTTAAACTGTTGGTTACGTGAAAAGCTTAATTGAGGTGAAAGAAAAATTAGAATAATATACATACTTGTTTCATACATATTTATCGTAGATGACAATGACGATATCAAGCATCTTTGGTGGTCAGTTAAGAATGACAATCATGTTAGGGATATGATGTCGAACGCTCTTGACAAGAAATTTAACAGGTAGAATTAATTTTTAACTAGAATTGGTTCCAACATTGGGATACTGTTTTCGTGTGTGACCGGTAAGATGACATATACCACACTTTTTTTTCATTTTGTTAGTTGTATACATTTCGTTTCTAATATGTGTGTTGTTTAGGCGTTATTTTTTATTCCTTCTCATTTTTTCATGGAAAATTACATTCGCTTTATAAGTAGGCTAATATTCCTCGCTAGCTACCACCACTAGGAAGCTATTGTTGTAGACATTGAACAAGCTTATAACCATGTAACTGTCGAATAGATGTAAGAATGCATCTTGGAAAACACTGAAACAAGCCCAATGAGATGGGAGCAAGGCAGACGAAAGGCTTGAAACATTTTGCAGTCGCACCAAGCTTTATGTAGTTTGATATGATAGTGTCCCATTGGCCACCCCTCATTGTGATCTATTGTTACCTAGATTCTGAAATTGAAATTTTGACAGTCAAACTAGACGTGTGTTAGATTTGCTAGTTTCCCCCCTTCATAACTTTCATGTAGTTTTCACTAAACAATAGTCCAACTTTCATGGATCATCGCATCGGCCCAATTTTTCTCAACTCTGTTTGCCAAAAACCAAACTGGATGTATTTCAGATTTGTTTATGTGGCTATACTGTTAGACGAAGGCAACTTATCTAGAGGATAATGATAATCAACTTTAATCGATATGCTATAATCACAATCACTAGAAAACTACTTACCAAGCAATTCTATGTCCAATGATAAATGAAACAAAAATATAATTGAAACAAATTATCGAACACCTTATGTGCAATCGATTATGTTTGAGATTTTGTATAGTTTTGTTAATCTACAAATCCAACCACAATCAAAATGATTGTGATCAATTCAACACAATGCTTTTCAAATTATTTTCAAAATAAATCACCAAACAAAATAATCACACAAATGATGAACACAACAATTTGCAAACGAAATATAAAAGAGATAGAGAGTGCATAAGGATTTGTTTAAGCGGTTTCCCAATTAGCCTTGCTATGGGTACGTCTGCCCTCAATTCAAATTCGAATTGAGTTCATGAAATTAATCTTACTTTGAAAAAGAATTTTAAAAGAGAAATGTAGCAATGCCACCCTACAAACCCTAAGTTTGATGTTGATCCTAGCAATTTCTCTTCCATTGATTTGAGCTTGATCAAGTCACCCAACAATGCCAATTTGATTCACCGTTTCACGCTACTCCTTTGCAAGAACCGTAGCCCTTCAAAGCCTTCACTCGATCGAATCCAAATTGCATAATTGTTGTAACCCAAGATTTACCAAGATGATCCACCGTCTAATGCTACTCCTTTGCAAGAACCGAAGCCCTTCAACGTCTTCACTCGATCGAATCCAAACTTGAGTAATCTTGTCCAAAACCTTTAAATCCACACTTTGATCTTGAAGGAAAACCCCACCTTGGTTTTCTCATTCGAAACCCCTTAAGATCTCAACCCAATTTACAATACCACAAGCTAAGTTGGACCTTATCAACTTTATTCTAGATGGCACCCAAACAATGAATGATTATGTGTACTTTGTTTGTGTGTATTTATAAAACCAAGGTTGAAAAGGATGACGACTCTTAGTATGTTCCAGGTTTCGTTTATGATTTTACCAAAATCATTGAAAAAGAATGATGCATGTAGTAGGTATATATTTATGAGCAATTATGAAGCAAAGGGAATGCAAAAGGAACGGAAAACAATGTAATTTTTAAAGATTTGTTATGCATAGGTCAACTTATGCAGGTCATGTGCCGACCTATACATGTCATGTGTCGACCTATAGAGGCGACATGTCAAACAGAGCCTACAGGCTTTAATACTACAGCACATGTGCCGACCTGTAGACCTTATGTGTCAACCTGTAGAAGAAATTTTTTTATATGTGTTGACCTATAATCGTATGTGTCAACCTGTAACAGTGTTTTTCATATTTTTTGATGCATAAAATCATTTCTTGATACATGAATCTTTTTTTAATCCTTTTTCAACATGTTATAATGCTCCATAATGCTAAAATGCACAACTAGACTCAGATGACACGATACAATGTACATAAACGCTAACGATAATTTTGACATCATTCAAAATACACCTAATTGGTAAGTTACACTCACATACTCCCCCTTTTTTATGATGGCAAAGCTTGAGTCGATGCGTTTTCATTTCCATGAAGGCTCCCCCTGAATGTATGCATCATAGTTGCATATACTTCTCTCCCTTTGACAACAATAAAAAGAGAGAAAGCAATCACATTAGTAGTATCACATATATACAATATAGCTCATATACAATATACCAAACAGAGGCAATTGCAAAGTAAAGATCGTGCACTCACATATACGCAAGATACATGAAAATACACAATAGTCATGAACACAAGATAAATAACAACATAACAACATTACACAAGTCTTAATTCAAGGCAATACACATAGTAGAACCATTGTTTCATAAGCAAGCAAATTAGTAACATTGTTAATACATAACTAGAGGCATAACAACCAACAAACGAACAATGCATGAATACACATTCAAGACTTAAGGAAATAAATGATAAGACATGAGACTCAACGACATAAAATCACAACACTTCATCATCGTCCAAGGCCCCCAGGCATTGGCCTTTCTCCCTTATACCATCCTTGTCCTTCATTACGATAGTGAGAGTCCAAGAAATCACACATTTCTCGGTAAAATCGGTCATAATGACCAAAATCCTCTTCTTGGGCCGAGATCATATGATTAATAATAGCAAGAGCAGAAGCATGATTCACATTCATATCATTGTGCATAGACACAAGACTTTCTGTAGAATAGGAAGCAAACGCTTAAAAATTAGCATCTTGTGTAGCCATGTGTTCTTGCATCAGACGAAATATCTCCACTTGAGAAGCCTCAAAGACATCCCGCCTCCTATAATCTTTCGTATACCTCTCATTCTATTTTAGCTGCATTTTCTGAAGCAATGTCATTATGGAAGATGAATCACCAGAACTAGAACCAAAAGTATTACCAGGAGCGTCCCCATGAGTGGCATCTTGTATAACAGTATCACCCTCGGAACATCATGAGAAGCCCCAATTGGTTGATCATCAACCATATGTGTCTCAGCAACATCATCCTCAAACTCTGCAGGATCATCAAAATTATAAATTTTCCTACAATTCTTACTGTCATACCCCAAATTTTACCCTCAGATTCGCTGATGTTTGTCATATCATCGTAATCGTGCCTTTTTCCGTCCATTTTTTTTTGTTATTTTAATTTATTATCCTATTTGAATTTTATCTGTTGTTAATGTTTATTTTCTTTTAGAACTTTAGGTTTTTATTTTATTTAGAACTTTGTTTTTTATTACTTTTAAGCCATTTGATAATTTTAAAATTAATTTTTTTCTTTATTATTATTTTCATTTATTTTTCTTTTTTAGTTGTTATTTTATCATTATTCATTATTAGTTATTATTATTGGTTATTATTATCTTTATTACTATTACTTTTGTTATCATTCTTATTATCATTATTTTTATTTTTACTATTTTTATTATTTATTATTTATTATTTATTTATTATTATTATTATCATTATCTCATTTCATTTTTATTAAGTCAATAGTAGAATCAAAACCATTCCTTCATATACATTTCCCCTCAATACTACAAGTGCTACACTCCATATTCCCAAAACCATCAGCGTATAACTTCTTCTACACCAAAAATAAAATCCCTGCACCATCCTGCTCTATGTTGTACCCGCAAGTCCAAACAAAACAAAGTCAAAATAACCAAGCATCAACAACACAGCAAACCTGTAGAAAAACCAGATCCCAAAACTTACATTATCCGTGCTACCCTCCAAAACACCAAAGCCCGCTTCACACAAACAAGGACAACACATCGAGCCAAACCTGCTCTCACGATGCAAAAAATGAAAACCAAAAAAATCCTATTAACCATGAGCTTGCAAGCCATTTTGAAATCTCCAACATACCAATTCCTGCTCTCACTACCATAACAGAACAAAACGCAAAACTCCACAGGTAAAACATTGACCAAGAAGACCAGCCCTGCACTACTTGAAAGTGACTGAACCTACACAACAAAACAAAACCTGAATCAAGACCCCTGCATCACTCTGTAACACCACAACAAAACAAAGTTGGCACACTGCATAAAATCTGCATTTCAAATAAACCAGAAGAATAAAAAACAAATTAAAAATCGAATAAAAGGGAGGAGAAAACGGATAAAAGAGAGAGGGAGAAAAAGAACATAACAGAGGAACTTGTGAGACCCTTACCTTCCATCTTGTTCTCTTCGGATCCTCTCATATTTTTATGCAAAAAAACCAATAACAACAACTCATAACACCAAATCACCACCTTTGACCTTCAAAAAATCGGCACTGACCCTCACTTCTCCTCTCAACCTCACCTCATTTCCGTTTCCAATTTCCAACAAGCATCGATTGCCACAAAACCACCCTCCATTTTCAAACCTCCGCCTTGTTTTCTTTATCTTTCAAACACAACCTTCAACATCTTCACAACAACTTTCAATGCACAATCACCACACTACTCTTCACAACATCCAAACGCCACCGCAAAACCGCGAGACGAGACGGAGAAAGCGAACGCGACACGAGGCAAGTGGGCTTTGAACGAAAAAGGTTGGTTCGCGTTGATGACGTTTTCGTTTCGTTTTCTTGTTCTTGGTTACGATTGAGAGAAGTGAGTTTAAGGTTGTTTCTTGCTGGTCGATCATGTTTGGGAAGAGAATAGGTAAAGGGATTCGTTCTACTGAAATCATGTTTCTCATTCTTTTCACGCGGCCGTATTCTTTGTTTCTCATTTAGGTTTTATGCTTTGTTGTTACAAGACCCGAGTGGACTACATTTCAAACCGACCCAACATTCTATTTATTTATTTATTAACTTTAGATTTAATTATTTGTTCTTTAAGTGTTTTACTAATTAGTGTTTTAATATTTTGTTTAGAAAGTCTTTATTATATAATTAAATTTGAATTATTCTTTCATATTTTAGAATTAGTATATTTTAGAATTAGAATTAATTTTAGGATTAGAATTAGTTTTAGAATTAGAATTAGTTCATTTAATTGTTTAATTAAAATTAGAATTAGGTATTAGAACTAGTTTAGGTTTTAATTAGAAATTAGTTATTTAGTTTTATTAGAAGTTAGTTAGTTAGTTTTTAAAGGTTGATTTAGTTAATTTTTGTTTTTAGTTCTAGAATTTTTTTTAATTAGTTTTATTTAGAATTTAGTTTGATTGGTTAGTTTAGTTAGAATTTTTAGCTTAGAAATTAGTTTAGTTAGAACTTAATCATTCAATGAGTTTCTTAGTTTAATTAACTTTTAAGTAGAATTTGGTTCATTTTGAATTTTGTTTAATTAGATTTTATTTTTAACTTAATCTTGACATTTCTTCTTTAATCATTTTCCTAATATTCGTTTTTAATTTAATTCTGATTGCATTCACTGTATACATGTTGCTATTCATTTTACTCTTGATACCTGAGTTTCCCTTTTTGTTCCTCTGTTCCTCGCTAATTCCAAAGGAAAGACTCGCTTCCATTGACTGCCATGTCATTTAGGATAACCTTGTCCATCATTCCTTTATCTCACACCGCTGCGCGATCGAGACTTGCCTTCCCTTTTTAACCTAAGCTTAGGTTTAGAGTCGTCGTGCTCTATTTAGGTGTTCCGCCGTGGACACTTTTTTCCCGTTTTACCTAGCCTTAGGTTTGGAGTCGCCGCACTCCATGTAGGTGTCTTGCCATAGACACTTACTTTCCCTTGGAACCTTGACCACAGTCAAGAGTTCCTCACCCTCGTAGTGAAGGGAACTACGGACGCTCTGATTTCTCAAAGTACCTTTTGAGAATACGTAGGCATAGGATTGCGAGATCTTAGCGAGCTACCTTTTTCTTTTTTCCACCTTTTCTTTTTTCACACCTTTCTATTTCTCACCCTTTTACCCCGTAGTAAGGGGAACTGCGAATGCTCTGATTCCATTCCCGTCAGGATACGTAGGCACGAGATGCGACGTATTGGTGAGCATACTTAGTGTATATACCCCTAGGTCTTTACCTTAGCACTTTTCCCTTAGCAAGCAAACTTTAGCATAACATAAATACTAACAAGAGGTTCCTGTAGAGTACTACAGATACTTAGGATGCTAACACCTTTCCTAAGTATAACCAACCCCCGAACTTTAGATCTCTAGATGTGTTCTTACATAGCGCACTTAGGGTTTTTCGATCTTTACCCTTTCCATTGGATAAATCAAAGCTTGGTGGTGAACTTTCATGATTTGTGATTCAAGTAAATTAATAGCTTGACATCCGATTCTCACCGCGACAAAAATGGAAAATTCATTGGGGATCCCCTAAGAAGGTTAAGCCCACCTTGTTTGCATTTCTGTTATCTTACATGTTTGCTTGCTTGTATCCTTGTACATATTTATATCTGTATATATATCTGTTTGTGCTTGGGTTTTCTATATGCAGGGTTGTTACTTTGAGTGGTAAGGATATGTCCTATACCCGAACTTGAGCGTACCTATGATAGGATGGTGATATATTCAAGGAGACTTTGAGGGAGTCGATTCCCGAAAAAGTTGACTTGAGAAACCATCGCTCAGTGGAGGCCCTCTTGGGAGTAGTCGTGTTAAACGAGTTATTCGCGTAATCATTGCTACTTTCGACCTAGGAGCCCATGACACTGATGACCTTTAGTCACCTTTTCACCCCACTTTAGCCTCTTGGGACGTAGTGCGATGACTATGACGGAGTAGTCTCAAAATAGTTGATACGTGATACTACACTCGGACGAGACTCTCTTGAGAATATTATTGACTACCAAGTTATTTGGGAAATCGATAGTATCCGAAAGATGGGTTGTTGACTCTGGGAACTTTTTAGAACCCTGTTCTATGGATACAATAACCCTAGTACACACCCTGTGGTTGGTTCTTTACCTAGACTCTATGCTGTGATATCGAACCTTTGGTCCTGTTGCATGTGTTTTGCATCCTGTTTGCATTGCATTGCATATCATTTGCATCTTTGCATGATTCATTGCATGCGTCTATTTATCTAGTGACGCATATCCAGTTGTCTCTATCTTCCAGTGTCACTTGTGAGTCGTCAAGCTGATTCCTCGACACCGATACCGGACTAGAGCTAACTATAGACACAAGATGTCAGAGCAAGAGGTACACAACGCTGAGATCCGAATGAAGATCGACGACCTTAAGTCAAGCATAACTAAACTCACTGAGAAGCTCCAAGTCTTGATTGCTAGAGGAGAGCAACCTCAAAGAACAGTCATCCAGGAAGTTTCAAGTGTTGATCCTCCACCTGTTCAAATTCCACCTTCAACTTGGCCCGAGTTTGGTTTGCCACGCAACTACTCTCCACCGATTGCATCTACTGCTATGGTTGGTCAGACTGCTATGCCAGTTTTTCAAGCTCCTGTTTTCGCCGAGCCCAGATCTGTGGTCCATGCTATTCCACAGAATGTTCGAGCACCCTTTGAGAATCCCCTCTATGAGTACAATGCTGCCAGTGCTCAGGATGAAGACCGTGAAGACTTTGTTGAACCTGAAGTTGTCCGAGAGCAGTTTCAGACCATCGACAAAAGACTTAAAGTCGTGGAGGGCAATGAGTTCTTTAATGTGGATGCAGATAACATGTGCCTGGTTTCCGACCTCGTTATTCCATCCAAGTGCAAAGTTCCCGAGTTTGTGAAATATAAGGGCTACTCTTGTCCAAGGGCTCATTTGGTCATGTACTTTCGCAAGATAGTTGCTTATACCAACAATCAGAAACTGCTTATCCACTGTTTTCAAGACAGCTTGAGTGGAGCCTCACTCAAATGGTATATGAGTCTCGAGCAAAACTCCATCCACTACTTCCAAGATCTTGCAAATGCCTTCATGAAGCTGTATAAGTATAACCTCAACATGGCTCCTGATCGTCACCAGCTTTAAAATATGACTCAACATGAGAAGGAATCTTTTAAGGAGTACGCTCAGTGCTGGAGGGAGTTGGCTTCCCAAGTTGAACCTCCTTTGGCTGAAAAGGAACTGACTGGAATGTTTATGGATACTCTGTCCCCATTCTGCTGGGAGAAGATGATTGGAAATGTTTCCTCTAATTTCACTGATTTGGTAACTATTGGCCAAAGACTCGAGGAAGGACTCAAGAATGGAAAAGTGTCCAAGGCTGTTGAATCTTCCAATGGTGCGAAGAAATCCTATGGGAATTTTCAGAAGAAGAGGGAAGATCAAACTAACACTGTCATGATTGAAACAAGAAGGCCTCGTCCTAGACCTCAATATGCTGATCACCCTGCTATTGCTGTTGTTACTCCTGTGGTTACTGCTCCACGACCAGCTCAAGCTCCCCAACGTCTGGCTGTAAGACATAATCAGTACCGTAATAAGAATCAATTTGATCCTATTCCCATGTCGTACACTGAACTTTATCCTGGTCTGGTTCAGAAAGGGTTGATTACCATAAGGACTATGCCTCCTCCTCCAAATCCTCTTCCAGCCGGCTATAGGGCTGATCTTCATTGTGAATACCATCAAGGTGTTGCAGGCCATAACTTGGAAGGTTGCTTTGCGTTGAAGGCTAGATTACAAGAGCTGATCAGAAATAAAATCCTCTCCTTTTGGGACTCCAATCCTAATGTCCAGAACAACCCTCTTCCAGGGCATGCCAAGTGAAGCTTTAGTCGACTTCAACAAACTATCCTCCTAAAAGCTAGTGTTTCAAACAGACCAGCTCACCCCTGTTGCTGATTAGTCACTAGGCCTTGTTTCTTGTTGTTTGCATTTTCTTTATTTTTGTAATGGTTGTTTGCCTTCAAATGATGTTTGTACTTTCGTTGATTAATGAAATGAGCATTGCAACTTTTGATTCAATTCATTTGTGTTTGCTATTTACATCTTTATGCTTTCTTTTTCAAAAAAAAAATTTTATCTCTTGTCCACTTTCATTTTGATTATGCAAATATTGGAGGGGGGATGATGAAAACACTATACTCATAATTGTTGGTATGCTTTCAAATAAACTTTGCTGACGATGTAAGGCATTGTTTCTAATCCCCAAACACTGGAGAGATAAGGATTTAATCCTTAGTCATCCACTTCGAGCCTAGAAGTAGGAGTTTCTTTCTTTAAAAATAACCACAATCTTAACCTTGGGATGGGTAGTTCTCAGTTAGCTTGGTTGTGCGTCCATGCAAGACACCTTTCATATAAGGGTTGCACTCACAAATTTTCCTTCGCACACATCAAGTGAGTGTCGAAGATGTCCTTCAAGTCAAATGCCAATGATGGTTCACCATAATCATTAAGCTGGCTAGCCACTTTCCTTACCCAAAGAATGAGCCGAGTCCCTTTCAAGGCAAAAGCTAAGAAAGATGGGAAGCTCATGACCTTGCCTTATACAAAAAGGTTTGTATGACAACCAAAAGAGGAAATCTTTAAATTCTTCATCCAGAAAGTCCTCAATGGCAAACATTGGTAAGGAAGTAGTGACTGCCATTTCAAAGTCCCTTGACTTCTGAACCATCATCATTACTATCATCGGTATAATTCCAACCTGTGGGAACTTGAGCGCATAGTCTGAGTTAACTGAACGTAGGATTGGAAGTTCATCACGAAGATTGGATGGGTACATATAAACTTAGAGCCTTTATCCTTTGTTTCATAAACCATGAACCAGGACACGTTACAACCCTCAAAAGACCTAACTGAAGCAAGGTTATTTTGAAAGCATACTACAGCAAGGTTGCGTAAACTGACTCCAAAAGTCTTTGCAGATAATTTGTTTTGGCATCACACCTGTGCTTTACCTTTCACTTTGATGTCTTGAACCGCCGTGTTCAGACCAATGACTCATTTTGCTTTGCATCTTCCAAAAAATAATTTTGATTTCAAAAGTTGCATGACTTTGCTTTAAAATGACCATGTTTGTAAAAATACTTTTGCTTGCAAACTGGCTTTCCTCTCAAGGAATTTTTAAACAATTAAGAAACTTGGTCGGTGATCCTATCAGGGGCAAGTCCTTCTCAGAATTGGTTTATCCAGAAGACCTTTCAAGACCCATACTAGGGCAAGCTTTCTAAGAGCACCGTGAGCAGTCATTACAGAATCAGACAGGCTGAAGCAATGATCAGCTCATCTACAACAGTCAGCTAATTTGGGGCATGTTACTTGAAGAATCCCCAAGCATCTCTCCATCCTTCCTACAAGGATCATCAACTTGATACAGTTTACCAGTGTGGCAGAGATGTGTTCGGTAGTAGCATCTTTAGTCCCCGAGCAGAATGGTAGTGATCTCCGTGTTAAGGAATCGGTCTTCCAGTTTTGTCTTCTCCCTAAAAGAGTCGAGTTGTGTCGTCAGCATCTGCATTTGCATTTGATCATATATCATAGCATAATTCATACCATATGCATAGCATGAGCATTTCATCCTCATTTGCATTTCCCCCGAGGTCGTGTTGTTATCCATGTCTTACCTTGTGGTCAAAGTCTAACTTACTTGGCACCTACCAAACAGAGGTTGTCATGTATATCCAATGCTTTCTTGGGTATCTCTTTGTTCACATTCATCCAATGCTTTCTTGGATACTGTGATTCCTTTTATTCAATGGTTTCTTGGGTATCTCTTTGTTCACATTCCTTTAATGCTTTCTTGGATATTGTGATTTCTTTACATCCAATGCCTTCTTGGATTTCACCTTTTTATCTCATTCTCGTCTGATGCTTTCTCAAATATTATGAGTTCGCCTTTCATTCAAAGCCATTATTGGATGTCTGGTGTCTTTCTGTCCAATGCCTTCTTGGATTACCCCTTTTTATCTCATTCTCATCTGATGCCTTCTTAGATATTATGAGTTTACCTTTCATTCAAAGCCATTATTGGATGACTGGTTTCTTTACATCCAATGCCTTCTTGGATTACACTTTTTATCTCATTCTCATCTGATGCCTTCTCAGATATTATGAGTTTGCCTTTCATTCAAAGCCATTATTGGATGACTGGTTTCTTCGCATTCAATGTCATTCTTGAATGTAGTCTTTGTTCACTTTTATCTAAAGCCACTATTAGATATTATGATTATACCTTTCATTCAAAGCCATTATTGGATTACTGGTTTCTTCGTATCCAGTGCTTTCTTGGATCCCTACTTTGTTCACTTTCATCTAAAGCCGTTATTAGATATTGTGATTACACCTTTCATTCAAATCCATGATTGGATGTCTGGTTTCTTTTGCCATCTGATGCTCTTCCGGATGTGCCTTTCTCTTTCTGATGTTCTTCCAGATTGAGTTTTTATTATCTGATGTTCTTCCAGATATATTGTTGCTTATACGATGCTCTTCCGGATATGTCTTCAAAAATTTTCTCAGTCTTTCTTCTCACCTCATTCAATGATCTTCTGAGTGTTGTGACTCTTTTCCATCCAGTTCTATTCATGGATGATAACTGTTGATTCCCCAATGGAGACCATCTTTTCGGTGCTGCATCCATTGAGGATCTTGTGTTATCTTTTCTTTCTAAAGTGTCAGACGATCACGCTTGAACCAGTTGCTTCATCACTTTAGGTTTCCCCCAGTTTTATTTCAGTTTCCCCGGTGTTGTTGTCTTCCCCAATGAGTGTTTGCTCATTGGGTGGACTTTGTACCTGTCTGCTTTCGTTTTCGTCTGCATTTTCGCATTTATCCTTCCATCATTTTCATCATGCTAGAGTTCATAGCATGTAAGCATTGTTGTTTAGTTTTCTTTTGTCCATAGCATTGCATGTCAGTGCATCTGAGGGCAAAATTTTCGGTAATCTATATTTAAGTACCTTCCACCATGATTTCATGAAGATTACCATCACTCATGTCATCCGGTGAAGATATTTGAATAGGGGCATCTGTCATACCCCAAATTTTACCCTCAGATTCGCTGATGTTTGTCATATCATCGTAATCGTGCCTTTTTCTGTCCATTTTTTTGTTATTTTAATTTATTATCCTGTTTGAATTTTATCTGTTGTTAATGTTTATTTTCTTTTAGAACTTTAGGTTTTTTTTTTATTTAGAGCTTTGTTTTTTTATTACTTTTAAGCCATTTGATTAATTTTAAAATTAACATTTTTTCTTTATTATTATTTTCATTTATTTTTCTTTTTGATTTGTTATTTTATCATTATTCATTATTAGTTATTATTATTGGTTATTATTATCTTTATTACTATTACTTTTTTTATCATTCTTATTATCATTTTTTTATTTTTACTAATTTTATTATTTATTATTTATTATTTATTTATTATTATTATTATCATTATCTCATTTCATTTTTATTAAGTCAATAGTAGAATCAAAACCATTCCTTCATATACTCTTCCCCTCAATACTACAAGTGCTACACTCCATATTCCCAGAACCATCAGCGCATAACTTCTTCTACACCAAAAACAAAATCCCTGCACCATCCTGCTCCATGTTGTACCCGCAAGTCCAAACAAAACAAAGTCAAAATAACCAAGCATCAACAACACATCAAACCTGCAGAAAACCAGATCCCAAAACTTACAATATCCGCACTACCCTCCCAAACACCAAAGCCTACTTCACACAAACAAGGACAACACATCCGAGCCAAACCTGCTCTCAAGATGCAAAAAATGAAAACCAAAAAAATCCTATTAACCATGAGCTTGCAAGCCATTTTGAAATCTCCAACATACGAATTCCTGCTCTCACTGCCATAACAGAACAAAATGCAAAACTCCACAGGTAAAACATTGACCAAGAAGACCAGCCCTGCGCTACTTGAAAGTGACTGAACCTACACAACAAAACAAAACCTGAATCAAGACCCCTGCATCACTCTGCAACACCACAACAAAACAAAGCTGGCACACTGCATATCTGCATTTCAAATAAACCAGAAGAATAAAAAACAAATTAAAAACCGAATAAAAGGGAGGAGAAAACGGATAAAAGAGAGAGGGAGAAAAAGAACATAACAGAGGAACTTGTGAGACCCTTACCTTCCATCTTGTTCTCTTGGGATCCTCTCATATTTTTCTGCAAAAAAACCAGTAACAACAACTCATCACACCAAATCACCACCTTTGACCTTCAAAAAATCGGCACTGACCCTCACTTCTTCTCTCAACCTCACCTCCTTTTCGTTTCCAATTTCCAACAAGCATCGATCGCCACAAAACCACCCTCCATTTTCAAACCTCCGCCTTGTTTTCTCTATCTTTCAAACCCAACCTTCAACATCTTCACAACAACTTTCAACGCACAATCACCACGCTACCCTTCATAATATCCAAATGCCACCGGAAAACCGCGAGACGAGACGGAGGGAGCGAACGCGACACGAGGCAAGTGGGCTTTAAACGAAAAAGGTTGGTTCGCGTTGATGACGTTTTCGTTTCGTTTTCTTATTCTTGGTTACAATTGAGAGAAGTGAGTTTGAGGTTGTTTTCTTGCTGGTCGATCGTGTTTAGGAAGAGAATAGGTAAAGGAATTCGTTCTACTGAAATCATGTTTCTCATTCTTTTCACGCGGCCGTATTCTTTGTTTCTTATTTAGGTTTTATGCTTTGTTGTTACAAGACCCGAGTGGACTACATTTCAAACCGGCCCAACATTCTATTTATTTATTTATTAACTTTAGATTTAATTATTTGTTCTTTAAGTGTTTTACTAATTAGTGTTTTAATATTTTGTTTAGAAAGTCTTTATTAATTAATTAATTTGAATTATCCTTTCATATTTTAGAATTAGTATATTTTAGAATTAGAATTAATTTTAGGATTAGAATTAGTTTTAGAATTAGAATTAGTTTATTTAATTTTTTAATTAAAATTAAAATTAGGTATTAGAACTAGTTTAGGTTTTAATTAGAAATTAGTTATTTAGTTTTATTAGAAGTTAGTTAGTTAGTTTTTAAAGGTTGATTTAGTTCATTTTTGTTTTTAGTTCTAGAATTTTTTTTTTAATTAGTTTTATTTAGAATTTGGTTTGATTGGTTAGTTTAGTTAGAATTTTTAGCTTAGAAATTAGTTTAGTTAGAACTTAATCATTTAATGAGTTTCTTAGTTTAATTAACTTTTAAGTAGAATTTGGTTCATTTTGAATTTTGTTTAATTAGATTTTATTTTTAACTTAATCTTGAAATTTTTGCTTTAATCATTTTCCTAATATTCGTTTTTAATTTAATTCTTATTGCATTCACTGTATACATGTTGCTATTCATTTTACTCTTGACAACTGAGTTTCCCTTTTTGTTCCTCTGTTCCTCGCTAATTCCAAAGGAAAGGCTCGCTTCCATTGACTGCCATGTCATTTAGGATAACCTTGTCCATCATTACTTTATCTCACGCCGCCCCGCGATCGAGACTTGCCTTCCCTTTTTAACCTAACCTTAGGTTTAGAGTTGTCGTGCTCTATTTAGGTGTTCCGCCACAGACACTTCTTTCCCGTTTTACCTAGCCTTAGGTTTGGAGTCACCGCACTTCATGTAGGTGTCTTTCCATAGACACTTACTTTCCCTTGGAACCTTGACCACAGTTAAGAGTTCCTCACCCCCGTAGTGAGGGGAACTACGGATGTTGTGATTTCTCAAAGTACCTTTTGAGAATACATAGGCATAGGATTGCGAGATCCTAGCGAGCTACCTTTTTATTTTTTCCACCTTTTCTTTTTTCACACCTTTCTATTTCTCACCCTACCCCATAGTGAGGGGAACTACGAATGCTCTGATTCCATTCTCGTCAGGATACGTAGGCACAAGATGCGACGTCTTGGCGAGCATACTTAGTGTATATACCCCTAGGTCTTTACCTTAGCACTTTTCCCTTAGCAGGCAAACTTTAGCATAACACAAATACTAAGAAGAGGTTCCTGTAGAGTACTACAGATACTTAGGATGCTAACACCTTCCCTAAGTATAACCAACCCTTGAACCTTAGATCTCTAGCTGTGTTCTTACATAGCGCACTTAGGGTTTTTCGATCTTTACCCTTTCCTTTGGATAAATCAAAGTTCGGTGATGAACTTTCATGATTTGTGATTCAAGTTAATAAATAGTTTGATATCCGATTCTCACCGCGACACTTACCCATACAGAAGTAGTACGCCCGACGATTTGTATCCCAAAAGTAGCCCATGTTTGTTAGCGTTCATTGAGAGAACTCTTGAATTAAAGCAGGAGATTTATAGACAAGATTTGGCCTACCAATATAGAAGTAATTGAGAATCTTGGCAATCATGGAGACATAGAAAAATGAGATCCCCTTGTTACGTTCCTTGATGGCGAACATGCAAGACACAAAGTAATTGGCCCAACAATTTTTGACCTTGTTCAGAAGAATATAGGCCAGATGAATTTCAAAATTGTCTACAAGTGAGAACCTGGCATTCTTTGGGCGCAAGACATGAGACACTAGCCACATCAAAATTCTAGGAACCATCTTCAATTGACCAGTAGTAATAGGATCATAGCAATCATCGGGACGAGGATCTCTAAGTAGCTCATTCACATGAACATTCAACTTCATCATTAACATCATCATCAATAATAGTAATACCGGACAAAGTCTTCCAAAGATTATTAGTGATCCTATAAACCTTATTACCTATGGTAAATTTGAAACACGAACCTTGCTTATCATGTAACCCAGATTAGAATACACGAATGAGGTCCTCATTATAGTCTTGAGCAAGCTCCAGAAAATAATCAATTTGTTGATGCGAAATAAGACTAACACCATTCAGAATATCCAAACTTCCAACCGTAATATCTTTCCAAACATATTGCTTCACGACAAGCCGACGTTGATGTTTTTCACCAAATTCCTTAGCACACTTGGACGAAACCAATGAAAAAGGAGATTCTGCAACTGTAGAAGAAGTATTTGGCTTACTGTTACCTTTAGGATCACCATTGGATTTAGAAAGCTTAGGTGCCATGGATAATTTGAGCTAATACAGTTCACACACCAACTGTTCGACGAAAAGTGTTAACACGAAGTGAAAGAGTTTGAGAGATAATTGAATACTTACAAACTCAACTCAGACAAATAACCACAAACAAACACAAAGAAGTGAATAGAAACCAAACTGGAGGAAATTTGGAGTTTTTGGAAAATTTGAGTTAATGAGAGATTTTGAAGATGAAATGAGGATAATTGATGATAATGTCAATGATATGTTAGAAATATGAATGTAGATAGTGATTGGAGAATGAATAAAGCAAGAGGTAATGATGGTTTTAAGTGTTTGCAAGATTGAAGTGAAGATGAATAGATTAGGGAGATTTGGTGCAAGTATGAGAGGAAAAGAGGAGTGAAGAAAAATGACTCAAAATATGACTTATGATCCGACCTCTGAATGCTTGTGCCGACCTATCAACGTTATGAGTTGACACATATTGAATCTAAATAAAAAAAGTCAAACATTAATCCTACGTGTCGACCTATACAAGCATGTGTCGACGCATGACTGAGCCAATTTTGAAAATTTCAAAAATTTGTTTTCACGTGTCGACCTATGAAACCCAAAACTTGAAAATTTTGATACATATAAATTTGTAATGACTTAGAAAGACTTGACCTGACTTATGCATAACTAATGGATGAGAGACACATGTATATGATTGTTTTTCATGATTTGCTAGCCAATAATATGCAAACATACAAATGTAAGCATGATAAAATAAAAGATATATATCACATGTGAAAATATTATGAATGAGATCACTATAAGCATATTAAATGAAACACACAATGGTCACACGTGAAATTTTTGGAAGTGAACACTCATAACATGTATCATACACACCATATATCATATACCTTTAAATAAACAAGTAAAAGAGGAAACTTACTTACAAAGCGAAAATTGAAACGATACTACCTCACCGTACGAAGAATGGAGGATGCACATGCATTCCACAAGAAACTCTCGAACGAAAGTTGGAATAAATGAAAAATGTGCCACGAACCAATAACAACAATCTTACCACATTTCACTTTGACAAAGTATCCAATATTGTAATTTGCAATGAATCCACGAAAGAAAGATTATTGATTTGATGATCATCCTTTTTGGTTGGACTTTCAATCTTGTCTCTTTCATGATAGCTATCTCACTCCTCCTAAAGCTTCATTGACTTAGGTTGATCAATCCCTTTTTCAATGTTCTTGAGTATGTCTCATAAAGATAAGCCTTTTGCATGAAATGAAATACTTTTTCTAGATTTCTTGGATGGAGGCATTACAAGTAGTCTACACACTTTTACCAATTAAGGAACACTAGATGTTGACGCCTTTAGTAACACAACTCTTCTTCCTTGCCACAAAGTCAAAGAAAAAAGGAGATGTCACCCGTATTATGTCTTGAGCAACTATAAACGAGATCTCATACTCTCTTTATAGAGCCAAGACATTTATCCTACAAAATCAACAAGAAGTGCTAGGTACCCAGTCTTCATTGGATCCTTGGGGGTGAGTGAAACCTTGGTTGCATTTAGGCAACTATTGAAAAACGCCTTTAGGCACAAGAAATTTCCTAAATTTTCATTTTACAATGGCATGACCCTTTTTGCAGCAAAAATAAAAAGTTAAATGGTGAGAAGAATGGCCTTTTCTATTTTAATATTTTTCAACAAAGATATACATTTTATACGGATTATGAGAAGACATTTTATATTTAGTAGTATCAATAGCAAAAGTGGCCTTTAGTTGTAATGCCTTGTCCAATTTAGCTTTAAGAGTGTTTACCTCTTTTTGCCAAATATGACAAGTTTCACAACTGAACCATGACGATTCATCATCCTCATCTTTAACTCTTTGAAGATATACGATATATTGCTTAAGAGCTTCCATTTTCTTTTCGGTTTCCAAAACTTTAACTTCTAAATGTGCAAAGATTCTTTTGTTTGAAGTTGACTTTTTGAAAGCATCTATGGCTTCTCTATGTAGATTTTCAAAAGCTTTTTGCAATTTAGCATAACATAATTGATCAACATTTTCATATTTAGAGTGACTTACATTCTTTTTCTTCTTTCCATGAGAGTAGGCCGAGGGACAACCATTTGATAATTCTTCCTCATCCCTTGAGCTTTCATCACTTGAGGAACCGCTATCACTTTTCCACGCAATATAAGATCTTCTATGCTTGCTAGATTTCTTGTGATGGCCTTTCTCTTTGTCTTTCTCTATCAATGGACACTCCAACTTTGGCATAATTATAACATGAACGTCTTGATATTCCTTTCTTGTCATCATCTACCTTTGATGAGTTTGATTGTCTTCTAAACTTGATGAGGTTTTCGTCCGAGAACTTTACACCATTTCTTTTGATGTACTTGTTGAATCTTTACAAAAAGTCCCATATCTTCTTCATCTGAATTCTCGTCATCTCTTGTTTTACAATCACCTTGATCATTATTTGAGGACTTTAATCTTGAAGTCTTTAGAACAATAGAATTCTTTTCTTCCTCCTTGTATTTACCTTTCTACTTCTTCATCTTCTTTTCATGCTTTTCCAAGCAAGTGAGTTCTTGCTCATGTTCTTCTAGCTTACCAAATAGAGTTGTGAGATCAAGTGTCTTAAGATCATTCGCTTCTTTGATTGCGGTGAACTTGGGTTGGCATTCCCTATTAAGACATCTCAAAACCTTATTAGTAGATATATCATTGGAGATAGGATTACCTAGAGCCTTCAAGTGATTGATAAGATGTATGAACCTCTTTTGCATTTCGGCAATGGTTTCACCATGCTTCATGTGAAATAGTTCAAACTCTTGATTTAAGGTATCAATCCTAGCTTGTTTGACCTCATCAGTTCCCTCATGGGAAACTTATAATGCATCCCATATAGCTTTGGCGGTCTCACGATGAGAGACACGATAATATTCATCAACACCAAGTGTCGATGTGAGAATATTTTGTGCCTTCCAATCATGTGACCACAATTTCTTATCAATATCATTCCATTGTGCTTCAAGTTTAGGTACGACGAAACCTTGAGCATTGGTCATTGTAATTTGATTAGGACCATTCATGATGGCATCCCATATACCCTTGTCGGCCGAGTTGACAAGAATACATATACAAGTTTCCAATAGCCATAGTTTTCACCGGTGAATATTAGCGCTCTATTGTACGCGCCTTTAGGTTTGGTAGCCATTTTCTAAAAAACAAGTATTGAAGCAGATAATTAACTGGAGCTCTGATACCACTTGTTAGATGAAGGCAACTTATCTAGAATGGGGGTGAATATATCCTCAAAAAAAATTCAATGAAAACTATTTTTAAAACGTTAGCTAGCGAAAATAACTTGGATTGATTCGTCTAAACTAAACCGTTATCGAAAATCTCGGATATGCATATGTGAAAACAAATAGAGGATAATTATAATCAACTTTAATCAATATGTTTTAATCACAATCACTAGAAAGCTACTTAACAAGCAATTCTATTTCCAATAATAAATGAAACAAAAATACAATTGAAACAAATTATCGAACACCTTGTGTGCAATCGATTATGTTTGAGATTTTGTATAATTTTGTTAATATTTAAATCCAACCACAATCAAAATGATTGTGATCAATTCAAGAAAGCACTTTTCATATTATTTTCAAAAGAAATCACCAAACAAATTAATCACACAAATGATGAACATGACAATTTGCAAAAGAAATGTAAAAGAGATAGAGAAAGAGAGAGAATACACAAGGATTTGTTTAGGAAGTTCCCCAGCCGGCCTCGCTATGGGTACGTTTTCCCTCAGTTTGAATTCGAATTAAGATCATGAAATTAACCTTACTTTGCAAAAGTAGTTTACAATAGAAATGTAGCAATGCAACCCTGCAAACACTAAGTTTGATGTTGATCCTAGCATTTTATCTTCCTTTGATCTGAGCTTTATCAAGTTGCCCAACAATGCCAATCTAATTCACCGTCTCACGCTACTCCTTTGCAAGAACCTCAGCTTTTCAAAGCCCTCACTCGATCGAATCCAAATTGCATAATTGTTGTAACCTAAGATTTACCAAGATGATCCACCGTCTCACGCTACTTCTATGCAAGAACCACAACCCTTCAAAGCCTTCACTCGATCGAATCCAAACATGAGTAATCTTGTCCAAAACCTTGAAATCCACACTTTGTTCTTGAAGGAAAATCCCACCTTTGCTGTCTTATTTGAAACCCCCCCTAAGATCTCAACCCAATTTACAATACCACAAGCTAAATTGGACCATATCAACTTGATTCTAGATGGTACCCAAACAATGAATGATTATGTGTACTTTGTTTATGTGTATGCATTAAACCAAGGTTGAAGATGATGACGACTCTTAATATGTTCCAGGTTTCATTTATGATTTTACCAAAATCATTGAAAAAGAATTATGCATATAGCAGATATATATGTGTGTGTGTGAGTGTGTGTGTGTGTGTGTGTGTGTGTGTATGTGTGTGTGTGTGAGCAAGTATGAAGCAAAAGAAATGGAAAACAATGCATTTTTTTTAATATTTTTGATCCATAGGTTGACCTATGCAAGTCATGTGCCGACCTATACAAGTCATGTGTCGACCCGTAGAGGCGGCACATCAAACAAAGCCTACAAACTTTAATATTGCAACACATGTGCCGACCTTTAAACTCCATGTGTCGACCTGTAGAAGAAAAATTCTTCTATGTGTTGACCTATAATCGTATGTGTCAACCTGTAACATTGTTTCACATTTTTGTTGCATAAAATCATTTCTTGAAGCATGAATCTTTTATAATTGGATTGCTTTGATCTTCAATTACGAGTGCTCATGAAAATCTCTGTTCTCCGAATCCCTTGAAAGCACCAATTCTTATCATAAAACTCTTCCGTAGTCTAAAAGTCATTTTTCCTTTCTCAAAAAGTGTCTTAAATACTCTCAGGTTTAATACACTAATGGGGAAATGTCCAAAATACCCTCAAGGATCCATAAGGTCAAAAATCCCAGAAAATAAGAAGATGATATGACACAGCCAACATGGGCCGTGTCAGCTGACACGGGCGACCGTGTTGGCCCCCTAGCATCTTGATGAAAATTTTGTTTGCTCCAGACCTGCTGACATGGGTCGTGCCAGGTGACACGGGCACCCGTGTCAGCCCACTTCCAAACCACTAAAAAATTTATCTTTTGATCTCCTGCTGACACGACCCGTGTCAGGCCACTGGCTCCCTTCTAAAACACTTCCGAATTCTTGCGATTTTTCTCGTTTTTTCGCTCCGATTCCTCATGAAAGTTTTATATGAACCTGAAAACACTAAAGGACACAACCAAGACATAAAATGCGGTAAAAGAGATATAAAACAAATAAATAATAACAAAAAATTAACTAAAACACCCAGTAAACTAACGTATGAAAACCACCGATCAAACTCCCCCAAACTTAAATTGTTGCTTGACCTCAAGCAACAAGCTTACATACAGACTTTCTAGTCAAACGGTACCATTCAAATGAAAAACTTGTGAAGGTAAGGTGCGTCGATACTCATACGTGAGCCTTTGTTCCGAACGGCTAAAACTAGTTATCTTTGTACTCGTTCGTTAACGAAGGTATTACACAAACACATACCACGGTAGAACCACACACCTAAATCCACTTTTTGGTCACCTCTCCAACTATGCTTTGGGCTTAAGTCTTTTCTTCGATTTTCTACCCTTTTCATTTGGATAATCAGATTAAGGCATTTTTGATCGATTTCTCTCACATGTACAAGATTGATCAAGACTTTTTCCAGACATAATTATTCTTCTTCTTCTCGTGCATTGGTGTTTATTAGTCCACTTTGGGACGACAACTGAGACTCAACCGCTGTTAGTCTGAATAACCGGGTGAGGGTTACCCAACTTAGAAGGATCGGTTGTCTTTATCGCCATTTTTCACTTGTTTTTTTTCGGTGCCTTAAATCATGCTCTCAATCAACCCTATACATGCAATTCTTCTTTTTTCATGTCGGACTATCACTATGAACTAATCGGGGAATACTTCTCAAATCCAAGTACTATGGCACAAATCTACACGTTGGACTCGTTTTCTTACTCCGGGGATTCTAGGGCATTTGACTCATACCTAAGTTATCGAACTTTCCCATTGTCCCTATTCATGGCCTTCCTTCCCTCAAACGCTATATACTTTCCTAACTACCTCACACAACACAACATTCATAAGAAAGAAAAAAAATTTTACCCCGGTGCTCATTCGGGGAAAATTCAGAGCGGTTTCCATAAAACAACACACAAAACAGACATGTCACGTACAAAAAGGAAAAACTCAAAGCAGTAAATCCTCCCCAAAACTTGAATTACACATTGGCCCTAATGTGTTAGAACAAGAGCGAGAGAGGTCACTCACAGAGATCCTTACTAAGGATGCCGAAGGTAATGCAACACCACTGCTACATCATCGTTTGCACATGTAGGATCCAGATTATTTCCTGCAACCAAAACAAAATAAACAGCAAAAATAAAGTAATTAATCAGACAAGTGTGGGTTGCCTCCCACGTAGCGCTTCGTTTAACGTCACATGGCTCGACGGGTCACTCCCCAATATTATGGGGGATACTTCCGCTTACAAGTTTTGTTGCTTGACCTTTCCGCAATAGAGGAACTGTCATGCTCAGAGACAAGAGCTACATTGTGATTCAACTCTCGTCCAACTTCCACATCCTTCCTTAGATGTTTCTTCCTCTTCTTGACTTCTAGGCTGGACTTTGGAGTCGTACTGTATGCAATAGATGACTCAAATGCTGCAACCTTATAGATTATTCTAGAGACTTTTTCATGAAGTGGTTTTGATCTTTTTCTCTTTTCCACTGTTCGGACCATTCTAACTGAGGGGTGGTGACTTTCCTCTTGACCTTGCTTCTCGAGCTCCAACACTTTTAAGGTTATTTCCTCCTCAAAATATTTCAAGGTTAGAGTACCAGCTTCAATATCCACACTGCACCGACTAGTCATCAAGAATGGTCGACCCAGTATGATAGTCGTCTTCTCATCCTCAGGAAGATCAATGATCTCAAAGTCCACTAGATAGGTGAAGTTATCAATACTCACAAGCACATCTTCTGCTAAGCCGTATGACCGCTTGGTCGTGTGGTCAGCAAACTTCAGATTTGTTCCCATTTCACTTATTTTTCCTATACCCAGCTTCTTGAAAATTGAGAGAGGCATGAGAATCATGCTAGCACCCGAATCAATCAGGACTTTCTAAAAAGTTATGTCCTTTATAGTACAGGGGATTGATACGGAACCAGGATCTTTCTGTTTGATGGGAATTCTCCTACCTTGTGATCCCTCACTACTCTCCTCAATAATACTTTTTAGCTCATCTCCACTAGGTCTCTTTTTCACAATAACCTCCTTCATGAATTTCTTATATAGATGCATTTGTTCGAATGCTTCAAAGAAGGGCATATTTATCACTAACTTTTTGAACAATGAGCTAAATTTCTCAAAGTCCTTTTCTTGTGACTCCTTCTTTGTCACTCTTGAGGGGTACGGTAACTTGGTCTTTGATTTAACCGCCACTTTCCTTTTCTCTTCGGTTGGCTTTATTGGTGGCCTGGCTTCTTCTGGCTCTCTCTGATTTTCTCGCACTTCCAGATCCACCAATATACACTGATACTCATTGGTTGCCCCTTCTTCTTCTTCTGTAACTTTCCGGCTTCTTGTGGTAACAACATTGACATTCTCATGATTCTTCAGATTTGGTATTGTGGCACTTGGGAGGGTGCCCGGTGCTTGAGAATTTGCAAATTGTTGAGCTATCTGACCCAATTGAACCTCCAGATTTTTGATGGAGGCTGTGGTATTCCTATGGTTATTTCGGGTCTCTTCCTGGAATTGCATGTTATGAGCTACCATCCTCTCAATGGCAATCTCCCACTGTGCGTTTTGGGGAGCTTGTTGCTGCTGTGGGTATTGGTGTTGATTCTGATCTGTCCAGGAGAAGTTAGGATGATTCTTCCACCCTGGATTATAAGTTTGAGCGTAGGGATTATTCTGCTTCAGGAATTTTATCTCTTCAATTTGTTGCAGAGTCGCAACACAATGTGCAGTATAATGGGGTCCACTACAAATCTCACAACTCATGGGTTATAGCCTTTAACCTTCTTTCAACTTCCGCAGCAATCTGATCTTCTACCTTCACAACCTGATTATTCAACTTCAAGTCAATCAGACCCTCAGGTTTACTCACACTTCAATCATATAACTCCAAATGCTCATTAGCCGCAATAGCTTCAATAATCTTCTTGATACCAGTTGCGATGGTGAAGTTGGATGATCCACCAGCAGCTGTATCAATAAGTTGCTTAGTTTTCAATCGGAGGCCATTTACGAACATTTGTATCTGTTCAGTTTGATCCATGTTGTGAGTCGGGCAGGCTACCAAAATTTTCTTGAACCTCTTGTAGGAGTCGCTGAGTGATTCTTCGTCCTTCTAGTTAAAGTTCACAATATCATATCTTTTTCGGATATAAACAGAGGCCGGAAAATACTCATTCAGAAATGCCTTCTCCATCTCTTCCTAAGTGGTAATACTCCCACTAGGTAACGAGTAGAACCACTCTTCAGCATCTTCCGAAAGAGTGAAAGGAAACATTCTTAACTTTTTTGCTTCCTCGGTGTGCCCATCAATCTTGAGAGTGGTACTCATAGTCAGAAACCTTTCTAAATGTTTGTTGGCATCTTCATTGACCTTTTTGGTAAAAGGTCTCCTCTCAAGCTGAGTGATGGTGCTCGGATGCAACTGGAAAATTGTCACATTCACCGGTTGGTTCACAGTTGTTAATCTACCAGTCGGTGCATTTGCTACACCGTAATCACCAAGGAGTCTCTCTGCTGGTGGAATTTCAGCCATAATCACAGTGTCTTTATCTATCTCTGAACCTGTTTCTGAACTTGAGTCTGAATGCTCTGAATGAGCAGACACTTCTTCTGGTGCTAGAACTGAAGGTTCTGCTTTAGAAGCTGTCAGTCTTGCTAGACTACGCCTTGCGTGTAGAGTTCTTTCGATTTCTGCGTCAAAAGATAAAGCAGCTGAGGATTCTCCCCGCATAAAAATGTTAGACGCAGATTAGTAGTAACAAAATAAAATAAAATAAAATAAACTAAAAAATAAAATTTTAGTCGACGAGCAACAAAATTTCAATTGAACTAAAATTAAACTTATATTTTCACCGATGTAGTAATAATAGGGATTTATCCCCAGTATCGATCTCGAGGACTGCGTAGGAAATATAAGTTTGGTAATGATTCAATTAAATGAAAATTCCTTTGGGTTTTGGTTTTTGTTTTGAAAATAATTAACTATAGAGAGAAAAGAGAGCAGAAGAATAAAATTGACTTTTAAAAGATATAAGAAATCATGCCAGGGCAAGGTGTATGGATTGCTTTGCATTAACCTAAATCCTTATTCGAGGAGACATTGCTTAACACAAACTCTTACCGAATCTTAAGAATGTTTTTCCCTAATTCCTTAGTCAGAAAAACCTTTGATATTCATCCTATACCCTAATTCCTTAGCAGTTTAGGAAGAATATCAAGCATTGTATTTTAACAAGATTGTTACGGTTACTACATGGTATCCCTATTCCTAGGCAATATCTAATGTAATATTATTATGCAAACAGCGTTAAGTTGGTTTGTCCGACCTAAACCTTAACCATAAATCAAATTCCATTGGTCCGATAGAAAAAGCATTAAGCACTTTACACAATAAAGTAGATTAATAAAAGGCACTTATCTCATAGAATAAAGGAAATTAGAGTCAATACAATAGCAATTCAGGGACACCCCATAGCATTGGGGGGTTTAGCCGCTCATAATATTCAAAGAGATTACAACAGAAAAGTTAGACATTACAAGATAAATGGATTGCTTTGATCTTCAATTGCGAGTGCTCATGAAAATCTTCGTTCTCCGAATCCCTTGAAAGCACTAATTCTTATTGTAAAATTATTCCGTAGTCTAAAAGTCCCTTTTCCTTTCTCAAAAAGTGTCTTAAATACTCTCAGGTCTAATACACTAATGGGGAAATGCCCAAAATACCCTCAAGGATCCAAAAGGTCAAAATTCCCTAAAAATAAGAAGATGATACGACACAGCCAACACGGGCCGTGTCAGCTGACACGGGCGGCCGTGTTGGCTCCCTAGCATCTTGATGAAAATTTTGTTTGCTCCAGACCTGCTGACACGGGCCGTGTCAGGTGACACAGGCACCCGTGTCAGCCCACTGCCAAACCACCAAAAAATTATCTTTTGATCTCCTGCTGACACGGGCGGCCGTTTCAGGCCACTGGCTCCCTTCTAAAACACTTCCACATTTTTGCGATTTTTCTCGTTTTTTCGCTCCGATTCCTCCTGAAATTATATATGAACCTGAAAACACTAAAGGACACAACCAAGGCATAAAATGCGGTAAAAGTGATATAAAAGAAATAAACAATAACAAAAGATTAACTAAAACACACAGTAAACTAATGTATGAAAACCACTGATCACCTCTCTTGTGAGCATTAACATGAGTTAAATGTGATTTGGTGTATCTACTGCCCTACCTTGGTTCTTACCCTGTTTCACTTCACTTGGCTTTGTTTGTTGAATGATAATACTTGATGGATAATCTTAAGTCATGTGTGCTTGTGCCATGTTGTTTTGTCTAACCCCTTTGATATCTAATCTTTGATTCTTTTGGACATGACTCCTTTGGTTTGAATTGAGTGTTTAGTTGTTCATCTTGCACATTTATATTGCTTTGATGCCTGCATTGTTTAGGGTTTACCACATATGCTTAATTGTTTGAACTTCCTTACCTGGTCAAGTAGTTGATGATGTGTCCCTCTCTCTTCATCTCCTTTCTTCTTCTTTAGATTTAGAGTTCACTTTCGTTGTTTGAGATTGAGTTTGTTTAATGTTTACTTGTGTTTATTCACATTCTCCCTTAGAGCTCTTAGTTTAAACTTAATTTTTAATTAGGTTCAAAGTAAGATAAACATTAGGCCCTCAATCCTTTACACGACAACATTAGGGTAGTCCCTTTGAACCTTAACCTTGGGTCCATCACTTGTATGATAACATTAGGTAGACTTCCCTCTCATCCTCAACTATAAGGCCATAATGCATGACAACATTTAGGTGAGTTTCCCCTAGATTTTCTTTTCCCCTTTGAGTCTTCTTTCTCTTCTCAAAACAAAATCAAAACACTTAATAAATATGATATGCATTATGCGCCACGAGCCTTAAGCACGTGGGAAAAGATGAACGGATGCATTTCTAACCTCTTCTTAGGGTACTTTGTGCGCGAGACATTTGGATCGTTAGCACGAAGTACTCGATCCTATGTCATAGACTTTAGTGTGATGCGCATTTCAAACAAAGTCAATCCACTTCTGTTTAAAACTCACAAACCAAGTTCAAATCATTTTATCCTTCGGGATTGTTTGTCAAATCATTTTCAAAAAGAGTACATTATTTCCGTTCTACTGCAAACAGGCATCGACCCTAACTGCTGGAACGCGAACTTAACATCGCTCATAAAAAATACTTAACCAATTTGTGGATGTAGTCCCACGAACTACGAACGCTCTGACTTCCTCATTCGCTCATCCAAATGAGGGTACGTAGGCACAAGACGATGAAGTCTTGGCGAGCAACCTTCCCTTCATCCACCTGTAGTCCTACGAACTACGTTGACTCTGACTTTCCCATTGCACGAGGGAATACGTTAAGCCTAGGACAGAGAAGTCCTATCGAGTCTCCTTTTGTTTTTTTTCCTTTTCGTTTCCGTTTAGCAGTAGGCTTTACATAACACACCCTTTGATTAGAACAACAAACGTGGATCCCGTTGAGTACAAAAGACGCGAGGGGGTACTAATACCTTCTTCTTGCGTAATCGACTCCCGAACTCAAGACTTGGTTGCGATGACCATGTCTTCTCCCTTTTTGAGGTTTCTTCGATCGTTTCCTTTCCCCCGTCGGGATAAATAATGTTCGGTGACGACTCTGCTTTTTCCGCCGATTGTTTTTTGCATTGCGATAGATGGCGACTCTACTGAGGAATCTGGTTTCCCTATGAGAGTCAATCCTAGCGCTTGTCTATTTCTGTTTCATTGGGTGTTTATTTTTATGCATTTATTGACTATATTTGTTGTATGTTACTTGCATTTTATTTGCATTGGATTATTGCAATCATATTGTTCTATTGCTACTGTGTTGTTGGGTGGGATTGTTCCACGAGAGATAAGCCCATTACCCATGCTTGAGTACACACATAGGATTAAAATGGGCTCTTGAGGATACTCTAAACTACATGTTTATGTAGTAACCAGGGTGGTCTGATAGGAGCTTATGACTCTGGAGACCGTTCATTGGAAATCAGTTGAGGCCTCCTTGATTGATGATGATGCCAAACCAGAAATGGTGAATGTATCATCATTTCTCGACCCAAGAGTCTGTGATATTGAGGACCTGCTAGGATGCCTCTGTCTAAGACTAGAACCCACATGTGAGAGGGGATGGGTTTTCCAGAAAACTTTGACCTTCAACCTACCCAGATTTTTGGTTTTCTTATCAGTGTGGACTTATGAACGTGGTATTCTGGTTATCTCAGTATTCTCGTATTCTGGAACTTTGGTCTTATTCCACCAGCAGCACAACAGTTTTTCAGAACATGTGGAAGCCTTGATCCTATGTTTGCATTTGCATAACATCATATCTGCATTTTAACATTCATGTTTGTTTATTTCCAGAGTTTGCATCTTATCTTTGATTCTTGTTGACAAGCTCTTCACAGATGGGTACTGGTAGGAAGGACACCATCAACTACAAGTTTCAACGCCAGATTTGAGTCTGATCTGCAACATGATTGCCAAAACTACTCAAAGTAACCTGGAGACCTTCAAAGAAGATTATGGGAATATCTTTAGCCTGCTTTATACTGTTACAGAATAAGAGAGAGGGGTTATACACACCTTGCTACAGTTCTACGATCCTACTCTAAGGTGTTTCACATTCAGGGATTATTAGTTGGCTCCTACTCTGGAGGATTTTTTTGCTCATTTTGGATATTTCGGTTAAAGATTAGGTGCCTTTCCATGAATCTATGGATGTTCTCGATCCGGAAGCTATTGCTGACGCTCTTTATTTGAGCACATTTGTGGTGAAGGGTAATCTACAATCCAAAGGAGGTTTATCTGGTTTTCTGCTGAGTTCTTGGGTGAGTGAAGCTATGGTATATGTCGAGGCCTGTAGCTGGAATACTTTCAATGCCATACTTTCTCTGTGTATTAATGGAACTGTTCTCTTCCCTAATGTGTTGGGGTTCGTAGATATGAACGCCATTCGGATTTTTATGATGAAGAATATCGTGCCAACACTCCGAATCATAAGAAGAATTAAGGACTTCTTTATTGTTGTGCTCCTCTTATCTACAAGTGGTTCATGAGTCATCTCCCGCGTGATGGCGCTTTTGTTGATACTAAAGACTCCTTAAATTGGTCAGAAAGGGTAATGGGCCTTGTTGTAACACCCCACTGTCCCAATTTAACAAAAATATACAAATACTACAAATATACTCAAAGTTCCCTAAAATAGTGGGATGTCACACCATAAAAACATAACCTGGATTTCTCTATTTACTTCATTCACTTCTTGTTTCTCAAAAATAAGCTAAAACAGCGGAATGAAATATCGAGCCCCAAAATAACAAGGCCATTGGCCAACAAAATCATGGTCCACCTAAACTCGTGTTTCACCATGTTTTAAAGTAAGTAATGATACATAACACAATATACAAAATATACAACAAAAGATGAAATTCCCATTATCCCGTGTTATGTATCAGAGCGACTCCTAAGACTCGATCAGGAAACACGTACTCCATGCACTACTCAAGTACCTGGATTATCTGTACTTCCCAAGAAGCACAGACACAAGAAACAACAAAGGGGTGAGAACTACATTCAATAATTAGCGGTGTAAAATATATGCTAAGGAGTAGGAATCAAGCAATCACACATAATATGCATACATTCACAACACACTTGTCACTTTCTGATTATAATCTAACAAAGACATAATAATGCAATGTGACTCAATGACACAGTGCAATGCAAGTGGTACCACATAACATGGTTCATTCAATTGAACCCGATTCATAAAAGAATCCGGATAAATCACATACACTCCACTGAGCAATGATTTATCTCCATACAACTCCGCATTGGAGTCCGGACAAATCACATACACTTCCACTGAGCAATGATTTGTCTCCATACAACTCCACATTGGAGTCCGGACAATACTAGGCACCCATCATGGATTCCCACCTAGCTGTCTCCACCAGACACATCATGAAATGCATGGCACGAATTATACATAAAACACATGTATAATAAAAATTATACATCTTCACGATCCTCATGATCACACGTGAGATACATACTCACCGTAATACACACTAGTATTACCACAGCTGTCAAAACAATTCATCATAATACACACACTCAAGGAAAATACCTCATGTGGCCTTAATTAGTTAATTATCTAATTAAACCATCCAAATTCCATTTTTAAATCATTTTTTTCTACCATTCCTAAATTCAACAAGTTCTGACACCTATCTCAACCTCTCAGACCCAAAAGGAACCGCATCGAACGCGAAATTAGGAAAGAAATCGCGAAACGGCAAAATTATGCACTCTCGCTAGTCATACGCGTATTGCCCCTAGCCATATGCGTAATGCCCAATTTCTCCCGCCAGCCATACGCGTATTGCCCTAAGGGTTACGCGTACGGGCAGAGACTGACTTCTCTAAAAAATTCCAGTTTGATTATATCTTAAACCCATTACGCGTAGTACCACCTCCCTTACACGTAATGCCTTGCCCCCTACGCGTACCATTACGCATTTTAGCAGAGGGTCGTGTCAAATGGGTTCCATATACGTAACGCTCACATTTCGCTCTTGCCATACGCGTATTGCCCTACCCAATACGCGTATTGCCTTGCCCATTACGCGTACGGGCAGCGAATACCCAGATTTTTCCTGTTTTCACACCAGTCCAATTCTAGTCAATTCTAACACCCAAATCTGTAATACCAGAGATCATATAGCAGCACAACATAATTTTTTTCACATATCATGACAGAATGGATCGATTTACACACTTTCCATCACAATTTTAATCATTCTACAACAATTCCACAACAACAAAATTATACATACAATTCCTATGAGGGGAAAGAATCCTCACTACCCTCTCATGTTATCAACACCCATATTGAAATCCATTCTCCCCCTTACCTCGAATTCTCGATTAAATTCTGATGAAAATTGATGATGCCAAGCTTAGTTTCTTCCTCTCCAACTTTCTCTCTTGGTGGAAATGTGATTATGTTTCCATTTCCTAATCCTCCTCTTTTCTTATTTTAATAACACTAACTCTATTATTATTAAAAATTCTGATTTTAGTTAATAATAACAATATTAATAGTAATAATAATAATAATAATAATAATAATAATAATAATAATAATAATAATATTGGACATAAAAATAATAATACTCTTCTTTCTACTATTACTAAATATGTCCCCACATTATTCATTAGTACTTTATTATAATTCCGACATCCCTAATTCCCCGTTCCGCTACGGACTCTACGCTTACAAGCTCAACTACACACACCCAAAACAAGGCCAAACAAATGAAATAACACACGACGATTAAATAAATTAAAATGGGGTGTTACAACTCTCCCCCACTTAAAATATTTTCGTCCTCGAAAATGTACCTGATGGAAATAATTCTGGATACGACTCTCGCATCTTGCTTTCCAAATCCCAGGCCACACTTCCTCCTGCAGCTCCTCCCCAAGCTACCCTCACTAGAGGAATCTCTTTCCCTCTAAGTTGCTTCATCTTGCAATCCTCGATCTTTATCAGCATCGCTTCCACAGTAAGATTATCTCGAATCTGCAATTCATCCCTCTGGATAACATGAGATGGATCCGACACATACTTCCGAAGTTGCGAAACATGAAATACGTCATGCAAGTTCGAAAGCTCCGGCGGCAACGCCACCCTGTAAGCAACTGTACCCACTCTTTGTAAGATCTGATACGGTCCAATGAATTTAGAATCTAATTTCTTCGATTTCAATGCACGTCCAACACCTATCACAGGATTGACTCTCAGAAATACATGATCGCCTTCACTAAATTCCAAGTCTTTCTTCCGATTATCATGATAACTTTTCTGTCTACTCTGAGACGCTTTCATCTTTTCACGGATCATCTTAATTGTATCAGTAGTTTGTTGCACAATTTCAGGCCCAAGCACAATATTCTCACCAGTTTCATACCAACACAGAGGCGTTCTACACCTCCTACCATACAAAGCTTCGAAAGGTGCCATACCAATACTAGAATGGTGACTATTGTTATACGTGAACTCAATCAATGGCAAATGAGTATCCCACGCGCCACCTTTCTCCAACACACAGGTTCTCAACAAATCCTCTAACGACTGAATAGTCCTCTCCGACTGACCATCGGTCTGTGGATGATAAGCCAAACTCAACCTCAGTTTAGAACCTAAAGCTTCCTGCAAACTCTTCCAAAATTCTGAAGTAAACCTCAGATCTCTATCTGACACTATACTCGACGGAACACCATGCAGTTTCATAATTATTCTGATATAAATCTCCGCCAGCTTTGACAATGGGAAACTGATATTAATTGGTATAAAATGTGCGAATTTCGTAAGCCGACCCACCACTACCCAAATAGCATCAAAGCCCCTCGCCATATTTGGAAAACCAGTAACAAAATCCATAGCAATACTATCCCACTTCCATTCTGGAATCTCCAACGGTTGCATCAACCCCGAAGGTTTCTGATGCTCCACTTTTGACTTTTGACATGTCAAACAAGCATAAACGAACTGAGCTACATCTCTCTTCATACCAAACTACCAAAATAATTTCTTCAAGTCTTGATACATTTTCGTGGCTCCCGAATGAATACTCAAGCTACTCCGGTGACTCTCCTCTAAGATCGCTTTCTTCAATTCCATATTATTCGGCACGCAAATCCTGCCTCGGAATCTCAGCACACCATCCTTATCTACCTTAAAATCACTATCAGGATCATTTCCTCCTGTAGGCATCATGTCCACCAGTTTCACATCAAGCCTCTGATTTTCCTTAATTTCATCCAAAAAGTCATTATTCACTTTAAGCATACCCAATCTAACACTTTCCGGTGTAGTTTCACAAACCATACTCAAGTCTCTGAACTATTCAATTAATTCCATTTCTTTTATCATTAATGCCGACATATGAATTGTCTTACGACTTAGAGTGTCCACTACAACAATAGCTTTCCCCGGATGGTAACTCAAATTAAAATCATAGTCTTTCAAGAACTCTAACCATCTTCTCTGCCTCATATTCAATTCCTTCTGATCAAACAAATACTTCAGACTCTTATGGTCACTGAATACTTCAAATCTCGATCCATACATATAATGTCTCCAAATTTTCAATACAAAAACCACCGCAGCTAATTCAAGATCATGAGTAGGATAATTCCTCTCATGTACTCTCAATTGCCGTGAAGCATAAGCCACTACCTTGCCATCTTGCATTAACACCTCGCCTAATCCCATCTTAGACGCATCACAATACACTACAAAAGGTTCATTTGGATTTGGTAGAATCAATACTGGTGCTGTAGTCAATTTCTTTTTCAATTCTTCAAAACTTTCCTCACATGCCGTATCCCAAACAAAAACTTGACTCTTTCTAGTTAACTGAGTCAACGGTAACGCCAAATTAGAAAATCCTTCGATAAATCTTCGATAATAACCTGCCAAACCCAAGAAGCTTCTAATTTCTGTTACAGTCTTCGGAGGTTCCCACTGAAGCACTGCACTTACTTTAGATGGATCCACTGCTATGCCATCACCAGAAATAACATGGCCCAAGAAACTCACAATCTGCAACCAAAATTCACATTTGGAGAACTTTGCAGATAATTTATTATCCTTCAATACCTGCAATGCAATCCTCAAGTGTTCTGTATGATCCTCTTCAGACTTGGAGTAAATAAATATATCATCAATGAATACCACAATAAATTGATCCAGATAAGAATGAAAGATACGGTTCATATATTCCATAAACACACCCGGCGCATTAGACACTCCGAAAGGCATCACTGCATATTCGTAATGTCCATATCGAGTTCTGAACGCAGTCTTCTGAATATCACCTTCCTTCACTCTAATCTGATGGTAACCCGACCTTAAATCAATTTTACTGAAAATACGAGCCCCCACAAGCTGATCCATCAAGTCATCAATCCTTGGAAGTGGATACTTATTCTTAATGGTCACCCTTATTCAACTGACGGTAATCAATGCACAGACGCATACTATCATCCTTCTTTTTCACCAATAACACTGGAGCTCCCCACGGCGACACACTTGGCCTAATAAACTTTTTATCAAGCAATTCTCTAATTTGAATTTTCAACTCTGGCAATTCTGATGCCGACATCCTGTATGGTGCCATAGATATAGGTCTGGTACCAGGAACAAGATCAATAGTAAATTCAATTTCTCTCGTCGGAGGCAATTCGGTAATATCATCCGGAAACACTTCAGGAAATTCCCTTACCACCGGTAACTCATTAACTGATGTATTGCTTTCTACTGATAACCAGGCAACCACTGCAAACATCTTAACTTTGTCTTCTAACAAGGTTCTTAATTCCTTAGTAGACAATTAATTAGCCAACACTTCTTCTTCAGGAGTAAGGAACAACAGCCTTTTCTTAAAGCAATCAATATAAAATCAGTTGAATTCGAACAGTTCATTCCCAAAATGATTTCCAGATTACTGAGTGGTAAACAAATCAAGTCCACGCCGAATTCTCTACCAAAAATAGTCAACAGATAATTTAAGCATGCTAAAGAAGTAACCACAGAACCAATAGATGGAGTTTCAATAGTCATCCTTCGATCCAAAGTAGACGGTACAATTCCTAATTTCTTCACATAATCAACAGAAATGAACGAGTGGGTTACACCCGTGTCAATGATAGCAATCAAAGGAATGTCATTAATAAAACAAGTACCTTTGATGGAACGCTCATCACCGGTAGGCTGGGCTCCGGCCAATGCGAACACCCTTCCACTTGTCTGAGATTTCTTAGGCTTCTGACAGTGAGTGCTGATATGACCCTGTTCTCCACAATTATAACAAGTAGGTATGGTAACCCTACAATTTGCCACAACGTGACCTAGTCGTCCACACTTGAAGCACTTCTTCTCCTCATTCTGAAATCATTAGCACGATGACCCGTGTCTCCGCATTTGAAACACTTGGTAGGATTAAGAGCCTTTTCTCCCCCACTTAATTTCTTTCCCACAGCGGCTTTCTGTTTTCCTTTGTCAGCTGGAGCACTATAAGGCGTACCCCCATACCTCTGCTTACCCTTCCGGTCATTCAAGCTTTGTAATAAGCAATCCGGGCCCTGTTATCATTATCATAAATTCGGCTTCTGCTTACCAGTTCCGGATAACTCCATATCTTCTGACAAGTAATGCCCTGTTTGATCTCGGGACGCAAACCGTTCTCAAACTTCAAGCATTTCAAAGTCATAGCCTCATCGGTATTGTAGTGAGCACAATATTGCACCAACTCCTCAAACCGAGCAGCATACTCAACCACAGTCATGGTACCCTGTTTCAGTTCCAGGAACTCAATCTCCCTTGCACTGTGAATATCTTCCGGGAAATACTTTTCTAGAAACTCACCTTCAAACACTTCCCATGTAACAAGAGTACCCGCAACTTCCAACCTCTGACGACTATTATCCCACCAAGCTTCAGCCTCGCCTTCCAGCAAATGAGTGCCAAACTGCACTTTCTGAGCTTCATTACATCCCATGGTCCTGAAGATCTTCTCAATAGTCTTCAGCCACTTCTGTGTCGCTTCAGGATCTAGAATACCACCCTCAAATGTAGGCAGCTTATTGCTCTGAAACCTTTCTAAGTTACGGAACTGCGCCTCCCCAGCAATCTGATTATTGTTCTGCACTGCCTGCGCCATAGCTTGCAGCGCCGCAGCAAGAGCAACATCATTCCTCCCTGCCATACTGTTCAACAATCACAACACGGTTAGAAGAACACCCAAGTCTACTCCTATTCTAAGGACAGACTCTACTACAACATTTGGCCGGACGGACCGACCTGCTCTGATACCAATTGTAACACCCCACTGTCCCAATTTAACAAAAATATACAAATACTACAAATATAGTCAAAGTTCCCTTAAATAGTGGGATGTCACACCATAAAAACATAACCTGAATTTCTCTATTTACTTCATTCACTTCTTGTTTCTAAAAAATAAGCTAAAACAGCGGAATGAAAGATCGAACCCCAAAATAACAAGGCCATTGGCCAACAAAATCATTGTCCACCTAAACTCGTGTTTCACCATGTTTTAAAGTGAGTAATGATACATAACACAATATACAAAATATACAACAAAAGATGAAATTCCCATTATCCCGTGTTACGTATCAGAGCGACTCCTAAGACTCGATCAGGCAACACGTACTCCATGCACTACTCAAGTATCTGGATTATCTGTACTTCCCAAGAAGCACATACACAAGAAACAACAAAGGGGTGAGAACTACATTCAATAATTAGCGGTGTAAAATATATGCTAAGGAGTAGGAATCAAGCAATCACACATAATATGCATACATTCACGACACACTTGTCACTTTCTGATTATAATCCAACAAAGACATAATAATGCAATGTGACTCAATGACACAGTGCAATGCAAGTGGTACCACACAACATGGTTCATTCAATTGAACCCGATTCATAAAAGAATCCGGATAAATCACATACACTCCACTGAGCAATGATTTATCTCCATACAACTCCACATTGGAGTCCGGACAAATCACATACACTCCCACTGAGCAATGATTTGTCTCCATACAACTCCACATTGGAGTCCGGACAATACTAGGCACCCATCATGGATTCCCACCTAGCTGTCTCCACCAGACACATCATGAAATGCATGACACAAATTATACATAAAACACATGTATAATAAAAATTATACATCTTCACGATCCTCATGATCACACGTGAGGTACATACTCACCGTAATACACACTAGTATTACCACAACTATCAAAACAATTCATCATAATACACACAATCAAGGAAAATACCTCATGTGGCCTTAATTAGTTAATTATCTGATTAAACCATCCAAATTCCATTTTTAAATCATTTTTTCTACCATTCCTAAATTCAACAAGTTCTGACACCTATCCCAACCTCTCAGACCAAAAAGGAACCGCATCGGACGCGAAATCGGGAATGAAATCGCGAAACGGCAAAATTCTGCACTCTCGCTGGTCATACGCGTATTGCCCCCAGCCATACGCGTAATGCCCAGTTTCTCCCGCCAGCCATACGCGTATTGCCCTGAGGGTTACGCGTACGGGCAGAGACTGACTTCTCTCAAAAATTCCAGTTTGATTATATCTTAAACCCATTACACGTAGTACCACCTCCCTTACGCTTAATGCCTTGCCCCCTACACGTACCATTACGCATTTTAGCAGAGGGCCGTGTCATATGGGTTCTATACGCGTAAGGCTCACATTTCGCTCTTGCCATACGCGTATTGCCCTACCCAATACGCGTATTGCCTTGCCCATTACGCGTATGGGCAGCGAATACCCAGATTTTTCCTGTTTTCACACCAATCCAATTCTACTCAAATCTAACACCCAAATCTGTAATACCAGAGATCATATAGCAGCACAACATAATGTTTTTCACATATCATGACAGAATGGATCGATTTACACACTTTCCATCACAATTTCAATCATTCTACAACAATTCCACAACAACAAAATTATACATACAATTCCTATGAGGGGAAAGAATCCTCACTACCCTCTCATGTTATCAACACCCATATTGAAATCCATTCTCCCCCTTACCTCGAATTCTCGATTAAATTCCGATGAAAATTGATGATGCCAAGCTTAGTTTCTTCCTCTCCAACTTTATCTCTTGTGGAAATGTGATTATGTTTCCATTTCCTAATCCTCCTCTTTTCTTATTTTAATAGCACTAACTCTATTATTATTAAAAATCCTGATTTTAGTTAATAATAACAATATTAATAGTAATAATAATAACCATAGTAATAATAATAATAATAATAATAATAATAATAATAATAAAAATAATAATAATAATAATATTAGACATAAAAATAATAATACTCTTCTTTCTACTATTACTAAATATGTCCCCACATTATTCATTAGTACTTTATTATAATTCTGACATCCCTAATTCCCCGTTCCGCTACGGACTCTACGCTTACAAGCTCAACTACACACACCCAAAACAAGGCCAAACGAATGAAATAACACACGACGATTAAATAAATTAAAATGGGGTGTTACACTTGTCACTAAGGATATCCAATGGTTTGATAAAAGATTGATGGGAGCGGAGATGATTTACAGTTGCGGGGAGTTTCCCAATGTCTCTCTCATGGGAATAAGGGGCGGAATCAACTGCAATCCATCCCTTGCTAGGAGACAGTTGGGGTATGCATTGAGGGTTCCTCCTACAGATGAAGAGGTGAAGAAATCTTTGTTTTACAGTGGGACTAGTAATCCTGAAGCCATGAAGAGAGTTGTGAATACTTGAGGCACTATTCAGAGGAGAGGAAAGTCGTTCCTAGGCAAAAGTGATTGCAAAGCGTATCCCCCTCATGTAGAGTGGTTGCAAGAGAGAGTGGAAGACGTTCACTTGCATTTTCCAGTAAAGACTCTTCTGTATCCGTTGGCCATCGAACAACCTAATACAGTGAAGATTGAGAAGTATACCAAACTCTGGGCAGAAAAGGAAGAACTTCGCAAGGAGAATGAAGAACTGAAAAAGGAGATCTATCAGTTGGGGCATGATAAAAATGAAGCGACCTATGTGGCCAAAGTGAAGACAAAGTTGTTGACCAAAAAAGAGAAAGAACTGGCAGAGGAGACCAAGAATAGAGAACGGATAGGTCAAGACCTAAGAAGCGCCAACAACTTACTCCGACTAAGGAAGAAGGATCTAGAAAGAGCCAGTGTCGAGATCTCTAATTTCAATAGTCAACGGAACGCCATGGTGACTGCTCATAAAATGAAAGAAGATGAACTTCGAGACCAGATCGAAAAGCTGAAGCTACAACTCAGAGACAAGGAAAGGGAGGTCATAGAAGAATCATCTCACAGATGCAGAAGTGAAAAGCAGCTTAAAGAGACATTGTTAGAGATGACCCACATTAGAAGCTGAAGGAACCTGGCGGAAGCTTTCGTCAAATATTATCAGTATAACAGCGACATGTCTCCTAATAGAACGCAATTACCAAATCTTTCTCATAGGGGGGACGAAAGTTTCAAGGAATACGCCCAGAGGTTGCGTGAATTGGTAGCGAGAGTTCAGCCTCTGATGATGGAGCGAGAACTCATTGATATATTCGTGGGCACGCTTCAGGGGCCTTATTTCGAGAAACTAGTTGGGTGTTTGTCAGTTGGGTTTTTCAGATCTTGTATTGGCAGGGGAAAGAGTAGAGAGTGGAATTAAGGCAAGAAAAATCCCAAGTGGTAATGGCTCCTCGTCTGGAGGAAGTAAAATGTCGTATGTAGGGAATCCCATGAAAAGGGAAGGGGATACCAATTCTATTTCTTCTTATCGGGGTAAAGACAGGGCCAATCAAAATTATACACAACAAGTTGCTACTGTAGCCATCCCGGCTGCGCCTCAACAACAAAATAATGCTCCTTGCCGATATCCGGGCCAATCAAGAACATTAAATAGACATTTCGAGACTCTACCAATGCCATATTCTCAACTATTACAGCATCTTCTTCAGTTACAACTGGTACAGAAAAGGCCTTTGGCTCCTCTTACTGGCACTCCTCCACTAGGTTACGACGCTAATGCCCACTGCGAATTCCATTCAGGGGCGCCAGGGCATCATATTGATAAATGCAAGGCATTCAAGCATAAAGTACAGGATTTGCTTGATTCTAAGGCTATTGATTTCATTAACAATTGGCCGAATGTAATACAGAACCCTATGCCACAACATGGTGCGGCAAGGGTAAATGTTGTTAAAGGTGGAGAAAAGTTGAATCTGATATCTGATGTTAATGAGTTGAAGACTCCTTTGTTGTTCGTCAAAGAGCGTTTGTTGAAGGGAGGCGTGTATCCAGGATGCACAAGTGGTTGTCAAGGATATGTGTCGTAGCCAGAGGGTTGTGATTTGCTAAAGGAGGGTATACAGAGACTAATTGATGATGGGCAGTTACAATTCGAAAGAACTAGTGTTGTGGAGGACGGTAATGATAATGATAATGATGTTGTAACAATCTCAATTCCATACAGAACCATTCATATTTCGGCACCGGTACGACAAGCACCCGTCAACATTACTGCACCAGGGCCAGTTCCGTATGAGAGTACTAAAGCAATTCCGTGGAACTACAGAGTGGAGGTATTCTGTAATGGGCAGAAACAAGAGTTGGTGGGTGTAGCGTGTGATTTTTGTCGGTGACGCGACAACCTTACCGCAATGGTTGGAATTGGGTGCTACTTTCTGATTTCTTATTTATCCTATGAAGCTGGAAAGGAAAGGGAAGATATCTAAAACTAAACTTGCACGCAAATGTTTTCTTTAAGAAATGCTAAGAGATTGGGGGTTCGGGGTCAGGTTATACAAAGGGAAGCTATTAACACCCAATGTATATATGGTTATCCATAGGCCTTTTATTGCATGCTTCTCTGGTATTTTGAAATGCTTTCTTATGTTTATCTGGCATGGGTTGGGAAAGTTTATCCTTTGGGAGGTTTAAGAGAATGTTTTTGTTGTTTTCGGGTTTTCTGTTGTTTTTCGGAAGGTACTGGACCTAAAGTTTTGATTTGTGTGCTCGCTAAGATTTCACAATCTTATGCCTACGTATTCCCGTAAAGAGACTCGGGAAATCAGAGCAATCGTAGTTCCTTCTATTTTTATGGGAGGAAATTGTTTGGTGTCTTGTTCAAAGCCCAAGATTGAAGCTAGCAGAGTATTTGTGTCTTGTTCAAAGCCCAAGATTGAAGCTAAAAGGGTGACTGAGAGAGAATTTGTCATCTCTAAAGGGAGAAATCTCACTTATTCATCACAAAATGTTTAGTAATTGGTTATAAGGGAAATTCCTTTAACTGGGATGTGTGAATCCAGCAATGCTATAATTTCCTTTATAAGAGGGATGTCATGAAGGAAGAAGCTTTAACTCAGTGTAGAGCAATGCCACTTTTTCCTTATGAATCTTTTATGCTAAGAGAAGGACTTTGGCTTGGATGTATGGAATCTAGAGGCTTGACACTTACAGCAGTTAGATGAAAGATAAGTTTTTTTCCTGGATAAAAGAAGGACTCCAGCTTGGATTTTGAATCAACAAGTGTGCCACTTACAGCAATTATCTGGAAGGGTTTTGATTGTTTGTTTTAATATATGATGTATAGAGGAAATGTCCTCCTACAGAGAGGACTCATGGTCTCATATGAGGGGATGTTGATTTTTGTGTGCCTTGATCAAAGCCCAAGGTTGAAGCTAAAAGAAACTGACTTCACTGGGGAGGGTTTTATCTGTCTTGTACCAAGCCCAAGATTGAGGCTAACTGATTCCACTGGGGGAAATTCTTATATAAAGCCTAAGAGGAGGCTATCTTTTCCTGAGGATTATTGAAATCCAGGAGCAGGTCCAAATTGTATTGGGGAAATCCAAAGGTATTTACTCTTGCTGGGAATCAAGAAAGAGTTGACGTATCAGATGCCATGAGGCATTGATTCTTGTGGGGAATTGTTGATGGTAAATTGACCCTGGATTGGGATTCTTAAGGTGAATGTTACACCTTGTTGGGTTTTAAAATTGAGTTTGAAAACCTATAGAGGTTTTAACTCTGCTGGAGAATAGTGTATTGGTGAAATGATCAGGGTTTTTCCTGTGCTTTTAGGAAACTTGAGGGTCTCTGTGAGATTTAAGAGGAGATGAGACTTTCCAAGTCTACTTGTGTGAAGAGGTTGACTCTTAGCTGGAGAATGATCTTTGTATGATGCCCAAGAGGAGGCTGAGGTTTTAAGGGATGAAGATCAACCCTATGTTGGTCTGATGCTTTGGAATTCTTGACTCTCCTGAGGATTGAACTAGTAGAGATGACTAATTTTTGTCCTATACCTGTAGGAGGCCTTTGGGTCCTTGTACTAAGCCCAAGAGGAGGTTGGGGAACTTTTAAGAAGCTTGGGGGTCCTTGCACTAAGCCCAAGAGGAGGCTAGGGATACTTTTAGGAAGCCTATGGGTCCAAACCAAAGAAAAGTTCAAGAAAGGTTTCACCGGGAATTAATCCTTTCTTTACAGAACAGTTTTAGGGTTTGAAGAAATTCAAAAGAGGTTTCACCGGGAATTAGTCCTCTTTGGGGAAATGAATTTCTTGCACAAATATATTCCTAAGTTTTGACAGTCTTGAGAAAAGTTTCACCGGGAATAATGCCTTTCTCTGTTCCATATTATATAAGCCCAAGAGGAGGCAAGACTGTATCAAGAATTTCATATGAGGGACTAGTTTTGACTATGTTGAAAGTAACCTCTGGTTTGATCTAAACCTAGACCTAACTGTTGGGGAAACTCTAAGAAAGATATGTACAAGTATATACAGACAATTATATTGACAGTTATATATAAGAATATGCATTAAAAAATAATGTTGAGACTTACCTGCTGAGAAGAAGCCCAAGCATATTGTGATCTGTTGTATTTATTACAATTGTATTCCCTCTTTTAGGGTTTCAAGAAATTGAAGAAAGTTTTGAAAAACAAACATTGAATTTGAATGTGTGTTCAACACAAATTTGTGTAAAATAGAAGTTGGTTTGGGGCTTATACAATGTCTGAGGCCCAGATGACTTATTTGAAAACATTGATCGCACTACGATACCAAAAGACGTTGTGGGACTTATACTACAGCAGAGGCCCAAAATTTGTTTTGTACAAGAAGGAATGGGTCTTACACTCTATTAGAGGCCCAAAAGTTTATTTTTATACAAGAGACGGGGCTTACAGCTCAAGGAGATGCCCAGATGAAAAACATCGATCGCACCATTTATTTTGAAAATCACATCGAGACTTATACAATGACTGAGGCCCAAAAATGGTTTATTTACAAAGGGATGAGTCTTACACTCTATTAGAGGCCCAAAAAATATTTGAAAAGAAGAAAGATGGGACTTACAACTCAAGGGTAGGCCCAGATGAATTTTTTTTTGAAAATGACAATTGCGCCGAGATTTTTAAAATCGTATCGGGACTTATACAATGACTGAGGCCCAAAATCAATTATTTACAAAGGGATGGGACTTACACTCTACAAAGAGGCCCAAAAATATTTTGAAAAGAAGTTTGAAAAATTAAAATTAAAAGAAACCCAAATTTTAATTAAAAATATATAATTTTTAAAGGAAATTAAATATAAAATGATACAAAATATCAAATATATTCAAAAACAAGTTGTCAACTTTAAAAAAAATTGAAAAATCATGTTTAATCACATGAAAGCTTGAAATCCAATTGGTTTTGAAAAATCAAGGTGAGAATTTCATTTAAAAATGTTTAAAAACAAAATAAAATGAAATGAAATTCAAAAAAATCAAACTATATTAAATAAATAATATAAATGTGATTTTTTTGTAGAATAAAATAATTTAACATTTTTGTGACTTTTTAAAAAAAGAACCAATAAAAATGATAAAAAATGAGAGAGAAATTAATTTTTGAAATCATTTAATAAAAATATCAAATATTCAAAAATTTGAAAATTTGAAAATGGCGCCAATGCCATCTTCTTCTTCCTCGCTAGTACCCGCCATGGCCGTTTTGCAAAAACTCCCATTTCTCTCTGATTACTCAATGAAAATGACTTTTAAACATGAAAGTTGTGTGTTTTTGAACAAGGATTTCAGTCATATAAATTAATTGCATTTATATTAAGTGTGGAGTGAGAATCAAGTGATGAACTCAAAACCCCTAATTTCTGCAAGAACACTATGAAATCTTATACACGAAAGCTACAAAGCAATTGATTGAGGGGAATCACTCTTCATAAGTGCAGAAACATGTTTGTAACTTGAAAACACATTTATGATGCATGTATTATAGAGTTTGAGAGTGTCAGGCTTACCTCTTGCAAGAAGAATTTGAATTCTATGTTGAAGGTGTTACAGATGTTGTGTAATGATCTGGACAGCTTCAATGGACCAGAAGTAATGTGTTTGAAAGCTTGGAATGGATTGAAACAACCTGGAACTTGTTGTGGCACCTCAACTGCAAGTAAGCAAATGGGGGGTGACTTTGTGATTCTGGTGTTCCAGATGTGTTTTAAGGTTATGGATCACTCATAAATGATGTATGTGAGGTGTTGGCATGGTTAGTTTTGATTGAATTGCTCTTAAATTGAAAATTCGATAATTACTTCAAGAAGAAGCAAAATCTGGTTTTTGGAATGTGATTTGGAGGAAAACATGAATTCAGATGTTTTGGGGTGGTTTGATCAGTCACACATGACCTCTATTTATAGTAGAGGAATTTTTTTTGGAAGCAATAGTGTTTGGAGGCTGATCATGGCATTAGCTTGTAGCCATTGACTTGGATAATCCAAAAGTGCCAAGTCAAGTCTTCTTATCTTGACTCCATTAAACTTTGCAGGTTTGAATGCTCAGAGTTTGGACTGGAATCTTGACTGGTTTGGAGTGTTGTGATCTGGTTCATGACACCTCAATGCATTACATTGATGTTACCTTGCCAAAGTTAAATTTCAAACTTCATGTCGTGATAGTTTTCACATGCCAAATTGAATTCCTTGCCTCTTTGATCATGAACCAAGTGAGTCATCATATATTTTGTGTTTTTGGAAGATGACAAAGTTGGCAAAGTGACAAGATTTGAAGGGCAAAATCGTGTGGCACAAGTTTGGTCTTCAGGCTTGTAACTCCCTACTCAAATTGAGTTAGGATGAGTTCTTGTACTTTTTGGAAAGCCCTAATAACATACTTTAACTTTGATGTCCAACTTTGGTCTTGAATCATCTTGGATCATAATGAAAAATGGCCTCAAAGTTGGTGTAAAACCAAAACAGATTCTGTCAAAATTTCACTAAGTGTTGGAAAAATGGCCATTTTCATGTTTTTGTGATTTTGATCAATCCATAACTCAAAATCCATGAGGATTTGGAATCTGATGTAGTTGACAATTTTGAAGTATGTAATGAGAGATTTCATTTGAGCTTTGGATGGAAGAAAAAGGCCTTGTGGTTTGGAAGTTATGACCTTGCAAAGTTGGTACCAAATTACTTTTCTTCCATAACTTAGAAAATTTTAAGTTTCTTAAGGTTGCCCCTTTTCCAAGTAACCTCACTTTTCTTGATTTCTCTTGAAGGATGATGATCTAAACCATGAATTAACATTGTTTTTGAATTTTAGGGAAGCCATGTTTGTCAAGAAATTCAAAAAGTCAAGCTTGGTTTTTAGGCACAGTTGACTTTTGGTTAGATGAATTTCAAACTGTGTGATCCTCCATGAAATCAAGTCCTTGACCTAATTCAAACCTAATGGATGGATTCCATAGGTGTTATAGAGGGTCTTGAATCAAGTCCCAAGGTTTGGGATCATGTCTTGGTCAATAGTCAAAGATACAGTTTACTTTTCATCAGGAAACCCTAATTGGTCCAGATGAAATTGAATCCTTGTATTTCTTATGAAACAAGTTCTTTGAATCAATCCAATCTTGTAAATGGATCAATATGATGTATTGGAGGTCTTCAAAACACTTCTTGAGGTCTTGGCTCATGTCTTGCTCCAAAAGTCAACTTAGGGGTGAATTAGGTCAAGAAACCCTAATTCCTGATTTTTGATGAATGCATCCCCTGAGGCTATTTTGTCTTGATGATTGGACTCATAAGGTCCCTTTGAACTTCTTGAATCATGTTTTGAAGTATTGGTTCATGCCCAGATGAAAATTTTCACCTGGAGGCCTTGGTCGACCAAAACCCTGATTTGGTGACACTAGTGATCTTGAGGCTTGATCCACTTGAAATGTTGCACTCTTGTGCTTGATTCTTGATGTGGGAGAGCTTTTGATCTTTTATGGATGTTTGAGAGACTTGACAAGTTGAAGATCATGTCCATCCTTGATTGATCCTTTGTCTAAGTACTCTGAGAGGGCTCAAACCCTTAATTCTTGGTTGAGGTGAATGCTCAACAATCTTTGAGAGGATTGATGAGGCATGAAGGTACATCCATATTGTGGTGATGATTTGCACAATGATGGGAAATCTTGTGGTCAAAATTTGGGGTATGATAGTGGGTTCTTCAGATATTGGTTCGAATGTTGAAAATACTGTTGGAGCCGGTGGTATCACCCGCAGTGGTAGGGTATTCTCACCATCAGATGATAATGTTGGCAGTTCTGATAAGGGCAAGGGTAAATAGGTGGTAGAGGATTCCATGCAGAAATAAGCTAATGACGCTTCCTTCTCAAAGGATGTAGAGGAATTCATGAGATTGATTCGGAAAAGTGATTATAAGATCGTTGATCAACTGAATCAGACGCCGTCCAAAATTTCTATTCTATCATTGTTACTATGATTAGAAGCACACAGGAATGCATTGTTGAAGGTGTTGAATGTCGCTTATGTTCCACGGGAAATTTCTGTGAATCAGCTTGAAGGAGTGGTAGCACATGTTAATGCCAAAAATGGTTTAGGATTCACTGATTTTGATCTTACCTCTGCTGGAAGGAATCACAACAACATCCTGCATATCTCCATGGAATGTAGGGGCTTATTGTTGTCTCATGTCTTGGTGGATACTGGGTCCTCGCTAAATGTTCTGCCAAAAAAGACCCTTATGAATCTTGATATGCATGGATTGATTTGTAGGCCAAGTGATTTGGTGGTGCGAGCGTTTGATGGGTCAAAAAGATCCGTGTTTGGTGAAGTGGTTATGCCTATTAAGGTTGGACCAGAAGTTTTTGACACGACTTTTTACATCATGGACATCCAACCGGCCTATAGTTGTCTGTTAGGCCGTCTTTGGATTCATTATGCTGGAGAAGTAACGTCTACCTTGCATCAAAAGCTTAAGTATATGGTTGAGGGAAAGGTGGTTACGGTGTTTGGGGAAGAAGACATCATGGTTAGTCACTTGTCAATGTTTAAGTATGTTGAGGTTGATGGGGAAATCCATGAAACCCTTTGTCAGGTCTTCGAAGCGGACCAAATTTAGAAGAAGCCTCTTGTGGAGAATAAAGGGCCCGAGGTTTCAATGTCTTCGTTTAAAGAGGTGCGTTATGTGGTTGAGGCTGGCAGTTCTTATAGGTGGGGCCAAGTTCTTAAGGTACCGATAAAACATGATAAGTATGGGTTGGGGTACACGCCATCACAGGCTCCTCCAAGATACAGAGGTCCCGTCAGATTTACAAGTGCTGGAGTTATCTTTGACAGAATCAATGCAATAGGGGATGATGAAGTCGATAGCGACTATGGCATGGATAACTGAATCCGCCCCTGCATCCCAGGCCAAGAATTGTGCAACTGGTCTTCTGAATAAGTCATCCGGGTCACTCATGAAGAGTAATTTTTCTTGTTTTTTGCATATGTTAAGTCCTACGTTCTGCCCAAGACGTAGTAACTCATTCTGTAGGGCTACATTATTTTTACTTTCAATGTTATCATAAATACAAGGACGTTTTGCATTCAAATGTTTCGCTCCTTGTTTTTCATTTTTGTTTTTACATTTATTAAAAAAAAAGATGGCAATGTGTTTTTGTTTTGTTCATTTATGCATTATTAATAAAACATAAAACATCACTCATGCAGATCCATTATCTCAGATTCCATCAATAATGATTCAGCTATGGCTTGGTATGACTTTGATAATCCCATCTATCAAGTTGAATAAGATATTGATGAAGACTGTGAACTGCCTGAGGAATTAGCTAGACTTTTGAAACAAGAGGAAAGGATCATTTTGCCTCATCAGGAGGATATTGAAGTTGTCAATCTGGGCACCGAGGATGTTAAAAAGGAAATCAGAACTGGGGCTGCTTTGGAAGACAGTGTCAAGGGAAGATTGGTTGAAATGCTCCGAGAGTATGTGGACATCTTCTCTTGGTCTTACCAGGACATGCCTGGGCTTGATACGGACATCGTCGTGCACCATTTGCCTCTCAAATAGGATTGTCCTCCGATCAAGCAAAATCTGAGAAGAACAAGACCCGACATGGTTGTCAAAATCAAAGAAGAGGTTCAGAAACAGTTGGATGCTGGATTTCTTGATGTGACTAATTATCCTCCCTGGGTTGCTAATATTGTTCATGTACCTAAGAAGGATGGAAAGGTCAGGATGTGTGTCGATTACCGTGATTTAAATAGAGCAAGCCCGAAAGATGACTTCCCGCTCCCCCACATTGACGTGTTAGTTGATAATACTGCTCAATATTCTGTGTTTTCCTTCATGGATGACTTCTCTGGGTATAACCAAATCAAAATGGCCCCAGAAGACATGGAGAAAATGACTTTCATAACACCGTGGGGGACTTTCTGTTATAAATTAATGCTGTTTGGATTGAAAAATGATGGGGCAACTTATCAGCAGGCAATGGTGACTCTCTTTCATGATATGATTCACAAAGAGATCGAGTTCTATGTTTATGACATGATTGCGAAGTCCCAAACAAAGGAGGAGCATCTGGTGAATCTTCAGAAATTATTTGAAAGGATAAGGAAATTCAAGCTGAGGTTAAATCCGAACAAGTGCACCTTCAGGGTGAGGTCTGGTAAATTGCTGGGTTTCATTGTTAGTGAAAGGGGTATCGGGGTAGATCCTACAAAAATAAAAGCAATACAAGAGATGCTTGAGCCGTGAACGGAAAAAGAGGTTCGTGGTTTCTTGGGGAGGTTGAACTACATATCTAGATTCATCTCTCATCTTACAGCCATATGCGAGCCAATATTCAAATTGTTGAGAAAAGATCAAGCAGTCAGGTGGAACGAAAATTGTCAAAAGGCATTTGAAAAGATAATAGAATATTTACAGGAACCTCCATCCTCATGCCTCTGGTAACAGGAAGACCTTTGATTATGTATCTTACAGTTTTTGAGAATTCGATGGGGCGTGTGCTTGGTCAACACGACGAGAAAGGTAAAAAAGAGCATGCCATCTACTACCTGAGTAAGAAATTTACTAATTGTGAGTCGAGGTACTCAATGCTGGAGAAGACATGTTGTGCACTCGCTTGGGCAGCCAAGCATTTGAGGCAGTACATGTTAAACCACTCGACCCTGTTGATATCGAAGATGGATCCGATAAAATACGTATTTGAAAAGCAAGCACTAACTGGAAGGATTGCTTGTTGGCGGATGGTTTTGACAGAATATGATATTTAATATGTTTCCCAAAAAGCCATCAAGGGGAGTGTTTTGTCAGAATATCTCGCTCAACAACCGATTGAGGATTATTAACCGATGAAGTTTGAGTTTCCAGACGAAGATATCATGTATTTAAAGGTAAAAGACTGTGATGAACCTTTGCTTGACGAAGGACTTGAGATTGGATCCCAGTGGGGTTTAGTTTTTGATGGAGCGGTTAATGCATATGGCAACAGCATCGGGGCAATCATTACTACTCCAAGGGATTCACATATACCTTTCACTACCTTGTTAGCGTTTGTCTGTACCAACAGCGAAGCAGAATATGAAGCATGCATCATGGGGTTAGAAGAGTCTATTGATTTGAGAATCAAGAATCTTGATGTATATGGTGATTCTGCGTTGGTAATTAATCAGATTAAGGGTGAATGGGAGACTCGTCAGGAAAACTTGGTACCCTATAAGAATTATGCCAGAAGGTTATTGCCGTTCTTTGATAGGGTTGACTTCCATCATATACCCCGGGCTGAGAATCAAATGGCAGACGCGTTGGCAAAGTTAGCGTCGATGTACAAGGTGAATCCATGGAATAAAGTTCTAGCAATAAGAATCACGCGTCTTGACGTACCTGCCTTTGTGTTTGTAGTTAAAGAAGTATCAGATGGCAAGTCGTCGTATTATGACATCAAATGCTTCCTCAAAAGCCAAGAGTACCCATCTGGGGCATCCAGCAAAGACAAGAAGACTCTGAGGAGACTAGCTGGCAATTTTTTTTGAACAAGGACAATGTGTTGTATAAGAGGAACTTTGACATGGTCCTGCTGCGTTGTGTTGATGAACACGAGGCAAGCCTGTTAATAGAAAAATTTCATGAGGGTTCTTTCGGTAATCACGCCAATGGACATGCCATGGCCAAAAAATTCTTGAGAGAAGGGTATTACTGGATGACTATGGAGTCTGATTGTTTCAAGTACGCCAAAAATGCTATAAATGCCAGATTTATGGTGATGAGGTGCATGTGCTGCCAACTCCTCTGAACGTATTAACATCTCCTTGGCCCTTTGCTATGTGGGGCATTGACATGATCGGAAAGATTGAGTCGATTGCCTCTAATGGGCATCGTTTTATTCAGGTTGCCATCGACTACATCACCAAGTGGGTGGAAGCAACTTCGTTTGCCAATGTTACCAGGCAAGTAGTCGCTCAGTTTATAAAGAAGGACATCGTCTGTCGTTATGGTATTCCTGAGAGAATCATTATTAATAATGGTTTGAATTTGAATAACAAGATGATGAAGGAGCTGTGCCAGAGCTTTAAAATTAAACATCACAATTCTTCTCCATATCGTCCGAAGATGAATGGTGTTGTTGAGGCAGCAAATAAGAATATCAAGAAGATTGTGCAGAAGATGGTGGTAACATTCAAGGATTGGCATGAGATGTTGCCTTTTGCTTTACACGGTTATCGTACTTCGGTGCGTACATCGACAGGGGCAACTCCTTTCTAACTGGTGTATGGTATGGAAGCAGTCCTACCATTAGAAGTTGAGATCTTTGAGAATTTTGGCAGATATGAAGCTTGATGAGGCTGAATGGGTACGAACCAGGTTGGATCAACTGAACCTAATTGAAGAGAAAATATTGGCAGCCATTGCACATGGTCGGTTATACCAAAGCAGGATGAAGAAAGCATTTGATTAGAAGGTGCATCCTCGGTGCTTCCAAACAGGCGATCACAGGGGCAAATGGACTCCAAAATATGAAGGGCCATATGTTGTAAGAAAGGTTTTCTCTGGTGGAGCCTTGTTACTCTCAACTATGGATGGCGAAGATTTTATGTCCCCTGTGAATACAGATGCAGTTAAAAAATACTAGGCATAAAAAGACCCGCTGGACCACAAAAAGAAAAGTCCAGGCAAAAAGGGGCATCCCAGCGAACCAAAAAAAGAAAAGGTTCGGGCAAAAATTAGGGATAAAAGAAAAGAAAAGAATAAACCCGCAAAGTTGAAAACCTGAAAAGGCAGCTTTGGCGAAAATGGGTATCTCGGTGGATCGAAGACCCGAAAGGGTGATCCAGGCAAAAGTTAGGGATTGGAAAGCGAGAGGCTGCAGTCTGCGTTCGATCTGTGAACACATCTTGATACATGGGAATTTAAAAGGATAGGAATTGGTCCAGTCAGTCTTTTCAGAGGGCAAAACATTTGAGAGCGTCGAAGACATACGAGTCATGGTTGAATCGAAGCATGGTGGAAATATGATCCCACATTGCCGACATGTGCATTTTATTTTCACTTTTGTGCAATTACCTCTTTCCAGGAATTGCCTCCCGAATTGTAAATGCTTATATACAGGCTAATTCGATCAATAAAATTTCATTTCACTCAAAAGTTGTCCATTTTTGTTTTTATTTTTATTTTTACTGTTTTGTTTGCAAAAAGGTCTGATATTTTTGACAAACATTGCATGTGAAAACATTAAAGCTTTGCAGAGCATGTTAAAAACAATGGAAATTGCTTGAATGATGAGTATCTTGGGTGGTAACCGAAGTTTCCACGTCGCATATAGAACAATTTGTTATTTGTTATGTGTTTGTAGGATGGCGTGATCTTTCCCCAGTAGAGTTCCTCTCCCCGACAGAGATTGTTGAGGTCTTGTCACCCTTGGCGGAATGGGGAAATTTCCGATTGCTCTCCCCAACAAGAGGCCAGATGCGTGCTCTCCCCAGCCAGGTTTGTTTTTCATCTATTTCTCCCTAGCGAGTGTCCTGAAGTTGGTTCCCCAGACTGGACATTGGTCGTTTGGGTATGCTTCCCGAGCATGTTTGTATTTCCAACAATGGTGTTTCCTTCATCCCCAGCAAGGTAAAGTAAAAGGTTATTTCCCCAACAGAAGGGTAGATTCAATGTTGTTCCCTAGCAGGTTTGGTATCATTGACTCTTTTCCCCAAGCAGAGTTTGGTAGTGATTTCCTCGGCAAGCAAATCAACAGCGGTTGATATCACCAGCAGGTTCGAAGCCCAGTCGTCATTGGCACTTTTCTGTATTAGATTCTTGGGACTGTAGCACCCCAAAATCTGCCCTCTTTCTCTTAGATCTTTTAGGCTTATGCTTCATTTCATTTGCATCGTCATTTGTGCATTGCATCGGTTTTAATACATGGGATCAAGGAATTTCCTCGCATCTCAAAACTTTCTCCAGTTCAGAGGATATTTCAGCAGTATTCAGAGCTAAATGGATAGTCGTCAAAGTCTTTTCGAGCATTTATTTTGCTCAATAGATGATTTGATTATCAAAGGTTCCGACATTTTCTTTTGCTCAATGATTCGGCACCGTTTTTCAGCAGGATATTTCGAGTGCGAAAGGAAATTTACAACATATTTCAGGCATGATTCAGTGGCAATATCAAATGATAGTTTCAGAGGCCTGGCGTGGCTCAGAACAGGTGGAAACAAGTGATTCTCCATGATTCCCTCCAAAAGGCGCCAAAATTCAAAATTCCTTGTGTTAATCGATTAACACATTTGAACTATCAAATGGTTAATCGATTAACCAAGGCGAAATTTGCAAAAATGCTTCAATTTTTAGCACTGCAGAATTTCCAATCAATTTCCACCACTTGATTTCACATGTGCATCATTGGAAGGATCTAGAATGGGTTCATTTTAATTCATTTTCATAATCTAATTCCACCCAAAATTCAAATTCCCATTCCAAATTCCATTCCTCATTTCCAATCCTCTCACTAACCCACACTCCAAACCAAATTTAATCCCTAACCTAGGGGTTATTTAACCAAATTTACTCCAAACATCCCTTATTCACCCTCATTTTTTTAGAATTGGCTCTCAATTCTCTCTCAATTTTTCACTCTCCATCTTCATCTTCCACCTCTCACCAAAGCTCCATATTCATAGATTCACAAATTGTGCATTACAATTTGTGAATTCTTGAGCTAAACCTCCACTACATCATCATTCTTAGTTTTATTCAGCATTTGAAGCTTGTTTTGGATCTAGATTCAAGTTTTGGAAGCCACTCTTGAAGAAGCTTTGAAGCAAGTTCATTACATTGCTTGGATCTTGAGGTTTCTTGCTAGGATTCCTTTGGATCTTGGATTTCTTGTGCTAGATTTGTCCATTTTCGTTTGCAACACTCACCAAAGCAATCCTCCGCTTTGTAGGTTGGTAAATTTCAGATCCACGCTTGATCTTGCTTAATTTCAACTTATGCAATGTAGATCCATGGTTTTTTATACGATTTGACCCATTTGCTTGAATTTGATTGTTGATGTTGATGTTTGTTGGATCTAATTGATGTTTGATTGCTCTAATTCAATGTAATTTTCGTGCATAATTGATTGCTTAATCATTTGGATGCTTGAACAAGTGTTTTGCTGCTGAAAAATGCTTTTGAAACTTGATTTTCTGCTACTGGTACAGAGTTAATCGATTAACCAATTACAGTTCAAAACAGTTTAATCGATTAACTAGTGTAATTTTGCTAATTTTGATGCTGTTAATCCATTAAACAATTTTGAACTGTAAATGGTTAATCGATTAACACTGATGCAGAGTGTGATTTTTGTGCATTTTCAAGTTGTCTTGATTCCTTTCCACTTTTAATCTTCATGGATTATTACGATGCATATTTGTGGATTGTTCTTGAGCTGTTTTACCTCACATGATAGTTTGAATGCGATTCTTCGACGTACGACTTTTGGTTTCTGTAACGCATGTACACAATTCGTTCATTTTGCATTCTTGATGTGATGATCATGTTGCATAATCCTTTGTGCCACTGTGATTGCTTGTTCTTGATGTTTACATTACTAGATGTATGATTCATATTCATGTTTGCTGTTGATTCCATGAATGCATGTTCGTTTTAAGCGATTAATTGTTGATTCAATGAATTGTTCGTGATGCTTGAGTATGCAATGTCATTGGAATTCATTCATGCTTAATTGCTTTGTGCTTAATTGTATGTGTATGTGTAGCAATTGATCTTGCTTGATGATTGTTCATGTTTGCAATTCATGCATATTCGTTTAAATGTGAAGGCATGTTTATGTTCAATCCTTGTCTTGTGATGCATGATTATGTTTGAGGGTATGACATGTGATTCAATTAATCGTTGATGCATGTTCAATTTTGATGTTGTGCTATCACATGATCATCCATGCTTGATGCCTATTCATGAGCAATTGTTTTGATGCATTGCATGTTGCCTTGGTAAATACATGACTGTTGTGCATAATAGTAGCTGTTATATGCTGTTTTGTTTGATTTGCTGCCTTTTACACCTGTTTCTGCCTGAAAACATGCGCTGTTAAAAGTTGTCTTGCTTGTATGCTGGGTTTTACTGTTGTTTTGTGCTGGAGCGGTGTTATAGCTGTTGTTTTTGGTTTTTTCTCTTGGTTTTGGTTTGTTTTTGCATGTTCCCTTAGGATTCCCTGGTCCAACTTAATTGTTGATTAAGCTTGGAGTAGGATAGACATTAGGAGCTAATCCGTGCATGATAACATAGGATAGGGATTCCCTTCGTATCCTCAACTTTAGGTCCATCTCTTTGCATGCTAACATTAGGTAGAATTCCCTTTCTATCCCAACTTTAGGACCATTATGCATGACAACATTAGGAGTCAGTTTTCCTTAGTTGTTTTCTTTTCAACCTTTGAGTCCTCTCTCTCCTCATCTTAAAACAAAATAAAAAACACTTAATAAATATGATGAGTATTGTGCGCCACGAGCCTTAAGTACATGGGAAGTGATAAGCGGGAGTCTCTCCTTACCTTGTCTAGGGTGTTATGTATACGTCCCATCTTAGGTCGATCTTACGAAGCATTCGATCCTATGTCATAGACTTTAGTGTGATACGAGTTTCAAACAAAATCAATCCACTTCTACCTAAAACTTACAAACAAACTTCAAATCATTTTATCCTTCGGGATTGGTGTCAAATCATTTTTAGAAAAGAGTACGTTATTTCCGCTCTACCGCAAACAGACATCGACCCTAACTGCTGGAACGCGAACTTACCGTCGCTCATAAAAAACACTCAATCAATTTGTGGTCGTAACCACGAACTACGGATGCTCTGACTTCCTCATTCTCGTCTGAATGAGGCTACGTAGGCACAAGACAGTGAAGTCGTGGCCAGCAACCTTCCCCCATTCACCTGTAGTCCTCCGAACTACGTTGACTCTAACTTTCCCATTGCACGAGGGAATACGTAGGCATAAGACGGCGAACTCCTATCGAGTCTCCTTTTGTTTTCTCCTTTTCGCCTCCGTTTAGCAGTAGAGATTTAGATAACACACCCTTTTATTAGAACAACAAGTGTGGATCCCGTTGAGTACAACAGACGCGAGGGGGTGTTAATACCTTCCTCTCGCGTAATCGACTCCCAAACCCATGATTTGGTTTCGATGACCATGTCTTCTCCCTTTTGAGGTTCTTTGATCATTTCCTTTCCCCCGTCGGGATAAATTACGTTCGGTGGTGACTCTGTTTTTCTCCGGTTATTTTTCGCGTTGCGACAGCTAGAGACTCTGCTGGGGATTCCGGTTCCTTATGTGAGTCAATCCTAACGCTTGTCTATTTCTTGTCACTGGGTGTTTATTTTTGTGCATTTATTTGCTTTAGTTGTTGTTCATTATTGCATTTTACTGCATTATTTGCATTTGATTACTGTTATCATATTGTTCTGTTGCCTCTGTGTTATTGGGTGGGATGGTTTTATGAGAGATAAGCCCATTACCCAGACTTGAGTACATACTTATGATTATAGTGGATAGTCGTGTGGCCTGCGTAGCATCTTGTTACGTTTGGTTGACACGAGATCCACATTCACGCGAGGTTTTCTGTGGGGATATCCTATCATGTACGTCTGGTGCAGATGATAAGATGTTGAATTAGAGAGCTTATGACTCTGAAGACCGTTCATTGGAAATCGGTTGAGGCCTCCTTGTTTGATGGTGATGCCAAACTAGAAATGGTGAACGTATCATCATTTCTCGACCTGAGAGTCTGTGATACTGAGGACCCGCTAGGATGCCGTCCAAGACTAGAACCCACATGCGAGAGGGGATGGGTTTTTGCAGGAAACCTTGACCTTCAACCAACCTGGTTTTATGGTTTTCTTATCAGTGTGGATTTATCAGCCTGGTATTATGGTATTTTGACTATCATGATATTTTGGTATTCTGGTATTCTGGATTTCTTGTCAGAGCAGAACTTTCCGTCAACAACACAACAGCTATTCAGAATTTATGGATGCCTTGATCCCATGTTTGCATTTGCATCACATCATGTTTGCATTGCATAATCATATGCATAGCAGGTGTTTGAGGTTGGTCATTTTGATCCTGATCTAGTTTTCTTCAGAACTGCAGATTCAATCTTTTTCAGCCGTATCCTACTTGAGCCAATCAGAAGAGAGTTATGGATTAAGTGCATGTTGAGCTTCTGGAAGTTAGGACACGAATGAATCAGTTTATAGAGCTAATGCAGAATATGGGCCATGGGCAAGAGCAATTAAGAAATATGGTCCAACCGTTGATGGATATTCCTAGGGTTGATGGAGGGGGCGTAGTTCACAGTGGTCGTGGTGTTGTCCCTCCAGGCGGAGGCATGGTAAGTGGTGTCAATCCTCCGAGCGGAGGTGATTCTGGTGTTGTTATTCCTCCTAGAGGAGGTATCGCTAGTGGTATTCCTGGTGGGGGAAGTGTCTATGTTGTTCATGGTGCTGGTGGCCATCAATGGGAGGAGGATCGTCAGGAAGACGCATTCTCCATGCGTGACCTAGACGATAGGCTCCCATCTGAGGCGGACAAAAAATTCAAACTGATTGAAGAAAGGATGAGGGCTTATGAGAGCCAGAATTCTTTTGAGCTTGATATGACAGACTTAGGGTTGGTTCCTGGAGTGAAGATATCTCACAAGTTCAAAGTGCCGGATTTGATAAGTACAAGGTGTCCCAAAACTCATATTCGTACTTACTACCGAAAGATGTCAGCATACTCAGATGATGAGAAACTCCTAATGCATTTTTTCCAGGATAGCCTAGTTGAGGCTTCCCTGGACTGGTATATGGGCTTGGAGAGGGGAAACGAAAGCTTCAAAGAGTACGCCCAGAGGTGGCGTGAGCTGGCAGCTAGGGTTCAACCTCCAATGATGGAGTGAGAACTCATTGATATGTTTATGGGCACACTCCAGGGGCCTTACTTTGAGAAATTGGTTGGATGTTTGTCAGCTGGGTTTTCAGATCTTGTGTTGGCAGGAGAAAGAGTTGAAAATGGCATCAAAATGGGAAAGATTCAAGTTGCTGCTGGTTCTTCTAAAGATGCAAAGAAACATTATAATGGGTTCCCCAAGAGGAAGGATGGAGAAACTAATGTTGTTTCTATTCCAACTGCTCAACAGCCTGTTCAGTACCAACAACCTTATGCTCCCCAGTAACAGAACTATCAGCAACAGAGATAACATAGGTCAAGAAGGCCTGAGAGAAGTTTCGATCCACTCCCTATTCCTCACAATCATGTTCTTGCTCGTTTGCTCGAAGGTTCTCTAGTTAAACTAAGGGAGGCCAAGCCTGTTCCAGACCTTATTCCTCCTGGTTATGACATGGATGCTAGATGTGAGTATCACTCAGGAACACCGGGCCACTCAATTGAAAATTACAATGTGTTCAAGCACAAGGTGCAAGATCTGGTCGACTCAAAGTGAGACGGTCTGCACATCAGACGGTCTGCACATAAATTGAAGCCTCTTTTCTCAAGTGAGCACTCAGACTACAAAGACGTCGTCAGAAGAAATAAGTCCAGACGGAGGCAAGCCTCCTCAACAATGGCAATCATCAGTTTCTTTACTGCATTTTCCATTTGTATTTTTCCTTGTTTGTTAATGCTCTGTTTGCATGTAAAAACTTGTTTGTTTTGAATGATGATTTTAATGCAATGAGTATGTTTTTCTTGAAGTATTCCATTCGTATTCATTCATATAAATGTTTTTGTGCATTGCAATACCAACTTTCTTACTTAAACTCTTGGAGGGAGGATGATGAAGTAAAAACGCAAACTTTCTGGTCGTGTGCTTTTGGATAAAATCTTGCTGATGACGTACAGGCATTATTTCAAATCCCCCAAACACCGAAGATATAAGGGAGATAGACCCCCCGTCAACCAGTGTCGCACGATTTGTTCAAAATAAAAAAAAGGAAATAAGAAAGGAAAAGAAAGAAAGCCCACTAAGTCGATAACTTGAAAACAAGTGTCATAGGCAAAAGTTAGGGCATCCTGCTGGACATCAAAATCGAAAAAATTCAAAAGAATTAGTCCAAGAAAAATCATGGAGATAAAAAACAAATAGAAAAAGCAGAGGTTCAAAAGCAAAATCCTCGATAAAGAACAAAGTCGTGTGACTAGAGACACCAAAGACCAAAGGGGTGACTGCCACTCCGAAAACCTCGTGGGTTCCTTAACCATCGCTTCTACCATTCAAACCCTCTTGAAAGGTGAGCGCTTGTGCCAAATTAGATGACTGTAGGACGGGAGACCATCAAGGAGAATGGGTGGGTATAAACAAATTTTGAGCCATAAATCTTTTTTCTAAAACAGTGAACCAGGCCACGTTACAACCCTCAAAAGTCCTAATTGAAGCAGGGTTTATTCTGAGAGCGTACTTCAACGAGATAACGTTCCTGACTCCCACGAGTTGTGCTAATAAATTTTTGTTGATATTGCATGTGCATGCTATTTTCCATTTAAAAATCAGTGTCGCATTCTAACTAGTGACTCGCTAATAGGTTTTTGGCGATATCTTTTCAATAAAAACTTCAAGGTTAACATGTTTGTTGCATTAGAATTATCATTCTCACAATAAACATTTTCTGCTTGCATACATGTGCTTAAGCATCGAGGAAGCTTACATAATGAATGTCAGTCAAGAAGCTTGATCCTGCTTAGTTGAGAAGCTTGATCCTGCCAAATGCCTGAGAATTCTGAAGACAGTCTTGTCAAGGGGCATGTTGCCAAGATGCTCTGTGGAGCATGGGCTTTCCTAGTAAGTCGTGATAAGATGTAGCCAATCTGGGGCAGTCACATCGAGAAATCTCTCTAAAGTTCAGCATCCAGGACAGTCATGTCGAGATTCAGAAAATCTCTCAAAGAGCAGTTGGTCTGGGAAAATCTCTCGAAGATCAATCAGTCAGGGGCAAAGTCACTTCAAGGCTTGTATCGAGGCAGGACATCTCAGGAGCACTAGAATTTATCCTCTCCAGAAGACGGTTAATCAGAAGCACCTCCCCAAGGTTCAGAACACCAGGGAAGAATATCTCGTTATGGTACAAAGTTCTTTATGAATCCTCTCAAGGCAAATTCTTTCATAGATTATGCAGTCTGGGGCAGTTACGGCGAGATCCGATAAATCTCTCCAAGAGTTTGATAACACTGGGGCATTTTGAATGCCAGGTTTTCTATAAAATCCTCTTGAGATGATTTCTTTCACAAACCATGCAGTCTGGGGCAAGTTGAGAATTAAAGGAACCGTTGTTCACTCCTGATAATCAGTATGCAGTTGATCAGCAGAAGCGTGAAATGCCAAGGTGACAGGAGGTATCTTTTCCCAATAAGGTATTGGAAGTTCTATTCTTCCCCAAGTAGAGAATCATTCTCCAATGGAAAAGGGTTCTTTATGAGGATTTTCGTATCCCCAGCAGTGTAGTAGGGTTTCTCGTTCCCAGCACTGTAAGACGACGGAATATTCCCAATCAGGTTGAAGACAATGAGAAGTCAGAGTGTTCTCTCCCTCAAAGGTCAATTCTGATAACTCCCCGCAAGTGAAAGTGCAATAGTTATTGGTATTCTCACCAGTTCAAAGTCCAATATTCATTGGCATCTCCCCAACAGAGTTCATGGTTCAGTTTGCAGTTCCCCAACGAAGTTTTCCGCGTCAATGGTTATTGGTGGTACAGCTGGTTATCTCCCCACAGGAGATCAGATGTTGGTGATCCCTTCCTCAGTGAAGTTTGCCTGTTCCATTCTGCGCATTCCCCGACGGAGTGTCCTCTCATTATTGCATATAGTAATCATCATTACATTGAATCCTTAAAACGCGTAGCATTTCCATTTGATATGGAGCATTACGCCATCGAAAAATTCAAACATGCATCGAAGCATAAGCCATATTTGGTACCTTGCACGAAAGCCCAAGTCAACCCTATGGCAAAATAATGGAGAGAACATTACCCACACAAATTCCCAGTTAATATTCCTCAGCGAATCTTACAAGCTCCAACCTCATAGTTGATGTCTGTCTTATTTATCTCCAACCTCAGAGTTGATGTCAAGTTCGTTCCCAACTACATAGTTAATGTATATCTTTTCCCAACCTCAGAGTTGACGTCAGACTCTTACCAACCTCAGAGTTGACGCCTTTCATCTCCAACCTCAGAGTTGACGCTTGTCTTTTTCCCAACCTTAGAGTTGACGCCTTTCTTCCCCAACCTCAGAGTTGACGCCTCTCTTTTCCCAACCTCAGAGTTGACGCCTTTTAACCCCAACCTCAGAGTTGACACCTTTTCTTCTCCAACCTCAGAGTTGACGCCTCCCTCTTCCCAACCTCAGAGTTGATGCATATCCTTTTACCCAACCTCAGAGTTGATGTCCAGTTTTATCCTCAACCTCAGAGTTGATCCCCAGCCTCAGAGTTGACGTCTATCTTATTCTACAAAGCTCCAACCTTAGAGTTGATATTTGTCTTCCTCAGAGTTGACGCCTTTCTTCCACAACCTCAGAGTTGAAGCTACTCTATTCCCAAGCTCAGAGTTGACGTATATCTTTGATCTCCAACCTCAAAGTTGACGTCTATCCTTTTACCCGACCTCAGAGTTGATGTCTAGTTTCTTCCCCAGCCTCAGAGTTGACGACCAATCCTGTTATCTCCAACCTCAGAGTTGACACATATATATTTCCCAACCTCAGAGTTGATGTCTTTCCTTCCAAACTCCAACCTCAGAGTTGATCCCCAGCCTCAGAGTTAATGCATTTCTTCCCCAACCTCAGAGTTGACGCATTTCTTCCCCAACTTTAGAATTGACGCCTCTCTTTCGCCAACCCCAGAGTTGATTTGTATCCCTTTTTCTCTCAACCTCTGAGTTGTTGTCTATCTGGTAACTCCAACCCCAGAGTTGATGTTTATCTTTTTTCAGAATTGATGTATATCCCTTTTCCTCAACCTCAGAGTTGATGTCAGGTTTTTTTGCCCCAACCTTAGAGTTGACACCTACCTTTTTCTCAACCTCAGAGTTGACGTCAAGTTTTTCTCAACCTCAGAGTTGATGTCTACCTTTTCCTCAACCTCAGAGTTGATGTCATAACTGTTGTTTCCAAACTCCCAGTTAACCAAACCGACGTTCCAGTCATCGTCCTGATATCACACGATGTACTTTCCCAGCTGCAGTGTTGACGACTAGCATTTTTATTATCGCAGGACCGGAAGCTTCATTCCTCAGTAGGTTTTTTAATCAATCCCCAGTGTCATAGATTTGTTGGCTGTACCCATGGTATACCTTTCTTTCCCTATAGTTTGCAAATTTCCAGGTTCTTTTTGTATTCAATAACCTTTTACCTTGAATGTCTGAAAGTCGTTGCTATCATTCCTTCAGGTCCAAGTTGATTGAATAGGGGCAGCTGTAGCACCCAAAAATTTGCCATATTTCTCTTTGATCTTTTTGGCTTATGCTTCATTTCATTTGCATCTTCATTTGTGCATTGCATCGGTTCTAATACATGGGAACAAGGTATTTCCTAGCATCTCAAAATTTTCTCTAGTTCATAGGATATTTTAGTAGTATTCAGAGCTAAACGGATAGTCGTCAAATTCTTTTCAAGCATTTATTTTACTCAATAGATGATTTGATTATCAGAGGTGCCGACATTTTCTTTTGCTCAGCGATTCGGCACCGGACAGTATTTTTTCAGCAGGATATTTCGAGTGCGGAAGGAAATTTACAGCATATTTCAGGCATGATTCAGTGGCAATATCAAATGACAAGTTTCAGAGGCCTGACGTGGCTCAGAACAGGTGGAAACAAGTGATTCTCCATGATTCCCTCCAAAAGGCGCCAAAATTCAAAAATTCCTTGTGTTAATCGGTTAACACATTTGAACTATCAAATGGTTAATCGATTAACCAAGGCGAAATTTGCAAAAATGCTTCAATTTTCAGCACTGCAGAATTTCCAATCAATTTCCACCACTTGATTTCACATGTGCATCATTGGAAGGATCTAGAATGGGTTCATTTTAATTCATTTTCATAATCTAATTCCACCCAAAATTCCAATTCCCATTCCAAATTGTAATCTAGGGGTTATTTAACCAAATTTACTCCAAACCTCCCTCATTCACCCTCATTTTTTCAAAATTGGCTCTCAATTCTCTCTAAATTTTTCACTCTCCATCTTCATCTTCCACCTTTCACCAAAGCTCCATATTCATAGATTCACAAATTGTGCATTACAATTTGTGAATTCTTAAGCTAAACCTCCACTACATCACCATTCTAGGTTCAATTCTGTATTTGAAGCTTGTTTGGATTTAGATTCAAGTTTTGGGAGCCATTCTTGAAGAAGCTTTGAAGCAAGTTCATTACATTGCTTGGATCTTAAGGTTTCTTGCTAGGATTCCTTTGGATCTTAGATTTCTTGTGCTAGATTTGTTCATTTTCGTTTGCAACACTCCCCAAAGCAATCCTCCACTTTGTAGGTTGGTAAATTTCAGATCCACACTTGATCTAGTTTAATTTCAACTTATGCAATGTAGATCCATGGTTTTTGATATGATTTGATCCATTTTCTTGAATTTGATTGTTGATGTTGATGTTTGTTGGATCTAATTGATGTTTGATTGTTGTAATTCAATGTAATTTTCGTGCATAATTGATTGCTTAATCATTTTGATGCTTGAACAAGTGTTTTGCTGCTGAAAAATGCTTTTGAAACTTGATTTTCTGCTACTGGTACAGGGTTAATCGATTAACCAATTACAGTACAAAACTAGTTAATTGATTAACCAGTGTAATTTTGCTGATTTTGATGTTGTTAATCGATTAACCAATTTTGAACTGTAAATGGTTAATCGATTAACACTGATACAGAGTGTGATTTTTGTGCATTTTCAAGTGTGTCTTGATTCCTTTCCACTTTTAATCTTCATGGATTGATACGGTGCATATTTGTGGATTGCTCTTGAGTTGTTTTACCTCACACGATAGTTTGAATGTGATTCTTCGACGCGGGACTTTTGGTTTCCTTAACGCATGTACACGATTCGTTCGTTTTGCATTCTTGATGTGATGATCATGTTGCATAATCCCTTGTGCCACTGTGATGGCTTGTTCTTGATGTTTACATTGCTGGATGTATGATTTGTGTTCATGTTTGTTGTTGATTCCATGAATGTATGTTTGTTTTAAGCGATTAATTGTTGATTCGATGAATTGTCTGCGATGCTTGAGTATGCAATGTCATTGGAATTCATTTATGCTTAATTGCTTTGTGCTTAATTGTATGTGTATGTATAGCAATTGCTCTTGCTTGATGATTGTTCATGTTTGCAATTCATGCGTATTCATTTAAATGTGAAGGCATGTTTATGTTCAATCCTTGTCTTGTGATGCATGATTATGTTTGAGGGTATGACATGTGATTCGTTTAATCTTTGATGCTTGTTCAATTTTGATGTTGTGCTATCACATGATCATCCATGCTTGATGCCTATTCATGAGCATTTGTTTTGATGCATTGCATGCTGCCTTGGTAAATACATGACTGCTGTGCAGAATAGTAGCTGTTATATGCTGTTTTGTTTGACTTGCTGCATTTTACACCTGTTTCTGCCTGAAAACATGCGCTGTTAAAAGCTGTCTTGCTTGTATGCTGGGTTTTACTGCTGTTTTGTGCTGGAGCGCTGTTGTAGCTGCTATTTTTGGTTTTTTTCTCTTGGTTTTGGTTTGTTTTTGCATGTTCCCTTTGGATTCCCTAGTCCAACTTAATTTTTTATTAAGCTTGGAGTAGGATAGACAATAGGAGCTAATCCATGCATGATAACATTAGGATAGGGATTCCCTTTGTATCCTCAACTTTAGGTCCATCTCTTTGCATGCTAACATTAGGTAGAAATCCCTTTCTATCCCAACTTTAGGACCATTATGCATGACAACATTAGGAGTCAGTTTCTCTTAGTTGTTTTCTTTTCAACCTTTGAATCCTCTCTCTCCTCATCTTAAAACAAAATAAAAAACACTTAATAAATATGATGAGTATTGTGCGTCACAAGCCTTAAGTACATGAGAAGTGATAAGCGAGAGTCTTTTCTTACCTTGTCTAGGGTGTTTTGTATACGTTCCGTCTTGGTTCAACTTTGCGAAGCATTCGATTCTATATCATAGACTTTAGTGAGATACGAGTTTCAAACAAAATCAATCCACTTCTGTCTAAAACTTACAAACAAACTTCAATTCTTTTTATCCTTCGGGATTGGTGTCAAATCATTTTCAGAAAAGAGTACGTTATTTCCGTTCTACCGCAAACAGGCGTCGATCCTAATTGTGCAAACACGAACTTAGCGTCGCTCATAAAAAATGCTCTATCAATTTGTGGTCGTAACCACGAACTACGGATGCTCTGACTTCCTTATTCTCGTCCAAATGAGGATACGTAGGCACAAGACGGCGAAGTCTTGGCGAGCAACCTTCCCTAATTCACCCGTAGTCCTCCGAACAACGTTGACTCTGACTTTCCCATTGCACGAGTGAATACGTAGGCATAGGACAACGAAGTCCTATCGAGTCTCCTTTTGTTTTCTCATTTCTGCCTCCGTTTAGCAGTAGAGCTTTAGATAACACACCATTTGATTAGAACAGCAAGCGTGGATCCCGTTGAGTACAACGGATGCAAGGAGGTGCTAATACCCTTCTCTCGCGTAATCGACTCCCGAACCCAGGATTTGGTTGCGATTACCTTGTCTTCTCCCTTTTGAGGTTTCTTTGATCGTTTCCTTTCCCCCGTCGGGATAAATTACGTTCGGTGGCGACTCTGTTTTTCTGCCGGTTATTTTTCGCGTTGAGACAGAGATGATTTCCCAGCAGATGTTACTCATAATTCCCAGCAGAGGGGAAGTTCATTCTGGGTTTTTCTTCAGCGGAGGTTATAATCAGGAAGACAGTTTAGTTTTCCCCAACATATTTGTTTCTGATTTCTCAGCACTTCTCCCGCTGGAGTGTCCTTTGCATATCATAAGCATTTTTGCATTGCATCCTAAAAAATGGGTAGCATTTCCATTTCGTATGGAGTATTACGCCATAGAAAAATTCAAACATATGCATTCGAAGCATAAGCCAGGTTTGATACCATCTTTTCCAGGCGTTTCCCCAGCAAAAAATGGCATATCTCAGGAGATATCGTGTCACTTTATCCCCCAGACAACTTTTAGTTATGGTTTCCTTCCAGAAATTATTGTGTGCTCCCCTTGCAGAGTCGTCTGTTTAGGATTCTCTTTTCCCCGGCAGAGTTATCTTCTCTTTACTTCAAATTGTAAATCTGTTGACATCCTTTGTCCTAACTTTTGGTTGGTATTATTTTTCAATTCCAACTTTTGGTTGGTCCCTTATGTTGAATCCCAACTTTTGGTTGGTATACTGTATTAAATTCTAACTTTTGGTTAGTACTCTATCGTTTATCCCAACTTTTGGTTGGTATCCTTTGTTATCCCAACTTTTGGTTGGTATTTTTGCTGTATCCCAACTTTTGGTTGGTATTCTTTGTGGTATTCCATCTTTTGGTTGGTATCCTTTATGGAAAATTCGCCTTCGGTCGGCGTTTTGTTTATCCCAACTCTTGGTTGGTATCCGTCTTTATCCCAACTTTTGGTTGGTAGCCTTTGCCTTATTCCAACTTTTGGTTGGTATCTTTTGTTGAATCCCAACTTTTGGTTGGTATCCATTGCTTTATCCCAACTTTTGGTTGGTATCCTTTGTTATCCCAACTTTTGGTCGGTAATCATTGTTGTATCCCATCTTTTGGTTGGTATTATTTTTGGTATTCCAACTTTTGGTTGGTATCCTTTATGGAAAATTCACCTTTGGTCGGCATTTTGTTTATCCCAACTCTTGGTTAGTACCCTTTGTCCCAACTTTTGGTTGGTAATCGTTGCCCTATCCCAACTTTTGGTTGGTACCTAGTCGTTGAATCCCAACTTTTGGTTGGTATCTTCTGTTTACATTCCAACTTTTGGTTGGTACCATATTGGTTATCCCAACTTTTGGTTGGTACCCTTCGGGTCTATCCCAAATTTTGGTTGGTATCCTGTTTTTATCCCAACTTTTGGTTGGTCTTCTTTTCCAATTCCAACTTTTTGTTGGTATCCTTTGTAGACAATTCGCCTTCGGTCGGCGTTTTGGTTATTCTAACTCTTGGTTAGTATCCTTTATTCCAACTTTTGGCTGGTGCCTCCTATTTTCGTTCCAACTTTTAGTTGGTATCTTGTATCTATCGATATCCCAACTTTTGGTTGGTATCCGTTGTTGTAAGTCCACCTTCGGCTAGCAATCACTCTATCATGTATCTCCCCACAGGTTGCAAATTTCTGGGTTCTTTTGGTATTCAATATCCTTTTACCTTGAATGTCTGAAAGTCGTTACTGTCATTCCTTCAGGTCCAAGTTGATTGAATAGGGGCAGCTAAAACACCCAAAAATTTGCCACATCTTTTCTTAACCTTTTGGCTTTGATTATTTTCATTTGCATCATCATTTGTGCATAACATTGGTTCTAAACATGGAATCAAGGTATCTTTGTTGACTCTCAAGAGGAGGGTATGATTCTCAAGGCTAAAGCAAGAGATTGTACTCAATCTTATGGCATTCTCAAGCTTCAAAGTCCTTTCATTATCAAGGCATTCTCAACTATCTCACACAATCACCTGGATTAGGGTTACAAGCCTTGATCATATTCTCCTATCTTTGGCATCTGGATTAGGGCTTTGTTCAAAGGACATATGTGGATGTCTTCTTGAGCAAGGAAATGCTCTATGACTCAACACACATCCCAAGTCCCTACATGTATCACATCTCATCAGAAGCCATAGCATGAGCCTCAGTCAGTGGAAGAAGGATTAGGGTTTCATCTGGTCAAGAAAGTCAACTGTGGGCTTACAAAGTCAAGCTCTTGGATTTTGAGGTCAATCATAGGCATTTCATGGCATCCATAACTTTTAGTGGAAACATTCTAAGTACCCAGGAGAAACATAAAATCAACAGATTGGGTGAATTAGGGTTTTAGTGGAAAATTTCTAAGTATGGAAAATCTAAATTTCTAGCCATCTTGCAACATCCATAACTTTTTCATCCTTGATCCAAATGGGGCAAACTTGCTATCAAATTAAAGAGGACATCGTGTACTACAAGTTTGAAGAAGGAAAGACGTTCAAAAGATTCATGGGTAAAAAAAGTTATGAGGTCATGAATATGAGGAAAAAGTGAAATGTAGACTTTTGTACTTAGAATTTTTTCTAAGTGTCAATTTTCAAGTTCAATATTAGTTTTTCTAGGGCAATTTTCCTCATGATCAATGATGTTCCTCAAAGTCTTGCCAACATCAAAGTTGTTCTTCATTCTCCAAGCTTTCGTTTGAGTACAAGAAGTCCTCCATTGGATGTGTAGAACTCAAGTTATGAGGTCACAAAGTTAGGTTTTCTTAATGCCACATTTAGTAGGGTAATTGTCAACTTCATGAACCAATCTTCCAAGGCATTTTTCATCAAGATTCTAGCTCCAATTCAGTTTTCGTCAAACATCAAAGTTGTATATCATTCTTCAAGCTTTCCATGCATATAGAGAACTCCTTAATTGGGTTTGTGCATTTCAAGTTATGGCCTACCAAAGTCAAGACTTTTTATTGTTTCAAATTAGCAAAATGGCTTTCATAACTTAGAGTTTTTCTAAGTATCCTTGGGCATATTTTGGAACTAACTTCAAGAGAGCTTTTCATCATCATCCAAGCCTCATTTCATTTGACAATCAACATGAAACTTGTTCTTTGTTCTTCATACTTTTTTGTGATACCAATTTCAAACAAGTTGAAGCCATATTCACCAAGTTTTAGCCATTCAAAGTTGATCATGTGAATATCTTTTTCATGCAATATTTCTTGCCACACTTGTGATTTTCTTACTTCTTTAACCATCATACTGCGCGCACATGACCTCATTTGGTTACAAAATATGTCTAAACATGCCATGTACCCCATGCCTCATATTTCTCCTTTTATGGCAAGGTTTGAAAAGAAAAATAATCACAACAAACTTGCTCACCAATTTAGCTCACATGTTGTACTTCATGCAACATTCTTGTGACCCTTTTGCTCACTAAAATCACCAAAAATAATTACCCACATGTGCATAACCCGTGTGTACTATTTCCACTTCCCATTTTTCATTTTTCCCTAACAAACTTTTCATTTGATTTCACCCTTGCCCTCACGTGCCATTCACCCTTTATAAACCTACTTAAACCCTAAAAAGGGAGAAGCAACCTCATTTTGGTGCAAGTAGTCAGAACCCAAAGCTCTCGTTTCTCACAAATTTTCTTCTCTTCGAATTTCATCAAACAGAGCTCCTCTCACCATTTTCTTGCTTCCATTGTCATCACTGAAGGTCTAAGGAGTTAGAGGGAAGATTTGGTGAAGCTTTGAGGCAAGATCAAAGAGCATCAGATCTACATTCTTAGTAACTTTTTCTTCAACCTCTTTTTCTTATTTCATACGTGTATTAACCTTGTTTTTAGCATAGTTCAGTTTCTGAAGTGATGTAATCCACGTTTGCTTAAGTGTTGTTTCATTTTGAGAAAGTTTCAGATTATGCACCAAACCTTCATGCCTTATTTTCACGATGATAACTTTTTCTAAAATGAATTCGGACGCTAGATTTGGATTCGGCATGAAATTTCCTTGAGATTAGTGTGTTACATTTCATGTTTTTGTGTTGTTTGGCTCTGCAACTCCGGTGAGTCCACTGGAGAAGACGATCGAAGCCCTAGCTTCGGTGTCTGAGATGATTTGGTGAGGTGGCGTGTTGACTGTGGTCTTGCTTGTGTGGATCCTTGCTGGCATGACGTGGATAAGTAAATATGTGTGGCAACATGTTTTTTTGTGTGGTTTCTGATTTTTTTTTCAAAATGTACATGGGTATGGTTTATTTGCTCTTCACACCCAGCATTTTGAGCCCATAGCGCGTGTGAACATGATGTTAGTTCAATTCTGAGTTGCTTATACACCCCTCTCTGCCTATTTCTTTTTATTTTTCTTATTTTTGTTTCACTTTCAATTTAATTTTGTTTTTAATTGTAAAAACCTTTTAAAAATACACAAAAATATTTTCCTGATCCTTAAATGTCTTTAGAATTTTTCCATATTTTTTATTTTTTTTCATTTAATTTTACTATTTTATTTGAATTTAATTTGTGAAGTGGTTTTCCATTTTTGTCCTTAATTAGGGTTTGTGATCTTGATGGCTTTTGATTGTGTTCTTGAGCCATGCTTTTCACCATGTTTTGACATATCATTGATGAATGTTTGGATGCTGATTTGGTGCTTTGAGGTGGAATTTTTGATTGGTTCTTGATTGATTTTATTTGGTCCCCGATATATGCTCGATTAGTGGAGTGCCTTGAACCTTTTGATTGATTTGATGATGTATTTGTGCATTTATTCTTGAGATATTTTGCTCAATTGTTCTTAATGGATATAACATGTGTTAGAGCCTCTTAATTGGATTTATTTGGTCATTTATCTATGTTTGATTGATGCCTAAATGTGACATGGTTTTGAGATGAACATACATAATGTTTGACCTAGTTTTGAATCCTTTTGCTTACTTGTGTTTGAGTGATGTTTGAGTTACTTGGATGAGATGAATACTTACTACCTTGACATATTATGATTCTATCCCTTGCATTCCTTGTTTCTCATGATAGCTCACTTCCCTTTTGAGATAGATTTTAAGTAGTGAATACATGATTGTTTGTGCACCCTTTGAGCATGATGCTTATGGATCTTTCTTGACATCTTAGGACTTGTATCTAATGCTTGCTCTCATGTATGCTACTGTCCATATTGGTCACATACCTTCACAACCCTTTTTTGCTCTTTTGAAGTTTGACTTGCATGTACTAAATTGTTGATAAATGTTTGGATTTTGTTGAGATGCATGTCTTAAATTCTTTTGCCTCTCTTGTGAGCATTAACATGAGTTGAATGTAATGTGGTGTATCTACTGCCCTACCTTGGTTCTTACCTTGTTTGACCTCACATGGCTTTCTTTGTTGAATAATAATACATGATGGATAATCTTAAGTCATGTGTGTTTGTCCCATGTTGTTTTGTCTAACCCCTTTGATATCTAATCTTTGATTCTTTTGGACATGACTCCTTTGGTTTGAATTAAGTGTTTAGTTGTTCATCTTGCACATTCATATTGCTTTGATGCTTGCATTGTTTTGTGTTTACCAATTGTGCTTAATTGTTTGAACTTCCTTACTTGGTCAAGTAGTTGATGATGTGTCCCTCTCTCTTCATCTCCTTTCTTCTTTGGATTTAGAGTTCATTTTTGTTGTTTGAGATTGAGTTTGTTTAATGTTTACTTGTGTTTATTCACATGCTCCCTTAGGGCTCCTAGTTTCAACTTAATTTTTGATTAGGTTCAAAGTAGGATAGACATTAGGCTTTCAATCCTTTACATGACAACATTAGGGTAGTCCCTTTGAACCTTAACCTTAGGTCCATCACTTGTATGATAACATTAGGTAGACTTCCCTCTCATCCTCAACTATTGGGCCATAATGCATGACAACATTTAGGTGAGTTTCCCCTAGATTTTCTTTTGCACTTTGAGTCTTCTTTCTCTTCTCAAAACAAAATCAAAACACTTAATAAATATGATATGCATTGTGCACCACGAGCCTTAAGCACATGGGAAAAGATGAGCGGATGCATTTCTAACCTCATCTTAGGGTACTTTGTGCGTGAGACGTTTGGATCGTTAGCGCGAAGTACTCGATCATATGTCATAGACTTTAGTGCGATGCACATTTCAAACAAAGTCAATCCACTTCTATTTAAAACTCACAAACCAAATTCAAATCATTTTATCCTTCGGGATTGTTTGTCAAATCATTTTCAAAAAGAGTATGTTATTTCCGTTCTACCGCAAACAGGCATCAACCCTAACTGCTGGAACGCAAACTTAACGTCGCTCATAAAAAACACATAACCAATATGTGGTTGTAGTCCCACAAACTACGAACGCTCTGACTTCCTCATTCTCGTCCGAATGAGGGTACGTAGGCACAAGACGACAAAGTCTTGGCGAGCAACCTTCCCCTTATCCACCTGTAGTCCTCCGAACTACGTTGACTCTGACTTTCCCATTGCACGAGGGAATACGTAGGCCTAGGAAGGCGAAGTCCTATCGAGTCTCCTTTTGTTTTTTTTCCTTTTCGTTTCTGTTTATCACTAGGCTTTAGATAATACACCCTTTGATTAGAACGACAAGCGTGGATCCCGTTAAGTACAACAGACGTGAGGGGGTGTTAATACCTTCCTCTCGCGTAATCGACTCCCGAACTTAGGACTTGGTTGCGATGACCATGTCTTCTCCTTTTTTGAGGTTTCTTCGATCGTTTCCTTTCCCCCGTCTGGATAAATAACGTTTGGTGGCGACTCTGTTTTTTCTGCCGGTTATTTTTCGCGTTGCGATACGGGCGATATTCATTCTAGCACATTATTTCTATAAACTCTTGCACCTCTTTTTTCATTCTTAGTTCTAATGGCACCTCCACCTGAGGCATTCAAAAGCATCCTCGTTTGAGTTTTGAGACCTTTGGTAAAATGTTGAATCTGACATCTTTGGAGTAACAACTTGAATCTCTCCAATGCATCAGATAATGAATCTAAATCACCTTGGCCAAAATTTGAGATTTTTACTCTTCTGAGCATTTGTTAAAAATCTCTCCAAAATTTTGTCTTCCAATTCCTTCCAAGTCTGAATAGTAACATTGGTTAAACATTGCAAGTAATATTTTGATCGACCTATTAAATAGAAATAAAATAATTGTAATTTAACCTGATCTTCAGTCACATCATTTGGATTTCACATCAAACAAGTTTCATAAAATGGAGCCAGATGCTCCCGACGATCTTTGATAGTGTGTCCATCGAATGAGTTGTCTCTTAAACCTGAAAGCATCGAGTTTTGGATATCAAAAGTAACAGGGTTAATAGCTTTAAAACCTAAGGAAATGTGTCATGCATCAGCTCTACAATAATCCCCCATCATTGTTCTCGGTGGATTATCCATTTATTCACTTTCTTCTTTGGCTTATTGTGCTTCTCTTCTCGCTTTCTGAATTGCTTATGCGGTTCTTTTGATGTCTGAATCTAACGATGTCAATGTCGAACTCGAACCTTGCATAAACAAACACAAGATACCTTAGTAGCACTAAACCAATCAGAAACTAAAGACAAAAAAGAATTAAAATATACTTCTAAAGCAAATAAAATATAATAAAAAATAATAATAAAACTAAACGTAGCACAAAAAAATTCCTTGTTGAAATTATCAAGAATCCCCATCAACGACACCAAAAACTTGATGACAAATTAGCAAGTGTATAAATTGTGTCTAAATAAGTCTCCATAGGGATTGCACTATTTTTACAAGTTGATTGGTGTGTTTTAAAATTAAATTTGGGGGGGGGGGGGGGGGGGGTGGTTGGTGTTCAAATTTGATATGCAAAAGTAAATTGAGAAAATTAAGTTGTTGGAAAATACGATATAAATAAAGCAACTGGGTTTTATTTCAAATCCACAGATTATCACTATTGGTAACTGCGTCTACTTCTATGAAGTGATTTTCTAGAATTACGATAAATTGACACGATCGCTATACCCAATTCCTTGATGTATAGCTCACTCTATTTAATGAAAAATTCCTAATTCCATAGGCAAAGTCAAAATAAAATAAAAAAGAAATAACACTCGTTAATTTCTCAATCACAAACTTATAATTATTTATTCCTAAATCAATTACTATGTTCGAAAAATTATCCAATTTTGGGCTCACAATGTTAGAGTCAGTAATCCCTACAAACCTAAATTCAATTCATATGCCTGTCAACACACAAATATCATTAAGATCAATAATAACGGAATAATAACTAGAAAATCAAATCATGAAAAATAGTACAAAGCCAACTACACGGTTCAACAGATCAAATCATCTTCATCTAACAAGACCTAATCATGAGTAAATTAGCTACTTATAGTAATATAAGTCAATACCATGAGTTTCGAAGAAAATTACATGAAACTTAATGACGAATAAATGGTTGAAAACTTCAATTCCTAAGCTTCAGAGTTGCCTCGTCGTCACTTATGTCTCCAAAACTCTTAACCCCCGTAAAACATCTCTTTTTGCCTTTTAAACACTTCAAAACGTGTCAAACGATATTCCCATCGTGGTCACTATCATCATCATCGCGCCCACAATGCACTAGAAAAGGTAATATCATGGCCAAGATGCTTTTCATCGCGCCATAATGTATACACATAGTGAGCACGATGGTTCCACAATTATTCTAGAGATTTATAACTTGTTTTGATTGTTTTTCTACTAAGTCCACAATTCTCCCTTTGCTTTCTCTTCTTATTTTTCCACAATTCTTCTTCAAACTAACTCATATTAACTCGAAAACAAGATCACTCAAAATCTTGTAAAAATTGACCATCCAATCGCCTGCCACCCTAAGCCAATTAATTGGCACACCACTTTTAGAATGATTTTGATCTGATTTTAAATGTGCACAATCTCCATTGATTACTTTCAAGAATTACACGTTTAAAATCGTCAAGAGGTGCGCTATAAATTGGTATTCATTCCTCACTCTTTTGCAATGAATATCTTTCTCTCTAATTGTGTGTGTGTGTGTGTGTGTGTGTGTGTGTGTGTGTGTGTGTGTGTGTGTGTGTGTGTGTGAGAGAGAGAGAGAGAGAGAGAGAGAGAGAGAGAGAAAGAGAGACTATTCACTCAAAATCATCATGGCTCCTAGAAGGTTAAGCTTTTCCTCCAGTCCCTTATCTGATTCTTTCACCACTCAACAACCAGAAATGAGATTCCTCCAAGATTTCACCAACAGAAACATTATAAGAATTCACACCCTAGATTCAGAAGCTTTTAAATAATATGAAATCATTAATTCTTTTGAAGAACTAAGCTTGTTCGCTTTCCTATACAACCCCTCAAGAAAGGTGTACCCATCATTTGTTAAGATGTGCTTCTCAAATATTTACTACACTGATGGAACAGTTCATTCTGAAGTAAAAAGGCATAGGATATCTCTGTCATTAGAAGAGTTTCCAAACACCCTGAACCTTCCCCTTGAAGATGTTGTCCTCAAACCAGGAGACCAAAGTTACAACTTTAGCAACAAGAACGTTGCATCCTCTATGATGAAAACCCCATCAACCTTTATACCAAATCCATCGTCTACTGGATACATTTGACCCGATAGTCGTATGATCCATTATGTAACCAATCACATACTTTTTCCAAGAAAGAGAAATTTTGGTCTCATGCTCAACTCAGCCTGTATGAGTGATAGAGAATAAAATCAAGGTGATATGGGCAAATAAGTAATCAAATACTTGATGGCAAGAAAGAAAGAAAAAGTGTACCATATGGTAACAAATATCCTTGATCACACCTGATTCAACTTTGGAGAAGAAAAATACGTAAAAAAAATGTAACAAAGATAGGAAAATCTATGGTGGCAACAATGAAATACGAGATCATCAATGGGAAAGTGATTGAAAATCCCTCAACTGAAAAGCAGAGAAATGTGGGTGATCAAAAAGTTTCTATAGATCTAGACGACGTTGACTACATTATCCCACTACTAACTTCAACTGACGATCTACTCAAGGTTATAATAAAAAAGATTCATATAAAAATAACAAAATCGACTTCTTAACCTGTCACTTTATCCCAGACCCAACGCAACTACCACGAGATCAGTTCTTGAGTGATGACTTTGATGAAGAATAACCTCACTTATATGTTTTAGTTTTTTAAGTGTTTTTCCTTCTTTTCACACTACTTTTAAATTATGAAATTTTGTGCGTCTTGTACTTTAATTCTAATATGATTTTAATTAATAAAGTGTGATGTTTCCTTTCCTTTCTAAATGCTTGTGTGCAAATATGTCTGCATATTTAAAATTATCGCAATGCATTTTTACTTGCCTTTTTTTATTTTAACAAAAGGGGAAAAATATACTCTCAGGGGGAGTAGAGTACTCTCTCTACTTAATTGATGGGGGAGTCTAACCACTCCAAATATATTTGACTATTTTTTCTACCACCCCTTGAGAAACGTGTTGTCATCATAAAAAAGGGGGAGAATGTGGGAACATGTTTTGCAGGTTATTCACGACAAGTGATCAAAGCCAATGGTTTGTCTTTGTCAATGTGCTTTTGATGATGACAAATTAAAGGAAAGTTTTTTATACAACCTCGCTGCAACCCTTGAGTTAGGAAAATATGACAAAGTGGTTAAAGATGCAAGTTAGGGTTTGATAATCACTACAGATATCTTCTGATGATGGTACACAATTGGAATAAATATCACACCTCATATACAAGAAGATTCAAGCAAGCATCTTTATGATTAGTTTACTTGACAGGTCTTGAATCTTCAAAGTATGAAAGAGATTAAGTATGAAAGTTCGCCATATCGCATCTGAGTGAACAATCTTTTATAAAAACACAAAGGGTTTTTTCGTAAAGTTATACGGCTAAATCAGACACAGACAAACAAGTTTTTAAGCTTCTATTTCTTAAGAAAATGTCCCTAAAAATTTTTTGGAGATGTATTAGTTGAATTAGGAACTGTCTAAATGATTTTGGACAAAATTTGTATTGTCCAATCGATTGGCACTCATACCTAATCGATTGGGTTAGTGCAAAAGTTGTTCTTAAATGTTTGGGACAACATCTCAAAGAACGACAACGTCTCTAGATATTTTCTTTCCTTTTTAACTTTTATAATCAATTATTTTTTTTGCTTCCAATCGGTTAGAATTAGGTGCCAATCAATTGGCTCATTAATTTTGGCCTAATAAAATTTCCTTTTATGTGCTCACATCTAGCCTATAAATAGAGGCTCCGCCCTTCTCATTTTCACATCCAGAAATGTGATTTTATTATCTCACTCCTCACTCTCTCTAAAATATTTTTTAAACTTTCTCTCACATATTTTAGTCGCAACGCTTCCGATAAATCTTTTTTGTTTAGTGAGGAGTTTTGTATTCTAGAAGGGTATAATTTTATATTCACGAAGAAATATTTTTGTCTTGGTTGAATAATTTATCCATAAGGGATTTTTTGTTTGGGTTCAAATCTAAACCTTGTAAAAGCTTTGATTTGGGGATTTAGATTCTAAGTCGCTGCTTCGGTTCACAATCTCATCCTGTTCAAAAGCTTTCATCGGTTTAAGATCATACCGGTATAAAATCTCATTGGTTTGTGGTTATCCAAGTAAAAAAAACCGGTTTGATTTGTAAGCTCAGCCTAGTTAAAAGCTTGCTTCAATTTGAGATAATCCTGGTGTAAAATCTCAAAGGTTCTTGGTCAGTTTGGTTAAAACCTTAGTTCGGTTCGTGAGTTCAGCCCAGTTTAAAATCTCACCTTGGTTCGAGAAAAGCCAATGTAAAATCTAGGTCTAGCTTGGGGGACTAACCACTTCAAGTTGGTGTTTGGAAAAAAGACTAACCGCTTCAATCAGTTGTTTGGAAGGAAGAGTAACCGCTTCACTCCATTGTACATTATTTGGTGGGAAGTTAGACTGAAACTTGAATTTTTCCTTGAATAAGGGGGTTCGAGAGTTCAACATACTAAAATATCTTAATATTTATTGGATACTCTCAAGAGCAAATCTTGGGGATAGGATTAGGTATTTTCTTTTTGATTGAACCGCTATAATTCCTGGTGTTACTTCTCTATCCCTTAACTATTTCATTTTCGCATTCTTAATTGTCGCTGCTGACTTCTAAAACTTATTTAAATGGTTTTAAACTCTGAAAATAATTATAAAAATTTCAAACAATAGTTTTTCCTAAACCCACAATTCACTCCCCTCTTATGTGTGAAGTCACATGTCTAACATTATCCTCTTTTGGTTTTTGATACATGGAGGGTACCGTTTCCATCGGTTGAAAAATAGTACGTTGTAGAAATAAAAATGAAAAAAACAAAGGTAATGCCCCAAGAAACTATATAACTGATTCCACAAAGATCGAGCAATATCTTACCGAAAGAAAGATAATATGCACTATCTAACGGTCCAACTTGCCTTAGAAAAACACTCAAGTACTCTAGTTTCCGAAGGCCATTATGATAAAGCATACAAAAATACATTTAAAGCATGAGGAACATTTAAGACGTTAGTTCCCAATGACAATGATTTCACATCTTGACTTTCCACTCAAGTCGGGCTACGATCCGAAGAAAAATACAAATGCAAAAACAAACCCCGCCCTACGTGATGGGAAAGTGTTCTGGACTGGTCAGAAGGTCCAATAGCTATTACCAAAAGGATAGATTGACCCATTGCATCACTAGCAGAGTGTGCATGCTATCTTGGGTTAGAGTGTAGATAATATCAATCCAGGATCCATCCAACGGATCCCAGCATCCCATGCCTAAAGACTGTTATAACTACTCTACTATATAAGGGTGAATCACGCCATTTTCCAGATACAATTCAAATTCAAACTTCATTCACTCATCTTACTCTCATAATGACTTGCGCGTTGGAGTGTTTGCCTTGTAATTCAGCCCCTCGTCCACCGTACTAAAAACTCAAGTCCACCGTAGCAATCTATAATCTTCGATCAATTCTAATTCCCTCGTAGAATACATACCATACAAATTTTAAATTATTAATATATATATATATATATATATATATATATATATATTGTTCTAGACTGGGCCTAATGTTGGCCCTAGACTGGGCCTAATGTTGGCCCACCGTCGGGCAGGGCCCAACCCAACTCGTCGAGGAGGGCGCCAACGGAGATCCAGCCCATCTGCACGCCCAAGGAGCTCTCACACGTCTCCCCCACGGACTCCACGTGCCCCACACGCGGGGACACATCATCAGGCAACTACCCACTTCCGAAAGAACTGGTCAGCCCACCTTCCGAAGATCACAGGGCAGTTGATCCAGAGCGAAGACCACGTGTTGGTCTTCCATACTCCATGTAAGCCCTGGCAGTTATTCCTATTGGGCCTTGCGATCCAACCCAATGAAAAGTAACATTTAGCCCTGCGCTGGGGGCACATTATAAATACCCTCTTTCACTAGAGGGTCAGGTATTCTATTCTTCGCACCTTTTCTCTGTACTTGCTTCGCTTACTCCATCTCGGACTTTAGCATCGGAGTACCTTGCAGGTACACCCCCCTTTTCTTCACCACCACTGGTAAATAAAGGAGCTCACGACGTGTTGCTGGCTGCTGATCCATTTCTGATCTGGTAAGATCAGTGGTGCCGTCTGTGGGAACCCTTGCTTCCCCATTCTTCCTCCCGTAGAAACTCAAGAACCAAAGTAGTTTTCAATCTCTGACGATCATGGCCAGCCCATGAACTGACGAAAATGCTCCAGACACCGCCTTCACTCCATTCATCAACGGTGACGGTCACGACCCCAACGTGACCGTTCACGTCGAAGAGGGCAACCCCAGGGACGGGCACACTGCCTCACCCTCCTCAAACGACGCGACCTTCAACACTGCCTAATGCTTTGATAGGCCGGCTGTCTACCAGCCAATCCCTGTGCCGCCTAACGCTAACCCGACCACTGTGGCTCTGTTTGCGGCAATCAATCAAACAAATTTGATGATCTTCCAACAGAATGAGCGGATAGGGGTAATCGAGAGGGAGCGACAATAACGCTCTCCCCCGCAGATACACCGTCGCCCCAATTCTCGCATCCCCTCTCCTCCCCCGCAGAGGACATAACACGATGTCTCTCGGAGTCCTTCTCCTCAAAAGCCTGGGCGTCGCCCGCGTTTGGGACGACCTCATTGTGTCGAGATCTCCTCCCCGGAAGGAGTGACGTTCCCCTGCTCATAAGAGGAATAAAGCTGACGGATACACCGAGAAGCCAAAGAGCCGACCAAGGAGCCCTCCCCGACAGAGCAGGAACGGCCGAGGTGACTTATCCCCGTCGCGATCACCTGTCAGAAGCGACAAGGATGAACAGTGCACACCGCTGTCCAGGGACATCATGGATACTCCCTTTCTCGTTTATGGAAAAACCCCCGCCCTTGGCGACATACGATGGTACGACCGACCCGGACGACCACATTGAAAACATCGACGTGATGCTCAACTACCGGAACTTCTGGGGAGCCATCAAGTGCAGGCTCTTCCCCACTACCTTGAGGAAGGGTACTATGGTGTGGTACAAGAGCCTTGGGCCCGAGTCCATCACCTCCTAGAAGGAACTAAAGAGGCAGTTCTCCAGGCACTTCACTGCTTCCCGGCGCCACCCAAAGACGGAAGCATCCCTGAAAGCCATCATCCAAGGAAAAGACGAATCTCTCCAAGATTACATAGAGAGATTCAACCTAGAAGCCGTCCAGGTATCCACCTCGGACGACATGAAGAGATTTTTTATCGAGCGAGGGTTGCGACCTCACACCGAGTTCGCCAAGGCAGTCGGCATTGAAAGGCCCAACACCTTAGACGTGCTCCTCCACAAGGCCTAGACATACATCCAGTATGAGGAGATAGAGGCCGCCCACTACGCCCGCGACTCGCGGAATCAAGAGGGTGCCAAGAGCTCCAGGCACGAGGATTCCACCGCTCCCCGACGAGGCGGGGAAAGAAGAAGAGAAGATCGGCCCCGGGACTCCTGAGAACAGAGGGGGCCAGCAGACCATTTCACCGAGTACACGCTACTCACATATCCCCGCGAGCGCATCCGGTCGAGTGCATTAACTCGGAGTTCCAACGAGGAGGTGCCCGCTTCCCAAAGCCGACACCCTCTAAACCAAACGTCGACAAATCCAAGTACTGCCGGTTCCACAGAAGCCACGGGCACGTCACAGAGGACTGCATCCACCTCAAGGATGCCATCGAGATCTTGATCAAAGAGGGGCACCTGAAGCAGTACACAAAGAAGAGTGAAGCCCCCCGACAAGAGACCGGGGAAATGAAAAGGGTCGAGGAGGCGACCTCGTCCTCCGGCGATAACGGGCTACAAGTCGCTCTGTGCGTCACCCGACCAGAGGACTTCTACTTTCCCTGCGAGCCCGACACGCCTATAACCGCTCGTAGCCCGTGGGAAAGCTTCCCCGCCGCCATGGTCATATCCGGTGGAAGGTTCAACAAAGTCTCGACGGGGTTGATCAAGCAGAAGTTTGACGAATTGATAGAGGTGAGTTCAGTGCAAAACGCCACCTTCGAGAAGGTCCAGGGAAGGTCAAACCCATCATCTTCTACCTCGAAGAATTACCGGGCGGTGCCCCTAACTCCTACATCCCCCTCTTGATCAGAGAACAGATGGCGAACTTTGACGTCTGCCGCATCCTAGTCGACCAAGGGAGCTTAGTGGACATAATGTATGCCCATCTATTCACTACCCTCCACTCGACGAGACACATTTGACCCCGTATGTTGGCACAGACCTACAGGGTTTCAATGGCACCACCACCAGACCGTGGGGCTATGTCGAGCTAATGGTCACGTTCAGGAACGACGATACTGACCGACAAGTTAAGGTCCGCTTCCTGGTAGTGGAGTGCCCCTCTCTATACCAATGCATCTTGGGAAGGCTGACCCTAGCCGAGCTCACAGCTGTGCCATCTACAGTTCACCTGAAGATGAAGTACTACACGGCCAGGGGCCGTGTCGTCACCCTCCACGGGGATATTGAGGCCGCCAGGAGATGTTTCGAGGCTGTAACCAAGGGTTTGAACTTGATCAACATCAAGTCCAAGACCGCGTGTAAGTCAGCCCAGGATGAAGAGCAGAAGCCACTCCCGCACGTCAACACGGTCGACCTCGCCAACCGCTTCCCTAGCAAGCAGGAGTAGAATGAGGTAGCGGATCACACCCCTTCAGCTGAAGGCAACGGGCAGCCTCTTCACCCCATGCGCCCCATTCCGGACGGAGACTTCGAGCTCATCACCCTCGGAGACGACCTGGACAGGAACATGAAGATTGGCACGGGCCTCCCTGACCTGACGAGGAAATAGTTGAAGGCCTGCCTCAGGGAGAATGCTGACCTGTTCGCGTGGAGCACTGCAGAGATGCCCGACATTGACCTAGATGTGGCCTGCCACCATCTCACGATAGATCCGGCTGCTAGGGCTATACTATAACGTAGGCGTAGGCAGTCTCCCGAGAAAGCAGAGGCTGTTGAAAAGGCTATAAAAGACCTCTTAGAGGCGAACTTTATTTCGGAAGCCCAATACACAACCTGGCTATCCAATGTTGTACTCGTTAAAAAGAATAATGGAAAGTGGAGAATGTGCATTGATTACACTGATCTTAATCGGGCATGCCCGAAAGATGCATACCCATTTCCTAACATCGACATACTGGTCGACAATTCTACAGGTTTTAAATTGTTGTCATTCATGGATGCGTACTCGGGATACAATCAAATCCCCATGGCGAAAGCCGACAAGCAGTACACAACCTTCATGACCGAGTCAGGAAACTATTATTACAACGTAATGCCCTTCAGCCTGAAGAACGCTGACGCGACCTACCAACGGATAATGAACAAAGTCTTCCGCGGCGAGAAGAGGTCTACATGGACGACATGATCGTAAAATCACGAGAAGAGGTCAACCACACTACCTATCTCAGAAGAGTCTTCGACACGGCGAGGAGATGCAAGATGAGGTTCAACCCAGAGAAATGAACCTTCGATGTCCGGGCAGGCAAGTTCTTCGATTTCTATCTCACAGAGCGAGGAATCGAGGGAAACCCCGACAAGTGCAGGGCGTTCTTCGAGTTCCCAACGCCGAACTCGAAGAAATCGATCCAATCGCTAAACGGGATGCTCACCTTGCTATCCCGCTTCGTGGCCAAATCAGCGCAACACGCACTTCTATTTTTCAAACTTCTACGCAAAGAAGCCACATTCGAGTGGACCGAGGAGTGCAAACAGGAACTCCTCCACCTCAAACAAGTCCCCTCGCAGCCCCTGGTCCTCTCGCGACTAGAAAAAGGGGAGACGTTGTACTTGAACCTTGCCGTCACAGCCGAGGCGGTCAGCGCGGCTCTTATAAGGGAAACCCCTGAAGGACAAAAGCCGATATACTTCACCAGTAAAGCCCTCCAAGGCCCCGCGCTTCGGTATCAACAGATCAAAAAAGTTGCTCTGACCCTCGTCACTGCGGCCAGAAGGCTGCGACACTACTTCTTGGCCCACACAATCGTGGTAAGGACGAACCAACCCGTGAGGCAGCTCCTCGGCCGGCCCGACATGGCAGGCAGGATACTTAAATGGTCGCTCGAGCTCTTCGAGTTCGATGTCCAGTACGAAGGTAGGAAGGCCCTAAAGGCTCAAGTACTAGCCGACTTCTTCGCGGAGATGACCACCCCAGAACCCTCGACCGACAGATCCCAGAAATGAACGATCTACGTCAATGGAGCATCTAGTTCGACGGGAAGCGAAGCAGGCATCATCCTAGAAAATGAGGAAGGCATCTTGATTGAGGTCTGTCTCACATTATCCTTCCCGACATCAAACAACCAGGCCGAATACGAGGCCTTCCTCGCCGAACTACGCCTGGCCGAGGACCTTAGCGCGAAAGAGGTAAAAATATTTACCGACTCCTAGCTCGTGGCCTCTCAGGTGCGGGAAGAGTACCAGGCCAAGAACGATAGTCTCATTGAGTACCTGTCCCTAGTAAAAGAGAAGATGAAAAAATTTGTCTCGGCGGAAGTAAGTCTCGTCCCGCGCGAACACAATACTCGGGCGAACATCTTATCTAAGCTGGCGAGCACGAAGAAAAAGGGCGGGAACAAATCCGTCATCCAAGAAGTGCTTCCAAGACCAAGTATCGAGAAACCCACCTCGACCGCCAACGTGAACGCCATCGGTGATGGCCACTGCTGGATGACCCCAGTATACGAATACCTCGGCATAGGGAAACTGCCTAACGACCCCAAGGAGGCTAGCGTAGTCAGGCGACGTGCCTGCTCGTATGCCATCGTCGAGGACAAGTTATACCGACGGGGTTTCTCCATCCCCCTCCTCAAATGTGTCGAGGAGTCTAAGGTCCCCGGCATACTCCAGGAGATCCATGAAGGGATCAACGCGTAGCACCTCGGCGGAAGGTCCCTAGCCCGCAAAGCATTACGGGTGGGGTACTACTGGCCCACCATGCAACAAGACGCCAAAAAGCACGTCAAGAAGTGCGACAAATGCCAGCGACACGAGGACATGCACATGGCCCCGCCCAATGAGCTCAAAACGCTCTCATCCCCATGGCCATTTGCTGGTGGGGGTGGAAATCCTCGGGACCTTCACCATAGGGTCATACCAAAACAAGTATTTGATAGTCGGTGTCGACTAATTCACTAAGTGGATAGAGGCCGAAGCCTTAGCCAAAATCACGGCCCACAACATACTCGGATTCTACAAAAGGAATATACTTGCCCAGTTCGGCATACCCCAAGCAATCGTCACCGACAATAGGACACAATTCACCGACAAGAACTTCCAGGACTTCGTTACCAAGTTGGGCACGAAGCAACACTTCACATCGGTCGAGCACCCGCAAATGAACAGGCAGGCCGAAGCCGCGAACAGAGTGATCCTACGAGGGCTAAAACAAAGATTGGGCGACGCCAAGAAAAAGTGGGTCGAGGAGTTGTACAGCGTGCTCTGGGCCTACAAAACGACCCCTCACTCGACCACAGGGGAGACCCCGTTCCGATTGACCTACGGAATCGAGGCAGTGATTCCGGTAGAAATAAGGGAACCCTCGAGGAGGACTAAGTCCCCCCTCGACGAGGAGACCAACAACGAGGCCTTAAGGGAGGAGCTCGACCTAGTCAAAGAGATCCGATCGAGGGCATCCCTCCGTGAAGCCTCTCTCAAACAGAAGATAACTTTGCGACATAACAACAAAGTCATCAAACGCGAATTTCAGGTGGGCACCCTAGTCCTGCAAAGGAACCAGAAATATTCGCGCGAGGGCAAACTCGCCGCGAACTGGGAGGGCCCCTATCGCGTCCGCGCGAAAACGGGGATCGGAGCCTACTACCTCGAAAGCCTGGACGGGGAAGAACTGGCTCGACCATGGAACACTGGAAAGCTTAAACAGTACTACAGTTAAGCACTGCCCGCGACCTATTCGCATCGCGACCACAGGAGCGCACTAAGGTACAAGCGCGACTCCTAAACTCGAGACAAGAAGACAAGGGCCCGCTCTTGTGTGTGCGAGTGAACTCTTGATTTGACGGGGACACCTCCACCGAGCTCCACCGTTGTCGTACCAACTAGGCAGAATGCCCAGCGCGCAATGGGAAGTTCACGCCTCGGAGCAAAGACCTCGATCGAGCTCTTAGCTTCGTCGAAGGTCGGTATCCGACTCCGACCACTCGACCAATTCCCTACACTGGAGAGGACCAATAACATCAAGCAAAGGCCCAAAATACTTGAACAAAAACGCAAATATAAAACACACATTAGACATACAAGCAGCACACACAAAATATAAACATACCAAAAGACAGAACAAAATGCATTATGTCGGGCGAACCGCATGTTCAAAAATTACAAAGTTAAAACCCCTGGCACGCATGCCGGGCAAAGTCGACTACTAACTATGGCACGCATGCCGAGCAAAATAATTCAAATGACACATAGGCCAAACAACTGAACAAGAAAGAAATCAAGCAGCGACTTCCTCCTCGGGCCTAGGTCCCCCATCACCAGCTCCTTTGATAGCCTCCTCGGGGACAACCACCCTGCCATCAACCACGCAGTGGAAATGACCAATCCCCTCGAGGACAAGCTGAGTCCCCGAATTCACGATCGAGACCTGCTCCAAAGCATTGTTGAAGCCCACCTCGAGAGCCTCCAAGCAGTCCTGCTCGAGCTCCCGGATTCGAGCAACCAGTGCACCACGGGCCGCGAGGGCTCTATCCTCCTCTGTCTCATCCTCGGCAGGCTTGGCGGCAGCCTCCAGCTCGACAACCTTGGTCAGAAGGCGATCCCGTTCCTCCTTGGTTCCCTTCAGCTCTTCCCGCATTTCATTCATCTCATGAAGGAGGCGCACCTGGGCTTCATACCTCGTCTGAGCCTCGTACAGATCGCTTTTAGCCTTATTTTTCTCCGGCTCAAGGACGACGTTCTCGTCCCGCAGCTTTTTCAGCTCAGAGGTCAGTCTGGTTTCATCATTGAGGACCAAGGCCGTTTCAAAGATCCTTATCATGACAGTTATATCCTCGGTCAACGTCTTCCTTCTGGCTGCCCTGTCGGTCCCCATGATCGCCTTGGCTTCAGCCTCGCCCACATGGATGTGGCAAGGAGGCAATATGAACTTCTCTATAGGCACACTCTCCTCGAGGTCGACAAGAATGGGCTCCTCGGTGCGTGGTCTCTTAGAAGGGGTCTCCTGCAGAGGAGAAGATTGGCTACACTGGGGAAAGAGGAGCCGCCTACCCCATCGCCGGGCTTCAGCATCAGCTGGACTTGGGAGACTTTACCCATGGTGGCTTTCTTCGCACCCTTGGTGGCCGCAAGCTTCATGATGCGTTCATAAACATTCGACATCTGGTCTGAGACAATAAACAGAAAATGAGTCAATACAAAAAAGAGAAAAAGGGCAGATGCCCGAGCAAAGCAAACGATCACTACCTAAGAACCTCAAGGCTTCCTCATGGGACTCGCACTCGAGGAGGGCCTTAGTGTTTATAAATCGGGCCTCACGACAAACTTCCCCGTGATCGTCGAGGATGAAACTCCCATCCTTGTTAACAAATTTGGCGAGAGTGAAGCCGGAGACAAAGTCGATCATCTTTTGGTATAACTCCTGGTCGTCAGCGTCCAGGTCGCCATGCTTCACGATGTAGCTCTTTGTGCCCTTCGCGAAGTGGCCTTCCTCCCACTCGAGGGGACACTTCGACACTAATGTCTCCTCGCCTTCCTCATTGACCACAAGGTTGTATATGGAGTCGACGGCCGCGTGCGAGACGGGCTTGACCACATAGAACCTATCCTTGAAGGTGCAGACAGAATCTTGGTACGCCCAGAACAGTTTCCTTGGCTGTTTTAGGGATACCCAGCTATGCCGACCATTAAAATACGTCAGTTGTAGATGAAAAGTACGGAAGAACAAATGAAGCGTGGCCCCAATACAGAGATGTTCGCATACAAGCTCGAACGCCCGCATGAATGCCATCGCGTTGGGGTGAAGCTGTGAAGGTGCCAGACGCAACCAGTGGAACACCCCCTTCTGAAAATCACTGAAGGGGAGACGGATTCCCGCGTCCTGAAACGCGAACTCATACATCGGGAACTTCATCCCCCTGAATCTCGAGCAGATGCGATGTTGTCCCTTGGGCTTATAGACCATCCAATTCGGGGACGAGCCCACGCTGAGATCCTTGACAGTCGCGAAGGAATCCGTGTCGTCGACCGAAAAATGCGACCTGACATTAAGAGGTTCGTGCCCGGCCCAATCTTCGGTCGTGCGAACTCGTTCGGCTCCGACTTGCTGGACGGGTGCATCGAGTTTGGGCTCGTCGTCGATATGAATGACGCCCTCAATCCTTACGACCATTTTACCTGAAAAGCAGAGTAAAATAGTGAATTCGACTTCCGAGATCAAATCCACCCTTGCACCGCAAATCAAGTGAAAGGGCGAAGAGAGGGATGAGGAGCTCCAGACAAATTCTCCCCGACACAGAATTGCGAGCCCCTCCTCGATGGAGAGACTCATCCACGGAGAAACCCCCGTCGACATGACGCGGCGAACCTCCTCGACAGGAAGGCTCCCCCCGCGAGAAGACCCTGATAAACGCGAGGGACTCTTCGACAGAGACGCCCTTGCAATACTCGCATACTTGCGGGGAGCAAGGCTCCCCGAGACCTTTATCTCAGCTCCCCGTGACCTTCATCACAGGTCCTCGGGGCCTTCATCAGAAACTTCATGAAGTTCCCAGAATCCTCATGAACTTCTCGACGTCTTGACAGGAAACTTCATGAGCACGGCCGAAAAACTCATAGTTCCGCCGAAAACTTCGTGTAAGTCGTCGGTAAATTCATACGTCCACCCTAAAATCCTACATGCTCCCCAGAAAATTGCTGGTAAATTCATAATACTGGAGACAGGAGACGAAAACTTACTTGATGAAAGAAGATCTGGACGACGGAGAGTGACTGACGACGGCGGCGGTGACGGCGGACGCAGTCTAAATACTTGGAGAGAATTCTGAGAGGAATGAAGGGGAAGCGTAAAAATAAAGGGAGATTTCCTCCTATTTATAATCCTAGCACGGGAAGCGAGGCAGCACTAGACACTCAAGTACTCCTACACGTAGCCGCCCTGGGCATTAATCACACGTGATACGTGGCGCTGGAAGACACCATGTGTGTCCTCTCAGCTTCCCCTCGTGTCCGCAGACCGGGCATGCCCGTTCCTTTCCATCTCCCCCACATCGTCGACCAGGGCACCGAACGAGGCCATACCCAGAGGGGGAAGAAGGGCCAGTAGAACGTCTGACGGACAAACCTCCCCGCAAACTCCTTTATTGTCGAGCATCTCTTACTCCTGGCCACGCGCATCGCCCCGGCTCGATGTTCCGGACAGACTGACGCTCCACCGGACGGGTCCTCGACATTTGAACTGACTCTTAAGTCATTACTCCTCTGCTTCGGAGCAACGACTTGGGGGGCTCCTGTTCTGGACTGGGCCTAATGTTGGCCCACCGTCGGGCAGGGCCCAATCCAACTCTTCGAGGAGGGCGCCAACGGAGATCCAGCCCATCTGCACGCCCGGGGAGCTCTCGCACGTCTCCTCCATGGACTCCACGTGCCCCCCCCCCCCACGCGGGACACGTCATCAGGCAACTACCCACTTCCGAAAAAATTGGTCAGCCCACCTTTCGAAGATCACGGGGCAGTTGATCCAGGGCGAAGACCACGTGCTGGTCTTCCTTACGCCACGTAAGCCCTGACAGTTACTCGTATTAGGCCTTGCGATCTAACCCAATGCAAAGTAACCGTTGGCCCTGCGCTTGGGGCACATTATAAATACCCTCTTTCACTAGAGGGTCAGGTATTCTATTCTTCACACCTTTTCTCTGTACTTGCTTCGCATACTCCGTTTCTGACTTTAGCATTGGAGTACCTTGCAGGTACACCCCTCATTTTCTTCACCACCACCGGCGAATAAAGGAGCTCACGACGTGTTGCTGGTTGCTGATCCATTTCTGATCTGATAAGATCATATATATATATATATATATATATATATATATATATATATATACACACACACATACACACGCATTAGTAATATTGATTAAAAGTAATGATTGTTGACTTATACATGTTAGAGCGATGATTGATAATGGTCTTAGTGGTGGTTGGTGGTGGGTGGTAGTTAGAATGGTAGTCGATAGTGAAGATGATGGTTTATGGTAGTTGAATTAGTAATAGTAGATGATGGTGATGAGTGGTTAGTTGTGGAGTGATGGTTAGATTTATGTAAGAGGTGGTCGACAATGGCTAAAATGATGGTTGATAATGGTAAAAATGGTGACCCGTAGGGGTTATAACAATGATAATTTAATGATTAAAGATGGATAAAGTGATGACTGATGATGGTCAAATTTGTGATCAGAGGTGGATAAAGTGATGACCGACGATAATCAAGATGGTGGGCGGTGATGGTAAGAATGACAGTTGAGGATGGTCGAAATGGTGGTCGTAATATTAATCAATGATGATTAGATTGAACGTTATAAATAGTTAAAATGATTATCAAAGATGGTCATAGTAATTGACGGCGATCGAAGTGGTGGTGATTGGAGTGGTGACCATGAATGGTGTGTCGGATAGTTTAAATGGTGGCTAAAGCAGTGATTAATAACCACACGTTAAGACGCCTAGAGAAAAAAAAACATAAATTATAAAATCTTTTTTTGGTGAACTTAATTAATTTTTTTTAAATAAGTAAAAATATCAACTTGCGTTTATTTTAGTCTAATTATTTTTAATTTTGAAATTGACTTTCAAAATATTAAAAAACTCACAACTCCCTTGAAAGACCCTTAAAACCAAAATATTTAATTTTTTTTACATTTAATAAAAAATAATTGTTTAAGTTTATAGTTGCACAATTACAAAACATAATACATCAAAGAACAATACAAATAAAACATAATTTGAATACTATTGGTACACAAAATATAATGTAATGAACCACCAAAAAAAACTTAAATGATGTATTCAGTTATGACACCTACTCAGGATGAGAGCCAATTAGGAAGTGCATGCAAGCATGGCCAATCCTAACTTTTTAGAGGTCCGAGACAAATAATAAAAATAGGCCTCTAATAAAAAAATACAATTTAAAAAAACATCATTTATTTAAATTGTAAATAGCATCAACAACATCAAAAGTAGTCATTTATCCATGTAACTAACATAAAAAAGACATATTCTATTCAATATCATCAAAATACCTTCTAGCTACTTAAACAAAATCTCCCTTCTAGTTTTTTTTAAAGCAAATTTTTTAATCAAGTCTTCATATTGTATATTCTCCAAAAAATCATTCTCAATTGATATCAATGCTAACCCATTAAGTCTTTCTTGTAACATGGTAGACCGCAAGTAAGACTTTGACAACTTTAATTTTGAAAAACTTCTTTCTATCATAGAAATAGTCAATTAAATTCTAGATACAATGAGTGTATTAGGAAAAAAAATCAATGCCTTTCAATATCACATAATTTCTACATGCAATAGGTCCACACATATATCAATAGGTCCAATATTTTCTACATGCAATATATCACATAATTCTAAACTCCACACATAATCCTTTCCCATCAATATCACATTGCTCATTATATTTTAATGTCTCTTCAAAATGACTACAACAAGACTCTAAATTTTCATTGTCCAATGATTGTAAACTTTGAGAAGTAAATAAGAAACTAAAAACACTTTCATATTGTTGGTATTTCTCAAATATCTTATTAAGAGATACAATAGCTTAATCAATAAGGTAAATAAAATAATTAAATATAAAAAGATTCCTCTTCAGATAACTCAATTGGTGGGGTATTCAAATTCTCATCAAACTATTTTTTCTTCGAATTATACGCCATTGAGGAAATAGTGGATCAATATTCAATTCAAGAGCAATTTCTGTAGCATAATTCAAGGCATTTTTAAAACTGATTTCTCTATATTCCTTAAATAATGAAATTAACCCCGTTATTTTTTCCATAGCAACATCAATAACCATATCCCTTGATTGTAAGAGCTAGCTGACCACATTAATTACGGATAATATTTCAAACCATATAATTATCGACATTAAAAACTCAAAATCACCAAGCTCATTTGTTGCTAAGGCTTTAACTTCAATTCTTATTTTAGAATCAAGACCCTTTTCTGTCACTACAAGTAAAGTTTCTCTAAAATATGACATTTGAGTTTTAATAGCTTTGACACTATCTACATGATTCTCCCAACGAGTGGATGACAATGATTTTGGAGTCAACCATTTTACATTATCTTTCAAAATTTTCCATCTCTTAGTAGAATTAGCAAAAATAGTATAAATGCGTTGAACAACTCCAAAAAAATCTTTAGCTTTAGGACAAGAGTTAGACATATCACACAATGTCAAATTAAGACTATGACAAGCACAAGAAGTGTAAAAACCTCTTGGATTTATGTCTAAAAATTTCTTTTGTACACCTTGATGTTTTCCTTTCATACTTAACCCATTATCATAACCTTGTCCCCGCACATCAAATATGTCAAGATCAAGATTTTTCAATTCATATTGTAAAACATAAAAAAGCCCTTAACCAGTTGTATCCATTTACATTTAAAAATCCTAAAAAAGATTCTTCAACACTAACATAATTTGAAGAAACATCCACATATTTTATTATCAAAGACATTTGCTCTTGGTGATTAACATTTGGGGTAAATTCAAGTATCACTGAGAAATACTTCGCTTGTTTAACTTTTCTAATGATTTAATTTTTAATTGCAGAAGCAAGCAAAAGTATTAACTCATTTTGAATTTTATGCCCAAGAAAGTGAACATGAACATTATCATTTGTAATACGTCTAACATGTTCTTGGACAATTGGGTCAAATTCAGCTAACATTTCAATTAAGTCTAAAAAACTCTCATTGCTATTTTGGCACAATCTCTCATTAGAACCACGAAAAGGAAAATTATGTTTAACAAGAAATTTCACTATTGAAATAATTCTTTTTAAAACTTTTTTCCAATGTTCCTTTTCTTTCTCAATCAACCTTTGAGTTGTTTTATCAATAGTTTGAAAATTTTGCATTCTTTTACGCAACTCATACCAAGTTGTCACATTATGAACATGTTACATGCATGTCCCATGCTCTTTAAGTCTTTCACCAACATTTTTCCAAGTAGAAAAACCCTCATTTGCTAATTGACCTATACCAATACTTCTTTTAAAAATTTTACAACAAAAACAAAATACTATATCAAGCTTTTTTGAATAAACAAGCTAATCTCTATCGTATTTGTCTCTATTTGGTAAAACTCTAGTATACAAATTATTTGTAAAATGTTTAGATGATTTATCTTTAGGAACATTCACTTCTTCCTAAAGTAAAAAATCTCTTTTAGCTACCATTAAAAATAATTTGTATACTAGAGTTTTACCATGTTCTAATTGACCTCTACCATGTTCTAATTTTAGGAGACATGGAGAGAAATAATGAAAATAAAATTAGAACATGAAATTGAAGTTGATCAATCCCGCAACGTTGAAGTTGAATAGATAAATCCCGCAACATTGAAATTGAACTGATATTTTCCATAACGTTGAAGTTGAACAAATAAATAAAAAAGTTTGTTTTTCCACTTTACTTAAAAAACAAAATTTCATAAAAGTTTAACCTACAATTTTGTTTTTTTTTTAATAAAATAAAAAAAGTTCAAAATAAAAAATAAGTGAGTTCCCTTTTTATAAATTAAATTAAAAAATTTCAAAATAAAAAACAAAGTAGTAGTAGTGCAACACGTTGAACACCTCTCTCACTCACTCTCTCTCTCTCTCTCTCTCTCTCTCTCTCTCTCTCTCTGCCTCTAAAAATAACAACACAATACCATCTTTCACTTTCTCTCTCACTCTCAGTCAAAACTCAAAACAATGACACCCATTAAAAATAAAGCAAAAAAAAAACTCACTTCTTCCCTCTTATTTTTCAATCTCATGAATAAAAAACTAGCAGCAACAATAATGGATCAAGCAAACATCAAGATTCAAGCAACACTTTCAATTTCAGAAAGAAAGCAAAAAAATGAAACAAATTTAAGTTATCAATCAGTGATTAGACGAAGAAAAACACGAAGAGGAAAATATGAGGATTACCTCGGAGTCGGACGCGATGATGGATTTAGTGGTTTTCGCGTGGTGGCGGCGACGCAGACGGAGCGGTGGCTGGAGGCCAAAGTGGTCGACGACGAATAATTAAACGTTACAGTTACAGATGGAAATACGCATGGAAGAAAATGTGAAGGAAGAAAAATCTTATTTATTTGTTGGGCTACTTTTGTTTTTGTTGGGCCTATAATTCATTGGGCCTGTTATTTACATTGTTTGAACTGACTTATACAACTACCTAAATAAAAAAGAGGATTTTTTATTGGACTTTAGATGTTTCTTAAGCACTACGCGAAACTTTAAATATGTCTCCAATTTTTGGAGATGCATCTTCGGACGCATTTCAATACACACATTTTATTCGTTTTTGAGATATATCTCAATGGCTTAATTGCAATTTTGGTCCTCCTATTTTCATTTTTTTTTAGTTTTGATCCCCCTATTTTAAAATTCGGAATTTTTGTCCCTCTATTTTCAGTTTTTTTGAGTTTTGGTCCCCCTATTTTAAAATTCAAAATTTTTGTACCTCCATTTTCATTTTGTTTGAGTTTTGGTCCCCTTATTTTTGTTTTTTTTAACTTTTAGTCCCCCTATTAAATTTGTTCCAAATTAGAAAGAGGACTAAAATCCAAAACAAAACTTTAAATAGAGGATCAAAACTAAACAAAAATGAAAATAGAGGGTCCAAAATTCTAGATTTTAAAATAAAATGACCAAACTTCAAAAAAACTAAAAATGGAGGAACAAAAATTCCGAATTTTAAAATAGGAAAATCAAAAATAAAAAAATAAAAATCGAGAGACCAAAATTACAATTAAGTCAATCTCAATTTTATGAATAAAATTATTTCAAAAATATATTTTTGAAAAATTTCCATAAATACATTTTCGAAACTATAAAAACAAAGGAAACTATGTTTTTTTTTATTGAGAGCAGGATCCATCGTCTTGCTCGTTACTACAAGAAGACAAAAAAGCTTTCAACAGTAAGGAAATATTAGGTTTTTAGTCTTTAATCCTCTAGGAACGATTCATTTTTAGCGATTTTATAAAGTTGATTTATAGGACACATGATTCCCTTATTTGCATGGTTATAAGGCTTAATTTTCATAACTAAATTGTTTTTCATATTCATTGCTCTTTATTTTTTAAGTATTTAATGCTCATTTTTTCAATTTTCAACTTTAGCATTACAAAAGTCTAATGCTTGATAAGTGCTTATGTATAAGCTAGTTTTTGAAGTTTGAGAATTGTTTCTGTTATAAATTATTAACAATAATAATTATTATGGGTGTGTTCTAAAATGACAAAAAAATATTCAAGTGAATATTAACTTTTGAATTCGAAAAGAAACAACATTTCGTGAAGGGTTGCTACAGAATGAACATAGACAATGGTTGGAGATATGACAACTTTTGGTTAAAATGTGTTGTTTCATCAAGGGTCGCAATCTTGTGAAACAACACATGCATGGCCTATAAATACATCATTCCGAAATTCAGAAAATCACATCACAAACCAAATATTCTCTTGTACAAAATTTCAGACACTCTTCGCTACATAATTCGGTCTTGCACAAATTCGATAAAGGCTGAATTATCCTGGGTATTCTTGCGTTCCAACTCTAAGACATAAAGAGAATGCGCGAAATACTTTTAAGAAAAGTGACATCATTCACGATTCAGTCCTGGATTCATTCGACTTTACAAAATTTTTCAACAATCTTAAAAGTATTTAAATAATGGCAATCGAAACTTTTGTTTCAAGTATTAAAGAGAAGAATGAAGAGATGAAAAAAAAATCAAATCAAGAACATTTGAAGAAAGAATACACAAAAAAATCGGTATCATCTATCCGGGTACGCTTTATTGTTTTCATAAAAATAAATAGAATACTGTGAAAATTATAATATTACTATTCAAAAGAGTGTTATTTACGTTAAAATTGTTTTATACTAACGTAAACAATTGTTTTATAGTAACGTAAAATTGTACTAATAAATTAAAGAATTATAATACCATTTCATGTTGATGATGTGATTATACTAGTGCAATTTTAGGTTAATGTATTTTAGCGTCGAAACAGTGTTGAACGATGTGTATATATATATTTCATGTTTGAACAATTTGTGCTATTGGATATATCTAAAAAAAAAAGTAACATGTATCGTGTATGTTAAAATAACAAGGCCATTATTATGTAGAGAATTAGTGATATCTCATATGGCATAATAATATGAAATGTTGCATGTGATATAATATACTGATACTGTACGAGATCATTCAATCTTCATATCATTTTCAAATCTACTGTTACGTGCATATCCTAGTGTTACATGCATATATTGGCTAGGTTGATCTACATATTATTTTATTATACACATAAGACATAAAAAAGAATAGGAATATGATCGTGAAGACTGGATCAGATCCTGTAAAAGTGAGCCACCAAGTACGTCTGAGGTGTTGGTCGTATGAGGAGGAGAAGAGGGTGTACCTGCAAGGTACTCCGACGCTCAAGTAAGAAAGGGTCAGAAAAAAGTGGCAAGTACAAAGTATGAGTTCGTAGGGTGAATATTGGATACCTGACCCTCTTAAGCGAGAGAGTTTATATAGAGCCCCCAGCGCGTGGCCAACGGTCCTATTTTCAGGGCGAAATAACCGTTTTCCCGAAGAATAGGTAACTGCCCAAACTAGTCGTTATGTTGGGCGGGGTGCCCGAAACTAGCCGTTGTGTCGGGCATAAGCATAGTTTCGGACACTTGCCCTCATCTGTTCGGGGAGTGAAGAAGCCGTGCGTAACGGGCAGCGATTCCGGGGAACTACGATGCAGTCCTTGCCCGGTTGGAGGGGCAGAAAGGTAACTTTTGCCCCTTTGTGGATTGGACTTAGGCAATTTGGGCCGCTCTGGAGCAGAAGCGGATTGGGTCATGTCTAGCCATTGGTCCAGTCCAGAACAGGAGCCCCCCAAGTCGTTGCTCCCAAGCATGGGAGTGATGACTTAAGGATAGCTCGTTGCTCAGGGGAGCTATCATGACGTCGTCGTTCGGTGACGAGGAAGGCCGCATCGGGGCGCCCGCGACTGGTGGTGTTCGTGACCCCTGGTGTCCGTGGCATTCATGACTGTGACCGTGTTGCTCGTCGTCCGGGGAGACTAACGGTTAGTCAGAATTGGAAACGTTAGGGCGCCACGTGTGCCTGGAGCTCCGTGTAGCAGTTACTAGGCAATGATGGCTAGTTAATAGCCATCATAACCTACGAGCGCGTCCAGTGCACGTGCCCCTCTGTATAAAAGGGGAAAGTCCGTCTCATTTTGGACTTTTTACTCTCGCTTTCCTTCGTCTTCTTCAGAGCGTTTGCCTGTCACCGTCGTCTGTACTCCGACCACCGCACCAAGCTTCGAGCAACCACTTTTTGTCTTCTAAAATCAAGTAAGTTTCCGATTTTGTGCTTGTTTTAACTCTTTTTGAGTGGTAAATGGTAGATTGCATGCGGTTAAGGCTAGGTTTAGAGGATGAAATAGATTAGTCTCCGGTGATTGTTGGTGGCGGACGGTGGACGTGCCATTTTTCCACTCCTGACATGTCGCCGGATGTGTTAGTATGTTATGGTGAGGAGAGTGGTTCACGGCGTCGTTGCGACGGCGATGCATGTTTAACCGTCGTGATTGTTCATCTTCTGAGTGGGTGATGAATTTTCCGGTCGAATATTCCCAGATTCCGGTGAAGCTTTGCGGTTTCCGTCGAAGCTTCAAACGGAATCTGGGTATGAGTGCGGGAAACTCCTTGCTTGGGGATGATTTGTTTCGAACGTCTCCTCGCGGGGAGGTTTCAGTTTTTCTTTTGATGTTAGGGCATAGGTCGGGGACGTTGTCCTCAGCCCTCTGCGCACCCTTTCACTTGACTAGCGGTGGAAGGGTGGATTTGATTTATTGTCGAATTCACTTTTTTCTCTGCTTTTCAGGTGATCGATATGGTGACGGGGCCAGACGGAGAGATTATCTTAGATTCGTCCGAGGAAGAAATAAGTTCTTTGGATAGTAGTAGTTCGACGGCTTCGAGTACCCCCAGTGAGGTCGGGGAGGAAGAGGAGTTGGAAGATATGGACGAGGGCGTCGTCGAGGGTTCCGTGGAGGAACGGGAGGTGGCCGAACCTGATGAACATGTGTCTACTTTTGCCAAGTACTTGGGGGACGTCTTTACGGAGGTCGGGCCAGAGGGGGAGTGGAAAGTGTACTTTCCCTTTGAGGATGACCGGGTCTGCACGAATTACGGGGACCGCTTTGCGATGTATGAGTATGCCTTCAAGAAGCTGGGTCTGAGGTTGCCGTTCACTGATTTTCAGCAGTCGGTGTTCGTGCACTTGAAGTTGGCCCCCACGCAACTGCACCCTAACTCGTTGGCCTTCATCCAGGCGTTCGAGCTGGTGTGCGAGTACCTCGCCATAGGGGCTACTCTCCCTCTGTTTTTCACCGTCTTCCATCTTCAAAGGCAGCTGTCGGGGAGGCAGTATGGTTGGGTCTCTTTGAAGCAACCTCGCAAATTGTTTAAACCATTTTCGGAGTCGATACGGACGTTTAAGGAGCGGTACTATGTTGTCGAGCCCGTGTCCAAAGCTGCCCAGGATAGTACATATGTCTGGGAGATTGAGGTTGATGAGGATGGAAATGACCTGCGCGACTAGACGGGGAAAATTATTGGGCGGAGAATCTACAAGTTCCCAATCCATTGGCCACCTGACCATTTCGCCAAGAGGCCCGGTGACTACGTTCTCCAATCGCACGAGCTACACGGGCAAGATGTCGTGGCGTACGAGGAGTTGGTGAAGTACGTTAACTCTTTCTGGCTTGTGGAATGCTGGACGAATAAGGGTAACCCGGTATTCGAGGAGGACGGTAGTCAGAGGGTTAAGTACCGGTTTATTAACACCAAGGCACTCCTGGAGTGCAAGACTCCTGCGGAAGTCGAGAAGCTGCTTGGTAGTCTTAGTTATTTTAGATTTGCTTGCATTATTTCTTTTCCTCGTAACTAACGTGTTCGACTTTTGTTCGTGTAGGTGAGATGCCTCAGGCCCATGAGAGGGTTGTGAAGAATGCTCTTGCGAGGAACAAGACCGAAGCGGTTCCTCTGAAGTCTCGATTCGCTGGTGCGCGTGCTCCCACTCTGGTTCAGTCTGCTACGGGGCCCTTTTCTCCCACTCCCACTCCCCGGGGATCACCCCTGCCTTTGACCGGACGATCCAAGCGGCCAAGGGTTACTGACGTTGTGGATCTCACCCGGGTACCGGAGAAAGGGAAGTTCGAGCTTCCTCCTTGCATCCTTGATAGGAGATTCTTTGAGGGGAACTCTTTGGTCGTGCCTCGGGCGGAATCTCTTCGTTTGGAAAGCATGGACCGCCCGAGCAAGAGGGCGTTGGTGGCTCAAGATGCTTCAACTTTGGTTAGGATGCTGGAGATGGCAGTCGTTTATGTTAAAGGGGACTCTGCAACTGAATCCGAACTTAATGCTGCCCGGGCTACCATGGCGTCCCTCAAAGAAGAGGTCAAAAGTGCAGATGATGCTCGGAAGAAGGCTGAAGAAGAGGTGGCTAGGTTGAAGAAAGAGAATTCTACGCTGGCTACGGAGAAGAAGGCAGCCGAGGAGCTGGTCCAGCAACTGAGGGCGGTCAACGCTCCGGGTGAAGATGAGCCTGAAGATGTGAAGGAATTAAAGACAAGGTCCGAGCTTGTCGGTCGTATGTTGATGGCCGAGGATGACAGTATTGCCTTCGCGGATGAATCCTTCAGAAACGCCGTGTCTCAACTGCGGGTGGTGAACCCCGAGCTTGACTTCTCTGTCGAGGGTACCCATTATCTGGCGCATGTTGAGGATGGCCGGATCGTCATGCCTGCTGCCCTCCTTGAAGAGAATGCCGAGGACCAGCCCGCGGAGAACCAGGATTCTCAGCCAGATCTCGCCGCGCAGATGGACAAGTGAGGGGTTTTCTTTATGTTGTTGTAATTTGTCCGGCCTGCGTGCCGCGTAATTGTTGTAACTTATTTTGGGGGCATGGCCCCCGTTTTATGTAATCTAGCACAATCGTGGTCCTAGTGGCCACTTATTATATTAACTTATGTGCCCGGTCTTGGTGGTCGGCACTATTATTTGCATGGTTTTACTTGCTTTTATTTTCTGCTAAGTGTTGTACTCATGCTTGTTGTGAATGTATGTCTGCCCGCGATAGGGAGTATTTGACTCATGTGAAGTTTTAGGGGATTGCTCGTTGTAGATGTGTTCGGCAGTGAGGGGTACTGGTCGAACGGCGGGGGAATGTCCTGGCGGGGATGCGGAGCTCAGGTCGCATTTGAGGCCTGAGTTCGGGGCGTGAACGTCCCATCACGATCTGGGGTTCTGCCAGTCATGGTACTTTGACGACGGCGATGCTCGATCGAGGACCGCCGTCGAGCAGTTACTCAGCTCGTTACTGAGCGGGGTTCTGCTTTGTCGGTAAGCGACACTTGTACCTAGGCGTGCATAGTGGTCGGTAGTTGACGTTCGTCGTCGTGACGGTTCGAACCGAGAATTAGGGCCTTAGCTATAGTATTGTTTTAGATTTTCGGCGTTCCATGGTCGAGCAAGTTCTTCTTCGTTGAGATGTTCTAGGTAGTAGGCCCCATTCTCCGTTTTTGCTCGGACGCGATAGGGTCCTTCCCAGTTGGCTGCTAGTTTGCCTTCGCGAGAGTCTTTGTGGTTTTTCCTTAGAACAAGGCTTCCCACGTCGAACTCTCGTTGTATCACCTTGGCGTTGTGCCTGATGGTAATTTTTTGTTTTAGCGAGGCTTCGCGAAGGGCCGCCCCAGTTCGGATTTCCTCGATGAGGTCGAGTTCTTCCCTTAGTGATTTATCGTTCATCTCCTCGTCTAGGGGCGACTCTGTTCTCCTGGAGGGTACATGAACTTCGATGGGGATTACAGCCTCGGTCCCGTACGCTAGACGGAAAGGTGAATCCCCGGTTGTAGAGTGTGGAGTTGTGCGGTATGCCTATAGCACACCGTGCAGCTCCTCGACCCAAGCCTTCTTCGTTTCGTCCAACCTTCGTTTGAGGCCTCGAAGGATGACCCGGTTCGCCGCTTCGGCTTGCCCGTTTATCTGGGGATGTTCGACGAATGCGAAGTGTTGCTTTGTACCTAGCTGGGCGATGAAGTCCTGGAACTTCATGTCCGTGAATTGTGTCCCATTGTCCGTGACTATCGCCTGGGGGACGCCAAAACGTGCAAGGATGTTTCGTTTGTAGAAACGCAGTATGTTGAGGGTGGTTATTTTGGACAGAGCCTCTGCTTCTATCCATTTTGTGAAGTAGTCTACGCCCACTATTAGGTATTTGTTCTAATTTGATCCTACTACGAAGGGTCCAAGGATGTCTAGGCCCCACCAGGAAAATGGCCACGGGGAGGACATTGCCTTGAGCTCGTTAGGTGGAGCCAGGTACATGTCCTCGTGCCGTTGGCATTTATCGCATTTCTTCACGTGTTCTTTCGCATCGTGCTGCATGGCGGCCAGTAATACCCTGCTCGGAGGGCCTTTCGGGCAAGGGACCTTCCACCGAGATGTTGGGCGTTGATCCCCTCGTGGATTTTGCGCAAGATGTGTGCGACCATCTCTTCCTCGACACACTTGAGCAGTGGAATGGAGAATCCTCGCCTGTAGAGTTTATCCTCGACCAGGACGTAGAAGCAAGCTCTTCGCCTAACTACGCTGGCCTCTTTTGGGTCGGACGGAAGTTCGTCTTTAGCGAGATAGTTGTAAACAGGGGTCATCCAGCAGTTGTTGTTGCCGATCACCTGTACGTCGAGGGTCGGGGAGGCCTTCTCGATAGTGGGTCGAGGAAGTACTTCCTGTATGACAGATTTGTTTCTGCCTTTCTTCTTTGTGCCGGCTAGTTTGGATAGAACGTCTGCTCGCACGTTATGTTCGCGGGGAACATGTTTCACTTCTACTGTTGCGAACTTCACCATTTCCCTTTTGACCAGGGCTAAGTATTCGGTCAGGTTGTCGTTTTTGGCTTGATATTCTCCTCGGACCTGAAGGGCCACGCGTTGTGAATTTGTGCAAATGACGACTTCTTCTGCGCCCAGGTCCTCGGTTAGGCGTAACCCAGCGAGGAAGGCCTCGTATTCAGCCTGGTTGTTGGAGGTTGGGAAGGACAGGGTGAGTGATACTTCAACGATGATTCCTTCATTGCTTTCCAGTATGATGCCCATGCCGCTCCCTGCCGAGCTTGAGGCACCGTCCACAAAAATGGTCCATTTGCGCGCTTCGCTCGCGGGGGAGTCTACGAATTTCATTTCTACGACGAAGTCGGCCAGAGCCTGGGCTTTGAGAGTTTTCCTGCCTTTATACTAGATGTCAAATTCGGATAGTTCAACCGACCATTTAAGCATTCGACCTGCCATGTCTGGTCGTCCCAGTAGCTGTTTTATGGGTTGATCTGTTCGAATCACGATCGTGTGGGCCAGGAAGTAGTGTCTTAATCTTCTGGCTACATTGATGAGGGCCAGAGCCACTTTCTCTATTTGTTGGTATCTTAACTCTGGTCCTTGCAGTGCTTTGCTCGTGAAATATATGGGCTTCTGTCCGTCAGGAGTCTCGCGGATGAGGGCGGCGCTCACTGCTTCAGTTGCTACGGCGAGGTATAGGTACAGAGCTTCGCCATTGTCCGAGCGAGAGAGGACTGGTGGCTTTGAGAGTGCCTGTTTCAGATGGAGAAGAGCCTTGTCACATTCCTCGATCCATTCGAACGTTGCCTCCCTGCGGAGGAGTTTGAAGAATGGTAGGGCGTGCTGGGCAGATTTGGCCACGAAACGAGATAGTGACGTGAGCATCCCGTTGAGGGACTGGATGGATTTCTTTGACTTAGGCGTTGGAAACTCGGAGAATGCTCGGCATTTATTGGGATTGGCCTCGATTCCCCGTTCTGTTAGATAGAAGCCGAGGAACTTCCCTGCCCGGACACCGAACGTGCACTTCTCCGGGTTGAAATGCATTTTGTATTTTCTGGCATGTTCGAAGACCTTCCTTAAATGGGCAGTGTGATCGGTTTCCTTGTGGGATTTTACGATCATGTCGTCCATGTAGACTTCGAGCATGTCGCCTATCTCTCCCCGGAAGACCTTGTTCATCATTCTTTGATAGGTCGCTCCGGCGTTCTTCAGGCCGAAGGGTATTACGTTATAGTAATAGTTGCCCGATTCGGTCATGAAGGCCGTGTATTTTTTGTCGACCATCGCCATTGGAATTTGATTATAGCCTGAGTAGACGTCCATGAACGACAAAAGTTTAAAACCGGCAGAATTATCAATAAGTTTATCAATATTGGGGAGGGGATAGACATCCTTCGGGCATGCCTTGTTAAGATCGATGTAATTAATGCACATTCGCCATTTTCCATTAGATTTTTTCACAAGTACAACGTTGGATAGCCAAGTGGTGTACTTGGCCTCCGAAATAAATTTGGCCTCGAGGAGGTCCTTTACAGCTTTTTCTGCAGTCTCCGTTTTCTCCGGAGACTGCTTTCTCCTACGTTGTGCTACGACCTTGACGACCGGGTCAATTGTCAGTTGGTGGCAGGCGATGGAAGGGTCCAAGCCGAGCATCTCGGCGGCGCTCCAGGCGAAGAGGTCGGCGTTCTCACGGAGGCAGGCTTTGAGCTGCTTCCTTGCAATGTCGGGCAAGTCTGCTCCAATCTTCACTCCCCTTTGAGGGTCGTCGTCGAACATAACGATCTCGAAGTTGCCATCCGAGATTGGGCGCATCGGATGGGAGCTGCTGCTGGACGACGCAGGCGAGTTGGCTGAAGCTGCTCGTTCCTCCTGTTGGTCTTCTTCGGGGAAGCGGCTGTCGAGGTCGATGGAGTCGACCTGGGGAAGAGGCTTAGCTTCCTCGGAGCTGCTTGGCAATGCTGGCTTGCTCGACGCTTTTGGTTTTGACGCAATGGCGTTGAGCCCCTTTGCGGCTGCTTCGAAACACCATCGCGCAACCTCGATATCGCCGTGGAGGGTGGCGACCATCCCTTTTGAAGTGTAATACTTCATCTTGAGGTGGACTGTTGAAGGCACTGCTACCAACTCGACCAAAGTTGGTCTCCCGAATATGCACTGGTAAAGCGACAGGCAGTCGATTACCAGAAATTGTACCTTGACGGATCTGGCCGTCTCAGCTGATCCGAAGGTTACGATCAGTTCAACGTATCCCCATGGTTTGGCCACTGATCCGTTGAATCCCTGCAAATTAGACCCCACGTAGTGGGTAAAGTGTGATTCGTCTAGCTGAAGTGTTGAAACTAATTGGGAGTACATGATGTCGACCGAGCTGCCCTGGTCGACGAGGATTCTGCGAACGTCGAAGTTTGCCATTCGGGCTCTGACGAGCAAGGGTATGCTTGAGTTTGGAGACCCTCTAAGGAGCTCTTCCCGGTAGAAAGAGATGGGGATAGAGCCCCTCTGGGTCTGATCGAGCGTGGTCACCTTATTGGAGCTTGTGTTGATCAGATGCTCGAATTTTAGTTTCACGGAGCCCACCGTGACTTTGTTGAAGCCCCCGCCGGAGATGACCATGGCGGAGGGAAACGTCTCGCACGGGCTGTGGGTCGCGAAATAAGCAGGGGCGCTGAGCCCGTCCGGGACGTGGAAGTCTTATGGTCGTGATATGGACACAGCGACCTGGATGTTGGCTTCTTCCGAGGAGGGTACTTCTTCCTCTATCTTCTTGGACTCCTGGGCGTCCTGCCGAGGAGTGTACTTCTTCTTTGCGAACTGTTTCAGGTGGCCATCCCTGATCAGTATCTTAATAGCATCCTTCAGATGGATGCAGTCTTCAGTAGTGTGGCCGTGACTCTTGTGGAAACGGCAGTACTTTGATTTGTCCGCGTTGGGTCTGGCCGGCAGTTATTTGGGGAAGCGGACCCCTGCCTGCTTGAATTCTGAGTTCGCACACTCGGACAGTATCTTCTCCCTAGATACGGTCAGGGGGGTATAGTCGTGGAATCGCCCGGAGGGTCCCTTATTGTCGCGGGATTCCCGAGGACGGTCCTCGCGCCTCCGTTCTCCTCGACGAGATGTTGAGGTTTCCTCGCCTCTGGAGGCCCGAGCGTTCTCCTGATTACGTGATGCTCGGACGTTACTGGCTGCAACCTTCTCTTCGTACTGAATGTGCGATTGGGCTTTGAGGAGGAGGGCATCTAGGTTCCTCGGCGGCGCGAGACCGACGGCTTTAGAGAACTCGGAGCCCGGGCGGAGTCCTTGCTCGAGCAGAAACTTTTTCATCTCATCCGTTGAAGGGACTTGTACTGCTTCTTTGTTGAACTTCTCGATATATGCGCGAAGAGGTTCGTCTTTCCCTTGGATTATGGCTCCAAGGGAGGCCTCAGTCTTGGGGTGACGGCGAGAAGCTGTGAAATACCGCGAGAACATTCTGCCTAGTTGCCTCTAGGAGGTAATGGACTCTCCGGGCAGCTGCTTGTACCATGTCATTTCCCCTTTCTGGAGCGTGGTCAGAAATAGCCGGCACTTGATGGCGCCCAGTACGCCACGGTAGTCCAATAGCGCATCGATGTTCTCGATGTGTTCGTCAGGGTCAGTAGTCCCGTCGTACGTGCCCGGTGACGGGGGCTTCTCCAGGCCCTTAGGGAGACAGGTAGCCAAGATTTCCTAGGACAATGGGCCACAAGGCTCATCGTCACTGCTAGAACTGGTGAATGACGGGGACCGAAGGGTACGCTCGCGGCGGCGGTTCCTTTGGGGAGAAGGAGAGCGGTTCCTTCGAGGAGAAGGTGAACGGTTCCTTCGGAGAGAAGGTGAACGGGCCCGGCCTTTAGACTTGATCGGGGGAGACTGCTCGTTCCTTCGAGTCTTCTTGTGGCCGGGAAAGTGCTGGTCACACGGGGAAACCTGATCGCGCTTACGGATGGAGCAAGGGTCAGGTTCTTGGTGCAGTCTTCGGTCGATATCTCTCCGGGGCTGCGGGCTCCTTGATCGTCGCTGGTTCCTCCTCGGAGGAGGGGATATTGGACGGTTGGACTCCTCTAATGCCCCGATCCTCTCGTTCTGATGCAGGATCAGGGTGTTGGTTTTGTTGATCGCCTCCAGGAGGGCTGCCATGGCCAGGTCGGCGTTGGGCAGTACAAGAATGGGTTAGACGTCCAGCGAAGGCTGATCGTGGTTGCGGTCAGCAGGGGTAGGGGAAGGAGAAGTTGTGGCTTCGTCCCTCAGAAAATGGGCATCTCGGAGAAGAGATGATGGGCCGTCAACGCCAGTCTTGTTGACGGGGAGGACAACGGTTTGGAGAGCACCTTTGGCGTGATCTTGAGAGGCCATGATGATGATCTTGAAAATTTGCTTTGATCTTCGATTTCCGGGGAAAGAAAGATGGGGAAAACAATGCTTCCCACAGACAGCGCCACTGATCGTGAAGGCTGGATCAGGTCCTGTAAAAGTGGGCCACCAAGTACGTCTGAGGTGCTGGTCGTATGAGGAGGAGGAGGGGGTGTACCTGCAAGGTACTCCGACGCTCAAGTAAGAAAGGGTCAGAGAAAAGGGGCAAGTACAAATTATGAGTTCGTAGGGTGAATATTGGATACCTGACCCTCTCAAGCGAGAGGGTTTATATAGAGCCCCCAGCGCGTGGCCAACGGTCCTATTTCGGGGCGAAATAACCGTTTTCCCGAAGAATATGCAACTGCCCAAACTAGCCGTTATGTCGGGCAGGGTGCCCGAAACTAGCCATTGTGTCGGGCATAAGCGTAGTTTCGGACACATGCCCTCATCTGTTCGGGGAGTGAAGAAGTCATGCGTAACGGGCAGCGATTCCGGGGAACTACGATGCAGTCCTTGCCCGGTTGGAGGGGCAGAAAGGTAACTTTTGTCCCTTTGTGGATTGGACTTAGGCAATTTGGGCCGCTCTGGAGCAGAAGCAGATTGGGCCATGTCTAGCCATTGGTCCAGTCCAGAACAGAATATAATTAATTTTCAAACACAATACTAGTAGTTTGATTGTAAAGTTTTCTTTTGTTTATTTTTTAAAATTAATTTGCACAGAAGAAAATAATTATTATGTGTTAATTAAATCTGTGAAAAGATAAATTGAAATTGGAACTTCTAAAATTTTAAAAGCATAAAATGGTTGATTACTAATGTAGTCAAATTTATTAAAGTTCGTGATTTCAAATTATGCAATTGAATATTGATTTGGATTCTATGAAAATAATATGTTTATGATAAATGATATTTATTATAAATTCGGGCATATAAAGATCATCTGAAAATGGATGAGAACTTATATAGACTTCTCAATTTGGAGTCTAATGTAACTATTGAATTCTGAACTGTGAAATTTTGAGAAAATTATCGCGGAAGATAAGGAATTCGAGATTTCCACAGATGAAGAACCTCGTGAGGAAGGTTCTCCACAGAGTGTTAAAATACAAACCGAAAATTTGTCACTAATGAAGAATCCCGTGAAGAGGATTCTTCGTGGATTGTTGAAATTCAAACCACAAATCGTATTTTTAGAGATGATGCTCTAATCAAGAAATTCAAATTTCTTGAGAAAGGAATGCACAAAAGAAATGAGTAAAAAATAATTACCAGGAAGGAATGCTACTTGCTTTGAATGCGGAGAAATAGGACATGTTAAAATAAATGTCCTACACCTCAAAAGAAGAACAAATTCAAGAGCAAGAGAGTTCGAAGGCTAAGGATCTAGGACTGAAAAAAATAGTTTTCGACATATTTCCTTTATTTTGTGGAAGAAGATGCAAAGAATTTTGTTCGAAAAATTCCTATTATTCTTCAAGTGGAAGATGATCCTAAGATTTACAAGGAAGTAGTAACTTCAAGAGAATTTTAATTTTATAAGGATGTTGTTATCCAAGACAAAATGAATTCAATTATGTCAAACCACATTTGGGAATTTGTTAATCTACCTAAAGGATTAAAGCTCGTTGGATGCAAGTAGATATCTAATAGAAAGTATCATAGCGATGGTACACTAAATACCTACGAGGATAGATTAATGAACAAGGGTTTTAGACAAAAAGAAGGTGTTGATTAGTTCAACACATATGCACTAGTTACAAGCACAATAAAATTAGAGTATCATTTGCATTAGCTTATTTGCATGACCTTATACTTTATCAAATGAATTTCAAAACGGAATTACTAAATGGAGATCTCGATGAGGAGATTTACAAGGAGAAACCAGAAGGTTATGTGCTTCTTGATAATGAACAAAAGGTGTGCAAACTTGTCAAATCCTTGTATGGATTAAAACAAGCACCGAAACAATGATATCAAAAGTTTGATTTTTTCGTTGCAAGATTCACCAATTAATGAGGAGACACATAACTTAGGGGGAGATTTTTCAATCATTATCAAAACAGAAATTCAAATATTTTGTCATCATCAAAAGGGGGAGATTGTAAAGAGTACATCTTATATATAGTCCAGTTTTGATGAAGACAGAGATTATCAAATAAGAAAGGATAAAAAATGTCATGCACATCAATGATGAAGTCGATCAAGAAGGTTCAATATAGAAATTCAAGTGAAGATTCAAGACAAGTAAACATATATAAGGTGTTCATTGTAATTTATACTATACTACTTTCAATTACTCATAATTTCATCTCTCACTTCATCTAAAACCTTCTTGCATCATCATGCATGAGTATCCAAAAATATTCTTCTTCTGATTCTTGTTACAAGTGTTTGTACACAATGTTGTGTGAGAATATTGTGATACTCATTTGTCTCTATGTTGATTATATGATTGATCATTAGCAACAAGATGAATAGAATTTTAGAAACGAAGAGGTTTCTAACTTCCACATTCAAGATGAATGATCTTGGAATAGTTGACACACTTTTGGGATCAAAGTAAAACAAAATAGTGGGGGTTATGAACTTAGTCAAACACACTATGTTGAGAAAGTGCTTAATAAGTTCAAACACTTAAGCTTTAAGGAAGTGACTACTCCTAATGTCAAACTTCAAAAGGATGATGGATGAGTTGCGGCTTAATTGGAATATGCAAGTGTATGCAATGTACTAGACCCGACATGGCATTTGCAATTAGTAAGATGAGTAGATTTTACTAGTAATCCAAATGGTGAGCACTAGAAGGCCATCATTAGAAAATTTTGGATATCTTATAAAACCAAAAATCTTGGTCTCCATTATGGTAGATTTCTTGCCATATTAGAAGGATATACCGATGCGAGTTGGATATCGAGTGTTGAATATCAAAATATGAATTTGGGTAGATATTTACACCAGCAGAGGGTGCAATTTCTTGGAAGGGCAAGAAACAAATATGGATCACTCTCTCAACCATAGAATCGGAGTTCGAGGCTCTTAATTTTGCTTGTGAAGAAATTTAATGGTTGAGGGACCTTCTGTTGGAAGTTCCATTAGCTAAAGACAATGTTTCAAAGGCGTTGACACATTGCGGTAGTCAAACAACTTTAATTAAAGCATACAAAAAGTGTATAACAGAAAGTCTAGGCAAGTAGGACTTAGACATTATTTTGTGAGAAAATTGATTAAAGATGTAATCATTTACACATATACGATCAAGCTATAATTTTCTTGATCCATTTACTAAGCCACGGGCCAGAAACTTAGTAAAAACAACCTCGAGAGGTATAAGGTTGAAACTCCCTGAGTAAGAGTTCCGACAACGGCGGCAACCTAATCTTACGTTAGTAGAACATTAACCTCAAGATTCAATGGGTAACAACAAGTCGTTGAATTGAATGTTTGTCATACATTTCGTGATAATGTTAACCTTTAAATGAGGGTTGAGTTTTATTTACTCTTAATGAAGTTCAATACCGAGGGTATGTGTCTCATGGAAAAGGATACAATATGAACTTCACCTATGTGAATTTCGAGATGGTGTCGTCTCAAAGTGAGAGTTGGAGTTTCTCTCATGAAAAATTCATGAAACAGGAAAAGCACATGGCCATAAATAGTGCTAGGCGAGAGATGTAGGCGAAGAACAGTTAAAGAGTGTGTGTATGGTAATGCCGGTCTAATCATATGGGATAACAGTTCAAAGCATAGCTACCTAACGTTCTGATTAGGCTTTGCGTTGTCTTTACTAAGGTTAAGTTCAAATCGAAAGATACTTAACTGTATTAACACTCTTTTGTTTCCTTTTTATTTTCTGGAATTGATCTTGTCATTATTAGAACACGTGGGGGATTGTTATAAATTATTAACAATAATAATAATTATGGGTGTGTTCCAAAATGACAAGAAAATATTCAAGTGGATATTAATTTTTGAATTCGAAAAGAAACAACATTTCGTGAAGGGTTGCTACAGAATGAACACATGCAATGGTTGGAGACATGACAACTTTTGGTTAAAAGATGTTGTTTCATCAAGGATCACAACCTTGTGAAACAACACATGCATGGCCTATAAATACATCATTCCAGAATTCAGAAAATCACATCACAAACCAAATATTCTCTTGTACAAAATTTCAGACACTCTTCGCTACATAATCGAGTTTTCGTCGGTCTTGCGCAGATTCGGTAAAGGCTGAATTATCCTGGGTATTCTTGTGTTCCAACTCTAAGACATAAAGAGAGTGCTCGAAATACTTTTAAGGAAAGTGACATCATTCACGATTCAGTCCTGGATTCATTCGACTTTACAAAATTTTCCAACAGTTTCCTCTACAACTATTGTGTATTTATCTTACTTTCATATATAATATATATTGTGTTTCATCTCATTTTTAATTCTTGTTTGCTTTACGAGTCAACAATTACCGGTACCCTCGTTGCTTAAGAGAAGATTGGAGAATGAATTAAATTTTTTTAGTTTCGAAAATGTAATTTTGGAAATTTTCTGGAGATGTATTTTCAGAAAAAATTTATTCATAAAATTGAAGTATATTTAAAAAATGAATGAAATGTGTGTATTGAAGTGCATCCGGAGATATATTTTCAAAAATTAGAAATATTTTTAAAATTTTACATGGTGTCAAAGAAACATCTAGAATGTAATAAGAAATCCTCATAAAAAAATTGAAGACCCTTTTTTTGGAGGCTCTGGACGATCTGCATGCAAGTTTCTATATTCTCATCTGAATTGTCCCAGTGCCGACCCTGCATGCAAATTTCTATATTCTCATATGAATTAGACAATTTTATTTGTATAGTATTATCATCTGCACAATTGATTGATCGTGATTCACGTCACACTTTTTCGTTTTCAATTTAAACTAAGAGAAATAAAAGTTATTTTTAAGTTTTCAAATCTATTCTCATTCTTATATCACATTTTATTATTCACAAATTTTCGTTTTCAATTTAAACTAAGAGAAAGAAAAGTTATTTTTAAGTTTTCAAATCTATTCTCACTCTTATATCACATTTTATTTTTCACAAATTTAAACATTAAAATATTTTGTCCTAACTCTCTCCACCGCAACGAAAACTGAAGACAAAATATTTTAGTACTTCACAAGAAAAATTCAAAAGAATAGCATATTATTTTGTTGGTCTAAATAAATAGCAAAATTTTTGTTTAATAAAAATAAAAAAATAAATTGATTAGCACATTACAAAAATAAAAACGAAAGCCGGTGTTCCCGGTTCATGAATCAAACGAGATCCAATAAAAACCCTTTCTCTTCTTTCTTATACCTTCTTCTCTGCCGCCACTCTCCTCATTCCATTCTTCCTCAATTTCTAAGCATTCAAATGAAATTAAAAAATAGAACAATTTTAAATCTCTTCGTCTGTTGAATATTTTTAACAGTTGAAGACAACAAACTTGAACCTGTCACCTCCCAAAAAGACCAAACACAGTTTGTTCTTTTCTGGTACTACTAAATCTCTTTCATGTTTCACCTTTTATAGCCATTCTTATTCTCCTTTTTTATTCCAGAATTATTTTATATAGGTAATCTTTTTTCAATTTTACAAGGTTCCATTAGAGAGATTTTCAATAGATACCAATGTATTGAATAAAAAACATTGTTCTGTGTTATGAACTATATGTAAATCTCATTGACTTTTATTCCTTTTAGAATTGAAGTTTTCATATATTGTTGATTGATATATCTTAATATTAATCTTTGTTCATGCATTTTGGTTAGGATTGAATTCAGGAGAATATTTCTCTATGGTAAGTATATCTACTTCCAAGGATTAGACTTTTTTTTTTATAAGCCCTTGGAGGATTAGACTGATTGTATGTTTGGTTCTGCGCTAAAAAAAATTGTTTTTGAGTGAGTTGATTCTGTAAAATTGATTCCGATTAAAAGTGAGGTGAATTTAAAGTGATTTATGTTTGGATAATTTAATGCAAAATTGACTTGAATAGTAAATTTCAATGTTGATATCGCGTTTAGACTCAAAAGTTTCAAATTCTTGAGTAGAATCAATTTTACTTTAGACGAACCAAACACATCAAAATTATTTTTTAAATCAATTATTATACATCTCTAGAATTGCGTTTGACTCTTCTAAAAACTAAATCAAACATACATTAAAAACAATTAAAAATGCAGTTAGCTTATGATTTTGAATTGATTTATGAAACCCTTTATGTTCAGCAGGGAGAAGCACCAACACTCATTCATCAAGACCAGCAGAATGGAGCTAGTAATGGTTCTGAATTAAAAGATGGAACTTTCCAAACATCTACCACCATTGGCAATAAAACGGTATTGATCATATAGTAGACAATGAACATCAACCTTCAATATGTTGCTACTTCTTGATTACATTTGTACATAATCAACCCTCTATTTAAAACAAAAGATGGACCTTTGTTTCTTTGACAGTATGTCATTGGTGGAGCTGATAATGAAATTCTGTCGTTGGATGTTCGAATTTTCCACAGGTGTCTCGGAGAATGGTTAGTCAAAGGCTTCTTGTTTAATTGCATTTTTTTATTCCCTTTTATGCTTTTCTTGCTGATATCCATTTTAATTTGTAGGATTAATCCAATTGTGCTAGGCACTAAACCCTTGTCATGTGAAGGCCACTCAGCAGTGTTATTGAAAGACCGAATCGCAGTTCTTAAGAAAAATCCCAAGCCAGATGATCATACATGGTTTCTGGAGGTTAGTGCTTTCTAACCAAAGTCCTTAGTCTAATCCCACATAAAGAGCTATTAATGCATAGAATCTTCGTAGCAGTGTTGATAAATAGCGGCTATAGCTGCACTGTAGTGCTATAGCTTAGCGGAATTTGAGCACATCCCTAATGTCCCGTGACCGTGATATGTAATTTAGTACAAAAATATTTTCATTTAGCATCTATAGCGGCGTTATAGCACTGTTACATTGCATAATTTGAACAAACCACAATTTTATGCGATCCACAGTTTATGCTTGAAATGCTCTGAAGCTATAGTAGATTCCGATGTTAAATGGCCTAATGATGTGAAGTTTTTCATTTTTGTAATGTTGGTAGGTAGACACTCAATATGTCAGGCAACAGAAAAAGAAATTGGGGACGGAGGTTGTTGCATGGAGTAAGGGTGTGATAGGAAATGTTGAGAAACCCGTTGTTATTAGCGGCCCTTCCGGAGTAGGTAAAGGAACATTGATAACAATGCTCATGAAAGAATTTCCATCCATGTTTGGTTTCTCTGTGAGCCACACAACCCGTGCCGCAAGAGGTATGGAGAAAGATGGAGTCCATTATCATTTTACTGAGAAGAGTATTATGGAGAAAGAGATCAAAGATGGAAAGTTTCTTGAGTTTGCTTCTGTGCATGGTAATCTGTATGGGACCAGTGTTGAGGCTGTTGAAATGGTATCAGATGCAGGGAAAGTAAGTTCCTTTTACTCGCAGGCCTTGCTATCATTTAGAATGTTGAACTGTTAGCATGCCTATAGTTCTCGCTTCGTGCAAATGAAATCTTTTTAATTTTTGGATCATGTTCAGAGGTGTATTCTTGATATTGATGTTCAAGGGGCAAGATCTGTGAGGGCTAGTTCTCTCGAAGCCATATTCATCTTTATCTGTCCCCCAACAATGGAAGAGCTGGAGAAGCGTCTTCGTAAAAGGTGAGTAATAGCTTCTTCTTACACATGCTTCTTACCTCTCAAATGAGTCTAAATCCTAAATGTTTTGAGCAGAGGAACGGAGACACAAGAGCAGGTCTTAAAACGATTACAAAATGCTCAGGCCGAGATTGAGCAAGGGAAGTCATCAGGCATATTTGATTTCATCTTATACAATGACAAACTCGAGGAGTGCTATGGCAGTCTAAAGGTAACTCTCGGATTCCTTCATGCAAACATCCATGCATCAACTCGATTTCTTTAAACGGTTAAACATCCTGATATACAATATCCACCTATACAGAAATTATTGGGACTTGATGGTTATGTCAGTCCTCCACCTAATCCAGCTGCAAGAGAGTTCAATCTCCCGATGGATTATTCAGTATCCAAACTTGATGACAAAATCATCATATACCACAACTCTTTAGAACTAGAGAACATGTAAGCCTTGCGAAACACGTTTACTTATTAGCAACCAAGAGTAACCAATCAAGTACTAACTTTGTGTTTGCCTGAACAGGATAATGTTAGACGTGTCCTCGCTTGAAGGCGGTGCACCTGGGAGGACAAGAGGGTTGGATTTCATTCTGATGGAACAACTTCATACTCAATGAGTGTTGCTGACTAACCTGGTTTTTTCTCCTTTCGGATAGATGATAAACTTCAGAAAATGCGACACTCGATGAGGCACTAGGTTCATTTCTTTATTTTTTTTCATGTCTTGGTCTTTGATTCTTATGACAATTGATTTTGATTCGGAGAGTTCCCTACCGAGTGAGATATTATTTATCATTTTTGCGGCGATAGTTTATTCCATCAACAATGAAAGCAAAATATTGGTGAAATTGATATAAATTCATTGGAATTTTTGTCTCCATCAAAGCCTTTGTGGGTACTGTGTTTGTCATTTTAGCAATGGTGTTGATTTTTTTTAGCAATTTTATTTTGTTCTACATGAAGCATCTTTAACAAAAGTTGTTATTCTCAAGTTATGAGAAAAAAAATTGACCTAACATTTCATAGGAGAAATAATTAGGAAATGGTGATGAACTGATGATGACAAATTGCTTCCCTCTTTTTGAACACACAAACAAGGGGAGAACATGCTTAAACCCTCAATTCTTTTCCCCTTCAAAATCCCTAGAAAGCCAAGTACTCGAGTTTTCATTTCTAAAGTTTCTCTCTGAAAATTCTAAACCTTCATTGTTTGAGCTTTCAAATTTAACTTACAAGTCTGCTAGAGGCAAGTGAAAAGCTAGAGGAAAAAAATTTGCTGCAGTCAAAACTAAGACGAGTTGTTAATGTAATAAAGTTGAGTAAGTGCTTTGAATAATATAAGTTATTGGATCAGCTGAATCTGGTTTTTGCATTTTACAGAGACTATGAGGAGGATTAAAAGTATCTATTTATTTCTAAAAAGAAAAAAAATTAAAAAATCGCTCTATTATTATTTTTTTTGGAGTGAAAGTTATACTTTTTATTCTATTCTAAAAACAGTTAATACAACCGATCCATTGGATCCAGGTAGAGCTAATCAAGGCTCAATCAAACAACTAAAACACCTAATCAAGCTACTCTATACATAATGTGTCCAGGTTAACATGCATTCTCAGTTTACTATGGAGACTACATCTCATTATAAGGCTAAACATTATGCCTTCTTTTATATTGGAATCCATCCTAGCTTGAGCAATATCATGTCATTTCTAACCCTTGATATATAGTATATAGTTTCAGCTACAACCATCTTTAGGTCTTGTCTTCTCCAACCTTTCTTTGTTGTTTCTTGTATCAACCATACTCTTTCCCTATTCCAATTTGTAGGGTCTCTTACATATCCAATCCATCGCAATATGTCTTTCCACACCATTTTTGTAGTATTGCAGTAAAAAAAGAGGTGATCCATTGTTTCTCTATCCTTACAGGAGCTGTATATTCCATCATTCACCACACCAAATTTCACCATCCTATCTTTTGTGGGCTGGGAAGTCGACCCATAAATGTATGCATGCTCCTATACTCTAAAACATTTGAATGATCGAGCCGAAAGTCTCGAACGGTCATCGTTTCATTCTAGTCGCTATCAATTACTTTACAAAATGGGTTGAAGCTGCTTCATATGCTAATATCACTCGACAAATGGTTACAAGGTTCATCAAAAGGGAAATAATCTACCGCTAAGGAGTACCTAGCAAGATTATTATCAACAACGTTAGTAACGTGAACGACAAAATAATAAAAGAGTTGTGCAAAAAATTCAAAATTGAACACCATAACTCTTCACCATACCGCCCCAAGATGAATGACGTAGTAGAAATAGCAATCAGGAATATCAAGAAGATTGTCCAGAAAATGGTCAAGACTTACAAGGACTGGCATGAGATGCTTCCCTTTGCTCTACATGGCTACAAAACTTCAGTATGCACTTCTATTTGGGCAACTCCATTCTCACTCGTATATGGCATGGAAGTTGTTCTCCCAATCGAGATTGAAATTCCTTCATTAAGGGATATCATGGAAGCCAAGCTTTTTTTATAATCAGAATATATATATATATATATATATATATATATATATATATATATATAAAAGAATACTAGAAGTATTCAAAACCAGCCGACCATTACAAATCGACTAAGTCGACCAAAATTATAACCCAACGACAAATGCGAGCATCTTATAAAAATTCACGAGAGCTTTTAAACCATTTATAGTAATTACACTGGATTCTGATGCTAGAGCTAATAGCTAACCACCACCTAGAAGTATAAATAATTCTTTGTACTATATCTTCGTGGCTTTCGATACCGTCATTAAACAATATCTGGATTCTTTGCCACCATATACACCAACTAGTGCAAAATTAGATCAAACAAGTTGTTTTCTTAGAAGTAGTTCCAACCATTTTCAAGAACCATTCCAACAAATGCTCGCAACAATTAACCGATTCACACCCACGACAACCCAACCCAATAAAAAATCGCCTTCCATACCAACTTAATTTTAGGAAAAGAAATAAACACACGCTCAGTAGATTCAACAGAATGGAAACAAAAAACGCATACCAAATCGCGTGGATTAGAAATTATTCCCCTGGCAGCTAGATTCGACCGTGTCGGTAATCTATCCAATATCAACCTCCAACCAAAGATCTTCACCTTCATTGGAATCGACGATGATACAACCTTCATATGAGGCAGAATGAATCCAATCCAAAGTTGATCAGCTGCATCTCGTTGATGAAAAACGCTTGACTGCTCTCTGTCATTGTCAGCTATATCAGAGACGTCTCAAGAATACTTTTGACAAAAAGGTTCGCCCTTGCGTATTCTAAGAAGGCGACCTAGTGCTCAAGAAATACTCTCCAATACATTCAGATCCACGAGACAAGTGGACTCCTAACTATGAAGGACCCTTTGTCGTAAAGAAGGATTTCAAGGAGTTTCCTACACATAGTGAGAGTTTATTTATCATTTTTGCGGCAATAGTTTATTCCATCAACAATGAAAGCAAAATATTGGCGAACTTTATGTAAGTTCATTGAAATTTTGGTCTCCATCAAAACCTTCATTGAATATTGATCGTACTTGGATCAGACAGTTTCTGGCGGCCAACGACGTCTGTTGAACTTTAGCTCCGGTGAGGTTGAAAGACGGCGGGGGGGGTGTACCTGCAAGGCACTCCGACGCTCAAGTAAGGTGGTTGTCAGAGAAAAAGCAAGTACAGAAGTGAGTAAGAAAGTGTGTAACCTGACCCTCTTAAGTGAGAGGGTATTTATAGAGAGCCCCCAGCACGGGGCCAACGGTTACTTGCATTGGGCTGGATTGTCAGGCCCAATCCAAGTAACTGCCAGGGCTTACGTGGCTTAGTGAAGACCAGCACGTGGTCTTCGCCCTGGGGTAACCGTTCCTAAATCTCCGGAATTAGGGCAGACCGATTCCATCGGGAGTGGGGCGGTTACATGAGAACGTGTCCTCGCGGGGAGGACTCTATCGTGTCGGGGAGAGACGTGTCCTCGCGGGGGAGGACCCTTATGTGCAGAAGGTAGGCTCCTCGCGGGGGAGGAGCACCCTGAGTGTCGAGGAGGGACGATCCCGGGGAGGCCTAACGTCTTGCCCGAAGCTCAGTGTCCTACGGGCGTCCGACGCCTCAAAGGAGGCGCAAGTGCCCGACACTGGTCGGTCCAAAGGCCTTTGTTGGGCCATCCCAGGGAATGTAGGTTGGGCCTGCTCGACTGAGTAGCAGTCCCCGGCCCAGTCCAGAACAGGAGCCCCCCAAGTCGTTGCTCTGCGGTGTCAGAGTAATGACTTAGGGATCAGCCCCATGTCGAGGAAGTATCCCGTCGAGGAAGAGGTTTTGAACGAGTAGCGGTCGGTCAACCGGGCAGAAAAAATCAACTTGCTAGGGGTCCACTGGCCGTTGCGTCGGGGATACGAGAAGTTGGGACTGGAGTGTCGAGGCAAACGGAGAGACGCGTGTTGGGGAGCGAACAGTCGCATGTCTGCCACGTGGCAAGCGCCATTAATGCCTAGGGCGACTAGGCTAGTGTAGAGCACTCCAGTAGCCTAGACCCTTCGAATTCCGTGAAGATCCTATAAATAGGTCTCACCTCGTTTCATTTGCACCTTTTGCTCCTTTCCTTTCAGACTTTCTCTCCCTTAATCTCCGTTCTTCCGTCGCTACCATCCGCCGTACTACGCCGTTCTCCACCGCCGACCGCCGTGCCGGAAACCCAAAAAGCGTATTTCAAGTAAGTCCCTTTCTCCTTTTTCCTTTTTCGCTTGCATTTGTAGGGTGATTTTTAAAGTGAACTGATGAAGTTCCTATAGAAATCACGAAATATCCATCGAAAACGGCGGAATTTCACAGTTTACTTGTTGAATCTCCCGGGGAGAGACGATGAAGTTCCCGAGGACATGAAGAATGTCCCGGGGTCGTGGAACGAACGTCCCCCAGTTCTTTTTGCTGAATCTCCCGGGGACGAATGATGAAATCCCCGAGGACATGAAGAATGTCCCGGGGTCCTTGGTTGACTATCTCGGGGGGGTCCACCCGCGGACCCGAGGACGGTCGAGGGTTCGAGTTCCCCGACGTTCCCTCCTCGCCCTTTCACTTGATCAACGGTGGAAGGGGTGGATTTGATATGGGTCATCGAATTCACCGTTTCCTTATGCTTTTCAGGTAAATGGACGCGTTGCAAGTGGCTGTAGGGTCATTGGATATTTACGACGGACCTAGTTCACCCATGGCGGAGACGTCCAACGTCGGGGATAGGACGCCCGACGATTGGGCATGCGAAGAGGCCTTGAGCATGATGTCCGAGTTCGTCGACCTGGAGGAGGAGGGAATATTCTGTACTGTCGAGCACCGCCTTGTAGGCTCCCCGAAGTCATGGAACGTATTTAGGCCTTTACCACACCATCGGATCTGCTCGACGTACAGCAGAATGCGGTTCCCCGTCTACGAGTTCATGTTCGACGAGGCGGGGTGGCGTCTGCCTTTCACCGACTTCCAGCAGGCCGTATTTACCTGGCTGCAATTGGCCCCCTCTCAGCTCCACCCCAACTCTCTCGCATTTATTAGGGCCTTCGAGCTGGTATGCAAGTATCTGAAGATCGGGGCGACTGTGCCCTTGTTTTTCCACATCTTCCACCTCCAGCGACAGGTCGGGGACGGTAGGCACGGTTGGGTGTCCTTCAAACAGGTGACAAGCCTGTTTCACACGTATATGGACTCCGTGCGGAATTTCAAGTACCGGTATTACCTCGTGAGGCCGGTCACACACGAGGCGGTAAATACCATGTACACCCGTGCCGTCAAACAGGTGGGCGGACGACGAGAGGAGACCCTCGTGCCTAAGTTTCCGTTGTTCTGGACCGAAGAACATTTCAAGAAGGGAACAGACAGCTATATCGTCAGGCCTAGCCGTCTCGTCGAGGGGGATCGCTTGGCCTACGAGCAGATTGTAGCGTTCGTTAACGGTTTTAACAAGGCGAAGTTCATGGCACCGAACGGGGACTTCATTCTGGGTGATGACGGGCAGGTCTTGACGAGGCGCCGAGTGATCAATACTAGGGCTCTTCTCGAGACATTTTTTGACGAGGAAGCCCTCGAGTTGTTAGGTGGGGATGATCTCCCAGACATGTCCTTCCTTTTACCTTTCTTTTCGAATTGCTAACCTCTTTGTTTTCTTTGCAGATAAGATGTCGAATGCTGAGGAGCGTTTCAAGAAGCTGAAAGCCAGCCGTGCTTCGAAGAAAGGAGGCAAGAGTCGGGTCGACCAGCTCCGGGTGCAGATGTCCGTTCCCTCCTCGACACCCGGGGTTTCTTCTAGCTCTCGTCAGGGAAGTGACTCCGTCAACCCCCCGGGTTCTTCGAAGAGACAGAGGACTCCAGAAACTATGGATGTCGACCTCACCGAACACGATAGTCCTCCTGCGGTGAAATTTGTGCTTCCGCCCTGTCACACGAGGCCAAACTTCTTTACTGAGAACAATTCGCTGTGCGTGGGTGGCTCCGAAACTCAGGCTATTTTTAGTGTCGACAAGGTGTCTCGGCGGAGGATGTTAGTGGATGACGTGTCCGCCGTGATGCGGGTCTGCGCGGCCGCTTTGGCTCTGAACGACGAGGCGTGCCCCGCCAGCGACCTGAACAGGCTGCAGAAGAGTTTTCAATCCATCTCGACTGAGATGGAGAGGGTGAGCAAGGAGCTGGCCGACTGCAAAAGCCAGAACCAGGCCCAACTCGAGCTTCAACAGAAAATGGAGGAAAAGCTGAAGAGTGCCGAGGAGGAGCGAAAACGCCTGGCGGGTGTCAAGGAGAAGCGAAATCGTCTGGCAGGTGTCGAGGAGGAGAAGAGCCGTCTCGCGGCTAGGATCGCTGAGCTGGAGGAAGCTGTCCGCCCTGCCGAGGAGGAAACCGAAGAGGATAGGCTGTTGACTTCACGGGCTGCGCTGATAGCGAAGCTCCGTGAAGCTGAGGAAGACAATCTTGTGGTGGCGGGCATAGGCTTCAAGAATGCGGTGGAGCAGCTTCGGGTCCTCAATCCCGACCTCGTCACCGAAGGGATTGACCCCGACGCTGAGGTGGTGGATGGTCAGATCGTGCAGCCGATGAGGATGGACGAAATTCACGAGCACGAGGAGCCCGACGGGACTGCAGCTGAATAGGCTTTTTCTTTTATCTTTGTTTTGGTCGGTCTGCGAGCCGTTATAATTTATTGTAATATTTGTGCCCGGCCTGCGTGCCAGGGGTTTTTCTTTGATGTTTGATTGTAACACCTATACAATGGGATTTTGCCCGCTCAATGCACTTTTGTTTGTCTGCATGTGTGATGTATGTTTTGTGTGTGATGTATTATTTGTTATACTTTATTTTTGCCTAAGTAATAAGGCTTTGGGATTTGCTCGACCTTGATAGTCCCTGACCGCGTGGAGAGCTGGTCGGGCGGTCGGAGGCGTATTCCGACCTTTAACGAGGCTAAGAGCTCGGTCGAGGTCTTAGCTTCGTGACATGAACTTCCCATCGCGAGCTGGGTGTTCTGTCCGAGTGGTACAACGACGGTGGGCCTCGATCGAGGTATCCCCGTCGGATCAAAGGTCCTCGCGCACACACAACGCAGTCTCTGATCATCGTGTTCTGTGTAGGGGTGTCGCGCTCGTACCTAAGCGTGTCCCCGTGACCGCGGTGCTAGTGACCCGCGGGCAGTGCTTAACTGTAGTACTGTTTTAGCTTCTCAGCATTCCATGGTCGAGCAAGTTCTTCCCCGTGCATATTTTTGAGGAAATAGGCTCTTGTCCCCATCTTCGCGCGGACGCGGTACGGGCCCTCCCAGTTCGCGGCGAGTTTGCCCTCTCGCGAGTCTTTCTGGTTCCTTCGTAGGACGAGGGTGCCTACCTGAAAATCACATTTAATGACTTTGTCGTTATAACGCAGTGTTATTTTTTGTTTAAGTGAAGCTTCTCGGAGAGAAGCGCCCGAGCGTGTTTCTTCGACGAAGTCGAGCTCTTCCCTCAAGGCCTCGTCGTTCGCGTCCCCGTCGAGGGGGGCTTCTGTACTCCTCGAGGGTTCCCTGATCTCCAGGGGATCACTGATTCCGTTCCGTAGGTCAAACGGAAAGGGGTCTCCCCGGTCGTGGAGTGTGGGGTCGTCCGGTAGGTCCAGAGGACGCTGTGTAGCTCCTCGACCCACCGTTGTTTGGCGTCGCCTAGTCGGCGTCTCAATCCTCAGAGAATTACCATGTTCGCCGTCTCAGCCTGCCCGTTTGTTTGGGGGTGTTCGACCGACGTGAAGTGCTGCTTCGTGCCCAGTTTGGTGACGAAGTCTTGGAAGTTTTTGTCGGTGAACTGTGTTCCGTTGTCAGTGACAATGGCTTGAGGCACGCCGAATCGGGCGAGGATGTTTCTTTTGTAAAAACGCAGTATGTTAAAGGCCGTGATTTTGGCCAATGCTTCCGCCTCGATCCACTTCGTGAAGTAATCCACCCCGACGATGAGGTATTTATTTTGATATGATCCTACGACGAAGGGGCCAAGGATGTCCATTCCCCACCAAGCGAACGGCCACGGGGAGTATAGCGTTTTGAGCTCGCTGGGAGGAGCGAGGTGCATGTCCCCGTGTCGCTGGCATCTCTCGCACTTCTTGACGTGTTCCTCGGCGTCTTGTTGCATGGTGGGCCAGTAGTATCCTGCTCGAAGCGCCTTACGGGCTAATGAGCGGCCGCCGAGGTGCTGGGCGTTGATTCCCTCGTGGATTTCCTGGAGAATGTCGGGGACCTTAGTCTCCTCGACACACCTGAGGAGGGGGATAGAGAACCCTCTCCGGTATAGCTTATCCTCGACTATAGTGTACGAGTACGCCCGCCTCTTGACCATTCCTGCTTCTTTGGGGTCTTCGGGCAGTTTGCCTGTCGTGAGGTATTCGTATACCGGGGTCATCCAGCAGTTGCTATCCCCTATGGCGTTGATGTCCGAAACCATGGCCAATTTGTCGATGCTCGGGCGGGAAAACACTTCTTGTATGACGGATTTGTTTCTGCCTTTCTTCTTTGTGCTCGCCAACTTCGATAAGACATCTGCTCGGGCATTGTGCTCGCGGGGGATGTGAGTTACTTCCGCGGAGGTGAACTTTTTCATCTTTTCTTTTACTAAAGCCAAGTATTCTATGAGGCTGTCGTTCTTGGCTTGGTACTCTCCTCGGACTTGCGAGGCTACGAGCTGAGAATCGGTGAAAAGGTTGACCTCCTTGGCGCCGAGGTCCTCGGTGAGACGGAGTCCTGTGAGGAAGGCCTCGTATTCGGCTTAGTTGTTCGATGTCGGGAAGGATAATTCGAGGGATACCTCGATCAGGATGCCTTCCTCTTTTTCGAGGATGATGCCCGCCCTGCTTCCTTTCGGGTTGGATGCTCCGTCGACATAGATCGTCCATTTCTGTGACCCGTTGGTCGAAGGTTCCGGGACGGTCATCTCTGCTACAAAGTCGGCCAATACCCGTGCTTTCAGGGCTTTCCTCCCTTCGTATTGGATGTCAAACTCGACGAGCTCGAGCGACCACCTGAGCATCCTCCCCGCCATGTCCGGTCGTCCGAGGAGCTGCCTTATAGGATGTTCGATCCTTACGACGACGGTATGGGCGAGGAAGTAGTGGCGAAGCCTCCTGGCCGCGGTGACGAGGCCCAGGGCGACTTTCTCGATCTGCTGATATCTGAGCTCGGGCCTTGGTGGGCTTTGCTCGTGAAGAAAACTGGCTTCTGCCCGTCCGAGGTTTCCCGAATGAGGACGGCACTGACTGCTTCACTCGTGATCGCAAGATACAAGAAGAGTGTTTCCCCGTTCTCAGGCCGTGAGAGGACCGGGGGCTGTGATAGGACCTGTTTTAAGTGGGTGAGTGCCTGCTCGCATTCCTCGCTCCAATCAAATCCGCTTTTTGTCGAAGAAGTTTGAAAAATGGGAGTGCGTACTGTGCGGATTTGGCGACGAACCGGGAAAGGGCGGTGAGCATCCCGTTCAATGATTGTATCGACTTCTTTGAGTCCGGGGTAGGGAGCTCGGAGAAAGCCCTACACTTGTCGGGGTTTGCCTCGATTCCTCGTTCTGTGAGGTAAAATCCGAGGAACTTCCCTGCCCGGACGCCGAAGGTGCACTTGTCGGGGTTAAACCTCATGCGGCACCTCCTCGCCGTGTCGAACACCTTTTTGAGGTACGCGGCGTGGTCGACTTCTTCTGCAGACTTGACGATCATGTCGTCCATGTAGACTTCGAGCATGTCGCCGATTTCAGCCCGAAAAACCTTGTTCATCATCCGTTGGTAGGTCGCACCGACATTCTTCAGACCAAAGGGCATTTTGTTGTAATAGTAATTGCCCGACGAGGTCATGAAGGCCGTGTGTTGCTTGTCGACCTTGTCCATGGGAATTTGGTTGTATCCCGAGTAAGCATCCATGAAGGATAATAGTTTGTAACCTGCAGAGTTGTCGACCAGCTGGTCGATGTTAGGCAAGGGATAACAGTCTTTCGGGCAAGCCCGGTTAAGATCAGTGTAATCAACGCACATTCTCCATTTTCCATTATTCTTTTTAACAAGTACAACGTTGGACAGCCATGTCGTGTATTTGGCTTCCGAAATAAAATTTGCCTCTAGGAGGTCTTTTACAGCTTTTTCAGCAGCCTCCGCTTTCTCGGGAGACTGCTTACGCCTACGTTGTGCTATGGCCCTAGCGTCCGGATCTACTGCGAGCTGATGACAAGCCACCTCGGGGTCGAGGCCAGGCATCTCGGACGCGCTCCACGCGAAGAGGTCAGCGTTCTCCCTCAGACACGCCTTCAGCTGCTCCTTCGCCAGATCGGGGATCCCGGTGCCGATCTTCACGTTGCGGTCTGGATCGTCCCCGAGTACCACGAGCTCGAAGTCTCCGTTTGGGATGGGGCGTGTTGGGTGGAGAGGTCACCCGTTGTTCTCCGCCTGGTGGTCGAGATCTTCGACTCCGTCTTCGTCGGGCTCGCCGAAGAATCTGCTGTCGAGGTCGACCGCGTTGACGCGCGGGAGAGGTACCTGTTCGGCATCCTGGGGTGGCTTGGCCGCGGTCTTGGGTTTGGGGCCAATGGAACTCAGGCCTTTGATGGCGGCGTCGAAGCACCTTCTGGCCGCGTCGATGTCCCCGTGCATCGTCACTACCCGTCCCCTGGTCGTGTAGTACTTCATTTTGAGGTGGACCGTTGATGGTACCGCCGTAAGCTCGGCCAGGGTGGTCCTCCCGAGGATGCAGTTATAGAAGGACGGGCAATCGACTACCAGGAAACAGATCTTCACCTGCCGGGCAGTGTCCTCGGCTCCGATGGTAACCATTAGCTCCACGTAACCCCATGGCCTGGTGGTGGTTCCATTGAACCCCTGTAGATCTGAACCGACGTACAGGGTCAGGTGCCTCTCGTCGAGCTGAAGGGTCCCGAACAGATGAGCATACATGATGTCGACCGAGCTCCCCTGGTCGACTAGGATCCTTCGAACGTCAAAGTTCGCCATCTGCGCCCTGATCAGGAGGGGAATAGTGGCGTTTGGCGCTCCCCTGGGGAGTTCCTCGAGGTAGAAGGTGATGGGATTGGAGTTTCCCCGCACTTTCTCGAGGGTGGTCGCCTTCGTCGATGTCGCGAATTCCAGCTCGTCAAACTTTCGCTTGATTGATCCAACCGACAATTTCTCGGGACCGCCTCCGGAGATGACCATTGCTTTGGGGAAGCCTTCCCAGGTACTGCGGGCAGTGACGGGGTCCTCGTCGGGGAAGATCGCCCACATGTTGCGGATTGCTTCTTCGCCCTCAATGATCGGGGGGACGAAGAAGTCCTCGGGCCGAGTGACGCTGAGGGCCACCTGAAGCTGGTTGTCACCGGGGAGAGGCGTTGTCTCCTCGACGTTCTGCGCTTCCCGTGAGCTCGGACGAGGAGGGTCGTTCTTTTGGGCATATTTCTTCAAGTGCCCCTCTTTGATGAGAATCTCAATTGCATCCTTGAGATGGATGCAGTCTTCGGTCACATGCCCGTGGCTCCGGTGGAACCAGCAGTACTTTGATTTGTCAACGTTCGCTTTGGGAGCAGCGGGCTTTGGGAAGCGAACTCCTCCTTTCACAAACTCGGAATTCTGGCATTCAGAGAGGATTCAAGACAGGGGAGTGTTAAGCGGGGTGTACTCCGTGAATCGGTCGGCTGGTCCGCGCGGTTCTCGGGGATCACGGTTACGGTTTTCTTTCTTTCTTTCTCCTCCTCGTCAGGGGGAAGAGTCTTCATCTTTGTGGCTGCGGGGGCCTTCTCTGCGTCTCATCTCCAGAGCGATCTGAGCTGCTTCTGTCTCCTCGAGTTCGATGTACTTCTGAGCTCGAGCGAGGAGGTCCTCGAAACGTCGGGGTCTGCGGAGGCCTATGGATTTGGCAAAGTCAGACCCGACACGCAGTCCATGGATAATTAAATATTTCTTCATGTCGTCGGTCGTATGGACCTCGACGGCTTCTTTACTGAACCTCTCGATGTAGTTTCGGAGAGATTCGTTCCTCCCTTGGAAGATGCTTTCTAGGGCAGCCTCCGTCTTCGGGTGTCGACGAGACGCGGTGAAGTGTTTAGTGAAGCGTTGCTTCAGTTGGTTCCATGACGTGATCGACCCATGTTCTAGACCCTTATACCAAGTCATGGCTCCCTTCTGCAAGGTGGTAGGGAACAACCTGCACCTGATGGCTCCCCTGACATTTCGGAAGTCAAGCATCGCTTCGAAACTCTCCACGTGATCATCAGGGTCGGTCAGCCCGTCATAGGTCCCCAATGGTGGGGGTTTCTCCATGCCCGCCGGGATTGGGGCGTTCATGATTTCCCATGACAACGGGGTCCTCTGGTCCTCGTCGTTGCTACCAGCCGGGGATCTCGAAGGTGATCGATGGTGCCGTGGAGGGGAGTTTCTCGAACAGTTCTTTGGTCTTTCTTCGGTCTGCTTGGACTTCTTAGAGGTGGTGGAGGCCCTGGGTTCCTTCTGAGGTGGGGAACGAGGGCGTTTCTGGGAGATCGTCGGCTGGGGGCACTCGAGACGCGGTCGGCGACCCTGGCGTACCGGCGACGGGGTCCGAGATTCTTCGGAAGGGGTCCTTCGCGGGGAAGGAGAACGGCGAGGTGACGGGGGACGACGATGTCTTCGCGGGGAAGAGCGTTGTGCCCGTCCTTGCTCCAAGGCTTCAATTCTGGTGTTCTGCTGCGCGATCAGCTGATTGGTCTGGTTGATCAATGCAAATAGGGCCACGGTGCTCGGGTCCGCATTGGGCGGCAGAGCAACTGGTTGGAGAATGGCGTGCTGATCGTCCTGGCGGGCGGCATTGTAAGCGACATCTTGGGAGTCCGGGGAGGCGGTCTGCCCGTCTCTTATGTCGCTTTCGCCGCCGTTGAGGATGACGGCGTCCTCAAGGTGGTTTCCGTTCTCAAGTTGTGCGAGCACGGTGTCCAGAGCCTGGTTAACTGTCGGATTGGCCATGTTGGTGATGAATGGAGAAAGCTTTGGTTTATCGAGTAGAAAAATGGGGAAGCTTATAATTTCCCACAGACGGGGCCACTGATCGTACCTGGATCAGACAGTTTCTGGTGGTCAACGACGTCTGTTGAACTTTAGCTCCGGTGAGGTTGAAAGACGGCCGGGGGGTGTACCTGCAAGGCACTCCGACGCTCAAGTAAGGTGGTTGTCAGAGAAAAAGCAAGTACAAAAGTGAGTAAGAAAGTGTGTAACCTGACCCTCTCAAGTGAGAGGGTATTTATAGAGAGCCCCCAGCGCGGGGTCAACGGTTACTTGCATTAGGCTGGATTGTCAGGCCCAATCCAAGTAACTGCCAGGGCTTACGTGGTGTAGTAAAGACCAGCATATGGTCTTCGCCCTGGGGTAACTGTTCCTAAATCTCCGGAATTAGGGCAGACCGATTCCATCGGGAGTGGGGCGGTTACATGAGAACGTGTCCTCGCGGGGAGGACTCTATCGTGTCGGGGAGAGACGTGTCCTCGCAGGGGAGGACCCTTATGTGCAGAAGGTAGGCTCTTCGCGGGGGAGGAGCACCCTGAGTGTCGAGGAGGGACGATCCCGGGGAGGCCTAGCGTCTTGCCCGACGCTCAGTGTCCTGCGTGCGTCCGACGCCTCAGAGGAGGCGCAAGTGCCCGACACTGGTCGGTCCAAAGGCCTTTGTTGGGCCATCCCAGGGAATGTGGGTTGGGCCTGCTCGACTGAGTAGCAGTCCCCGGCCCAGTCCAGAACAAATATAATTCATTTTCTAGTGAATCACATGAGGATGAATCACCAAATATGGTTGAAGGGAGGGTACGAAGAGCACCTTCTTATTTGGCTGATTATGAAACTGGTGAAGGCTTATCTGACGAAGATAACTTGAATGCAATGATGATGCTCACTGAAGATGATCCACTCTCATTTGAGTAAGCTAGAAAGATCAATAAGTGGAGAGACGCAATGAGGGAAGAAATTGAATCAATAAGAAAAAAACAAGACTTGGGAGCTTCCTATTTTACCAAATGGAATTAAACCAATTGGAGTTAAGTGGATTTATAAAACTAAACTCAATGAGAATGGAGAAATAGATAAGTATAAGGCGAGACTAGTGGCAAAGGGTTATGCACTACAATAAGGAGTTGACTACACTGAAGTATTTGCTCCAATGGCTAGATTAGATACTATTCAATTGATACTTGCTTTGGTTGCTCAACACAGTTGAGATGTTTTTCAATTGGATGCAAATAGTGCATTTCTCCACGGTGAACTTGATGAAGAGGTATTTGTGAAGCAACCATTAGGATATGAGAAGAAAGGTGAAGAAGAAAAAGTTTACACGCTAAAAAAAGCTTTATATGGCCTTAAGCAAGCACCAAGAGCATGATATAGCAAGATAGAAGCATACTTTATTTGAGAAGGCTTTGAAAAATGTTTTTGTGGACATACTTTATTTACAAAAACAAAGGAAGGAAACAAGTTGTTAATAACAAGTCTTTATGTTGATGATTAAATATATATACAAGTAATGATATGAATATGTGTGAAGAATTTAAAAATTCAACGATGGTAGAATTTGACATGTCTGATTTGGGAAGGATGCAATATTTTTTAGGAATTGAGGTAATACAAAATCCAAATGGGATTTTTGTGTGTTAACGAAGGTATGCTCATGAATTCTTAGTGAGGTTTGGAATGAATAATAGTAACTCGGTGCAAAATCCTATTGTGCTAGGAACAAAGTTATCAAAGAATAATGAGGGAACTAAAATTGATGCAACTTTATACATGAAGATGGTTGGAAGTTTGATGTATTCAACCGCAACGAGACCCGATTTAATGTATGGAGTAAGTCTCATTAGTAGATTTATGTCTTGTCCAACTGAAACTCACTGGCTTGCAGCAAAAAGGATACTAAGGTACCTCAAAGGTACAACTGAATTGGGTATTTTTTACAAAAAGGGAGGCAACTCAAACTTGATGGCATACACTGACAGTGACTTTGCCGGTGATTTGGATGACCGAAAGAGTACTTCTGGATTTGTTTTCTTGTTTGGTTCTGCAGAAGTATCTCAGTCCTCTAAAAAATAACCTGTTGTGAGATTGTCGACTAATGAGGCTGAGTACGTAGCTGCTGCATCTTGTGCTTGTTAATGTCTTTGGTTAAAGAGTGTGTTAGAGAAGCTTGGTCATAAAAACAAAAGGAGCACTATGATTCAGTGTGATAATAGCTCTACAATAAAGCTTTCAAAGAACTCAGTTTTTCATGGTAGAAGCAAAAAAATTGATATCAAATTTCATTTTTTTTTTAGAGATTTGGTAAAAGATGGAGTTGTGGAATTAAGCTATTGCAATTCTCAAGTACAGGTTGCAGACATAATGACAAAACCGATAAAGTTAAATCAAAATTTGAAACTTCGTAAGATGATGGGAATGATTGAAGCTTTAAAAGTAAACTAAATGCATTATGCATATAGTTTAGGGAGGGAATGTTAAATATTTTGTGGTTATTATTATTACTATTTGTTTCTATTATTAGGAATATGACTTGGTATCTAGTCTCCACATAATAAACGCTTGTGACGTGGTGGCTTCTATTTTTAAGTTTTTCTATTTTTAACAAAAGGAGCACTCATGCCTTCGTCTAAATCTGAGAACAACTTTTTGTTTTCACTCATATGATTGCTGCAACCAGAGTCAAGAAACCACACTTCTTCCTTCTTGCCAGGGTTGATTTCAACATACTTCTTTATCTTTAAATTCAGCATAGTTAGTCTTTTACTCCTAATCAGGACACTCATATTGATAGTGTCCTAACCGATGACACCGAAAACACTCTATAACAGCTTTATTGTAGGTTTGTCGCCTCCTCCTCTTCCTCGACCTCCTCTAAACACGCCTTTACCTCTTCCTCTTTGTCATACCCCAAATTTTGACCACTAAGATTTCCCATCATTGTGAAAATCATCATCACAATATGGAGGAACCATCATACCTCATCAGTCTCCCCAAAGATGGGTGAACATCCACTACAATCAAAATTAGGGTTTCAAGCCCTCTCAGAGCCTTAGACAAAGGATCAATCAAGGAATGACATGATCTTCAAATTGTCTAACCTCTCAAACATCCACAATGGATTAAAAGGACTCCCACTCCAAGGATTAAGCACAAAGCTGCTCCCTTCTAGGTGGATAAAGTCTCAAGATCGACAGTGTCACCGAATTAGGGTTTTGGTCGACCAGGGCCTCCAGATGGAAAATTTTCATCTGGGAACAAGCCAATGATCCAAAACACAACCTAATATACTCCATGGAACCTCATGGACCCAATCATCAAGTCAATTTTGCCTCGGGGGATGCATTCATCAAAAATCAGGAATTAGGGTTTCTTGACCTAATTCACCCCTAAGTTGACTTTTAGGGTAAATCATGAGCCAAGACCTCAAGAGAGGGTTTGAGGGTCTCTAAGGAACTATATTGATCCATTTGGAACAATGGATTAATCCAAGAAGCTTGAGCAACAAGTCTCAATTTCATCTGCACCACAATTAGGGTTTCGAGAGGAAAGTCAACTGTAACTTTGACTTTTGACCAGGACATGCTCCCAAGCCCTAAGACATGATTCAATATACCCTATGACACCCATGGAACATGTCCATCAAGTTTTATTTAGGTCAAGGACATGATTTCCTGAAGAATTGCACATTTTGGAATTCATCTGATAAAAAGTCAACTGTGCACAAAAGTCAACTTTGACTTTTTGAGATTTTTCACCAAAATGGATTTTTAACCCTAAAATGATGTTAATGTATGATTTGAATCATCATTCATCAAGAAAAATCAAAGAAAACGGGATAACTTGTAAAAGGGGTAACCATAAAAACTTAGAAAAATTTCTAAGTTATGGAAAAAGTGACACTAATGTGCCAACTTTGGAGGATCATAACTCCTAAACCACAAGGCCATTGTTCCCCATTCAAAGCTTGATTTGTAGATCTCATTGCCCTCTACAAAAGCTTCATACTGACCTATGTCTAAATTCCTCATGGATTTTGAGTTATGGAGTGATCAAAATCAAGAAAAGTCACTTTGTTCCAACACTTAGTGAAAATTTCACTAAGTCAGATTTTACCTTACTTTTTGCCAAATGTAGGGGGATTTTTCACTTGGATTCAAAAGAGATCAAAACCAAACATGTTCAAACAGTTGTTGTATCATGTAAGGGCTTTCCAAAATGGCCAAGAACATTACCAAATTCAATTTGAGCTATGAGATATGACATTGGCAAGATGCCTTGCTGAAATCTGCCAAGGCAAGGCAAATTTTTACACTTTTGGTCGATTTGCCAAAATCAGCCAATTCCAAGCCTTGTCATCACTTTGGACACCTCTGAGGATTGAATCTAAAGGGGACAATCACTGAGCCAAGCCTCCAAAGTCTTTGGAACAAGAAATAGCATGTTGAACCTAGAATTGCCAAAATAGGGACAAGACTCCAATTTTGGATTGGAGCATTCAATGGAAGCATCAAGGTGGCATGGACTGAGCCATTCTCAACTGAATTCAGTCAAGACTTATCCAAGACCAAGGGAACCAGCAGCCTGTGCCCTAACCTCTAGTTAATGGCTAGAGGAGACTTGGATTTTCATTTGCCAACATTGGCCAAACCTACTCAGCAGTTGCCATTCACTATTCCTTGCAAAACAAACTTGCTCTACTATAAATAGAGCTCAATTGTGATCAGTTTGAGTACACCAAAGCCATCAAACAGTTGTTTTCCTCAAAATCTCTTCTTTCACTCCAATTTTGCCTTCTAAGGCAAGTCACTATCAGGTTTTGAGTTTGAGAGCTTTTCCAATCAAACCAATCACACACACCTCACATACATCATATAGAAGTGATCCAAACACTCACATAACATCTGGAACACAGATTTCACAAAATCACCAGCCAATTATTCAAGTTCTTGACAGATTTGCAGTTGGGGTACCATCTCAAGTTCCAGATCATTTCAATTCATTCCAAGCATTCATACACACTCCATGGCACCTAGGGAAGCTATCCAGATGATTGGAACCTAGCTGTAACACCTCCAACACAAATCACGATCACCAGCTGCAAGTGGTAAGCATGAGCTCTTCTAACTCTATGATCCATGCAATTTTTGCTGCACAATAATTTGGCCATATGTTCATAATCATGCATGAAATGTTTCCCCTCAATTAATTGCATTGTTTGAATCGTGTATAAAAAATCCTAGCCTTCATGCAGAAATTAGGGTTCTTGAGGATTTTTCGTGATTTCTTGTTTTATACTTAATTTAAATAAAATTAATTGTCATAGACATGATCGTGAGGTTGAAACGAGTTGATTGGTATGTGGATTGCATGATATGATTAAGTATTCAGTAAGATTGGAGAGAAAATGCAAATCTGGGAAAACCCAGAACACGCGCGTGTTCTTGGTGTGTTCTTAGCGCCTTTTTTGAAAATTCAAATATTTGAATTTTGTGATTTTATTTAATTGATTCAAAAATTAATTTCTTTATGAGTTTTAATGATTTTGAGTTGATTCTTTTTTTAATAATTCACAAAAATGTTAAAATATTTTATTTTATCAAAAAATCCCAAAAATATTATTTATTTCATATAATTGATATTTTTGCAAAGAATTAATGTTTTAATTGTTTTTGACATTTTAAATATTTTTTCCACATTGATTTTGCAACTTTTAATGCTTTCTAATTATTTTGTAGGTCAATACTAAATTTTTGAAGCATTAATCCAAGATCACAATTTGTTTTTCACATGTTAAACAATTTTGGTCATTTTAATTGAATTTTTATTCAATTAAATACATTTTTGAAAACAAATTAGGGTTTTTGGATTAATTCAACCCTCATAAATCATTTTCAAAATTTTTGGGCCTCTAATAGAGTGTAAGACCCAATCCTTTTTTTGACCAAATCATTTTTGGGCCTCAGTGCATTGTATAAGTCCCGATACCGTCAAAAACAAACGGCGCGATCGTCGCCCTTTTAAAAATAACACTGGGCCTCTCCTTGAGCTATAAGACCCATTCATAAACTTGGGCCTCTATTAGAGTGTAAGACCCAACCCCCTTTTAACCAAAATCATTTTGGGCCTCACTTATTGTATAAGCCCCTCTGCGTTAAAAGAAAATCTCGGCGCGATCGCCATTTTAAACGAAAAACAAACTGGGCCTACCCTCGTGTTATAAGCCCCACTCTTTTTCTTTAAATCATTTGGGCCTCTTGAGAGAGTGTAAGACCCATCCCTTTGTATAAAAAACAATTTTGGGCCACAGTCACTTGTATAAGTCCCTCTGTACAAATTCAAACAGTGCGCTCACTGATAAAACCCTGGGCCTCTCCTTGAGCTGTAAGCCCCAAATCTTTCTTTTTCAAAACACTTTCTCCTTTGATTTTGAATTATACTGTTGTTTTCAATCTGTCTTTGTTGAACAACTAACCAAACAGCATGGAAGCTCTACAACCGAGTAAGTGGTTATCACTTTCATTTACCGCTTTAATATACATATAACTGTATTGTGGGGTTGTTTCACTGTAAGTCTTCTTTCATAAACTCATATCAACTGTGTAATAATAGTATAGATATTTAGAGTTTCCCCGGCAACTACGTCTAGCATTAAGCCCGTTGATCACTCTTAGAAATAGTCTAAACTAGATCCCCATAGGATTACCAGACACAGTCTTCCCTCCTCTTGGGGTTAAACAATATGGAGATATGAAAGGCAGCATTCTCTGTGAACCCTTTCATAGACTGTCACTCATAGAAGTTGTCAAAGAAACTATATTCCCCAGAGATGATCTCTTCTCCGTGAATGACATCTCTTGAGTTTCTTCCAAATTCTCGGACTTTCCTGACTTTGATCTATTCTCAGTGAATAGCATTGCCTTGAATTTCTTGGGGTTTGGGGACCCATAGGCTTCTTAAAAGCAATTGTCAAGAAACTCTACTCCCCAGAGATGATCTTTTCTCCGTGAATGGCATCTCTTGAGTTTCTTCCAAATTCTCGGACTTTCCTGACTTGATCTATTCCTTGTGAATAGCTTTCCTTGAATTTCTCGAGGTTTGGGGACCCATCGGCTTCCTAAAAGCAATCGGCCTCCTCTTGGGCATCGTACAAATACCCATAGGCTTCCTAAAAGCAACCTCGCCTCCTCTTTGGCTTAGTACAAGGACCCTACGACTTCTTAGAAGTATTCACAGCATCCTATTAGGCTTCATATAATGATCTCTTCCTCCGGGAATGATAGCCTCCTCTTGGGCTTAGTACAAGGACCCGTCTGCTTCTTAAAAGTTTCCAGCCTCCTCTTGGGCCTCGTACAAATTATCCCGGCGACCTCCTAGAGGTATAGGAACAGAAATTAATCATCTTCATAGAACAGTCCTTTCATAGGGTCTACTACTGTTTCCCAAAGCATGGTACAAAAGATGGAACTCTAGACACGGACAGTCTAATCTCCTTGAGTCTCAAAGACATTCTCAAGTGACCCCTTCGTTAAATAGGAAGGAAACCTGTAGGCTCGACCAGTCTCAATACCCTTCGGATTTCCCGCTTCCTTAAAGAACAGGAATAACCCGGATCCCTGAATCAAATCCCTGAGTACAATGTTGCTCATATAAGAACTGATTTTCTCTTCAAAATCAATATACTGGACCTGTCACTTAACTGAACAGTCACCATAGCCTCCTCTTGGGCTTTGTACAAATGATTCTCCCCCAGTGGAGTCAAACAACATTTAGCCTCTCTCTCGGGCTTTGTACGAGACACATAAAAGACTTCCTCGTTGAGTCAATCACCCCTTTAGCCTCCATCTCGGGCTTTATACGAGATACAAAAAGGTTCTTATTGAGCCAAACAAATTTTAGCCTCCATCTGGGCTTTGTACGAGATACAAAAACTCTCTTGTTGAGTCAAATAGCCTCCATCTCGGGCTTTATACGAGATACCAAAAGATTCCCTCGTTGAGTCCAAACCTTTTAGCCTCTCTCTCGGGCTTTGTACGAGACACATATTAGCCTCCTCTTAGGCTTTATATAAGAAAATCACTGGTTGATCCAATCAACCTTTTAGCATCAAAGCTGTGCCTCGTTCACAGTACACAAACATCAACAACTCCTTCCCTTTCATCTAATCGCTGTAAGCGACAAGCCTCTGGATTATCTACATCCATGCCACTGTCCCTCTTTTAGCATGAGAAATTCCTAAGGAAAGATAGCATTGCTCTACACTGAGTTAAAGTCTTCCCCTTCAGGTTAAAAACCCCCTATAAAGGAAATTATGGCATTATCGGATTCACATATCCCGGTTAAAGTAATCCTCCTTTACAGTCAGTCACCCAACAGTTGTGACAAACATACCCTCTTTAGAGATGACAAATTCTCTCTAAAGTCAAACCCTTTTAGCTTCATATCTTGGGCTTTGAACAAGATACAAATAGACTCTTCAGCTTCATATCTTGGGCTTTGAACAAGATACAAACCACCTTTTGCTTCACGTCTTGGGCTTTAAACAAGACTCCAAAAACAACCATTTCCTCCCATAGAATATGAGGAACTACGAACGCTCTGATTTCCCTGTTTCGGTAAACGGGAATACGTAGGCATAAGATCGAAAGAAAAGATCTTAGCGAGCACACTAAACAAAAAACCCAAATCCCATATCTCCATCTATCAAAAAGCATCAGTCCTGACATCCTAATCCTTGTTCCCGCCAGAAACCTTCTGTCAAGAAAGAAACCAGTATTGGAGAAAATACAAATAACCAGTACAAAGGCCCCCCACATTGATAGCATCCGTAAACTAACAGACCGCTGCTTAAATTCAGTATGCAAAGCAGGGTTTATTGGAGACATCTGTTTCCCTTCCTTCATCAGCTCACAATAGGATAAAAAATGAATCGACCTGTAGTTAAAGCTCAACCGCAGAGAGCAACCAGCGCTTAAGAACCGCGTCCAAAATCGCTCGCTACAGAAAAATGGCGCCCACCGTGCGGCCGTTCAAAGTTAGATCTAGGCACGGTTTCCCTTTTTCACCTCTTATGTGAAAACCACAGATTGGGGCTTCCGGCGGGGAACCCATTTCTGTCAGGAACTTAGGATTCATAGCTTTAAAGGTCTAGGATGTTTAGGACAAATATATATACTGCTTTTCCTAATTGCTATACGTGTTTATTTTTCTGCTAATGGGAATGCGGATGATGCCGTATGTGGAAAGTTCGAGTATACACTTAAGATAAGTGATGGCGACGAGGTCGACCATCAACCTCAGTGGACGCTGACCAATGCAACCCATTCTCTCACCTAGACAATGGGCCGATTGTTAAGTCTGAGAAGCTGAGGAGCCAAACCCTTTCGTAGTGCGGAAACTATCGGGAATAGTTGTTACGCGATACTACCCTCATTTGAGGCTGGTGATCTATTCTCGGTGAATGGTACTTACTCTAAGATTGCACTACAACTCGCTGGCGATCCGCTTGTGGTTTTGCTTTCCTGGGAGGAGCTGATGATAATGAGTACAGGCACAAAAATCACCTTAGTATAAACCTTTGGGGATGGGTAGAGCCTTGACTTCATGACAACGACCCTTTGACCCCATGTTTTTTCTATGTTTTTGTGTGCTGCATTCATGCATTCATCTAAAAAACATTAAAACATTTAAAAAATCTTCTCTTCTAGTCTTTCTGTTTTTCAAAATAAACTAAGACTGTGATTGCAAATATCAGAGAAAAGGATTGCACTAATGGATTTCGGTAGAAGGAGAACTCGTAGTTATACCTTCAAGGTTCCAAAGTTAGAGGATTTGAGAAGGTTAGCAAGGGTGATCACTAACCAAGAGGCTTTCAGAGCCAAGCACAGAGGTTTGCTACCACTGTTAAGAGTCCATGTGATTGAGGGAATTCTGGATGTGCTCATTCAGTTTTATGATCCAGTTTATCACTGTTTCACATTCCCGGATTACCAGTTAGCACCAACGCTGAAGGAGTATTCTCATCTGATTGATCTGCACATTACTGATCGAGCTCCATTTTCTGGACTGGAAGAAATTCCAAAGAATCAGACCATTGCAAGAGCAATTCATTTGGACGAGTCTAAGGTCAGGACTCACATGACTACTAAGGGTGGCATCCAAGGTTTGCCAGCCCAGTTCTTGACAAAGAAGGCCCTATATTTTGCCAGTATAGGAAACGTGACTGCTTTTGAAAGCATCTTTGTCTTGCTCACCTACGGGTTATTTTTGTTTCCCAACATCAATAACTTCGTCGATATTAACTCCATTAGGGTTTTTCTCATTGGAAACCCTGTGCCGACTTTGCTCGCAGATGCGTATCATTCTGTACACTTGGGGAATTTGTACAGCGGAAGGGAGATCACATGTTGTGTACCTCTGCTTTATAAATGGTTTATCTCTCACTTGCCCAAGTCTGCTGCTTTTTGGGATTGCAAGAGTGCCTTACGTTGGTCGCAGAAGATCATGTCTCTTACCAACTCTGATATAGATTGGTGTAATAGGATCTATGATGGAATCATAATCATCGACCGTTGTGGAAACTTCCCCAACGTACCCCTTATAGGAACTAAGGGAGGAATTAACTACCATCCGGTATTGGTTCGTCGTCAATTTGGATACCCGATGAGGCACATCCCACTGGGTGTTCATCTGGAATGTCTTTTCTTTAAGGAAGGAGAAAATGACAGAGCACTAAAGAAGGAAATAGTGCACGCTTGGAAGCATGTTCATAAGAAAGGACGGGAGTCTCTAGGAAAACCAAACTGTGTCTCGGTGGAGCCTTATCTCCATTGGGTACAAACTAGAGCTCTCAAGCTAAAGATGTCTTATCCTCGTTACGGAATTCTTCCGCCGAGGGAATATGTCATGTACTTCATGACGGAAACTGAAAAGCTTCAGGTTACTCGCAACAAAGTTCAAAGGGAGAGAAGGTCTTGGAAGAACAAGTACCGCACCCTCGACATAGAGTGCATCAAAATACAACAATTACTGAAGGAAAAAGATGCTCTGATTGAAATTTTGGAGCAACATGCTGTAGATAATCAAGATAACCAAAGGAATTTGCTCACTCCTTTCACCTGGCAAAGGAATGACAACCCGACAACGGCCCAAGAGCCTCGGTCAAAGAAAAGGAAGATACCAGAATCAGCACCCGATTTCTCTTCAGAGAGGACTCGGGACCCATTAGCTTAGGTTTCTGTTTCTGCACCTTGTAATCTACTGTACTTCCATTTCTGTAATCCTTTGAATTTCAATAAAAAGGGGTTTCCCCACTGTTTGATATTTACAATCTAATTGTCGAAGTTTATTTTGATTAAACCTTAAACAATTAATATAATCATTGCATTCATCATTCTCACATCGCGTATTCTTCTTACCTACGAATCTCACGTTTGTGTCTCGATTCTAGAGTCAAACTGTCTCATTCGTATAATACTCTGGCCAATCGTCAGAAAAGGATGGATGATCTTGAGGAAGAAAACAGAGAGTTAAAAGAAGAGATCGACGCTCTGAGAGAGGATATGAGAAAGCTTCGTAACGACATGCAAGCCATGGCAGAAGCTCAGCTACAACGAACTGTAATCTCAGAGATCACCTCAATGCCCATAGTGGAGATGTATGATCCTAGGTATCAGATACCGAAAGATCGTCCTTGGGGCATGCCTGTTAACTATATCCCGGAAGGATATGTTCCGCCGATCACTGAAGATCAGGGAATCACAACAGAAGCCGCTGGGCCTAAAGGTTACAAACTTCAGGAAAGCGAAGATGCCAGGGGCATACTGAAGACTCCTGAAGGTTACAAACTTCGGGAAATGCCAAGACTCACTGCCGTAGTCACGGTACCACCCCCTGTGGTGCACACTGTCCCGGAAGGACAGATTCCACAGACACCTTCTGGTAAGAAGGAAACTATGTTTGACAGAATGGAGGAATTCCAGGAGCAGTTCTTGGAAATGCAGAAGGAACTGCAAGCCATTCGCGGTCAGGATCTATTTGGAAAGGACGCCGCAGATCTCTGCTTGGTCCCCAATGTAAAAGTTCCGCACAAATTCCAAGTGCCCGACTTTGAAAAATACAAGGGTAACTCTTGCCCTCAAAGCCATCTGGTGATGTACGCTCGGCGAATGTCAGCTCATACGGAGAATCAGGACCTACTGATTCACTACTTTCAGGATAGTTTAACCGGTGCCGCACTCAAATGGTACATGGGTTTAAACCGTGCCACGATCAGCACATTCAGAGATCTTGGCACCGCCTTCGTCCAACAATACAAATACAATTTGGACATGGCACCGGACAGAGATCAACTCAGATCAATGTTGCAAAAGGACAAGGAAACCTTTAAGGAGTACGCTCAAAGGTGGCGTGAAATTGCCGCTCAAATTTGTCCACCTCTTGAGGAAAAAGAGATGACAAAGATCTTTTTAAAGACCTTAAGCTCATTTTATTATGACCGAATGGTTGCCAGTGCGCCCAGTGATTTCACCGAGATGGTCGGCATGGGCGTACGTCTTGAGGAAGCCGTCCGAGAAGGATGTTTGGTAAAAGACACTGGATCGACGAGCGGTACTAAAAAATACGGTAGTGCTCTTCCTAAGAAAAAAGAGCAAGATATTGGGAATATATCTCTCAAAAAGCAAAGGCGACGCTATCAGCCAGTAGCAGCTGTGACTCCTGCTATCAACCCTGCGTCTATTCCTACGTATCAACCTCAGGTTGCGCAGAGCCAACCTGACCAGCAAAGGACACAACAGCCTCTTCAGCAGGCTCGTCCTCCATATAACAACAACCGTACAACACGGCCACCAGGATTTGATCCTATACCCGTGACGTACGCAAAGCTGTTTCCATTACTACTGGCTAAGGGGCACATTCAGACTAAGTCTCCTCTTACAGTACCGGAAAATCCGCCTTTTTGGTTTAAGGTGGATCAAACTTGCCCTTATCATCAAGGAGGTTCAGGGCATAACATAGAGACTTGTCTCAATTTCAAGTCTGACGTGCAAAAACTTGTTAGGAGCGGGGTCTTATCCTTCAAGGATACGAATCCTAATGTTCTCACAAACCCGCTGCCTCAACATGAGAAAGCTGCAGTCAATTTGATAGAAAAAGGGACTAACGATGTCTATCAAATTCACGATGTACTCTTGTTGAAAACCAATCTGGTCAAGATGCATTGTAGACAGAGTGGATATGGCCATGTGCCACCTCATAACTATCATCAGTGTGATATCTGCTCTAAAGACAACCAAGGATGTTCTGTAGTGCAAGCAGCTCTACAGGAACAAATGGATCTCGGATGGATCCAAGAGCACCGAGTTCGTGGAGTTAACATGGTTTACACGAATTCTAACGTCATTCAGAACCACGACATCCGTGCGATGAATGTCAACTTGGTGGCAATGCACTCAAGGCAAAGCCAATATCATAATCTGCTGCGGCACGATTACAGTTCCTGTCTGACTTACTCGGTAAACAAACAGGGATGCTCTTTCATACAAGAGGCCCTCCAGCGTCAGATGGATCTTGGATGGATCCAAGACTACCATGATAGGAACTCCTATCAAATCAACATGGTTCAGGTCTTTGATATTCGCGTGATGAATACCAACCTGGTAGAGTTACATGCTGAGCAGGTCCGACTCGGATTCTTAATATCACATGACTATCAAAACTGTAAAGCGGGTTGCAAAAACTATCAAGGTTGTACCCTTGTCCAGGAGGCACTTCAGCTCTTGTTAAATCACGGGTGGATGCCAATCTATATGGATAAAGATACTCAGCAAATTAGTATCAATAACAGAAACCCCACTCGGCGTCAAAGTCAGGATGTCCGATCTGTGGAAGCTAACCTAGTGAGGTTACATTGTATTCAAAGTGGGCGTGGCCAGGTGCCACCACACAACTAGGAACGTTGCGGTGTCTGTTCGGAGAGTAACCAAGGGTGTTACTTTGTGAGAGCAGCTCTTCAGGGTCAGGTAGATCGTGGAGAGATTCGTCCATATCCGGGTTCTGGACCCATCAACTGGACGCCGAATTACCTTGCCAATCAAGTCGAGGAGGTTGTCACGATCTCTGGTTATCACAAGACCAGGGATGTTTTTGCCATCATCCCTCTACTTGACGAATCTAAAGTTCCCAACCGGGAACGGATCGAGATTACTTATGATGGTCAGAAAAATCAGAAAGTTCCCATAGTCATCTATCTGCCGGGACCACTACCGTATGAATCAACTAAGGCTATCCCTTATAAATACGGTGCAACGACAGTTGAAAATGGAAAGGAAGTTCCATTACCCTCCGTTGTGAATATTGCAGACATCAGTCGAGTAACACTGAGTGGTAGAATCTTCAACCGAGGGGTTGGGGAAGTTAACAAGGAAAAGGAACCTCAGACGGAAGCTCCCGATCCACCAGTCGGACAATCCAGTAATCCCGACCTTTCAAAAAACAACGATGAGATGCTGAAGCTCATCCAAAGGAGTGAATACAACATTGTTGATCAACTGTTACAAACTCCTTCAAAGATCTCGGTATTATCACTGTTACTCAGTTCAGAAGCACATAGGGAGGCTCTACAGAAAGTCTTGGAGCAAGCCTTTGTGGAACAGGATGTAACAATCAGACAGTTCGATAGCATTGTCTCTAACATCACTTCCTGCAACAATTTGGGATTTAGTGATGAGGAATTACCTGAAGAGGGTCGCCGTCATAACATGGTGCTCAACATTACAGTTAACTGCCAGGACGATGCTTTAGCCAGCGTACTGGTAGACACAGGGTCAGCCCTGAATGTTATGCCGAAGTCCACTTTGATGCAATTATCATTCAAAGGCCCTCCGATGAGAATCGGCGAGGTCGTCGTCAAAGCGTTCGACGGATCTAGAAAAACAGTTATCGGCGAAGTTGATCTTCCCATAACTATTGGTCCTCACACTTTCCAAGTCACTTTCCAGGTCATGGACATCCGGGCAACGTACAGTTGTTTATTAGGAAGACCTTGGATACATCAGGCTGGAGCGGGTACTTCAACCCTCCACCAAAAGCTAAAGTTCGTCAAGAACGATCAACTTGTCACGGTTTGTGGGGAACAAGCCTTGCTTGTGAGTAACTTGTCATCATCTGCTGGTATAGAACCCGAGGAGGTTATTGGAACTCAGTTCCAAGCACTGTCAGTAAGCAAGAACAATCAGTTCAAAGGAGGAACCTCGATTTCCTCATACAATGATGCTATCAAAGCAGTTGAGAGTACCGACACAACCGGATGGGGACAACTTGTCATTCCTATTGACAATAAAACAAAGAAGGGTCTTGGTTTTTCTGCAACCTGTACCCAGACAGCTGTCAGCGATGGAAGTCTTCATCCCATTCAAAACTTCTTCCACAGTGGAGGTTTTCTTCACCCGGTGTCTCAAGCAGTACATGCTATCAATGAGGAAGATCCATCTGACACGGATGAAGAATGGAAGTCCTATCTTAATGAGGACGGTTATATGTCTCAGGAAGAGGTGCCTACGCCATTTTGCTATCCCGCACAGAGTCCGAGATTTATACCACGGTCAGACATCGAAATGATATATGGGGATTGTGATCCGGAAGGATGCCGTGCTCCGCCAAATTCATTAGAGGAAGACACTCTGATGAAAGACAACTTTGACCACAATTACTATGGCCCAATGGATGGTCTGCCAATGTGGCAACCTTATCCAGGAAACTTGGGGCCGGAAAGTCAGCCGAACAATGAAAATCAGCTGACCATCATTGAACAGAATACCTGTGTCCCCACCATGTCATGCGATCAACACTCGGGTCATTCGGAAACTACTCAACATGAAGATGAATTCGCAACGTTTGCAGGACTTGAATTCATCAACTATGCTTTTCCCGAGGTCAACATCATCGAGAGAGATGACTCCTCCAGTTCGAAAGAAGTGTGGGACACCTTGGGACAACCGAGTGGGAAATACGACTATATGGTCAAGTACACCGCTCCCGAAAGCTCTCGTATCAGGCTCGAAGATATCCAGCCTACTGGATGGGGAGATACAGCTGAGAGCACAAATACTATGCAAAATGCAACCGAGGAATTCTCCTACGATAATTCTGCCTGGGAAACAGATTCCAATGATCCTGTTCCACCAGAAATCAGCGTTATTTCTGAAGACAAATCAAGGAAGGTGCCAGACTTTGTGATTCACCGAGGAGTTCGCCACCAATGGGTTGCCGTTGAGGTTCCGAAGATCGTTCATCAGTCAAAGTAATTGCCATCTTTAACCTTTCACCCTGCCCAGGTGAAACGGATGTTTTGATAGGGCTCGCTTTCTGTAAATATCCCTCTTCGCTTCGCCCAAAGCAACAGAGTTTTGTTTTATAGGGCTGTAGTTTCAAGATTCGACTTGTTCATTAATAAAATAACGTCGTTTTATAATTTCCGCATTAATTGTTGTTTTCTCTTTTTGCTTTCTCAGAAAATGGTAATCCTAAAAAACAATTCAATAATAAAAACAAGCAGTAAAAAAAAATACACTGCACACACTTGCATTTTCTCTATCTCTTCTAAACACGAATCATCACGTCATGCAGATTGCTTGTTTTAAACCCAGTTGAAACATACGATTCGATGTCTTCTCCCAACTTTGAGTTCCCGGTATTTGAGGCTAAAGAAGAAGTTGACAACGAAATTCCAGAAGAGATCTCCCGACTACTCAGACAAGAGGAAAGGTCCATTGAACCTCATAAAGAACCGTTGGAAACGGTAAACTTGGGTTCAGAACAAGAGAGAAAAGAAGTCAGGATTGGGGCGCTGCTCAGTCCAACTGCTAGAGAGGGTTTGATAAAGCTTCTCAAAGAATTTCTCGATGTATTCGCTTGGTCCTATCAGGATATGCCAGGGTTTGATACCAGCATCGTGGAACATCACTTACCGTTGAGATCGGAATGTCCGCCAATAAAGCAAAGGTTGAGACGCACTCACCCGGACATGGCCATCAAAATCAAAGAGGAGGTACAAAAACAGATTGACGCGGGTTTCCTCGCTACGTCTGAATATCCTCAATGGTTAGCCAACATCGTACCCGTTCCCAAAAAGGACGGAAAGGTCAGAATGTGTGTAGATTACAGAGATCTGAACAAGGCTAGTCCAAAGGACGACTTTCCTTTACCACACATTGACATGCTGGTAGACAGTACAGCAAAGTTCAAAGTATTCTCCTTCATGGATGGATTCTCGGGCTATAACCAGATCAAAATGGCTCCGAAAGACATGGAGAAAACTTCATTCATTACCCCATGGGGTACCCTTTGTTACAAGGTAATGCCGTTCGGTTTGAAGAACGTCGGGGCAACCTATCAAAGGGCCATGACTACTCTGTTTCATGACATGATACATAAGGAAATCAAGGTATATGTCAATGATATGATTGCAAAATCAAAAACAGAGAGTGAGCACGTTGAACATCTGTCAAAATTGTTCGAACGTCTAAGAAAATTCAAGCTCCGCTTGAATCCCAACAAGTGCACCTTCGGTGTCTGTTCAGGGAAACTACTAGGGTTCATCGTCAGCCAGAAAGAAATTGAAGTTGATTCTGACAAGGTCAAGGCCATTCAAGAAATGCCTTCTCCGAAAACTGAAAAACAAGTCAGAGGATTCCTGGGACGTTTGAACTACATTTCCAGATTCATATTCCTCATGACCGCCACGTGTGCGCCGATTTTCAAATTACTCAAAAAGAACCAGGATTGCGTTTGGTCAGAAGACTGCCAAACCGCCTTGACAGTATCAAGGAATACCTGTTGAATCCGCCGATTCTATCACCTGCAGTGGAAGGAAGACCACTGATCATTTACCTCACAGTCCTAGAGGACTCAATGGGATGTGTACTTGGCCAACAAGACGAAACCAAAAGGAAGGAGTCTGCCATTTACCATTTGAGCAAGAAATTCACCGACTGCGAAACTCGGTACACGATGCTTGAGAAAACTTGCTGTGCTTTGGCTTGGGCAGCCAAACGTCTTCGCCAATACATGATTCGTCATACTACTTGGTTAATCTCTGAAATGGATCCAATCAAGTACGTTTTCAAAAAACCTGCTCTTATGGGAAGGATTGCCCGTTGGCAGATGCTGTTATCAGAATATGACATAGAGTACCACGCTCAGAAAGCCGTTAAGGGAAGTATTTTAGCCGATCATTTGGCTCATCAACCGATTGACGATCAAGAATCAATCGGGTTTGACTTCCCAGACGAAGATGCCATGTATCTAAAAATGAAAGATTGCGATGAACCGTTACCTAGTGAAGGGCCAGAACCAGGTTCCTAATGGGGACTTATCTTTGACGGAGTAGTTAATCATTATGGAAACGGAATTGGGGCAATCATTGTTACCCCTCAGGGTACCCACATTCCTTTCACCGCTAGACTTACGTTCAAATGTACGAATAACGAGGCCGAATACGAAGCTTGTATTATGGGTCTCGAAGAAGCAATTGATTTAAGGATCAAAAACTTGGACGTATATGGCGATTCAGCCTTGGTTATCAATCAGATAAAAGGAGATTGGAACACATACCAATCAGGACTGATTCCTTACAAAGACTATGCAAGAAGGTTGTTACCCTTCTTTAACAGAGTCGAGTTTCATCACATCCCTCGTGAGGAGAATCATATGGCTGATGCCTTAGCCACTCTCTCTTCCATGATTAGTGTAGGTCAATGGAATGACCTACCTAAGATCGACATAATGCGCCTTGAACGGCCCGCTTACATCTTCACGATTGAAGCAGTCATAGACGACAAACCTTGGTATCACGATATCAAATGCTTCCTTCATAAACAAGAATACCCACCTGGGGCATCCAGGAAAGATAGAAAAACCCTCAGAAGACTGGCTAGAAACTTCTTCCTGAGCGGTGACACTCTCTATAAGAGAAATTTTGACATGGTCTTGCTCCGATGCGTAGACAGACCAGAAGCAGACATGCTTATGAAAGAAATTCATGAAGGATCCTTTGGCACTCATGCCAACGGACACACAATGGCGAGAAAGATTCTGAGAGCAGGGTACTACTGGTTGACCATGGAATCCGACTGCTACAAGTACACGAGGAGGTGTCACAAGTGTCAGATATACTCTGACAAAATTCATGTACCGCCATCACATCTCAAAGTTCTTTCTTCCCCGTGGCCTTTTTCCATATGGGGAATCGACATGATTGGAATGATTGAGCCCAAGGCTTCAAACGAACATCGGTTCATCCTAGTAGCCATTGATTACTTCACCAAGTGGGTCGAAGCATCGTCATTCGCCAATGTAACCAGACAAGTGGTGGTCTGATTTATCAAAAACAATATCATCTGCCGTTATGGTGTTTCGAGCCAGATCATTACTAATAATGGATCTAACTTGAACAATAGGATGATGAAAGAGTTGTGTGCAGAGTTCAAGATTGAACATCATAACTCATCTCCCTACCGACCCAAGATGAACGGAGCGGTAGAGGCAGCTAACAAGAACATCAAGAAGATTGTTCAAAAGACGGTCGTAACCTACAAAGACTGGCACGAGATGCTACCCTTTGCTCTTCACGGTTATCGTACATCTGTCCGTACTTCAACAGGGGCAACCCCTTTCTCTCTAGTGTATGGCATGGAAGCAGTGCTCCCCATAGAAGTAGAGATCCCGTCAATCCGAGTACTGATTGAAGCTAAGCTCACCGAAGCTGAATAGTGTCAAAGCTGACACGATGAACTGAATCTGATCGAAGAAAAGAGAATCACGGCACTATGCCACGGTCAGTTGTATCAACAGAGAATGAAGAAGGCGTTCTCGTGTCTTCAGAAAAGGAGACCTCGTGCTCAAGAAGATACAATCATTTCTCACTGATTCTCGGGGAAAATGGACTCCGAATTATGATGGCCCCTATGTGGTCACGAAAGCTTTCTCAGGTGGCGCCTTGAGACTTGCAACCATGGACGGAGAGGAATTTGCCTACCCCACGAATGTTGATGTAGTCAAGAAATACTTCGCCTAAACTAAAAAAAAAAACGTCTCGGTGGACTGAAAACCCGAAAGGGCGGTCCAGGCAAAAGTTAGAGACATGAAAGAAAATCATCCCGATGGATTGGAAATCTCATAGTACAATCCAGGCAAAAATTAGGGATAATGGCAAGTAACTATGTTCAACAGAGGCAAGTCCCTCAGCAGCAACAGTTACATCATCCGTCAGAAAACTCCAGTCAAGGTCATCTTCGACAGAAGCTCAGGATGCCCCGAATTCAAAGTTGGTAGAAGGATAGTGGTCGTTATGTTTCAACGTAGCCCTTTTCCCTGTAAATTACCATTTTCAAACTTTGTAAATACTCAATGGAATCACGCTTTTGGCTGATCTCCATCTTATCAATAAAATTTGAGCCCTTGTGCTTTTGTTTGTAATTCTTATTTGTTTTAGCTTTACATAACGACGTTGTTAACATGATTAACGATTCTTGAAATAAAACAAAAATGAATTTACTTATTAAAACTTTTTCTGCTTTAAAATAAAGATGGCAATTTCTTTTTACTATTGAACATCAAAAGAATCTCAACCGCTTCTTCAGAAGTAAGTTAACTTCAAAGTGCAGAATCAAAGTACTTCTTCTAACCCAGTACGCCTGAATGAAGGATCAACTGTGTCAGAGACCTTGTTTCATTTGATACGCTTCGGCCTAGTTCTCATCTCCTATGCCCGACCAACGTAGTTCCCCGCGAGGACTACTTCTCCTAAGCAAGGTAGAATTGCTACTTTTGGACCAACGGTACTTCTTCGCCCTGCGATGGCCGAGTATCCAGTTGTGTTCATCCATTAGTTTGTATGTCGCGTCAGTTTTGTCAGCATAAACATACACACATCATGCATTATTTGATTTATATTTACATTTCATATTGCATCACTATCACTCTAGTCGGTCTTGTCCCCTAGTGATAGAAGTTCTCTCAATCGAGTTGTCAGTTCTTGCCTCGTCAGGAAACGCTGCGTTTGAACAACCTCACCTCCAGTTTATTTCTGGAAGGAAGTTGGCCCTTGACCACTTTGATAACTTGAACCTCTGAAAAACCAGAGGAACTTTCAATCAGCATCACTCTTCGCCATTGAAGATGATATCCTTGCTTTCCCGGATTAAGGAAAATCCACAGAGAAAGCCTCGTAATCAGAGATTCGGCAGCATGCCAGTTTCGCTCCGAAAAGACCGCTGATGAATATGTCATCGGCACCTCAAAATTGGACCCCATCATATGGCCTTTCTCCGGGAAGATCCCGAGAAAAGTATGATGTAAGATCCCACGCAGAAGCATCCTCTCAAGAGACTCGGTTTCCCCAGATAGAGTCGGCAAATGGCGTCTCCAACAGAGAAGTTTGTGCAACTCTATAACTCAGGCGACTGGGTTCCCCAGCAAGTCTGACATCAAAAGTTTTTCGTCAAATGGCATCTCCCCAGGAAAATTCGGCGAGAAGTTTGAGGAGAACCGCTACAAATAGCGTCCCTTGTCAAGAAATTTTATTGACAAAAGAAACTTAGACCAGTTCCTTGGTAGGAAACTAGGATCGAGGGGAAGTTTACAACAACAACTTAGACCAGTTCCTTGGTAGGAAACCAGGATCGAGGGGAAGTTGACAAAAGAAACTAAGACCAGTTCCTTAGTAGGAAACCAGGATCGAGGGGAGTTTTATTTCAAAAGAAAACTGAGACCAGCTACTTGGCTGAAGACCAGGATCGAGGGGAAGTTTACCTTTTCTAAGCATCATCGCTTAGTTAAAGAAGATGAATGCGTAAGCTACCATTCATAACCACCATCAAAATTTCGGGTATTCCGATATTTAATCCTCTTGCACCCCGAATGCCCGAATACCTTCGTCATTCACACCTTCGTGTCCAAGAAGATTAAATAGGGGCATCTGTCATACCCCAAATTTTGACCACTAAGATTTCCCATCATTGTGAAAATCATCATCACAATATGGAGGAACCATCATACCTCATCAGTCTCCCCAAAGATGGGTGAGCATCCACTACAATCAAAATTAGGGTTTCAAGCCCTCTCAGAGCCTTAGACAAAGGATCAATCAAGGAATGACATGATCTTTAACTTGTCTAACCTCTCAAACATCCACAATGGATTAAAAGGACTCCCACTCCAAGGATTAAGCACAAAGTTGCTCCCTTCTAGGTGGATCAAGTCTCAAGATCGACAGTGTCACCGAATTAGGGTTTTGGTCGACCAGGGCCTCCAGATGGAAATTTTTCATCTGGGCACAAGCCAATGATCCAAAACACAACCTAATATACTCCATGGAACCTCATGGACCCAATCATCAAGTCAATTTTGCCTCGGGGGATGCATTCATCAAAAATCAGGAATTAGGGTTTCTTGACCTAATTCACCCCTAAGTTGACTTTTAGGGCAAATCATGAGCCAAGACCTAAAGAGAGGGTTTGGGGGTCTCTAAGGAACTATATTGATCCATTTGGAACAATGGATTAATCCAAGAAGCTTGAGCAACAAGTCTCAGTTTCATCTGCACCACAATTAGGGTTTCGAGAGGAAAGTCAACTGTAACTTTGACTTTTGACCAGGACATGCTCCCAAGCCCTAAGACATGATTCAATATACCCTATGACACCCATGGAACATGTCCATCATGTTTGATTTAGGTCAAGGACATGATTTCCTGAAGAATTGCACATTTTGGAATTCATCTGATAAAAAGTCAACTGTGCACAAAAGTTAACTTTGACTTTTTGAAAATTTTCACCAAAATGGATTTTTAACCCTAAAATGATGTTAATGTATGATTTGAATCATCATTCATCAAGAAAAATCAAAGAAAGTGGGATAACTTGTAAAAGGGGTAACCATAAAAACTTAGAAAAATTTCTAAGTTATGGAAAAAGTGACACTAATGTGCCAACTTTGGAGGATCATAACTCCTAAACCACAAGGCCATTGTTCCCCATTCAAAGCTTGATTTGTAGATCTCATTGCCCTTTACAAAAGCTTCATACTGACCTATGTCCAAATTCCTCATGGATTTTGAGTTATGGAGTGATCAAAATCAAGAAAAGTCACTTTGTTCCAACACTTAGTGAAAATTTCACTAAGTCAGATTTTACCTTACTTTTTGCCAAATGTAGGGGGATTTTTCACTTGGATTCAAAAGAGATCAAAACAAAACATGTTCAAACAGTTGTTGTATCATGTAAGGGTTTTCCAAAATGGCCAAGAACATTACCAAATTCAATTTGAGCTATGAGATATGACATTGGCAAGATGCCTTGCTGAAATCTGCCAAGGCAAGGCAGATTTTTGCACTTTTGGTCGATTTGCCAAAATCAGCCAATTCCAAGCCTTGTCATCACTTTGGACACCTCTGAGGATTGAATCTAAAGGGGACAATCACTGAGCCAAGCCTCCAAAGTCTTTGGAACAAGAAATAGCATGTTGAACCTAGAATTGCCAAAATAGGGACAAGACTCCAATTTTGGATTGGAGCATTCAATGGAAGCATCAAGGTGGCATGGACTGAGCCATTCTTAACTGAATTCAGTCAAGACTTATCCAAGACCAAGGGAACTAGCAGCCTGTGCCCTAACCTCTAGTCAATGGCTAGAGGAGACTTGGATTTTCATTTGCCAACATTGGCCAAACCTACTCAGCAGTTGCCATTCACTATTCCTTGCAAAACAAACTTGCTCTACTATAAATAGAGCTCAATTGTGATCAATTTGAGTACACCAAATCCATCAAACAGATGTTTTCCTCAAAATCTCTTCTTTCACTCCAATTTTGCCTTCTAAGGCAAGTCACTATCGGGTTTTGAGTTTGAGAGCTTTTCCAATCAAACCAATCACACACACACCTCACATACATCATATAGAAGTGATCCAAACACTCACATAACATCTGGAACACAGATTTCACAAAATCACCAGCCAATTGTTCAAGTTCTTGACAGATTTGCAGTTGGGGTACCATCTCAAGTTCCAGATCATTTCAATCCATTCCAAGCATTCATACACACTCCATGGCACCTAGGGAAGCTATCCAGATGATTGGAACCTAGCTGTAACACCTCCAACACAAATCACGATCACCAGCTGCAAGTGGTAAGCATGAGCTCTTCTAACTCTATGATCCATGCAATTTTTGCTGCACAATAATTTGGCCATATGTTCATAATCATGCATGGAATGTTTCCCCTTAATTAATTGCATTGTTTGAATCGTGTATAAAAAATCCTAGCCTTCATGCAGAAATTAGGGTTCTTGAGGATTTTTCGTGATTTCTTGTTTTATGCTTAATTTAAATGAAATTAATTGTCATAGACATGATCGTGAGGTTGAAACGAGTTGATTGGTATGTGGATTGCATGATATGATTAAGTATTCAGTGATATTGGAGAGAAAATGCAAATCTGGGAAAACCCAGAACACGCGCGTGTTCTTGGTGTGTTCTTGGCGCCATTTTTTGAAAATTCAAATATTTGAATTTTGTGATTTTATTTAATTGATTCAAAAATTAATTTCTCTCTGAGTTTTAATGATTTTGAGTTGATTCATTTTTTAATAATTCACAAAAATGTTAAAATATTTTATTTTATCAAAAAATCCCAAAAATATTATTTATTTCATATAATTGATATTTTTGCAAAGAATTAATGTTTTAATTGTTTTTGACATTTTAAATATTTTTTCCACATTGATTTTGCAACTTTTAATGCTTTCTAATTATTTTGTAGGTCAATACTAAATTTTTGAAGCATTAATCCAAGATCACAATTTGTTTTTCACATGTTAAACAATTTTGATCATTTTAATTGAATTTTTATTCAATTAAATACATTTTTGAAAACAAATTAGGGTTTTTGGATTAATTCAACCCTCATAAATCATTTTCAAATTTTTTGGGCCTCTAATAGAGTGTAAGACCCAATCCTTTTTTTGACCAAATCATTTTTGGGCCTCAGTGCATTGTATAAGTCCCGTTACCGTCAAAAACAAACGGCGCGATCGTCGCCCTTTTAAAAATAACACTGGGCCTCTCCTTGAGCTATAAGACCCATTCATAAACTTGGGCCTCTATTAGAGTGTAAGACCCAACCCCCTTTTAACCAAAATCATTTTGGGTCTCACTTATTGTATAAGCCCCTCTGCGTTAAAAGAAAATCTCGGCGCGATCGCCATTTTAAACGAAAAACAAACTGGGCCTACCCTCGTGTTATAAGCCCCACTCTTTTTCTTTAAATCATTTGGGCCTCTTGAGAGAGTGTAAGACCCATCCCTTTGTATAGAAAACAATTTTGGGCCACAGTCACTTGTATAAGTCCCTCTGTACAAATTCAAACAGTGTGCTCACTGATAAAACCCTGGGCCTCTCCTTGAGCTGTAAGCCCCAAATCTTTCTTTTTCAAAGCACTTTCTCCTTTAATTTTGAATTATACTGTTGTTTTCAATCTGTTTTTATTGAACAACTAACCAAACAGCATGGAAGCTCTACAACCGAGTAAGTGGTTATCGCTTTCATTTACCGCTTTAATATACATATAACTGTATTGTGGGGCTGTTTCAATGTAAGTCTTCTTTCATAAACTCATATCAACTGTGTAATAATAGTATAGATATTTAGAGTTTCCCCGGCAACAACGTCTAGCATTAAGCCCGTTGATCACTCTTAGAAATAGTCTAAACTAGATCCCCATAGGATTACCAGACACAATCTTCCCTCCTCTTGGGGTTAAACAATATGGAGATATGAAAGGCAGCATTCTCTGTGAACCCTTTCATAGAATGTCACTCATAGAAGTTGTCAAAGAAACTCTATTCCTCAGAGATGATCTCTTATCCGTGAATGGCATCTCTTGAGTTTCTTCTAAATTCTCGGACTTTCCTGACTTTGATCTATTCTCGGCGAATAGCATTGCCTTGAATTTCTCGGGGTTTGGGGACCCACAGGCTTCTTAAAAGCAATTGTCAAGAAACTCTACTCCCCAGAGATGATCTTTTCTCCGAGAATGGCATCTCTTGAGTTTCTTCCAAATTCTCGAACTTTCCTGACTTGATCTATTCCTTGTGAATAGCTTGCCTTGAATTTCTCGAGGTTTGGGGACCCATCGGCTTCCTAAAAGCAATCGGCCTCCTCTTGGGCATCGTACAAGGACCCACAGGCTTCCTCAAAGCAACCCCGCCTCCTCTTGGGCTTAGTACAAGGACCCTACGGCTTCTTAGAAGTATTCACAGCCTCCTCTTAGGCTTCGTATAATGATCTCTTCCTCCAAGAATGATAGCCTCCTCTTGGGCTTAGTACAAGGACCCGTCGGCTTCTTAAAAGTTTTCAGCCTCCTCTTGGGCCTCGTACAAATTGTCCCGATGACCTCCTAGAGGTATAGGAACAGAAATTAATCATCTTCATAGAACAGTCCTTTCATAGGGTCCACTACTGTTTCCCAAAGCATGGTACAAAAGATGGAACTCTAGACACGGACAGTCTAATCTCCTTGAGTCTCAAAGACATTCTCAAGTGACCCATTCGTTAAATAGGAAGGAAACCTGCAGACTCGAACAGTCTCAATACCCTTCGGATTTCTCGCTTCCTTAAAGAACAGGAATAACCCGGATCCCTGAATCAAATCCCTGAGTACAATGTTGCTCATATAAGAACTGATTTTCTCTTCAAATTCAGTATACTGGACCTGTCACTTAACTGAACAGTTACCATAGCCTCCTCTTGGGCTTTGTACAAATAATTCTCCCCCAGTGGAGTCAAACAACGTTTAGCCTCTCTCTCTCGGGCTTTGTACGAGACACATAAAAGACTTCCTCGTTGAGTCAATCACCCCTTTAGCCTCCATCTCGGGCTTTATACGAGATACAAAAAGGTTCTTATTGAGCCAAACAAATTTTAGCCTCTATCTGGGCTTTGTACGAGATACAAAAACTCTCTTGTTGAGTCAAATAGCCTCCATCTCAGGCTTTATACGAGATACCAAAAGATTCCCTCGTTGAGTCCAAACCTTTTAGCCTCTCTCTCGGGCTTTGTACGAGACACATATTAGCCTCCTCTTAGGCTTTATATAAGAAAACCACTGGTTGATCCAATCAACCTTTTAGCATCAAAGTTGTGCCTCGTTCACAGTACACAAACATCAACAACTCCTTCCCTTTCATCTAATCGCTGTAAGCGACAAGCCTCTGGATTATCTACATCCATGCCACTGTCCCTCTTTTAGCATGAGAAATTCCTAAGGAAAGATAGCATTGCTCTACACTAAGTTAAAGTCTTCCCCTTCAGGTTAAAAACCCCCTATAAAGGAAATTATGGCATTACCGGATTCGCATATCCCGGTTAAAGTAATCCTCCTTTACAGTCAGTCACCTAACAGTTGTGACAAACAGACCCTCTTTAGAGATGACAAATTCTCTCTAAAGTCAAATCCTTTTAGCTTCATATCTTGGGCTTTGAACAAGATACAAATAGACTCTTCAGCTTCATATCTTGGGCTTTGAACAAGATACAAACCACTTTTCGCTTCACATCTTGGGCTTTGAACAAGACACCAAAAATAACCATTTCCTCCCATAGAATAGGAGGAACTACGAACGCTCTGATTTCCCTGTTTCGGTAAACAGGAATACGTAGGCATAAGATCGAAAGAAAAGATCTTAGCGAGCACACTAAACAAAAAACCCAAATCCCATATCTCCATCTATCAAAAAGCATCAGTCCTGACATCCTAATCCTTGTTCCCCGCCAGAAACCTTCTGTCAAGAAAGAAAGCAGTATTGGCGAAAATACAAATAACCAGTACAAAGGCCCCCCACATTGATAGCATCCGTAAACTAACAGACCGCTGTTTAAATTCAGTATGCAAAGCAGGGTTAATTTGAGACATCTATTTCCCTTCCTTCATCAGCTCACAATAGGATAAAAAATGAATCGACCTGTAGTTAAAGCTCAACCGCAGAGAGCGACCAGCACTTAAGAACCGCGTCCAAAATCGCTCGCTACACTCTTCCAGTTCTATCCTCATGAGATATCTTAAAAAGTTGCTCTTCTTCTCTATGGCTTGTCATCCTTTGTTCATGGACAAAAAGACTACTTTGCAACTCATCAATAGTCATTGTATCCAAGTTGTTGGAATCTTCAATTGAGCATACCACATAATCAAATTTTGAAACCATTAATCTCAAAATCTTCTCGGTGAGATTGTTTGACTCATACTTTCACCATGAGCTTTCATTTTGTTAGCAATGGTTAGAGTGCGAGAGAAATAAGCATTAACAGTTTCTCTTTCTTTCATATGAAGAATCTCAAAATCCTTTCGTAAAGCTTGAAGTTGTGCCCTTTTGACTTGGTTTGATCCCTGAAATTTTTGCTTCATTCAATTCCATATACTTTTCGACGTGTCCTTATTAAGGATTGTTTCAAGCACATCACGAGAAATTGTTTGAAAAAGGTAATTTTTTTCCTTCAAGTCCTTTAACTTTTGCTCTTCAATTAATTTGTGTTGCTCCTCCGTTGACTCTACTCTTGTTGCCATAACCAATATCCAATTCTCAATGAGATCCCAATATTCTTTCGAACGGAGAAAATTTTCCATCAACATCACCCAATGGTCATAATGACCATCAAACTTGGGAATAGCAGACTGAACGAAACTATTACTATCACTTTCTACCATTCTCCTAAACTCCTTCTACTTTAAAGAAAATTGCAATTTCTTTCTTAATACACACCTCTTTTTTTTCTCATTCCAATGATTTCTCTCACACACACTCACTATGAATCAGGTCCTAATAATGGAGCTTTGATACCAATTGTTATAAACTAATAAACTTTATGTAAATTCATTGGAATTTTGGCCTCCATCAAAACCATTGTGGGTATTGTGGTTGTCATTTTATCAATAGTATTGATTTTTTAGCAATTTTTTTTTTATTTTGTTCTGCATGAAGCATCTTTAACAGAAGTTGTTCTTAAATATTTTTGGGTTAAATATGTTACAGGTCCTATAAATAACCCAAAATCCAGTTTTAGTCCCCCTAACATTTTCGTTCAAAGAATCGGCCTCCTAAAGTTTTTCGTCCCTAATTTTTCGTCACTGTCGTCTATTTCACTTAACGGCATCCTACATGGACGTTGATTTGGCTTTCTTTTTTATTTATTTGGACATGTTTGAATTACCACGCGTATAAGGAAACTACACATCAGCCTATACGTCAGCCTATATGGTGAATGTTAACCTAATTACATCAATTCACATTCGTTCGTCATCTTTCGTTTCATTTCATCTTCGGCTTCTTTCTTTCCATTTCTTCAACCGTGCAAAAATCTTAACCTAAATTCATTTGTCTTCACCTTCTTTCAACTCTTTGATGTCGTATTCAAGAACAAGTCATAAGAAACCCATTAGCATGTCTTCGTCATCTGTGCGAAGTCTTCGTCGAGGAAGGAATTGTGGTTGTGATGCTCGTATGGTTTCATACGTTTGTAAGAATGGTTGAAATAAAGGCAGGCTTTTTCTGGAGATGTCCTTTTTGGCAGGGTGAAGAAACTTGTGATCTTTTTGTATGGGATGAAGATCTGGTCAAAGAAGATGTTAATGGTTTTGAACAGGTAAAAAACTACAGGATGAAGGAATTGGAGATGGTTGAGTTGTTGAGAGAGTTGTACGAAGGTTCGAAGAAGAACAACATGAAGATGCAAGCGAAATTGACATTAGAGGTATGGGCTGGAAAAATCAAGCTGATATGCTTTGTAGTTTCTGTTATGATTAATGTGTATCAATTTATGAACTGTAATTGTTGAATTTAGGTTGTTTGATAAATGTAATGACAGTAATGACAGTGTTACATTATGTTTGTAATGGAATTTTGGATGATCAATGTAATGGAATTGTGGATGTTCAATGTAATAGAATTGTGTTTGATCATTGTGTTTCTAAGTGTTTTTATTGGATTTGTGTTTGCATTATAACTTCTAAAATTTGGCATAGTGTCTTCTAATTGACTTGTAAATTCTGTCAAAGTATATTCTAAATTTTGGCATTATAACATCTAAAATTTGGTATAATGTCTTCTAATATTGCCTCAATTTTGGCATGATGTTCCCTTAAATTTTTCCTCAATTTTGGCATGATGTCCCCTAAAATTTTGCCTCATTTTTAGCATTATGTCCCCTAAAACTTTGCCTCACTTTTGGCATCATAATTTGACAAACAAACTAACATGAAATAAATTCATTAAAAACATAGGAATTCAAAGTCAATACATGGACTTAGTTTGATCCAATACATGGCCTAAGATTGTAGGATGACCAAAATTACAAGTAAATGTATATCAAGTACAGATGCTCATAGGTTACATTATTGCCAAAAAACATAGTTAATCAAAGTCTACAAAACACAGTTGTGGTAACATAGCCAAAAAAAATATCATTCAACTTCTTCAAATTCCATCCTCATTGAGTGAAGCCTTTTTGAATTTCTTCCCAACTTTTTCTACCCTTTTGTTTTGGTTGTTTTGACGTATCATCTTCACTGAGCACAACTGGATCTTCAAGGTGTTTTCCAGGCCCCTTGATATCTTTTGTTGTTATAGTCCTGAGTCTTTCACTCTTTCTGGTTTGACTCACAGCTCCTGGGACTTTTTTCTTCTTTGGCATCATATACTTGACCTAAATTGTTAGCTAACAACCATGAATAAACTTAAATGGCATAAAAAACTATTATTATTAACAAGTATAATCTAACTTACAAGATCACTGAAGGTTGCCTTGACCTTTCCTAGATGTTTGAATGCTTTGGAGGGTTTGACTTTTGGTGCACTCCCAAAGAAGGTCTTTACACCACCAGACATTGAAGGACTTGTGTTTACAGTAGCCTGTTTGATAGGGCTTAAGTCAACTGTAAGAGGTTGAATGTCAAGAACAGTATCCATTCCATTGTTGTTATCATTGAGAATTGTTTCTAGAACATCTGGATCTATTTCATTGAGGTATTCTCTTCTATCTGTACTTGGTGGTGGTGCAGTATCAGAAGCTATCGGTTGTGCAGCCTGAGCATCTGTTGGTGGTGGTGCAGTATCAGAAGCTATGGGTTGAGCATCCTGAGCATTAGTTGGTGGTAGAGTTTCAAAAGCTATGGGTTGTGCAGCCTGAGGATTTGGTGGTGGTGTAGTATGTGGATCTGTTGGTTGTAACACCCCTAATCTATAATCCGAGTAATTAAAGCGATAACAAATAATCAGAGTAGAATTAAAACATTCATGGCATAGAGGGAGCGTCATATCACGATGATGAAATATAATAACCTGCTCATAAAGATATGCAACAATCGGGTAGCAACATAAACAGAGGAACTCAGTTCCTAACACCCACAATTCAGATACAGAATAAAAGCGAAAAATCTGCAACTGAAATCTCATATATATAAACATAGAAGTTTGTCTGTCATATACAGAGTCATACATGTAAAATCCAAAAAGATATATATACATAATGTCACATAACGATCTCCCCGACTACCCGGTGCTACATATCAGAGCCGACCGACAAAAGAATGAAGACATAATCTTCACAAAAAGACCTCCAGCATCTAATCTGCAATGCCTCATAGAGCATTCAAATTAGCAGAAGGGTGAGAAACACAATTATAATATAGTTACATACAATTATATAATAACACAAAATACACTTGTAAAACATTCTCACCACAACTTACACCATAATTCAAATACAAAACAACGCAATTCATATCTCATACATCCATCACAAAGGCATATCAATCATGCTCAATACATTTATCACCAACATATATATATCAACTCATCAATTCCATTCACAAATCCCACACATAATCAATCCATTCATGACTTATGCAAATGCACAGAGACCGACACAACGACTCTATGCAATGCAATGCGGTACCATTCCATCCATCATTCTCATCATTAATTCACTCAGGAATTATTGGAATCATCGCTTGTTACTTAGTGTAACTCCCCGTCGGGCAAACGATGTTTCCCGTTGCTTTAGGTCCTCTTGGTATAAGGCTCACGACGTTTATGGATCGCTTTAGGTCCTCTTTGTATAAGGCTCACGATCCGACCGCTTTAGGTCCTCTTTATATAAGGCTCACGAACGTTACAGCAGATTCCCTCTGGAATCATTTTGTCGCTCACACCCACTAGGGCACACGACATCACAAGATGCATATCATTATGCTTGACATACAATGACTCATGACAATCAAATGCATACACATATACAACCATGTGAACCATTCCAACATCCATAATTATGCATATACAATCAAACATAACACAGTGCATTTATTTTCCATAAGGCCACAAACCATCATCACAACATTTCATCACATACATTCACATCATACAACAGCACACAAGCTATACGATATATATTAAAAGCATACCACATGATAACACATCAATCACACACAATTACGACGGTAAAAGTCGACAAAATGACACTATTCCAATTCCCGACACAATTAAACCGGCCACTAGTCTCAAAACCATTTTTATAACAAAGAACATCTCATTAGCTTTCCAACGCATCCAACCGCGCCTCAATCCGACGTACGACCCAAAAGTTATGACAAGAACAAAATGGAAAATCTGTCATGTTCGCTTTCCTATTCGCAATGCGAACCCCCAGCGAACCATGGCAGAGAAAAAACAGCATAAAGTTCGCAAGGCGAACTTCCAGCGAACCTTCGCTTTCCCCTTCACAATGCGAATTCCCTGCGAACCGTGGCAGAGAAAAAACAGCAGAAAGTTCGCAATGCGAACCTCCCGCGAACCTTCGCTTTCCCCTTCGCTGCCCTATTCGCAGTACGAAACCAGAAAATCTCAGCAGCGCTGTTGTTCACTCCAACCCAACATTTCCTCCACCAAAACACTTCCAAACCATAACATAACAACCAGAACATATCCCAATCATAGTAACAAGTATTCTACAACATTTATATCGCATTTCAACCGCGAAAACATCGATTTCTATCGTTTTCTCTCATTTCGACCTAGAATTGAAAAGCTAGGAAAAACCAGCAAACATTCCAACACACACATACACAATCATACACAAGCATAGCATAACCGAGTTTCGCACCCTTACCCGATTAATCGCGCTTCGAAGTGTCGGTTGAATCGGTTTCTTACACTCCAACTTTTCCTCTTTTTCTTCTTCTCCTTCTCTATTTCTCTTAACTTCTTTTTCTATCTTTTTCTATCTTTTTCTTTCTATGTTTCTATTTTAAATGAAAAACAATATCTAACCAAGCCAAAAAGACCAAAATACCCCTACACTCAATTTTCTCGCAAACGTTCTCAAAACGCGATAAAACATAATAACGATAAACATAACACATTTACCAAATAAAAACCAAAAATAAAATAATATAAAGACAAATAATTAAATCGACTCGATTAAATAAATCTAACAAAACCGGGGCGTTACAACTCTCCCCCATCCGACTCTCCAACTCCCAAGTCAAATTGCCCTCAGTAGCACCTCCCCACGCTACTTTCACAAGCGCAATATCCTTACCTCTTAACCGCTTCAACTCGCGATCCAAAACCCCCACCGGTAATGCCTCAACCGTAAGGTTCTCCCTTACCTCAACCTCATCCATCGGAATCACATGCGACGGATCCGGAACATACTTCCGAAGCTGTGAAACATGGAACACATCATGTAAATTCGAAAGATTCGGCGGCAACGCCACCCAATAAGCTACAGCACCCACTCTCGCGGATATCTGATACGGACCAATAAACCGAGAAGTAAGTTTCTTCGACTTCAATGCACGTCCAACACCCGTCACTGGTGTAACTCTCAAAAATACATGACCGCCTTCTCGAAACTCAAGATCTTTCCTCCTTCGATCATGATAACTCTTCTGCCTACTCTGAGAAGCCTTCATCTTCTCACGAATAAGTTTCACCTTTTCCGTAGTTTGTTGAATTAACTCCGGTCCAACCACCGAACTCTCACCAGATTCATGCCAACACAACGGTGTTCGACATCTTCTGCCATACAACGCTTCAAAAGGTGTCATTCCAATACTCGAATGGAAACTGTTGTTATACGTGAACTCCACCAACGAAAGATAACTATCCCAAGCACCACCTTGCTCAAGAACACAAGCCCGCAACAAATCTTCCAATGACTGAATAGTTCTCTCGGTCTGACCATCCGTCTGAGGATGATAAGCAGAACTCAATCTCAACTTGGAACCTAACGCCTTTTGCAAACTTTCCCAAAACCTGGAAGTAAACCTCGGATCTCGATCTGAAATAATACACAACGGAACACCATGTAGCTTCACAATCACACGGATATAAATCTCAGCCAACCTCTCCAAAGAAAAACTGATGTCAATCGGAATGAAATGCGCCGATTTAGTCAGCCTATCCACAACCACCCAAATGGCATTATGTCCCCTCTGAGTATTCGGCAACCCTGTCACAAAATCAATAGAAATGTTGTCCCATTTCCACTCGGGAATATCCAACGGTTGCAATAATCCACTAGGCTTCTGATGTTCTACCTTTGACTTCTGACACGTCAAACACGCATAAACAAACTGAGCCACATCCCTCTTCAATCCGGACCACCAAAAGATCTTCTTCAAATCTTGATACATTTTATTAGCTCCCGGATGTATACTCAAACTACTCCGGTGTCCTTCCTCTAAAATCATATTTTTCAATTCCGAATCATCAGGAATACAAATTCTACCACGGAATCTCAAAACACCCTTACCATCCACTTTAAAGTCACCATTCACACTTTTATCTCCAACCGTCATCAAATCAACAAATTTCACATCCAGCCTCTGTTTCTCGCTAACGGTCAACAGAAACTCATTAGTGACCCTTAACATACCAAGCCTCATGCTGTCAGATGTCAATTCACACACCAAACTCAAATCTCTAAATGCTTCCAAAAGTTCCCACTCTTTAACCATCAAAGCGGGCATATGCAAAGATTTCTGGCTTAACGCATCAGCTACCACATTAGCTTTACCAGGATGGTAATTCAAGCTAAAATCGTAGTCCTTCAAAAATTCCAACCATCTCCGTTGCCTCATATTCAGCTCTTTCTGATCAAACAAGTATTTTAGACTCTTATGATCACTAAAGACTTCGAATCTTGCACCGTAGAGATAATGCCTCCAAATTTTCAACACAAAAACCATCGCCGCTAATTCCAAATCACAAGTAGGGTACTTCTTCTCATGAACCCTCAACTGTCTCGAAGCATAAGCCACCACCTTACCTTCTTGCATCAACACTCCACCTAAACCAATCAAAGACGCATCGCAATACACCATAAACGGTTCACTAGGATTCGGTAAGATCAAAATCGGAGCTGTAGTCAATCTTTTCTTCAGTTCACTAAAACTTTCCTCACACTGAATATCCCAAATAAACGCTTTACCTTTACAAGTCAGCTGGGTCAAAGAAAGTGCTAACTTGGAAAAGCCTTCAATGAATCTTCGATAATATCCAGCTAAACCCAAAAAACTTCTAATTTCAGTAACAGATCTAGGAGCCTCCCATTGTAGAACTGCATCTACTTTGGATGGATCCACAGCAATACCATTACCTGAAATCACATGCCCAAGAAAATTCACTTCTGACAACCAGAACTCACACTTGGACAACTTGGCATAAGGTCTCTTTTCCTTCAAGATTTGCAATACAATACGCAAATGTTCCGCATGTTCCTCCCGAGATTTAGAATAAATCAAGATGTCATCGATAAACACAACAACAAATTGATCCAAATGCTCATGGAAAATGCGATTCATATACTCCATAAACACTCCCGGCGCATTAGAAACCCCGAACGGCATCACGGAATATTCGTAATGTCCGTATCGTGTCCTAAAATCTGTCTTCTGAATATCTTCCTCTTCCACTCTAATCTGATGATAACCTGACCTCAAATCAATTTTACTAAACACACATGCACCTACCAACTGGTCCATCAAATCATCAATTCTTGGAAGAGGATACTTATTCTTAATCGTCACCTTATTCAGCTGGCGATAATCAATACACAATCGCATATTTCCATCTTTCTTTTTCACCAATAAAACTGGAGCACCCCAAGGCGATACACTCGACCTCACAAACCTCTTTTCTAACAATTCATTCAACTGCTTCTTCAACTCAACCAACTCAGGTGCCGACATACGATATGGTGCCATAGATACAGGTCTAGTACCAGGAACTAGATCTATAGAAAACTCCACCTCTCTTTCTGGCGGCACATCAGAAATATCCTCCGGAAACACCTCTGGAAAATCACACACGACTGGAAACACATCAATTACAACTTGACTATCCACAAGCAACGATGCTAACAACCCGAACAACTGAGCTTCATCCGCCAAAAGTTTCTTCAACTCTTTGGTAGATAAGAAACTTGATTCCTCGTCTTCCTCAAGAGAAGGAAATCGTACCAACTTATGATAACAATCGATATGAACTCGATTGAACTGCAACCAATTCATTACCAGAACCACGTCTAAACCCTCCAATGGCAGACACACCAAATCCATAGCAAAATCCTTATCATAAATGGTCAAAGGACAACTTAAACAAACCAAAGAAGTAGTTACCGACCCCATTGCTGGAGTATCGATAACCATCTCTCCACCCATCGACGACAACAAAAGATTCAAACGCTGCGCACACTCAAATGAAATAAACGAATGAGTCGCTCCGGTATCAATGATAGCAACTAAAGACGTATTATTAATAAAACAAGTACCTCTGATCAGACGATCTGCACTAGTAGTCTGAGTTCCTGCCAATGCAAATACTTTCCCTCCAGCTTGAGCTTGCTTTGGTTTCGGACACCTCGTACTAATATGGCCAGATTCCCCACAGTTGAAACACTTCACCACACTCCTCTTGCACTCAGCTGTTACATGTCTTATACCTCAACAATTGGAACACTTCCTCATATCCTTTCTACATTCAAACTGACGATGTCCTAAGTCACCACACCTAAAACATCTCAGAGGATTATACATACCTCCCCCACTTGGCTTTTTATCAAAATTAGCCCTTTGCTTGCCCTTGTCAGCTGGTGACACATAAGGACCCCCACGAAACGGTTGCTTTCCTTTCCTTTCGTTCACACTCTTATAATGAGTAGAACGAGCTTTGTTATCCTCCTCATAAATTCTACAACAATCCACCAAATCCGAAAACCTCCTAATTCTTTGATAACCAATTGCCTGCTTGATCTCAGGACGCAACCCGTTCTCAAACTTCACACATTTGGAAAACTCCGCAGTTGCTTCAGCATAATGTGGATAAAACTGAACAAGCTCCACAAACTTAGCAGTGTAATTAATAACAGACATGTTACCCTGTTTCAACTCCAAGAACTCTATCTCTTTCTTTCCTCTAACATCTTCAGGAAAATACTTCCTCAAAAACTCACTGCTAAACAAAGCCCAAGTGAAAACTTCACTTGTAGCTTCCCATACTTGACGCATACTAACGCACCAATCATCAGCCTCCTCCTGCAACATGTGAGTACCCAGTCTCACCTTCTGTTCCTCAGCACAGTCCATCACTCGAAAGAATCTTTCAATCTCCTTAAGCCAAATCTAAGCACCATCAGGATCATGTCTTCCTTTGAAGATAGGCGGTTTGTTCTTCCTGAACTCATCATTCCCACCAGCATTAGGTACACCCCGCACAGCCTGAGCCATAGCTTGCATAGCATCAGCAAGAGCAGCGTCATTTCTACCAGCCATATTCTGTTCATGTCCAATAACAGTAACTATGGTTAAACAATCAGCTCACCAAAACACAAATGTCACACAACAAACAACTTGGTCACAATGATCGACACAGACTGACTCTGATACCACTTAATGTAACACCCCCAATCTATAACCCGAGTAATTAAAGCGATAACAAATAATCAGAGTAGAATTAAAACATTCATGGCATAGACAGAGTGTCACATCATGATGATGAAATATAATAGCCTGCTCATAAAGATATGCAACAATCAGGTAGCAACATAAACAGAGGAACTCAGTTCCAAACACCCACAATTCAGATACAGAATAAAAGCAAAAAATCTGCAACTGAAATCTCATATATATAAACATAGAAGTTTGTCTGTCATATACAGAGTCATACACGTAAAATCCAAAAAGATATATATACATAATGTCACATAACGATCTCCCCGACTACCCGGTGCTACATATCAGAACCGACCGACAAAAGAATGAAGACATAATCTTCACAAAAAGACCTCTAGCATCTAATCTACAATGCCTCATAGAGCATTCAAAACAGCAGAAGGGTGAGAAACACAATTATAATATAGTTGCATACAATTATATAATAACACAAAATACACATGTAAAACATTCTCACCACAACTTACACCATAATTCAAATTCAAAACAACGCAATTCATATCTCATACATCCATCACAAAGGCATATCAATCATGCTCAATACATTTATCACCAATATATATATATATATATATATATATATATATATATAAACTCATCAATTCCATTCACAAATCCCACACATAATCAACCCAGTCATGACTTATGCAAATGCACAGAGACCGACACAACGACTCTATGCAATGCAATGCGGTACCATTCCATCCATCATTCTCATCATTAATTCACTCAGGAATTATTGGAATCATCGCTTGTTACTTAGTGTAACTCCCCGTCGGGAAAACGATGTTCCCCGTTGCTTTAGGTCCTCTTGGTATAAGGCTCAGGACGTTTATGGATCGCTTTAGGTCCTCTTTGTATAAGGCTCACGATCCGATCGCTTTAGGTCCTCTTTGTATAAGGCTCACGATCGTCTATAACGTCGCTTTAGGTCCTCTTTGTATAAGGCTCACGAACGTTACAGCAGATTCCCTCTGGAATCGTTTCGTCGCTCACACCCACTAGGGCACACGACATCACAAGATGCATATCATGATGCTTGGCATACAATGACTCATGACAATCAAATGCATACACATATACAACCATGTGAACCATTCCAACATCCATAATCATGCATATACAATCAAACATAACACAATGCATTTATTTGCCATAAGGCCACAAACCATCATCACAACATTTCATCACATACATTCACATCATACAACAGCACACAAGCTATACGATATATATTAAAAGCATACCACATGATAACACATCAATCGCACACAATTACGACGGTAAAAGTCGACAAAACGACACTATTCCAATTCCCGACACAATTAAATCGGCCACTAGTCTCAAAACCATTTTTATAATAAAGAACATCTCATTAGATTTCCAACGCATCCAACCGCGCCTCAATCCGACGTACGACCCAAAAGTTATAACAAGAACAAAATGGAAAATCTGTCATGTTCGCTTTCCTATTCGCAATGCGAACCCCCAGCGAACCATGGCAGAGAAAAAACAGCATAAAGTTCGCAAGGCGAACTTCCAGCGAACCTTCGCTTTCCCCTTCGGAATGCGAATTCCTCCCGCGAACCGTCGTTTTCCCTTTCGCTGCCCTATTCGCAGTGCGAACCTGCGAATCCAGAAAATCTCAGCAGCGCTGTTGTTCACTCCAACCCAACATTTCCTCCACCAAAACACTTCCAAACCATAACATAACAACCAGAACATATCCCAATCATAGTAACAAGTATTCTATAACATTTATATCGCATTTCAACCGCGAAAACATCGATTTCTATCGTTTTCTCTCATTTCGACCTAGAATTGAAAAGCTAGGAAAAACCAGCAAACATTCCAACACACACATACACAATCATACACAAGCATAGCATAACCGAGTTTTGCACCCTTACCCGATTAATCGCGCTTCGAAGTGTCGGTTGAATCGGTTTCTTACACTCCAACTTTTCCTCTTTTTCTTCTTCTCCTTCTTTATTTCTCTTAACTTCTTTTTCTCTCTTTTTCTTTCTATGTTTCTATTTTAAATGAAAAACAATATCTAACTAAGCCAAAAAGACCAAAATACCCCTACACTCAATTTTCTCGCAAACGTTCCCAAAACGCGATAAAACATAATAACGATAAACATAACACATTTACCAAATAAAAACCAAGAATAAAATAATATAAAGATAAAAATAATTAAATCGACTCGATTAAATAAATCTAACAAAACTGGGGCGTTACATTGGTGGTTGAGCAGCATGAGAACCTTGCACTGAAGCCTGACTTGGTGCCTCATTTATCTAGTCTGTGACTTGAATTTGAGCAGCCTGAGCCTTACTTGGTGCCTGACTTTGTGCCTTACTTGGTGCCTTGCTTGGGGCCTTGTTTGATGCCTTGCTTGGTGCCCTTTTGCCTTTCTTATTCAATGACCCCTTAGGTCTCCCCTGAATAACAATATACAATTACTCATAACATACAAACAACAAACAATATATAATTACTCATAAAGCACAAGACTAACCTTTGTTGATGTTGCCTTTTGAAAATTTCCAGCTTGACTTGCCTGTGTAGGTACTGCATTTGTTGTTATATCTTGGTTCTTGTGTAGAACAATCTGTTTTTTCTTCTTATAGGTCCTAGTGTTATGACCATACTCCAAACATGTCTTACACCTATGAGTAGTATTAGTTATTTGCCACTTGGTTGCATTGGATTCACCAAGTTCCCTTCTTCTAAGTTTTTTTTTTGGCTTCCCTGGGCCTTTTTTGAACATGGATGGGTAAATTACTGGATCATTGGTTTTGGGCCACTTATTTTGGCCATTCAAAGGAGTGATACCTTCCTCATAACATTTGACATAAGTTGACTTGTGATAACACTTATGGACATAATTAATGGGATCATCATCTTTCCTATGGATTGCAGCAACTCCATGTCTACATAGAATTCCAATGAGATCCCAAAAATTACATGAACGTGTTTGATTAGCCAAATCAACCACAAAACAATCATTAAACATTACATGGGTAACTTGGAATGCCAATTGTCCAGCATAAGTGGCTGTCCAACTTGCACTCTTTTCAATCTCTTTATCCAATCTCTTAAGTGGTTTTGACATGATCCTACCCTTATACCCATTAACCTTTTCCCTTAAAGTTGCAAACCTACCCATAATATAAGACCTAATAATCCATTCAAACATTGTTATAATTGGTTTGTCCCTTTGAAGCAAGATAGTGGCATTAAAGGATTCACTTAAATTATTCATCAACACATCACACTTAGAATACAAAGGAAATGCATGCTTACACCACTTTGTTTTAGGAATTGCCTCCAACCATTCATATGCATCATTGCTGACTTCCTTGATCTTCTGCATGTATTGTTCATGAGCCTCAAGATATATGTTTCCTTTCCTGCAGCCATCATTAGATCCCTAAATAGGGTACCACCTCCAAACCTCTTTTTAAAGTTAGCATACAGATGTCTAACACAGAATCTATGTTCAAAAGATGGGTATTGCTCCTCAAACACCTGTACAAGACCCTGAAAAAACCAAACAGTATAAACAACAGTTCAAGCAATGGAAGTAACAAACATCTAAAAAACCAAACAGAATAAGAAGTGTACTTGCCTTTTGTTGGTCATATATGAAACACCACCCTTTTCACCAATGTCTTCAAGAAGTAACTGCATAAACCAACTCCAAGTGTCCTTTGACTCAGTTTCTACCACTTCAAAGGCAATTGGTAAATAATGGCCATTGGGGTCTCTTCCCACAACTATTAACAATATCCCACCATACTTGTGTTTTAGATGACATCCATCTAGTCCAATAAATGGCCTACAAGCAAATTTTAAAGCTTTCTTTGTTCCATCAAAGGCCATGTAACACCTTTCAAACCTTGGTAATAAACCTGGACCAAGAGATTGAATGTTCATCTTGAAAGTATTTCCTTGTGAAGCCCTCCTCAATTCAGCCCCATATGACCATAACAAACTATATTGTTTACTAGAGTCTCCATCCACTATCCTTTTGGCAATCTGTCTTGCCTTAAATGCCCTATAACTAGGGATTTCAGTTGCATACCTCACCCTAACATCTGCAATTACATCATTCAACTTCATTTTGTTATTGTTCTTCATCCTATCAACTATCACTTTTGCAACCCAGTCAGCTTTGGCACTCTTGTTAAAAAAATTGTCTTCCACACTTATGTTTATCATACAAGGTCTTAGTTCTAAAGGTTGTTGATGTTAAGACTTTACTGCATAGTACAGTGTAATTGCATTATGATTTTTCCTTGCAAACCACCCTACATCTCACTGCATCATTTTTTTCAAACCCGATTTCTCTCCCATTCAATACATTATGTTCCAAAATAGCACTCTTGAACTGCCTCAGTGATGAAAACTCCATTCCTACCTTGAATTTATATTCCTTTATAATCCCATCTTCCTCATTGAACCTAAAAACTCTTGACCTATCATCACCACTGTCATCTTCAGCACCACTATCAAGCTCATCAGTAATATGCTCATCTTCAACTACATGTTCCTTTCCCATCTCTGGTGTAATAAGACTTGGTCTCACTGCCTCACTAGAGCCCGCTACATCTGCAACAGGTATGTTTGTAGCCTGACCATCAAATTGCTCATCAAAACCCCCATCAAAACCCTTCATCCTTTCTTCTTCACTATCTTCAAATTTGACATCCTTCACATCTTCATCACTAAAACCCTCATCAGTATATGAATCAACCTCATCTTCACATTTTTTAGCCTTGTTCCTCTTTCTTGTATTCTCCATAAAAGTTACATTCTGTATACTTGGTTTAGGCTCAGTGTATATTTCAACCTCACCTTTGCAAGTTTGAACGAATGCAGCTAACTCAAATGCATCACCATCATCCCTAAAAGGTTTTAGGTCATTTTCTAAAGTACCATCACCATGTTTCCACCACATCTTTACATTATTGTATTCAAACCCAGGATCCATTCCCTTAATTAAATCACATGCCTTAAAAAATGACCAAGACTTGCTATCTTGACCATTAAAGGCTTAAACTTCCCCACCCTCATACTTTAGCATTGGGTCTTTTACAAAAGAGCCCTTCGTGTAAAATATTACTTTAAAAACACCCATCCCTTCATAATGGATGGAAAATACAGTCAAACATGGACCCACGAAATGACTATTGTATGTATACAAACCTTAATAACGTAATACACTACCAGTAAAATACAATTCGTATGGCAAACTTCAATAAAATTGAATCTAAAAAGGAACATGTGGACCTACCTCAGTTTCAATGTCGAGGGACCACAAAGGAAGCACCTTTCACGCAAATGTTGAGACCACAGAAGTGTCCTTGTTTAATAGTGCAAGTTGAAAATATTGTTATTTCTCTATTTTTGCAAAGTTTGAAACTTGTTAACTAATGCTGTAGAAGATTGTTAAACTCTCGAGTTAATATTTAAATGAGTTAATAATGTTGTGGAAGGTTGTTAAACTCATGTTTTTCCTTTTCTTTTTCCTTCAAATAATCTGGTGATTAAAATTCACTTTTTTAAAGATCAACACAAGAGATGTCGCGAGTTCAAATTTGGTCCTTTACATTTGATATCGTTACACATTTATTAAATTAACTGACTTAAGTTGTTAGACTTTGAACTTGTATTTTTTATTTTTTAATGATTTTTCAAGATAATTTGTATTGTTTGATATGATTATGATTTATGACACTTTCATATATAATTTAGTATATTTTTGTTTTATTATTAAATTAAAATTAAAATTATTAATATATTTATGGTTTTATAAAAATATAAATGTTATGTATATATTGATTAATTTTAATATGGGATCAACTCTACAAATTTAGGAGTTTACAAATTGATTCTACTTAATTAAAATAATTTTACTTAAACTCTCTAAACTTGATGTTGAGAAACAAAATCAAATGTGGTACAAAATTGTATACTCTATAGTAAAAATCCATTTTCCTATCTTAAATATATAATAATTAATGACAATCATAATATATTCCAGTAAAAATAATAATTTTACTATATTAATATTATTAGTTATTAATGAATTTTCCACCATCACAAATGTATAATAAAATATAATATTTTAGAAATAATATATTATTAGTTAGAAAAAATTAAAAGATATTTTTTATAATAAAAAGAAAAAACAAATTTGCTTTAAAATAAATTGTCTTTGTCAAATTATTGACCCAAAATAAATAAACAATTTGAAATAAAAAAGTATCCCAAAATAAATGATAAATTTTAATTTCTAATCGCATTTTTTAATTTTACCTTATAATTAATATTGTTTTCTATCATTCCTAATATTTGATAAGGGGAATTTCATTTTTTCTCTCTTTCATTTATACTTTTTTAAGGATGTTCAATACAAAATCGGCCCAATAAAAAACGTTAATCGAACCGAACCAAACCGAGAACCACAAAAACCACATTTTGTTCAGATTGGTTTGGGCAATTTTATATCAGAACCGCACGGTTCGATTCGATTTGTGGTTTGAATTTTGAAAACCGAACCAAATCAAACCAAACAACATTATGTTACAACCCAAACTTCGTTTAACCCACATCCAACCAAAACTCAGACCTATGTTTCTTTAACCTTACTATTACAAACGATTTTCTCTTCCTCACACTTGGGGGTTTAATTTCAGCCTTCTCAAATCCCTCTTGGCAGTATCACGCCTGATAGATTTAATATAATCGATAGATACAAATTGTAGCATATTATTATATCAAAGAATAATCAAATATTATAAGAATGATGTACCTTGTAGGATTAGAGAAGTTGTCGACGATAAGACTAAGTATGAGAGGATTACTACCCTCATTGCCGTTTAGGGTTTTCAATGTATGTTAATTGTCTAATGGGACGATATTTAAATGGCTAAACGACTGAGGGGAGGGATCTCTCATTGGATTTAACTGGATGGTTCAACCCATCACGTTCCATTTAGGCACAAAACCCAATCAAATAATTCATCAATAATTAGTGTTTAATAACAATTGACCATACTATGATCAATTAATAATTAATTATGTCAATCCATATTTGATTGATTAAATAATTAATCTAACAATCTCGCACTTAGATGATAATAATTAATTACTAAAAAATATTGATTTTAATATTAGAATATCAATAATGGTCAAAATACTAATCAATAAAAAAAAAGTAAATTGCAACGCTGCAAAAATTGTATCCGATGGGGAAGACAAATCATACATGTTAAAACTCACAACTTTATATAAAGAATGATGAATTTAGAGTAAAATATTTAAGTTAAGAGTAATATGTTATAAAGAATGTCCAAAGCATATGAAAATGCTATTGATAAACTCCCACTAACCCAAAGTATCATAAGACTTACGCATGTTTATAAGTCGTTGGTTAATGATTATACTAATGAGTTTTTAAATTAAAGGTCATAGAATATCCACAATGGTCTAAGAATAGTAATTACATATAAGGATACCCTATTACGAGAGTAATTACATTTAATCATAAGTACCTTCATAACACAAATTCATACTCGATAGGAGTATTGATATTTCTTGTGCTTTCATATTATGACTTGACAAATGTGGACTATTGAAGATAAAATAACATAATATTATTGCATACTAAAGAATTATCATGTCTTTTCAATATCGAATCTAAACATCAAGTTATGATATTTCCTGAGATTAAGAGACTAATATATATCTCAGCATGATAGAATAAGACTTCTTAGAATTATTTTATATTTTGAAGTCTTTTTAAAATATGTCATATTTGCAGTGCGCACAAGAATATATGACACTATAAGAATAATAATCTAAATTTTTTCAGATTATAAGATTGTATACACATGGACTCCCCCTGATCCAATAGGATAATGATTTATCAGAGCCCACTAATATTAAATACTCTGATTGAACAATGTGATACTATTTAATGCAAAAACTATACAAAGAAGTGGTTGAATAATATAACATCATTTCAACCACTTATTTTTCACGTAAATATAATATATCATTATTTAGATAATTTTACATGAAAGAATATGATGGTCATATAAAAGATTTACCATCTTTTGAGTGAGATCAAATCCATATATATAATTTTAAGTAGAATATATAATTTTATACAATATATTAATAACTCACTCAAAACTCAAATGCTATAAATATAACTACACACATTTGAGAAACATATTACGTTATACGCACCGGAAAAATATGAGACTTTAATTAAATTTAATATTGAGGATATAACAGAAGTAGCCATAAATTTTCATCAATAACATAAGACTTAAATATCTTCAATAGAAGTCTCTATAAAATAATACTATATTAAACAAATAGTATTTGTTTCTCATTTCTATATAATTGACATGTTAAATTCTCCCACTTGATAGAGAATAGTAGTTGAATTATTAATATAATATTTTTAAAATATTTAAACAAATTCTCAATTATTTTCTCTATCACACACTGATCATGTCAAATAATGTCACACTGATAAGGTATGTCCATCACTTACATAATACAAAGAGAATTAAAATCCCTTTTAAAAAAATATTGAATAAAAATTATTAGATTTCATAAAGTATTACATGTATTTAAAATAATTTCTTATTTCTCGAATAATACTTTCAACAATTTTAAATAAGAAATCTAACAATGTACAAATTTTATGTCACAAAAAAATTCTAATACCAATTGGGTACTTGAATCATAATTTACATAATTATAAATCATAATTACATTCAACAAAATAAATTATATCAATAATAATTGTTGTACCCCAAATTTTACCCTTAGATCCTCTGATCATTTTTCATATCATCGTAAGCCGGTCATTGTAGCATTTGCCGTCATTTGGTCCATTAATCATTCATCAGACATTTTTTTATCATTTACTTTTCTGTTTAGTTAAATATTAATTTTTGATTCATTTAGAATTTATTTAAATCCACTTTAGCCTATCTTTTTATATAGTATATATTTAAATTAGGTCAATTTTAAACTTAATTTGATTTTAATTTAGTTTTTTAGTTTAGTTAATTTAAATTAATTTACTTAATTTAGTGTAATATTATTCTCATTTTATTTTAATTATAATTATAGTTTTATTTTCCACTTTTTTTTCTTTAGTTTAATTCATTTTAACTTAACTTAATTTTCAAAGTTTCACATAAAAAAAACAAACAATTACAAAAAAAAAGAATCCATAACTTGTACACAAACCAAGTTCATGTTGAACTAAATCACAGCCAAATACAAGTACAAGCCATGCTGACTTTTTCTCATCAAATCCCAACGTATCACTTTACCACCAAACCTTGAACAAAGTCGCCTACTAAGCCGTTTGCACCAGTCCCTCCAAAATTAAGCTTTACAAAGCCCCTACCACTACACTTTTCTTTTTCTGCAAAATCATAGCCTGCTCTACACAAAAACCCTCCTAATTTCCTGCATAACCACACTTTGGCCTACACAAGCAACATCTATTTTTGCTGCTACCTTGAGCCAGCTTCCAACCTGTACAAAACCCGTACAAGAATCCGGCGCCCCAAAACTACAAGCCACCCTACACTGCAGAAAATCCATTCCAAAATCTCTGCTATCACCCAAAAATATGCACAGTCGTACCAAAAGACTTGTTGAAGAAGTTTGTTGATTTTGTTTCAAATAAAAAATGGGTGAAGGGAGTGAATAAAGGGAGAGGCCAAAAAAGAGGGACATTGACTGTGAACTCTGCAACCTGAATAAGAATGGACCAAAACCAGAAGAAAAGAGAGAAGATTCACATACACATGGTTTGAGAGTGGCATCAACAACAAATTGAAACAACATCAGCATAACTCCCATTACCCTCCATAAACGTTTTTCCAACCCCTTGCAGCTCATCATTAACTCATTTTTCGCCCTTCACCTTCTGCACTCATATATCTCCTTCCACCTGTTGCCATTCCCTTCATCGCATACATCCGTCTTGCTCCGCTTCCTTTTCCGTCCGACAACAACATCACCACCTTGTTGTAATTCCATTACCACGCATCACAGAGCTCCCTCGATTTTCCCTCCCACAACATAAAACAACTTCACCTTCTTAACTCACATCTCTTCCATTCACTTCAACCTGACTGTTAACTCACAAAACCGACAAATCATAGTAGCTGCAGTTTTGATGTTAAACACGGTAGTGCCCAGTAACTTGTCGTTCAGCTCAAACCCGCTACATCACACTATGGCTCACGGACGACATGCAAGATTCAGTAGTAGCTCTCTTTATTCAACATCAACAACGCTTTGATTCGATTGATTTCGACGTCAACAACTCGCGGTAACAACAACAAAATTCATTTCCGCCGCTCATCACCGATTGAGATTGCACCGTACGACTTTCGCATCTGCCACTGAGTAAGAAGAGGAAAAGCAAGCTGCAGGAACGATGAAGTAGGAAACAGAGACAGAGAGAAAGCTGCGCGGAATCGAAAGAGAAAGAAACGGAAGAATGGAAAAGTAGGGAAAGGTATCGCCTTTTGTGTTGACCATGTTTATTTTTGTTGTGAGAATTTTTCATACGGCTGTGCATAGTTCTTTAGGGTTTCCTGACCCTTCCTCTTTTGATTGAGGCGAACCGGGTTTGGACCCAGCTGGTTCGACCCGTGTCATTAACTTCTCTGACCCGGTTTGCCATATGTAAGTTTTGGGCCAGCAGCTTAGGTTTTAAGCCTCACGTTCTAATCCACCCTTTTTTTTTAATTGCAATTAATTTAATTAGTTATTAGGTTTTGGTTTAGCTAGTTCTTAGGTTTTAATTTTATGTTAATTAATTTTACTTAGAATTTAATTAGTTTTTAAGAATTAATTAGTTTTATTGGAAGCTAGTTTAATTTATTTAAGTTTTATTAGAACTAGTTTAGTCAGTTTTTTTTTTAGTTAGATTTTAGAGTTAGTTTTTAACTTTAATTAGCTTTTTTTTAGAGTTTAGTTAAATAGATTTTAAAATTAACTTATTTAATTTTGTTAGATTTAATTGGCCTTTTAATCTTTTAGAATTTGGTTTATTTTTTAATATCATTTAGATTTTAATTTTTAATTTAATCTTGACTATCTAAAGGAAAGGACCGTTCCGGTTGGCCGTCGCATCATAGCCTTATCTATCATTCCCTTACCTCGCGCCGCCACGCGATCGAGACTTGCCTTCCCTTTTACCTAGCCTTAGGTTTGGAGTCGCCGCACTCCACGTAGGTGTCTTGCTGTCATACCCTACTTTCCCGTGAACACTTCATTTCCTTTCAATCCAGCCTTCCTAAGAGATAGCCATTAATCTCTTATAACTCTTAACCTTTCTTTTAACCTTCACAAGAGATAGCCATTAATCTCTTCTCCTTCAAGACGGTCTAACCCTTCACAATCCTTTTACAAGAGATAGCCATTAATCTCTTCTCCTAAACAATCAATCCTTACAAGCTTTGCTTTCAAGCTTTTCACCTTGCTTTCCCTTGGAACCTTGACCACAATCAAGAGTTCTTTTACCCCCGTTGAGGGGAACTGCGAATGCTCTGATTCCGTTCCTGTCAGGATACGTAGGCACAAGATGCGATGTCTTGACGAGCATACTTAGTGTATATACCCCTAGGTCTTTACCTTAGCACGTTTTCCTTAGCAAGCAAACTTTAGCATAACACAAGTCTAACAAGAGGTTCCCGTAGAGTACTACGGATACTTAGGGTGCTAATACCTTCCCTTTGTATAACCAACCCCCGAACCTTAGATCTCCCCCCTTTAAGTTTTCTTCGATCTTGAACCTTTGCTTTGGATAAATCAAAGTCGGTTGTAAAAGAAATATGATGCAAGTTAATTAATAGCTTGTTATCCGATTTTCACCGCAACAGAAATGGCGACTTCACTGGTGATATCCCCTAAGAGGGTTAAGCCTACCTTGTTTGTATTTGTGTTATTTATATGTTTGCTTGCTTGCACATTTGTATATTTATATCTGTATATATACATGTCTGTGCTTGGGCTTTTTTTTTGTGCAGGGTTGTTACTTTGAGTGGTGAGGATAAGTCCTAACCCGGACTTGAGCGTACACTTATGATAGGACGATGGTATATTCAAGGATGCTTTGAGGGAGTCGATTCCTGAAAAAGTTGACTTGAGACACCATCACTCAGTTGAGGCCCTCTTGAGAGTCTAGTCATGTTGAATGATTCTATTCGTTAAAACGTTACTACTCTCGACCTAGGTGCCCGTGATTCTGAGGACCGTAGTTACCTTTAACCCCACTTGGCCTTTTAGGACGTAGTGCGGTGACCATGAGGGAGTCTATTTCTGAAATGGTTGTCACGCGATACTACACTCAGACGAGATTCTCTTGAGAATTTTATTGACTACCGAGTCATTCGGGAAGTCGATAAAATCCAAATGATGGATTGTCGAATCTGGAAACTTTTTAGAACCCTGTTTTACAGATACAAGAACCCTAGTACACACCCTATTGGTTGGTTCTTCACCCAGACTCCATGCTGTGACCTCGAACCCTTGAGCCTGTTGCATGTGTTTTGCATCCTGTTTGCATTGCATTGCATTTCATTTGCATCTTTGCATGTTTCATTGCATATGTCTATTTGTCTAGTGGCTCATTTCCAGTGGTCTCCATATTCCAGAGTTTTCCTGTGAGTCGTCAAGCTGGTTCCTCGACACAAATACTGGACTATAGCTAATTTCAGACGCAGAATGCTAAGAACAATCATCTTCCAGACACGACAAGTGAAGCTTCAGTCGACTTCAGCCCAGATTACTCGAGCTCTTTTCGAGAACTCTCTCTATGAGCACAATGTTGCTAGATTACACCAAGTGAAGCTTCAGTCGACTTCAGCAGACTATCTTCCTGAAAGCCAGTGTTTCAGACAGGACAACTCATATTTGTTTCTGATTATTCACTAGGCCTTGTTTCTTATTGTTTGCATATTCCTTATTTTGTAATGGTTGTTTGCCTTCAAATTATGTTTGTACTTTCGTGACTAATGAAATGAGCATTGCAATTTTTGATTCAATTCATTTGTGTTTGCTATTTACATCTCTATGCTTTCTTTTGCAAAATACTTTATCTCTTTTCCACTTTCCGTTTGATTATGCAAAGATCGGAGGGAGGATGATGAAAACATTATACTCATAATTGCCGTTGATATGCTTTCAAATCAAAACTTTGCTGACGATGTAAGGCATTGTTTCATCCCTAAACACTGGAGAAATAAGGAAGATAACCCCTCGTCAACCCCTTTGAGCCTTGAAGTAGGAGTTTCTTTTCTTTACAAATAAAAACCCACAATCTTAACCTGGGGCAGGGTAGTTCTCAGTTAACTTGATTATGCATTCAAACACAAGAGTTTCATGCGAGACGCTTTCAACAAAAGGGTGCATTCACAAATGTTCCTTCGCACACAACAAACAAGTGTCGAAGATGTCTTTCAAGTCAAACGCCAATGATGGTTCACTGTAATCATTAAGTCATGCAGTCACTAAAAAAAAGGAGTGAAAGAAAAAAATCAAAATAAAAGCCCGCTAAGTCAAAATCTATGAAGGAAACTTAGGCAAAAATTGGGTATCTCGCTGGCTGTAAGCTCAAATGACACAGTTCAGGCAAAAGTTAGGGATAACAAAAATCATTCAAAAGGTTACCAAAATCCTCAAAGACAAAAATGTTGTGAGAAGCAGTGATTGCCATCTCAAGTCCATTGAATTTTGGACCATCATCGTTATCATCATCAGTGCAATTCCTAACCTATGGGAATTTGAGTACATAGATGAGTTAACTGAGCATAGGACTGGAGAACATCAAGTAGATTGGGCGGGCACAAATAAACTTTGAGCTTTTATCCTTTGTTTCTTAAACTGTGAATCAAGCCACGTTACAACCCTCGAAAGACCTAATTGAAGCAAGGTTATTTTGAAAGCATACTACAGCAAGGTTGCGTAGCCTGACTCCCAAAGATTTTTGCAGATCATTTGTTTTGGCATCACGCCTTTTGCTATACTTTTCACTTTAATGTCTTGAACCACTGTGTTCTAACCAATGACTCATATACTTCTCCTCTTTCAAAAATGATTTTGATTTCAAAAGTTGCATGAACTTTGCATTTACCATGTTTGTACAAATACTTTTGTTTGCAAACTAGCTTTCTTCTTAAGGAATTTTCAAACAATTGAGAAACTTGCTCGGCGATCCAATCAGGGGCAGGTTCCTTCCATATCCTGTTGAGAATCAGTTCAAGATTTGTGGTTTAATGGCGACTCCTCAAAATTGGTTTATACAGAAGTTTTTCAAGACTCAGACTGGGGCAAGCTTTCCAAAGAGCACCGTGAAATGGTCATTTCCAGAATCAATCAAGTTAAAGCAATGATCAGCTCGTCTACAACAGTAAGCTAATCTGGGGCAAGTTACTTGAAGAATCCCCATGCAACTTTCAAGCAGTTTTTCATCCTTCCTACAAGGATCATCATTTGATACAATTTACCAGTGTGGCAATGGTGTGTTCAGCAGTAGCATCTCTAGTCCCCAAGCAGAATGACAGTAATCTCTGTGTAGAGGAATCAGTCTTCCAATCTTGTATTCCCAAAGAGTCGCGCGGTGTCGTCAGCATCTGCATGATTCATATACATATGCATATCATGAGTGTTTCATCCTCATTTGCATTTCTCCCGAGTTTGTGTTGTTATCCACGTCTTACCTTACCAAAACGTTACCTGTCCTTTTCATTCAGTGTCATTCCTGAATGTTGTCATTCTCTTGCGCATCTAATCTTGTTGATAGATATCGGTATTCTCTCACTCAAGTGCCATTCTTGTATGTCTGTCTCTTGTGATCTCCAGTGTCATTCCTGGATATCTTATTCCTCTTGTTTCTCCCAGTGCTATTCCTGGAAGTTTTGCCTACCTTCTGTAACCACAATCAAATTTGCTTGGATATCTTTCAGTGTCATTCCTGAAAGTCTTATCTGTTCATTCAGTACCATTCCTGGATAAGTCTTCTCCTTTGCATTCAGTGCAATTCCTGGATGTCCTTCTCACTATCATTCGATGCCATTCTTGAATATAGTGATTTACCTTTACTTTCAGTGTCATTCCTGAAAGTTCACAGTCATTTAATGCTGTCTTGGATACTGTGATCCCTTTTATCCAATGTTTTCTTGGATCCCTGCTTTGTTCACTTTCATCTAAAGCTATTATTAGATATTGTGAGTCATACCTCTCATTCAAAGCCGTTATTGGATGTCTGGTTTCTTTACCATCCGATGCCTTTCCGGATGTGTGTCTCTTTCTGATATTTTACCAGATCGGGTCTTTATGCACTTTGATCTAAAGTCGTTATTAGATATTGTGATTTATACCTTTCATTCAAAGCCAGTATTGGATGTCCGGTTTCTCTACCATCTGATGCCTATCCGGATGTGTCTCTCCTTCTAATGTTTTTTTCAGATCGAGTCCTTGTTCACATTCATCTAAAGCGGTTATTAGATATTTTGATTTATACCTTTCATTCAAAGCCAGTATTGGATGTCCGGTTTCTCTACCATCTGATGCCTATCCGGATATGTCTCTCCTTCTGATGTTTTTTTCAAATCGAGTACTTGTTCATATTCATCTAAAGCCGTTATTAGATATTGTGATTTATACCTTTCATTCAAAGCCAGTATTGGATGTCCGGTTTCTCTACCATCTGATGCCTATCCAGATGTGTCTCTCCTTCTGATGTTTTTTTAGATAGAGTCCTTGTTCACTTTATCTAAAGCCGTTATTAGATATTGTGATTTATACCTTTCATTCAAAGCCAGTATTGGATGTCCGGTTTCTCTACCATCTGATGCCTATCCGGATGTGTCTCTCCTTCTGATGTTTTTTTTAGATCGAGTCTTTGTTCACCTTTCATCTAAAGCAATTATTAGATATTGTGATTTATACCTTTCATTCAAAACCATTATTGGATATTTGGTCTCCTTTTATCCAATGCCTTCTTGGATTATCCTTGTTTGCTCACCTTCATCTAATACCATTCTCAAATATTGTGATTGTACCTTTCATTCAAAGCCATTATTGGATGACTGGTTTCTTTGCACCCAATGCCTTCTTGGATTACCCTTGTTTGTTCACTTTTATCTAAAGCCATTATTAGATATGGTGATTTGTACCTGTCATTCAAAGCCATTGTTGGATGTCTGGTTTCCTTTGTCGTCTGATGTTTTTTCGGATGTGCCTTTCTCTGTCTTTTCTGGCTTTTCTTGAAGATCCCATTTGAACTCTTCAGTATAAGAAAATCCCAGAAAATCTTTTGTTGACATCTATCCTTTTATTTCAAAGTGATCCGCAGTGGAGATCATGTCTTCTTTCTGGTTCCGTGCCCAGTAAAGAGTGTACTTTTATTTCCCCAGTGTCGTCTGGTCACCTATAAACCTGTCGTCCATCTTCTTGGACTTTTCCCTAGTGGAGAGCACCTCTCTGGCTCCCATCCCCAGTGAGGACCTGTAGGATTTCCTCTTTATTTTTCTATCACCGGTGCATCCTTAGAGTCTTCCCATTGAGTCTCTTTTGTTGATCGATCTGTATCCCTAATGAGTCTTTCTCGTGGATGCTAACCTTATCCTTCCCCAGTAAGCTCACCTGTGGTGGATTGCCCTTCATCTTTGGTGTCTGGTCTGTCTGCACCTTTGCATTTATCATGACATCATATCATCATACTAGAAGTTCATGGCATGTCAGCATGTGCATATCTGTTGTTTGTCCTTAGCATCTGCATTCCATCTAAGGGAAAAATTTTCGGTTTGCTATATTTAAATACCTTTCACCTTGATGTCCCGAGGATTTCCATCCCTCGTGTCATATGGTAAAGCTATTTAAATAGGGGCAACTGTTGTACCCCAAATTTTACCCTTAGATCCTCTGATCATTTTTCATATCATCGTAAGCCGGTCATTGTAGCATTTGCCGTCATTTGGTCCATTAATCATTAATCAGACATTTTTTTATCATTTACTTTTCTGTTTAGTTAAATATTAATTTTTGATTCATTTAGAATTTATTTAAATCCACTTTATCCTATCTTTTTATATAGTATATATTTAAGTTAGTTCAATTTTAAACTTAATTTGATTTTAATTTAGTTTTTTAGTTTAGTTAATTTAAATTAATTTACTTAATTTAGTGTAATATTATTCTCATTTTATTTTAATTATAATTATAGTTTTATTTTCCACTTTTTTTTCTTTAGTTTAATTCATTTTAACTTAACTTAATTTTCAAAGTTTCACATAAAAAAAACAAACAATTACAAAAAAAAAGAATCCATAACTTGTACACAAACCAAGTTCATGTTGAACTAAATCACAGCCAAATACAAGTACAAGCCATGCTGACTTTTTCTCATCAAATCCCAACGTATCACTTTACCACAAAACCTTGAACAAAGCTGCCTACTAAGCCGTTTGCACCAGTCCCTCCAAAATTCAGCTTTACAAAGCCCCTACCACTACACTTTTCTTTTTTGGCAAAATCATAGCCTGTTCTACACAAAAACCCTCCTAATTTCCTGCATAACCACACTTTGGCCTACACAAGCAACATCTCTTTTTGCTGCTACCTTGAGCCAGTTTCCAACCTGTACAAAACCCGTACAAGAATCCGGCGCCCCAAAACTACAAGCCACCCTACACTGCAGAAAATCCATTCCAAAATCTCTGCTATCACCCAAAAATATGCACAGTCGTACCAGAAGACTTGTTGAAGAAGTTTGTTGATTTTGTTTCAAATAAAAAATGGGTGAAGGGAGTGAATAAAGGGAGAGGCTAAAAAAAGAGGGACATTGACTGTGAACTCTGCAACCTGAATAAGAATGGACCAAAACCACAAGAAAAGAGAGAAGATTCACATACACATGGTTTGAGAGTGGCATCAACAACAAATTGAAACAACATCAGCATAACTCCCATTACCCTCCATGAACGTTTTTCCAACCCCTTGCAGCTCATCATTAACTCATTTTTCGCCCTTCACCTTCTGCACTCATATATCTCCTTCCACGCGTTGCCATTCCCTTCATCGCATACATCCGTCTTGCTCCGCTTCCTTTTTCGTCCGACAACAACATCACCACCTTGTTGTAATTCCATTACCACGCATCACAGAGCTCCCTCGATTTTCCCTCCCACAACATAAAACAACTTCACCTTCTTAACTCACATCTCTTCCATTCACTTCAACCTGACTGTTAACTCACAAAACTGACAAATCATAGTAGCTGCAGTTTTGACGTCAAACACGGTAGTTCCCAGTAACTTGTCGTTCAACTCAAACCCGCTACATCACATTATGGCTCACGGACGACACGCAAGATTCAGCAGTAGCTCTCTTTATTCAACATCAACAACGCTTTGATTCGATTGATTTCGACATCAACAACTCGCGTCAACAACTCGCGGCAACAACAACAAAATTCATTTCCGCCGCTCATCACCGATTGAGATTGCACCGTACGACTTTCGTATCTGCCACCGAGTAAGAAGAGGAAAAGCAAGCTGTGGGAACGATCGAAGTAGGAAACAGTGACAGAGAGAAAGCTGCGCGGAATCGAAAGAGAAAGAAATGGAAGAATGGAAAAGTAGGGAAAGGTATTGCCTTTTGTGTTGACCATGTTTATTTTTGTTGTGAGAATTTTTCATACGGCTGTGCATAGTTCTTTAGGGTTTCCTGACCCTTCCTCTTTTGATTGAGGCGAACCGGGTTTGGACCTAACTGGTCCGACCCGTGTCATTAACTCCTCCGACCCGGTTTGCCATATGTAAGTTTTGGGCCAGTAGCTTAGGTTTTAAGCCTCACGTTCTAATCCACCCTTTTTTTTAATTGCAATTAATTTAATTAGTTATTAGGTTTTGGTTTAGCTAGTTCTTAGGTTTTAATTTTAAGTTAATTAATTTTACTTAGAATTTAATTAATTTTTAAGAATTAATTAGTTTTATTGGAAGCTAGTTTAATTTATTTAAGTTTTATTAGAACTAGTTTAGTCAGTTTTTTTTAGTTAGATTTTAGAGTTAGTTTTTAACTTTAATTAGCTTTTTTTTAGAGTTTAGTTAAATAGATTTTAAAATGAACTTATTTAATTTTGTTAGATTTAATTGGCCATTTAATCTTTTAGAATTTGGTTTATTTTTTAATATCATTTAGATTTTAATTTTTAATTTAATCTTGACTATCCATATTTTCATATTTTTAATCTTGTCATTTTACACCTTTTAATTCAATTAATTCCTGATATTCATTTTCAATTTAATTCTTGTCGCATTCACTGTATACATATTACTGTTCACTCTACACTTGACCCGAGGTTTTTCCTCTTTGTCTCTCTGTGCCGTACGCCTCATTCCAAAGGAAAGGACCGTTATGGTTGGCTGTCGCGTCATAGCCTTATCTATCATTCCCTTACCTCGCGCCGCCACGCAATCGAGACTTGCCTTCTCTTTTACCTAGCCTTAGGTTTGGAGTCCCCGCACTCCACGTAGGTGTCTTGCTGTCAGACCCTACTTTCCCGTGAACACTTCATTTCCTTTCAATCCAGCCTTCCTAAGAGATAGCCATTAATCTCTTATAACTCTTAACCTTTCTTTTAACTTTCACAAGAGATAGCCATTAATCTATTCTCCTTCAAGACGGTCTAACCCTTCACAATCCTTTTACAAGAGATAGCCATTAATCTCTTCTCCTAAACAATCAATCCTTACAAGCTTTGCTTTCAAGCTTTTCACCTTGCTTTCCCTTGGAACCTTGACCACAGTCAAGAGTTCTTTTACCCCCGTTGAGGGGAACTACGAATGCTCTGATTCCATTCCTGTCAGGATACGTAGGCACGAGATGCGATGTCTTGGCGAGCATACTTAGTGTATATACCCCTAGGTCTTTACCTTAGCACGTTTTCCTTAGCAAGCAAACTTTAGCATAACACAAGTCTAACAAGAGGTTCTCGTAGAGTACTACGGATACTTAGGGTGCTAATACCTTCCCTTTGTATAACCAACCTCCGAACCTTAGATCTCCCCCCTTTAGGTTTTCTTCGATCTTGAACCTTTCCTTTGGATAAATCAAAGTCGGTTGTAAAAGAAATATGATGCAAGTTAATTAATAGATTGTTATCCGATTTTCACCGCAACAATAATATACCAATAGGGTATAACTATTATCAATATAATATTTATTATAATTAAAATAATTTATTAACCAAAATTTGTTTGTATCCACGATATGTGAGTTACAATCATACAAATTAAGAATGCTTATATTTAATTCAAAAAAGGAAGATTTGTATAATTATATCCATGATAGGTGAGATTACAATCATACAAATTAATAGTGATTACTTAATTTTTCAAAAAAATTCATAAAATAATAAGATTTCTAAGATACTCATAAAACTATTTATTTATTTATTTATTTGAGTATATAACAAGAAATCAACTTATAATAGATAATAATATTGTAAGAAGATTTATCCATATATGCAATTATACAATAAGGCATAAGAGGTTCAAAAAGATAGTCAAATTAAGACCAATCTCAAAGAATTTGACTTGCATCATTTTGTAGAGTATTCAAGTCATTGATAACTAATCAAGCTCTTAGAGTAATATCTCAAAAGACGATTCATAAATAGAGAGAGAAAACGTTCTATCAAAATATAAGACTCTATTTTAATTGGACACAAATATAAACTATAAGAACAATATGATTTAAAATTCACTTAAAATTGTTCAAAAAAATTATTATTATTTGTTGGTGTACAAGGTGAATAATGGATGAAAAGAGAAGAATATATTATAATAGAATGACGGCTACAAAGGATTACAAAATCATCCACTACCACTAGTCTATTTATAAGCTAAAACTAGGGTTACAAAAGCAACAAATAAAATACTAAAATACCCTCTAACAAACTTAATGACTAAGTTTGTGAATATAAATTAAAATATAAATTATTATTTCTAATACCATCCCTTAATTTATATTTCCTCAAAACTAACAACACCAATTCCATCCCTTAAGCGAAGAAATTGATCAGTCTTGATAGCCTTCGTCAGAACATCTGCCAACTGTTTCTGGGTGCTACAGTGCACAACTTCTAACACTCCATTCTGAACCTGATTTCTCAGAAAGTGATACTTGGTCTCAATATGCTTGCTTCTCCCATGCAACACTGGGTTTCTGGCAAGATTGATTGCAGACTTGTTATCAATCATCAGCTTCAGAGGCTTGTTTACTGTTAGCAGCTATTGCAATCACCAATCTGATTGTTTCATGTCTTGCTACAGGTGCAAACACTTCAGAATAATCCAGCCCAGGTTTCTGCAGAAATCCTCTTGCTACTAACCTCACTTTATGTTTGCCAATTGATCCATCTGGCTTTAACTTCTGCTTGAAAACCCATATGACGCTGATGGTTTTCTTGTCCTTTGGAAGTTCTGTTAGCTTCCAAGTCTTGTTTCTCTCTATGGCATCAAGTTCTTCTTTCATGGCCTTCAGCCAGATCTTCTGCTTGAGAGCCTCTTCCGTACTTACGGGTTCAGAGTCTACTAACATGGCACACTGAATAATTTCTCCTTCAGAATCTACTTCAGTGTCTTGTAACATGTCAAACTCTTCGAATCTTCTCGGAATGTTTCTGATTCTCTGTGGCCTCTGACCTCGTTCAGAATCTTCTTCAGATGCTTGAACCCCAGAAGTTTCTCCTTCAGAAGTTTCTCCTTCAGAAGCTCTTGCTTCAGAAGGTTTACTTCCTCCAGAACCTTGACCATCTTCAGAATCTGGCATATTCCCAAAGTCTGAATCACCACCAGAATCTGGATCATCATCAGAATCTGGATCATCAGAGTCACCTTCATCTTATGAGTCTCCTTCAGAGTCAGAATCACCATCAGTTTCAGAAACTCTTATTTCTGACCTTCCTTCAGAAGTTCTCACATCATAATCAGATTGAGACTTGTCCCAATTCCAAACTACTGATTCCTTCACAATAACGTCTATGCTGAATTCAAATTTATTAGTTTCTAGACAATAAAGCTTGTACGCACCTGTACTGTGGTACCCCACCAGTAACATTACTTTGCTTCTATCATCCAGCTTCTGTCTTCTGGCTTCTGGAACATGTTTGTAACAAACAGAACCAAACACCTTCAGATGACTAACACTTTGCTTTTCTCCAATCCACTTCTGAATGGGAACTATTTCCTTCAACTTCTTCGTTGGACATCTGTTGAGCACGTATGCTGCGGTGGCAACAGCTTCTCCCCACAAGTTGTGAGGAAGCTTCTTCTCCTTCAGCATGCTTCTCGTCATATCAAGCAAAACACGATTTCTTCTTTCAGCAAGACCATTGTGTTGAGGAGTATAAGGAGCAGTAACCTCATGCTCAATTCCATTCTCCTCACAGAACTTCTGAAACTCTTTGGAGTTATACTCACCCCCACCATCGGTTCTGATAATCTTCAGAGTCTGACCACTCTGATTCTGAGCCTTCATTCGGAACTTCTTGAATTCAGCAAACACCTCGTGTTTGAACTTAATAAGGGATACCCATGTCATTCTTGTGAATTCATCAACAAATGACACGAAGTATTTATTCCCTCCTATCGATGCTACTGGAAATGGACCACACACAACAGAATGCACTACTCCCAAGGCATGTTTTGCTCTTGGAGCAACTTCTGACGCAAATGGAAATCTTGGTTGCTTTCCTTCCATGCACACTTTGCATGACTTCTCAGACTTCTTAATTGTAGGAATTCCATGTACCAGCTTCTTCGAATTCAGATGTTCTAAGCTTCTGAAATTCAGATGACCAAATCTTTTGTGCCACACTCACTTTCCTCCACAACACTTGTTGCACTGAGGCATTCAGAGTCAGAAGTTCTGACATTCACCTTGAATGTTCTTTTCCTTCCCTGTTCTGACTCCATAATCAGCTTCTGATTACAGTCATACAGCTTCAGAAGATTGTCCTTCATGGTAACTAAAAAACCTTTCTCAATTAATTGTCCCACGCTCATCAGATTGCCTTTTATGCCAGGTACATACCACACTTTCTGAATCAATGTTGTTTTCCCATTGTTCAGAACAACTCTGATATTTCCCATACATTCAGCGTTAAGATATTTGTCATCAGCACATCTGATCTTTGTCCTCTTTTCAGAATCAAAATCAACCAGCCATTTCTTATTTCCAGTAAGATGATTTGAGCAGCCAGTGTCCATATACCACCAGTCTGTCAAATTCGTATCATCAGATTCAGAAGCCATCAGTAGCATAGATTCATCATCAGAACTTCTGGCTATATTTGCTTCTTCTGACTTCCTTTCTTTGTTTGACCAACAATCTCTAGCAAAATGATCAAACTTCTTGCAACAGTAACATTGGATCTTCTTCTTGTCATACTTCTCTTTTCCCTTATGAGCATTCTTTTGCCTATCAGAAGTTGAGGTTTCTGACTTCTGACCACCATCAGATCTTCTCCTGGCTTCTGACCAAGACTGCTTCTGATGCTTCTTATCAGAAACTGCTTTCAGAGCCTGCTGCTCTACTTCCCTTTCAGGAGTTCTCTCAGTCAGACGCAACTCTTGCGCTTCTAGACTGCTTTGCAGCTCTTCAATTCTCATGGTGCTCAGATCTTTAGAATGTTCTATTGCTACCACAATGTAATCAAACTGAGGATTAAGGGATCTCAATACCTTCTCAATGATTACTTGTTCAGAAAGAGTTTCTCCACACGCCTTCATCTCATTAGTGATCAGAATCACTCTAGAGATGTACTCAGAAACTTTCTCATTGTTCTTCATGTTGAGATTCTCATACTGCTTACGTAGAGACTGAAGCTTCACCTTCTTCACTGATGCGTCACCACCGTAACATCTGACCAGTGTGTCCCACGCAGCCTTTGTCGTCGTTGAATCTGCAATCTTCTCAAACACATTTGCATCCACACACTGATGGATGTAAAACAATGCTTTCTGATCTTTCTTCCTTGTATCCTTCTGCGCGTTCCTCTGTTCCTCCGTTGCAACTGCTGCTACCGAAACATAACCTTCAGTGACAAGATCCAGAACATCTTGAGCACCGAACAGTACACGCATCTGAATCATCCAACGAGTCCAGTTTTTGCCATCAAATACTGGAAGCTTGGTATGCCGCCGTTTCCGTTCATCTTCAACCTTGTACAGTACACTCATATCTCACCACACAGTGTTTCCCAACCCACAGAATCAGAAATTCTGATTCTGATCAGATTTTTGTTCAAGATTCAACACGAATCCAAGAACCAAAAATCAATCACACAAAGCCTCACGTTTCACTCGTGTTTCCCGTGTTTCCCCGTGGATCCGAACCAGAGCTCTAGATACCAATTGTTAGTGTACAAGGTGAATAATGGATGAAAAGAGAAGAATATATTATAATAGAATGACGACTACAAAGGATTACAAAATCACCCACTACCACTAGTCTATTTATAAGCTAAAACTAGGGTTACAAAAGCAATAAATAAAATACTAAAATACCTTCTAACAAACTTAATGACTAAGTTTGTGAATATAAATTAAAATATAAATTATTATTTCTAATATTATTTTACAAGTAAGCATGAATTTACATAATAGCGGCAAGATGACAATATATAATATTTGGTAAAAAGATCTATTAAATTAAGAATATATCATCGCAAATTTGTGTGCAATTTTCAAATTAACTAATACCAAATATATAAAGCACTCAAATAATTTTAGAACTAAGCGTACACAAAATAGGTGAAATTGTGACTCTATTCCATTAATCGAATCTCAATTTGATTTGATTTAAAATAAAATCAATAAATCCTTAATGGAATTTTAGGATGAGTTAGGGTCGGCCCTGTGCAAGAGCAACAAGCTCTACCGCACAGACCCCAAATAGTAGAGGGCCCCAAATTTTAGAAGTTGTAATTTTTTTTTCATTAATATTAATAAACAAAAAAAATATTATAATAAAAATTCAATAAAATAAAAAAATATTATGATAAAAACTCAATACATAAAAAAAAGATGGATGGGTCAGTCAAAATAATTATAATTAAATTAATTTTTAATTAATATATAACTTTATTTTTATACGTTATTTTTAATTATTTTAATTGTATATTTTAAAATAAAATTGGGCCCATTTTTTAAAATTAGAACGGGATCTTCAGATTTATTGCGCCGGCCCTGGGATGAGTGAAAGTAATAAAGAATAAGTAATCTCCACAAGAATTTGGACAATTATCATAGAGTATAATATTTAATTTTTAATCATTTGTGTCAAAATAATTAAATAACTATAATACTATAAGATTATAATATTAAATAGTTTTTTCCAAAATAAATTAAATTAAATCATTTTAAAGACTTCCTCAAATTCTCATAATTTTCTCCTTTTTTTTCCACGATAAACAGATCAGTTAGATCTTTAAATTGACCCTTTCATTTTAACACTTTATCCAATAATTCACTTAAATTTCAAAGTATGAAACCACAAAAAAAAAAGAAAAAAAAAAGAGGTTGAATCGAAAAACCACATCTTGATAAACCCATAAACATTAATATCAAAGCATTCACATATACAGTTAAATTAAAAGACACAACAATCCATGCCTTTAAAATTAATTCCATTAGGAAAGGAAACAAGGTATATGATCCGTTGAATATCATGACAAATTAAAATCAATGATCGAATGACAATATTGATAAATAGCCATAACATATATTTAATCAGACTCTGATACCAATTTATAGATTTAATATAATTGATAAATATATATTATATTATATTATTATATCAAAAAAATCAAATATTATACGGACGGTGTACCTTGTAAGATTAGAGAAGTTGTCGACACTAAGAGTGAGTATGAGAGGATTACTACACACATTTCCGTTTAGGGTTTTCAATGTATGTTAATTGTCTAGTGAAACCACATTTAAATAGCTAAATGGCTGAGGGAAGGGACCTCTCATTGGGCTTAACTGAATGGTCCAACCCATCACGGTCCATTCAGGCACAAAAACCAATCAAATAATTTATTAATAATTAGTGTTTAATAACAATTAACCATACTATAGTTAATTAATAATTAATTATGTCAATCCATATTTGATTAGTTAAATAATTAATCTAACAACGCCTTTTACTCGTCTTCTTTGCTAGGTATATCTCGCATTTTTTCTCTAATTTCTTAAATCTTATGTTCTTTCTTTTTCATCTTCTCATTTTTATACTATATTTTCTCTTCTAATTTCGTTTTTATCACGCCTCTTCTTCTCGAATCCATCATTTCTTCTGTTTTTTCTTTTTCATCTTTTCTAATCTCTTCTCTACTCTGTTTTTTCCATTTCATTATAATTTTTTTAATATTTTTATGCTATTTTTTATATTTTTATTTAATTTTTGTCTAATATTTTTTTTTTTGTATATTAAATAGGAAGTTGTTGTTCAAATATGATGTGTTTTGTTGTAATTTGTTAATGTATGAATAACTAATCATAAGGTTATGTTGTGTATGTATGACTCAATAAAAATCTTATAAAAAACCGAACAAATTGAACCAATCCAATTCGCATTGGTTCTATTTTATTTCTAAAAAACAATTGAACCAAATCGAATCGTACATTTTCTTCTTTTGCGTTCCAGATGATTTTTGGCGTTAAAATCGTTTAAATTATACCACAAACACTCTTATTTTTTCTAATAATTTATATAAAATAGTTAACTGAATTAATTATTGCGGGACGGAATAAACAATAACTATTGTTCTATTGGCATACGGTTATTTCCCTTTTGCTATATTCAATAATTCTTCTAATAAAACAATGTACTATCTAGTATCATCTGACAAATTTTGTCTATGTGGAACAAAATGCTGTTTGGCAATAGTTTAAAGCATTGCTTTCCAGGACCACACTCATGTTCATATTATTTTCTGACAATTTTTGTTTGAAATTGCCTGTATACAAAATTTTGTCTCTGAATATTTTCTGGATTCATCTAAAGCTTGAAGTTTGATTAAACATTCCCATTGTTAATGATTTATAATAATGACTTAGGATTAATGTTAAAAAATGTAACTATCATTCGTCTTTTAATATTTCTTCAAAATTTTCTTCAAAAACTATTAGTTAAAGATGATTATTTCGTTGATCCCAAATTATAAGACCTTTTAAGTCTTTCAAATAAATTAAGAAATATAATTAATATTACATGAAGAAGAGAATTTATGTTTGATTTTATAATATTGTCATTTATTTATTGCACAAAATTTAAGAATTAGAAGAAGAAATAATAATAAATGATAAATGGTATATTGAAAAAATTATCATTAATGTTATATTGGAATAATTGGAATGGTAAGGTGATTTATAATTTGCGACAACTATTTTTTTTAAATGACTTGTAATTTGGGATAGAGGAAATAATGCTTAAAAATATATTGTTGTGAAAAGTTTATTGATTTAAAGAAACTATATAATATTTTCAACAAAGATTACTGAGGAATAATAGTATAACTACATTGTGACGCGCGCAATATGCGGATGCAAATTAATTTTAATTTATTTTATGTTGAGTTTTAATTATTTTAAATATTTTTGACAACTATATTCAATACATTTTTTATTATAGTAATTTATTATGAATTTCTTTTTACAAACACAATCAATTTTTTTTTGAACAACGATAGGAATTAATCACAAATAAAAGGAATGTATATGCTTCTAAGTTGCGAGTTATATATAAGATTTAGTTTTGAAAATTTAAATAACTATTAAAGATATGATCAATGGTTTATATGAAAATTTTAACAATATGAAAATAATGGATAACAACGCGATGCATATTAAAAAATTAGTTTTAATTTATTCTGTGATGAGTTTTAATTAGTTAATGATTTTTTTACAACCATAGTCAATGTTTTCTTTTGAATGACTATAGAAATTAATTTCAAATATAAAAGAATACATATGCTTATAAGTTAAGAATAACATATAAATATTAGTTTTATAAATTTAAATAACTATTAAAGATATAATTAATTATTTATTTTTATTTGATTTTGATCGTGAAGGCTGGATCAGATCCTGTTGAAGTGGGCCACCAAGAACGTCTGAGATGCTGGGCGTATGGAGAGGAGGAGGGGGTGTACCTGTAAGGCACTCCGACGCTCAAGTAAGAAAGGGTCAGAGAAAGGGGGCAAGTACAAAGTATTAGTTCGTAGGGTGAATATTGGATACCTAACCCTCTCAAGCGAGAGGGTTTATATAGAGCCCCCAGCGCGTGACCAACGGTCCTATTTTCGGGGCGAAATAATCGTTTTCCCGAAGAATAGGTAACTGCCCAAACTAGCCGTTATATCGGGCAGGGTGTCCGAAACTAGCCGTTATGTCGGGCATAAGCGTAGTTTCGGGCACATGCCCTCATCTGTTCGGGGAGTGGAGAAGCCGTGCGTGACGGGCAGCATTTCCGGGGAGGAGCGATGCAGTCCGTGCCTGGTTGGAGGGGCAGAAAGGTAACTTTTGCCCGTTTGTGGATTTGACTTAGGCAATTGGGCCATTCTAGAGCATAAGTGGATTGGGCCATGCCTGGCCATTGGTCCAGTTCAGAACAGAAGCCCCCCAAGTCGTTGCTCCCGAGCATGGGAGCGATGACTTAAGGACATCTCGTTGCTCCGGAGAGCTAGCGTGAAGTCGTCGTTTGGTGATGGGGAAGGGTCTCGTGGTGCCCGCGATCCATGGTGTCTGTGGCATTCATGACCGTGACCGTGTTGCCCGTCGTGCGGGGAGACTAACGGTTAGTCAGAATTGGAAATGTTAGGGCGCCACATGTGCCTAGAGCTCCGTGTAGCAGTTGCTAGGCAATGATGGCTAGTTAATAGCCATCATGACCTACGAGCGCGTGTCACCGCACGTGCCCCTCTGTATAAAAGGGGGAAACTCGTTCCATTTTGAACTTTTCGCTCTGATTTCTCTTCGTCTTCTTCAGAATTCCTGCCCGTCACCGTCGTCTGCTATTCCGGCCACCGCATCAACTTTTGGGGAACCGTTTTTCATCTTCTAAATCAAGTTTGCTTATTCTGTGCTCTTTTACCCATTTGACGGTTGTTTGTAGTCTTGCATGCGGTTAGGTTTAGGTTTAGAAGATGAAGTATATTAGTTTCCGGTGATTGTTGGTGGTGGACGGTGGTCGTGCCATTTTCTGCCGCCGATGAGGCCGCTAGGTTTTAGGATATTCTGGTGAATCGGGCGGTTTCCGGCGTCATTGCGATGATGATGCCTGCGCAACCGCCGTGATTGTTCAGATTCAGAAGCAGCGACGAAGTTTTCAGCGAGTTTTCCCAGTTTTCGGTGAAGCTTTGCAGTTTCCGGCGGAGCTTCAAACGGAAATCGGGAAGTGGCTCGAGGAAGTTCCTTGTATGGAAGCGGCTTGCTCCGGGCATTTCCTCGTGGGAGACTCTTAGTGTTTCTGAGTTTTTCTTTTGATGTTAGGGCTTAGGCCAGGGACGTTGTCCTCAGCCCTTTGCGCGCCCTTTCACTTGACTAGCGGTGGAAGGGTGGATTTGATCTATTGTCGAATTCACTTTTTTCTCTGTTTTTCAGGTGATCGATATGGCGACGGGGCCAGATGGAGAAATTATCCTGGACTCGTCTGAGGAAGAGGCGAGTTCCTCGGACAGCAGTAGTTCGAGGGCTTCAAGTATCCCCAACGAGGTCGGGGAAGAAGAGGAAATGGAAGATATGGAAGAGGATGTCGTCGAGGATTCCGCGGAGGAGTGGGAGGTGGCTGAACCAGCCGAGCATGGGTCCACCTTCGCCACGTACTTGGGGGATGTTTTAACGGAAGTCGGACCAGAGGGGGAGTTGAAGGTACACTTTCCCTCTGAGGATGATCGGGTCTGCACGGATTTTGTGGATCGCTTCACTATGTACGAATATTCCTTCAAAGAGCTGGGATTGAGATTGTCGTTCACTAATTTTCAGCAATCAGTGTTTGTGCACTTGAAGTTGGCCCCTGTAATACCCCGTATTTTTATTACACCGAATAATATTACATTGTGATTAACTGAGTCCGGTTGCTCTGAGAAATTATTTGATAAAATAATTAGAGTAACTTCGGTACTTAGAATTGATCCAATAGATATTATTTGTCTCGGAGACATTTATTTAATTTTGGACTTAAGAGACTTTTTGGACATTTAGTAGTATTATTTCTAATACTAACTTTACTATGTGAATCCTTTTCCTCTCACTTTCCAAACAAAAGAAAAAGATAGAAAGAAAGGAAGAATAAAGGAAAGGAAGGAGAGAAAAAGAGGAGAAGAGGAAATTTGAAGAAAAGCTCAAAAACCATCAAGATCATCATCCAATCTTCATCCAAACTTCTCAATCATCTTCCTCTTGCTCATTTTGAAGGTGGGTTCTAGTTAGTACCATTGTTAGAGAGCTCTAGAGAGTTTTTGGATTTAGGTTAGATTATGAAAATATGGAATTTTATGGTTGAATCTTGTTATAAATGTTGTTGAATGCTTGTTATTATGTCTATACTGAGTTTAGATCATGTGGGTATTATTGGGTTATGTTTTGATGGAGAAAAATGTGGATTTGATGGAGTTACAGCAGCTGGGAGAGGTTCTGGTTCGCAGGGTTCGCCTAGCGAACCTGGGGCGAAGCCCAGCGAACAGCAATCGAGGGTTCGCCTAGCGAACCCGAACGTTCGCCTAGCGAAGGTTCGCCAGACATTCGCCTAGCGAACTTAGTGTGTTTTGAATATGAGAACTTACTGCCTAGGTGCTCGCTGGAACGTTCGCCTAGCGAAGGTTCGCCAGACGTTCGCCTAGCGAACTTATGGTGTTTTGGGTCTGGGAGTTTCTGTTTAATTACTCGCCAGCTTGCTCGCGAAGCGAAGGGCGAGGCGAAGGTTCGCCAGGGCGTTCGCGAAGCGAACTCTATGTCTGTTTTGTTCTGTTTGTTCATTCACCAGAGGCTTCGCCTAGCGAAGGCGGAAGCGAACGCTCGCTGGGAGGTTCGCCTAGCGAACATGTCAGTTTGTGCAGTTTTGTTTCCTTCGTAACTTTTGATCCGTAACTCGGATCGGGGCGTTCTTGGTACCGTTAGAAAGCCATGACGACCCTCTACCCAATAAAAAGTGGAAATTGGGAGTATACTGTAGGACAAATTATTTAGAGGCAAATGAATGAAAGTCTTGATATATGATATGTTGTTATGTGATTCTATTATGCAATTGACTTATGTTTTACCTATTTTCTCTTGTTGTTAAGCATGTTTGAGAATGTATGCATGTCAAAATATGAAATAGTAAGAGTGAGGAAAACCCCTTTTGAACTATAGGAAACTTTAGAAGTTGGAAACACTAGTATGGAACATGAGGTTAACTTTATGGATTGAAGGACAAGAAAGGCCTTGAGGCCTTATGGCCGAGGCAATTGTCGTATACATTGTTTTGTGTGGTATTTATCATGTAATCGTAACCATTTTATTTTGAATTGCCCTTGGAAGGCCTTCATGAGTCTCGAGCTCCTCTGAAGTGCAGGCAGGTTTTACTTGGTAGGTTTGATGCCCTACGTGTAGTACAATTGGAAGCCCGTGCATGGGTACGAGACTTGTGATGGTTAACAGGCCATGAGAAGTGACGGTTCACGGTTAACAGGCCGGTGATCCCGAATCCAATTGTATACCAAGTAACTACAAGGATCTATGACTCGGGTCGCCTTCTAGACGTAAAAGCGGACGGGAAGATGAGATGCCTTGGTACCGGTTATCGATTAATGATGTGATGAGTTAGTGAACTCATGTCATGTTTCCATATAGGGTGAAATTATCAAGTGTGAACTCAAGAGTCCTTCCCTTCCCCGGACTTGAGTTAGGATTGTTAGAACCATAAATAATCCGAGAGAACCCATAAGATAGGGAACTCACTGAGATTTGATGTATCTCACCCCACTGTTGTTGTTTACATCACAGGTCCTGCAGGTTCGGCGACGGGTAAGGATAAAGTGGTTTGACTTTTCCTTCCGGTTCGTAGATTTTGAGATGGCATGGCTTCCGCTATGACGCTTTATTTTGAGATCATTGCATTGATCTAGTTCTTAGTTTTTATCATGTTGGAACATCTTGTATATGTAATGCCTTAGATTTTAGTGTTATGTATTAGAGGCATTTATGTGTATAATGTGTTAACTAAGACTTATTGTATTTCAATACCAAATACTTGGATTCATATATATAATTTATGCTTTGATGTATGGATTTTATATGTGGGTGTTACAGCCCCCACGCAGCTGCACCCGAACTCATTGGTCTTCATACGGGCGTTTGAGCTGACCTGTGATTTCTTGAAGATCGGGGCTACTCTTCCCTTGTTCTTCACAGTCTTCAACCTTCAACGGCAGCTGTCGGGGAGGAAGTACGAATGGGTCTCGCTGAAGCAGCCATGTAAGCTGTTCAAGCCTTTCTCTGAATCGATACAGACGTTTAAGGAGAGGAACTACATCATTGAGCCTGTATCGGAAGCTGCCCAGGACAGCACTTATCTCTGGGAGATCGAGGTCGACGAGGAGGGAAACGAGTTGCGCGACGAGGCTGGGAAGTTTATCGGGGAGAGAGTGTACAAGTTCCCCATCCACTAGGGACCTGGCCATTTCACCAAGAAGCCCAGCGATTACGTTCTTCAGCTACACAAGTTAGACGGACATGATGCCGTTGCGTATGAGACGCTGGTGAAGTATGTTAACTCCTTCCTGCTCGCTCAATGCTGGACGAAGAAGGGTGAACTAATCTTCGAGGAGGATGGTAGTCAGAGGGCTGAATACCGCTTTATTAATACCAAGGCACTCTAGGAGTGCAAGACTCCTGCGGAAGCCCAGAAGTTGCTCAGTAGTCTTAGTTATTTTAATTTTCCCGAACTATTATCTTTTATCGTATCTAACATGCTCGTATTCTATTTGTGCAGGTGAGATGCCTCAGGCTCATGAGAGGGTGGTGAAGAATGCTCTTGCGAGGAACAAGGTCGAAACGGCTCCTCCGAAGTCTCAATTTGCCAATGCGCGTGCTCCCACTCCTGCTCAGTCTGCTGCGAGGACCTCTTCTCCCACTTCTGCTCCCCGGGGATTTCCCATGCCTTTGACCTCGCGAACCAAGCGGCCGAGGGCCAATGAAGTCGTGAAGGGAGGTTCGAGCTTCCTCCTTGCATACTTGATAAAAGATACTTTGAGGGAAACTCCCTGATCATGCCACAGGCAGAATCTCTTCGGCTGGAAAGCATGGACAGTCTGAGCAAGAGGGCGTTGGTGGCCCAAGATACTTCTGCACTGGTCAGAGTTCTGGAAATAGAGGTCATATACGCTGAAGGGGACTCTGTTACTGAGTCTGAGCTCAAGGCTGCTCGGGCTACCGTGGCATCTCTCACGGAGGAGGTGAAGAGTGCTGACGATGCCCGAAAGAAGGCCGACGAGGAGGTGGCCAGGCTGAAGAAGGAGAATTTTGTGCTGGCGGCGAAGAAGAAGGCGGGTGAGGAACTGGTCCAGCAGCTGAGGGAGGTCAATGCCCCGAGCGAAGATGAACCTGAGGATGTGAAGGAACTGAAGACAAGGTCCGAGCTAGTTGCCCGTATGTTGGCAGCCGAGGATGATAATATCGTCATTGCGGGCGAATCCTTCAAGAATGTCGTGTCTCAACTGCGGGTGGTGAACCCCGGACTTGACATTTCTACTGAGGGTACTCATTATCTGGCGCATGTTGAAGATGGCCGGATCGCTATGCCTGACGTCCTTCTTGAAGAGAATGTCGAGGATCAGCCCGCGGAGAACCAGGAGCCTCAGCCCGAGCCTGCCGACCAGATGGATGAGTGAGGGGTTTTCCTTTTGTTGTTGTAATTTGTCCGGCCTGCGGGTCGCGTATTTGATTTAACCTATTTTGGGGGCATGGCCCCCTATCTATGTAATCCAGTACAATGATGGTCCTAGTGGCCATTTATCATACTTAAATTATGTGTCCGGTCCTGGTTGCCGGTTCTGTTATTTGTATGGTTTTTCTTGCTTTTATTTTCTGCTAAGTGTTGTACTCATGCTTGTTGTGAATGTATGTCTGCCCGTGATAAGGAGTATTTGACTTATGTGAAGTTTCAGGGGATTTCTCGTTGTAGATGTGTTCGGCAGTGAGGGGGACATGTCGAACGGCCGGGAAATATCCTGGCGGGGGTGCGGAGCTCAGGTCATGTTTGAGGCTTGAGTTCGCGGCGTGAACGTCCCATCGCGAGTTGGGGTTCTTCCAGTCATGGTACTTTGACGACGGCGATGCTCGATTGAGGACCGCTGTCGAGCAGATACTCGGCCCGTTACTGAGCGGGGTTCTGCTTTATTGGTATGCGACGCTTGTACCTAGGCGTGCATAGTGGTCGGTAGTTGACATCCATCGTCATGATGGGTCGAACCGAGAATTAGGGCCTTATCTATAGTATTGTTTTAGCTTTTCGGCATTCATGGTCGATAAAGTTCTTCCCCGTTGAGATGTTCTAGGTAATAGGCCCCATTTTCCATTTTTGCTCGGACACGATAGGGTCCTTCCCAGTTGGCGGCTAGTTTGCACTCGCGAGAGTCTTTGTGGTTTCTCCTTAGAACAAGGCTTCCCACGTCGAACTCTCGTCGTATCACCTTGGCGTTGTGCCTGATGGTAATTTTTTGTTTTAAAGAGGCTTCACGAAGGGCTGCCCCAGTTCGGATTTCCTCGACGAGGTTGAGTTCTTCTCCTAATGATTCGTCGTTCATATCCTCGTCTAGGGGCAACTCTGTCCACCTGGAGGGTACGTGAACTTCGACGGGGATTACGGCCTCGGTCCCGTATGCTAGACGAAAAGGTGTTTCCCCGGTTGTAGAGTGTGGAGTTGTGCGGTATGCCCATAAGACACTATGTAGTTCCTCGATCCAGGCCTTCTTTGTTTTGTCGAGCCTTCGTTTGAGGCCTCGAAGGATGACCCGATTAGCTGCTTCAGCCTGCCCGTTTGTTTGAGGGTACTCGACGGACGCGAAGTGTTGCTTCGTGCCTAGTTGGGAAACGAAGTCTTGGAACTTCCTGTCTGTGAATTGTGTCCCATTGTCCGTTACTATCGCTTAGGGGATGCTGAAATGTGCGAGGATGTTTCGTTTATAGAAACGAAGTATATTGAGGGCAGTTATTTTGGCTAGGGCCTCCGCTTCTATCCATTTTGTGAAGTAGTCTACGCCCACTATTAGGTATTTATTCTAATTTGATCCTACTACGAAAGGTCCTAGGATATCTAGGCCCCACCAGGCAAATGGCCACGGGGAGGACATAGCCTTGAGCTCGTTAGGTGGAGCCAGGTTCATGTCCACGTGCCGTTGGCATTTATCGCATTTCTTCACGGGTTCTTTAGCGTCGCGCTGCATGGTCGGCCAGTAATATCCTGCTCGGAGGGCCTTTCGGGCAAGGGACCTTCCATAGAGATGTTGGCCATTGATTCCTTCGTGGATTTCGCGTAAGATGTGTGCGACGATTTCTTCCTCGACACACTTGAGCAGCGGGATGGAGAATCCTCGCCTGTAGAGTTTATCTTCGACTAGGACGTAGGAGCAAGCTCTTCTCCTAACTACGTTGGCCTCTTTTGGGTCGGACGGAAGTTCGTCTATAGCGAGATAGTTGTAGACAGGGGTCATCCAGTAGTGGTTGTCGTCGATCACCTGTACGTCGAGGGTCGAGGAGGCCCTCTCGATACTAGGTCGAGGAAGTACCTCATGTATGACAGACTTGTTTCCGCCTTTCTTCTTTGTACTGGCTAGTTTGGATAAAACATCTGCTCGGACATTGTGTTCGCGGGGAACATGTTTCACTTCCACCGTTGCGAACTTCGCCATTTCCTTTTTTACCAGGGCTAAGTATTCGGTTAGGTTGTCGTTTTTGGATTGATATTCTCCTCGGACCTGAAGGGCCACGAGTTGTGAATCCGTGCAAATGACGACTTCTTCTGCACCTAGGTCCTCGGCTAAACATAATCCAGCGAGGAAGGCTTCGTACTCAGCCTGGTTGTTAGAGGTTGGGAAGGACAGGGTGAGCGACACTTCAACGATGATTCCTTCGTTGCTTTCAAGTATGATGCCCGCGCCGCTTCCTGCCGAGCTGGAGGCACCATCCACGAAAATGGTCCATTTGCGCACTTCGCTCGCGAGGGAGTCTGTGAATGTCATTTCTGCGACGAAGTCGGCCAGAGCCTGGGCCTTGAGGGCTTTCCTACTTTCGTATTGGATGTCAAATTTGGATTGTTCAAGTGACCATTTGAGCATTCGACCGGCCATATCTGGTCGTCCCAGCAGTTGCTTTATGGGTTGATCTGTTTGAACCACGATCGTGTGTACTAGGAAGTAGTGTCTTAATCTTCTGGCTGCATTGATGAGGGCCAAAGCCACTTTCTCTATCTGTTGGTACCTTAACTCTGGTCCTTGCAGTGCTTTGCTCATGAAATATATGGGCTTCTGCCCGTCAGGTGTCTCGCGGATGAGAGCGGCGCTCACTGCTTCATTTGCTACGGTGAGGTATAGGTACAAAGTTTCGCCATTGTCTGGGCGAGAGAGGACCGGTGGCTCTGAGAGCGCCCGTTTTAGATGGAGAAGAGCCTTGTCGCATTCCTCGGTCCATTCGAACGCTGCCTCCTTGCGGAGGAGTTTGAAAAATGGTAAGGCTTGCTGGGCAGATTTGGCCACGAAACGAGATAGTGACGCGAGCATCCCGTTGAGGGACTGGATGAATTTATTTGACTTGGGTGTTGGAAACTCAGAGAATGCTCGAAACTTATCGGGATTGGCTTCGATTCCTCGTTCCGTTAAGTAGAAGCCGAGGAACTTGCCTGCCCGGACACCGAACATGCACTTCTCCGGGTTGAAACACATTTTGCATTTTCTGGCCTGTTCGAAGACCTTCCTTAAATGGGCAGTGTGATCGGTTTCCTCGTTGGATTTTACGATCATGTCGTCCATATAAACTTCGAGCATGTCGCCTATCTCTCCCCGGAAGACCTTGTTCATCATTCTTTGATAGGTCGCTCCGGCGTTCTTTAGGCCGAAGGGCATGACGTTGTAGTAATAGTTGCCCGATTCGGTTATGAAGGCCATGTATGTTTTGTCGGCCTTCTCCATTGGAATTTGATTATAGCCTGAGTAGGTGTCCATGAACGATAAAAGTTTAAAACCGGCAGAATTATCAACAAGTTTATCAATATTGGGGAGGGGATAGGCATCCTTCAGGCATGCCTTATTAAGATCGGTGTAATCAATGCACATTCTCCATTTGCCATTAGATTTCTTTACAAGTACAACGTTGGACAGCCAAGTGGTGTACTTGGCCTCCGAGATAAATTTGGCCTCGAGAAGGTCCCTTACAGCTTTTTCTGTAGCCTCCGTTTTCTCCGAAGACTGATTTCTCCTACGTTGTGCTATGGCCTTGACGACTGGGTCAATTGTCAGTTGGTGGCAAGCGATGGACGGGTCCAAGTCGGGCATCTCGGCGGCGCTCCAGGCGAAGCATCGCGAGGAAGCAGGTCAAAGCATGCCGTCTGTGGGAAACATTGTTCTCCCCATCTTTCTTTCCCTGAAAACCGAAGATCAAAGCAAATTTCAAGATCATCATCATGGCCTCTCAACATCACGCCAAAGGTGCTCTCCAAACCGCTGTCTTCCCCGTCAACAAGACTAACGTTGACGGTCCATCATCTCTTCTCTGAGATGCCCGTTTTCTTAGGGATGGGGCCACAGCGTCTCCTTCCCCTACCCCTGCTAACCGCAACAACGACCAGCCTTCGCTGGACATCCAGCCTATTCCTGTTCCGCCCAACGCCGACCCGGCCGTGGCAGCCCTTTTGGAGGCGATCAACAAAACCAACACCCTGATCCTATAGCAGAACGAAAGGACCGGGGAATTAGAAGAGTCCAACCCTCCAAGATCCCCTCCTCCGAGGAGGAATCAACGACGATCTAGGAGCCCGCAACCCCAGAGAGATATCGACCGAAGACTGCCCCAAGAACCTGACCCTCGCGCCGTCCAGAAGCGTGACCAGGTTTCCCCGCGTAACCAACAATCTCCTGGCCACAAGAGGACCCAAAGGAACGAGCAGTCACCCCCAGTCAAGTCTAAAGGTCGGGCCCGATCACCTTCTCCCTGAAGGAATCGCTCACCTTCTCCCCGAAGGAACCGCCGCCGCGAGCGTACCCTTCGGTTCCCGTCATTCACCAATTCCAGTAGCGACGATGAGCCTCGCGGCCCATTGTCCCAGGAAATCTTGGCTACCCGTCTCCCTAAGGGCCTGGAGAAGCCCCCGTCACTGGGCACGTACGATGGGACTACTGACCCTGACGAGCACATCGAGAACATCGATGCGCTATTGGACTACCGTTGCGTACGGGGCGCCATCAAGTGCCAGCTATTTCCGACCACGCTCTAAAAAAGGGCGATGACGTGGTACAAGCAGCCGCCCGAAGAGTCCATTACCTCATGGAGGCAACTGGACAGAATGTTCTCACGGCATTTCACAGCTTCTCGCTGTCACCCCAAGACTGAGGCCTCCCTTGGAGCCATAATCCAAGGAAAGGACGAACCTCTCTGCGCGTATATCGAGAGGTTCAACAAAGAAGCAGTACAGGTCCCTACAACGGACGAGATGAAAAAGTTTCTGCTCGAGCAAGGACTCCGCCCAGGCTCCGAGTTTTCTAAGGTCGTCGGCCTCGCACCTCTGAGGAACCTAGACGCCCTCCTCCTCAAAGCCCAATCGCACATTCAGTACGAAGAGAAGGTTGCGGCCAGCAACGTCCGAGCATCACGCCATCAGGAGAACGCTCAGGCCTCCAGAGGCGAGGAAGACTCAACATCTCGCTGAGGCGAAAGGAGGCGCGACGACCGTCCTCGGGACTCCCGCGACAGCAAGGAACCCTCTGGGGGATTCCACGACTATATCCCCCTGACCGTCTCTAAGGAGAAGATACTATCCGAGTGTGCGAATTCGGAATTCAAGCAGGCAGGGGTCTGCTTCCCCAAACAACTGTCGGCCAAACCCAACGCCGACAAATCGAAGTACTTCTGTTTCCACAAGAGTCACGGCCACACTACTGAAGACTGCATTCATCTGAAGGATGCTATCGAGATACTGATCAGGGACGACCACCTGAAACAGTTCGCGAAGAAGAAGGACACTCCTTGGCAGGACGCCCAGGAGTCCAAGAAAATAGAGGAAGAGGTACCCTCCTCAGAAGAGGCCAACATCCAGGTCGATATGTCCATATCGCGACCGGAGGACTTTTACGTCCCCGACAAGCTCAGCTCCCCTGCTTATTTCGCGACTCACAGCTCGTGGGAGACGTTTCCCTCCGCCATGGTTATCTCTGGCAGAGGCTTCAACAAAGTCACGGTGGGCTCCGTGAAACGAAAGTTCGAGCATCTGATCAACACAAGCTCCAATAAGGTGACCACGCTCGATCAGACCCAGAAGGGCTCTATCCCCATCTCCTTCTACCGGGAAGAGCTCCTCGGGGGATCTCCAAACTCGAGCATACCTTTGCTTGTCAGAGCCCGAATGGCAAACTTCGACGTTCGCAGAATCCTCGTGGGGTCTGATTTACTCCCAGCTGTTTTCAACACTTCATCTAGACGAATCACACCTTACCCCCTATGTGAGGACTGATTTACAGGGATTCAACGGATCAGTGACCAAGCCATGGGGATACGTCGAAGTGATCGTAACCTTCGGATCATCTGAGATGGCCAGGTCCGTCAAGGTACAATTTCTGGTAATCGACTGCCCGTTGCTTTACCAGTGCATATTCGGAAGACCAACTCTGGCCGAGTTGGTAGCTGTGCCTTCAACAGTCCACCTCAAGATGAAGTATTACACTTCAAAAGGGATGGTCGCCACCCTCCACGGTGACATCGAAGCTGCACGACGGTGTTTCGAAGCAGCCACAAAGGGGCTCAACGCCATTGCATCCAAGCCAAAGGTATCAAGCAAGCGAGCCTTACCCAGCAGCTCCAAGGAAGTCAAGCCTCTGCCTCAGGTCGACTCCATCGGCCTTGACAGCCGCTTCACCGAAGAAGACCAACAAGAGGACTGAGCAGCTTCAACTAACTCGTCCAACAGTAGCTCCCATCCGATGCGCCCAATCCCGGATGGCAACTTCGAGCTCGTTTTGTTCGGCGAAGACCCTCAGCGGGGAGTGAAGATTGGAGCAGACTTGCCCGACATCGCGATGAAGTAGCTCAAAGCATGCCTCTGTGAGAACGCCGACCTCTTCGCTTGGAGCGCCGCCGAGATGCCCGACTTGGACCCGTCCATCGCCTGCCACCTACTGACAATTGACCCGGCCGTTAAGGCCATAACATAACGTAGGAGACAGCAGTCTCCGGAGAAAACGGAGTCTGCAGAAAAAGCTGTAAGGGACCTCCTCGAGGCCAAATTTATCTCGGAGGCCAAGTACACCACTTGGCTGTCCAACGTTGTACTTGTAAAGAAATCTAATGGCAAATGGCGAATGTACATTGATTACACCGATCTTAATAAGGCATGCCCGAAGGATGTCTATCCCCTCCCCGATATTGATAAACTTGTTGATAATTCTGCCGGTTTTAAACTTTTATCATTCATGGACGCCTACTCAGGCTATAATCAAATTCCAATGGCGATGGCCGACAAAAAATACACGGCCTTCATGACCAAATCAGGCAACTATTACTACAACGTAATGCCCTTCAGCCTAAAGAACGCCGAAGCGACCTATCAAAGAATGATGAACAAGGTCTTTCGGGGAGAGATAGGCGACATGCTCGAAGTCTATATGGACGACATGATCGTAAAATCCCATGAGGAAACCAATCACACTGCCCATTTAAGGAAGGTCTTCGAACAGGCCAGAAAATACAAAATGCGTTTCAACCCGGAGAAGTGCACGTTCGGTGTCCGGGCAGGCAAGTTCCTCGGCTTTTACTTAACGGAACGAGGAATCAAAGCCAATCCCGATAAGTGCCGAGCATTCTCCGAGTTTCCAACACCCAAGTCAAAGAAATAAATCCAGTCCCTCAATGGGATGCACGCGTCACTATCTCGTTTCGTGGCCAAATCTGCCCAGCACGCCTTACCGTTTTTCAAACTCCTCCGCAAGGAGGCAGCGTTCGAATGGACCGAGGAATGCGACAACGCTCTTCTCCATCTAAAACGGGCGCTCTCAGAGCCACCGGTCCTCTCTCGCCCGAACAATGGCGAAACTTTGTACCTATACCTCGCCGTAGTAACCGAAGCAGTGAGCGCCGCTCTCATCCGCGAGACACCTGACGGGCAGAAGCCCATATATTTCACGAGCAAAGCACTGCAAGGACCAGAGTTAAGGTACCAACAGATAGAGAAAGTGGCTTTGGCCCTCATCAACGCAGCCATAAGACTAAGGCACTACTTCCTAGCCCACCCGATCGTGGTTCGAACAGATCAACACATAAAGCAGCTGCTGGGACGACCAGATATGGTCGGTCGAATGCTAAAATGGTCACTTGAACTATCCGAATTTGACATCCAATATGAAAGCAGGAAAGCCCGCAAGGCCTAGGCTCTGGCCAACTTCTTCGCAGAAATGACGTTCGCAGACTCCCCCGCGAGCGAAGCGCGCAAATGGACCATTTTCGTGGATGGTGCCTCCAGCTCGGCAGGAAGCGGCGCGGGCATCATACTTAAAAGCAATGAAGGAATCATCGTTGAAGTGTCGCTCACCCTGTCCTTCCCAACCTCTAACAACCAGGCTGAGTACGAAGCCTTCCTAGCTGGATTACGTCTAGCTGAGGAGCTGGACGCAGAAGAAGTCGTCATTTGCATGGATTCACAACTCGTGGCCCTTCAGGTCTGAGGAGAATATTAAGCCAAAAACGACAACCTAACCGAATACTTAGCCCTGGTTAAAAAGGAAATGGCGAAGTTCGCAACGGTGGAAGTGAAACATGTTCCCCGCGAACACAATGTCCGAGCAGATGTTTTATCCAAACTAGCCAGTACAAAGAAGAAAGGCGGAAACAAGTCTGTCATACATGAGGTACTTCCTCGACCTAGTATCGAGAGGGCCTCCCCGACCCTCGACGTACAGGTGATCGGCGATAACCACTGCTGGATGACCCCTGTCTACAACTATCTCGCTAAAGACGAACTTCCGTCCGACCCAAAAGAGGCCAGCGTAGTTAGGCGAATAGCTTGCTCCTACGTCCTGGTCGAAGATAAACTCTATAGGCGAGGATTCTCCATCCCATTGCTCAAGTGTGTCGAGGAAGAAATGGTCGCACACATACTGCGCGAAATCCACGAAGGAATCAACGACCAATATCTCGGTGGATGGTCCCTTGCCCGAAAGGCCCTCTGAGCAGGATATTACTGGCCGACCATGCAGCGCGACGCTAAAGAACACGTGAAGAAATGCGATAAATGCCAACGACACGGGGACATGCACCTGGCTCTACCTAACGAGCTCAAGGTTATGACCTCCCCGTGGCCATTTGACTGGTGGGGCCTAGACATCCTACGACCCTTCGTAGTAGGATCAAATCAGAACAAATACCTAATAGTGGGCGTAGACTACTTCACAAATGGATAGAAGCGGAGGCCCTAGCCAAAATAACTGCCCTCAATATACTACGTTTCTATAAACGAAACATCCTCGCACATTTCGGCATCCCCCAAACGATAGTAACGGACAATGGGACATAATTCACAGACAGGAAGTTCCAAGACTTCGTTTCCCAACTAGACATAAAGCAACACTTCGCGTCCGTCGAGCACCCTCAAACAAACGGGCAGGCTGAAGCAGCTAACCGGGTCATCCTTTGAGGCCTTAAACGAAGGCTCGACGAAACAAAGAAGGCCTGGGTCGAGGAACTATACAGTGTCTTATGAGCATACCGCACAACTCCACACTCTACAACCGGGGAAACACTTTTTCGTCTAGCATACGGGACATAGGCCATAATCCCCGTCAAAGTTCACGTACCCTCCCGGCGGACAGAGTCGCCCCTAGACGAGGAGATGAACGACGAATCATTAAGAGAAGAACTCGACCTCGTCGAGGAAATCCGAACTGGGGCAGCCCTCCGCGAAGCCTCATTAAAACAAAAAAATTACCATCAGGCACAACGCCAAGGTGATATGACGAGAGTTCGACGTGGGAAGCCTTATTCTAAGGAGAAACCACAAAGACTCTCGCGAGGGCAAACTAGCCGCCAACTGGGAAGGACCCTATCGTGTCCGAGCAAAAACGGAAAATGGGGCCTATTACCTAGAACATCTCAACGGGGAAGAACTTGCTCGACCATAGAACGCCGAAAAGCTAAAACAATACTATAGCTAAGGCCCTAATTCTTGGTTCGACCCGTCACGATGATAGACGTCAGCTACCGACCACTATGCACGCCTAGGTACAAGCGTCGCATACCAATAAAGCAGAACCCCGCTCAGTAACAGGCCGAGTATCTGCTCAACAACGGTCCTCAATCGAGCATCACCGTTGTCAAAGTACCATGACTGACAGAACCCCAGCTCGCGATGGGACGTTCATGCCGCGAACTTAGGCCTCAAACACGACCTGAGCTCCGCACCCCCGCCAGGATATTCCCCGACCGTTCGACCAGTCCCCCTCACTGCCGAACACATCTACAATGATAAATCCCCTGAAACTTCACATAAGTCAAATACTCCCTATCACGGGCAGATATACATTCACAACGAGCATGAGTATAACACTTAGCAAAAAATAAAAGCAAGAAAAACCATACAAATAATAGAACCGGCCACCAGGACCGGACACATAATTTAAGTATGATAAATGGCCACTAGAACCATGATTGTACTGGATTACATAGACAGGAGGCCATGCCCCCAAAATAGGTTACATCAAATACACGGCACGCAGGGCAGACAAATTACAACAACAAAAGGAAAACCCCTCACTCATCCATCTGGTCGACAGGCTCGGGCTGAGGCTCCTGGTTCTCCGCGGGCTGATCCTCGGCATTCTCTTCAAGAAGGGCGTCAGGCATAACAATCCGACCATCTTCAACATGCGCCAGATAATGAGTACCCTCAGTAGAAATGTCAAGTCCGGGGTTCACCACCCGCAGTTGAGACACAACATTCTTGAAGGATTAGTCCGTAATGACGATATTATCATCCTCGGCCGCCAACATACGGGCAACTAGCTCGAACCTTGTCTTCAGTTCCTTCACATCCTCGGGTTCATCTTCGCCAGGGGCATTGACCGCCCCCAGCTGCTGGACCAGCTCCTCAGCCGCCTTCTTCTCCGCCGCCAGCACAGAATTCTCCTTCTTCAGCCTGACCACCTCCTCGTCGGCCTTCTTCCGGGCATCGTCAACACTCATCACCTCCTCCGTGAGAGATGCCACGGTAGCCCGAGCAGCCTTGAGCTCAGACTCAGTTGCAGAGTCCCCTTCAGCGTATATGGCCGCCATTTCCAGAACTCTGACCAATGCAGAAGCATCTTGGGCCACCAACGCCCTCTTGCTCGGACGGTCCATGCTTTCCAGCCGAAGAGATTCTGCCCGCGGCACGATCAGAGAGTTCCCCTCAAAGTATCTTCTATCAAGTATGCAAGGAGGAAGCTCGAACTGCCTTTCTCTAGGGCCCGACTGAGTTCCTCGGCCGCTTAGTTCGCGAGGTCAAAGGCAGGGGAGATCCTCGGGGAGCAGGAGTGGGAGAAGACGTCCCTGCAGCAGACTAAGCAGGAGTGGGAGCACGCGCATTGGCAAATTGAGACTTCGGAGGAGCCGTTTCGGCCTTGTTCCTCGCAAGAGCATTCTTCACCACCCTCTCATGAGCCGAGGCATCTCACCTGCACAAACAAAATACGAGCATGTTAGATACGAGAAAAGAAAATAGTTCAGGCAAATTAAAATAACTAAGACTACCGAGCAACTTCTGGGCTTCCGCAGGAGTCTTGCACTCCAGGAGTTCCTTGGTATTAATAAAGTGGTATTCAACCCTCTGACTACCATCCTCCTCGAAGATCGGTTCACCCATCTTCGTCCAGCATTGAGCGAGCAGGAAGGAGTTAACATACTTCACCAGCGTCTCATATGTAACGGCATCCTGCCCGTCTAACTCGTGCGGCTGAAGAACATAATCGTTGGGCTTCTTGGTGAAATGGCCAGGTCCGCAGTGGATGGGGAACTTGTACACTCTCTCCCCGATAAACTTCCCAGCCTTGTCGCGCAACTCGTTTCCCTCCTTGTCGACCTCGATCTCCCAGAGATAAGTGCTGTCCTGGGCAGCTTCCGATACGGGCTCAATGATGTAGTACCTCTCCTTAAACATCCATATCGATTCAGAGAAAGGCTTGAACAGCTTACGTGGCTGCTTCAACGAGACTCATCCGTACTTCCTCCCCGACAGCTATCGTTGAAGGTGGAAGACTATGAAGAACAAGGGAAGAGTAGCCTCGGTCTTCAAGAAATCACAGGTCAGCTCAAACGCCCGTATGAAGGCCAATGAGTTCGGGTGCAGCTGCGTGGGGGCCAACTTCAAGTGCACAAACACTGATTGCTGAAAATCAGTGAACGATAATCTAAATCCCAGCTCTTTGAAGGCATATTCGTACATAGTGAATCGATCCACGAAATCCGTGCAGACCCGATCATCCTCAAAGGGAAAGTGTACCTTCCACTCCCCCTCTGGTCCGACTTTCGTAAAAACATCCCCCAAGTACGTGGCGAAGGTGGACCCGTGCTCGGCTGGTTCAACCACCTCCAACTCCTCCGCGAAATCCTCGACGACATCCTCTTCCATATCTTCCATTTCCTCTTCTCCCCTGACCTCGCTGGGGACACTTAAAGTCGTCGAACTACTGCTGTCCGAGGAACTCGCCTCTTCCTCGGAAAAGTCCAGGATAATTTCTCCATCTGGCCCCGTCGCCATATCGATCACCTGAAAAGTAGAGAAAAAAGTGAATTTGACAATAGATCAAATCCACCTTTCCATCGGTAGTCAAGTGAAAGGGCGTGCAAAGGGATGAGGACAACGTCCCCGACCTAAGCCCTAACATCAAAAGAAAAACTCAGAAACACTAAGAGTCTCCCACGAGGAAATGCCCGGAGCAAGCCGCTTCCATACGAGGAACTTCCTTGAGCCACTTCCTGGTTTCCGTTTGAAGCTTCGCCGGAAACTGCAAAGCTTCACCGGAAACTGGGAAAACTCGCCAGAAACTTCGTCGCTGCTTCTAAATCTGAATAATCACGGCGGTTGCGCAGGCATCATCATCGCAATGACGCCAAAAATTTCCCGATTCACCAGAATATCCTAAAACCTAGTGGCCTCATCGGCGGCAGAAAATGGCACGACCACCGTCCACCATCAACAATCACTGGAAACTAATCTACTTCATCTTCTAAACCTAAAGCTAACCGCATGCAAGACTACAAACAACCGTCAAATGGGTAAACAAGCACAGAATAAGCAAACTTACTTGATTTAGAAGATGAAAAACGGTTCCCCAGAAGTTGATGCGGTGGCCGGAATAGTAGATGACGGTGACAGGCAGGAATTCTAAAGAAGACGAAGAGAAATCAGAGCAAAAAGTTCAAAATGGAACGAGTTTCCCCCTTTTATACAAAGGGCTACGTGCGGTGACACGCGCTCGTAGGTCATGATGGTTATTAACTAGCCGTCATTACCTAATAACTGCTACACGGAGCTCTAGGCACACGCGGCGCCCTAACGTTTCCAATTCTGACTAACCGTTAGTCTCCCCGCACGATGGGCAACACGGTCACGGTCATGAATGCAATGGACACCATGGATCGCGAGCACCACGAGACCCTTCCCCATCACCAAACGACGACTTCACGCTAGCTCCCCGGATCAACGAGCTGTCCTTAAGTCATCGTTCACATGCTCGGGAGCAACGACTTGGGGGGCTCCTGTTCTGGACTGAACCAATGGCCAGGCATGGCCCAATCCACTTCTGCTCCAGAACGGTCCAATTTCCTAAGTCCAATCCACAAACGGGCAAAAGTTACCTTTCTGCCCCTCCAATCGGGCACGGACTGCATCGCTCCTCCCCGGAAATGCTGCCCGTTACGCACGGCTTCTCCACTCTCCGAACAGATGAGGGTATGTGCCCGAAACTACGCTTATGCCCGACATAACGGCTAGTTTCGGGCACCCTGCCCGACATAACGGCTAGTTTAGACAGTTACCTATTCTTCGGGAAAACAGTTATTTCGCCCCGAAAATATGACTGTTGGCCACGCGCTGGGGGCTCTATATAAACCCTCTCGCTTGAGAGGGTCAGGTATCCAATATTCACCCTATGAACTAATACTTTGTACTTGCCCCCTTTCTCTGACTCTTTCTTACTTGAGCGTCGGAGTACCTTGCAGGTACACCCCCTCCTCCTCTCCATACGCCCAACATCTCAGACGTTCTTGGTGGCCCACTTCAACAGGATCTGATCCAGCCTTCACGATCAGTTATAATTTTAAATTTTATTTTATAGAATTACATATAAAAATATTGTAATGAGAATTTATATGAAAATTTTAATGATATGAAAATAATTTATACAAGAGTGTTACATGAATACAAATTAGTTTTTTTTAATTAATAAAACTTTGATTAATTCAAAAAACCACTATACACAAGGCGACCGTGTAAGGATCCAGCCTCAAAACATATCCAATAGACAAGGAAATCCAACTGAAACAATAAGGGAAACACTACTCTATCATCATCCTAGCAATATGTTTCCTAAGCTTTATTTTGTTCCAACCCCTATAAACAATGATATCTATGATTCATTCCTCTATATTTGTGCGAATTACATCGTTTCCATAACTTTTATCATTCCTATATTTCCATATCTCGTAAATTGTTCCAAAAATCGCAAACTTGAGAAGCATGGCTCTCCAGCCCTTTCCCTTGCTATTATGAGTGATCCACTTCAATTCTTCGTTCCATTCCTCTGGCTTATGGTTCACCTGTATTCATTTCAACACCTTCTTCCAAATGTTTTTCAGCTCTGTGCAACCAAACAAAATGTGATAGATTGATTCCACTTGAGGGAAAAATCAACATTTATCACTATCCACCATGCCAAACATGTGGATTATTTCTATGATAGCTAATCTTTCATGGCAGGCTACCCATAAAACCAACTGAGCTCTTGGCCGGGCCACATTGTTAAGGAACAACTTCTTCCAATTCACCTCTAGGTATTGATATTTTAATGCCATATACATTTTCTTCGTATCAAAAATTTGACTCTGTTGCATACTATGTTAGGTTTGCGTTTGTCGAACCTTTTCTCTTGTCTTGAGTATTGCTTTCAATATCCAAGAGCAGTTGGTTTTTACATTCACTAACACTAATTGATCATTCTTGATATACTAAGTATGAATTCATCTCATCCACAAATTATCACTCTTGCCGCTCAGGTTCCACATCAATTTCATCAGGTTCACTTGATTCCATTCCTCAAGAGAAATGATGTTCAAAACACCTTGAGCTTTAGGGCTACAAACCAGCTTCCAAGAAATTGAAGATTTTCATCTAACATCCTTTCCACCAATCTAGAGAAAACATATGCATATTGCATCAATTCTATGGAGAACCTTCTTAGGGATATGCAGGGATGTTGCATCCATAAATTTGTGAAGGCAAAATTCAAACTTTAGATGAGTTGAATTCTACCTGCATAACTCAACAACTTAGCACTCCAAGGAGTTATCCTTCCTACAATATTGTCAATTAAACTCATATAATGCTGAATGGGAAGTTCCCTGCTAGTCAGTGGCACTCTAAGATATCTAAAAGGTAGTGATCCTTCCATAAAACAGGTGAGCTGCTTGATTTCTTCTTTGGTGTTGTCAGCCACTGCTCCAAAATAGATTTTGCATTTTCTTGGATTAACTCTCATGCTAGTTGATCTTGAAAATCTGTTAAAATTATCCATCATAAGCTCAATGGACTTCTTGTCTCCTCTAGCTAACATCAGTAAATCATCTGCAAAGCTAAGACTAATAATGTTATGCTTTTCACACTTTGAATGAAAATTAAAGTTAAGATTTTTCTTCCTCTACTACAGAGATTTGCTAAGATATTCCATCACAATCACAGAGATAAGGGGGAGATAGGATCCCCCTATCTCATACAAATTCAATATTAATGATGTTTGTATGAGACAGTTGTCACAACTAACATAATCCATCAAATGAATTGTCTAGGGATACCAATTTCTTGCAAAAATTTCAAAGCTTTCCAATCAACTGTATCATATTCCTTTTGAAGATCAATTTGTATCATAGACATATGAGTGTTCCCCTTTCTAGTATACTCTATGATTAACACACAAAAACAACTTGCTTTTTGTTCAAAATGTTCCCTAACACTTTTCCTAACCTTTTTGTAAGAATCTTAGAGATAATTTTGTATATGGTGGTACAACAAGAAATAGGTCTGTAGTCCTTAACAACTTTAGCTTCTGAAAGTTTTGGTATGAGGGTCACCATAGTCCTATTGATAGCCTTATACATTCTCTCATTCAGGAAGAATTCCTTCATTGCAACTATAATGTGTTGTTTCACAATGTTCTAGGTGAATTTAAATAATTTTTCCCTATCCTGGTGCCTTTAGATCACGAATGCCATTGAGAGTTGTTTCCATAGTCAGACACAGGTATTGCCTGATTCGCCCTCTATTCATGACTAAGTTAAGCTCAATCCCTCATGGCAACAATGTTAATACCTTTAAGATTGGTATCAGCCTTTCCCATAAGTGAACTATAAAAATCCAGAATTTCATGTTTAATTTCTGCTTGAGTTTGCACTTGGGTTCCATCTTCTTTGTAAATCATTCTCATGCCCTTTTAAGTTTTCTTGGAATTTAGGGATGCATGTCAAATGCATTATTCCCATCCCCTAGTCTAAGCCAATAAATATTTTCTTTTTGTCTCAAGTCTTGATCTTCAAGATTATTCCATATGAGAACTTCACTAGTATACACTCTAACTTCCTCATTTAAATGGTTATTCATTCTATCTTTGATGAGGTTCTGGTAAGCTATCAGTAAAGCAACTCTAGCCTTATCCACTTTTATATTCATGCCTATTAGAGGTCTACTCATGGTCTTCATGATAGGTTGTAATCTATTCAATTTCATCCAAAGCACATACACAGGTCTTCCTCTAATAGGTTATCTCCAACTGTTTTCCAGAACTTGAATTTAGATTTTCTTATGATATTCTGATCATGACCTTTCAAATAAAGTAAGATATGGCCAGAGACACTTGGAGGCATGATTGTTAGAGTTGTGTTCATGTGGCCTTGGAACCATTCAATATTACCAAAGGCTCTATGCAATACCCCATATCCTCTTAAGTGTTTTGTTCCTTGTCAGTTGAGACATATTGATTTCCTAAATGCTCTATTATTTTTCAGTTAAGACCAATAGAATAATTATTGAACTCAAAAGAGATTAATTCTTACTCAATTCACTTGATCCTTTCTAATTAGTACAAGAAAGAATATTTTGGTAAAATTGTTAAATGGTAAATTGTTACAAGAGGACAAATTCCAATCTAGATATCTTCCCTTCTCCCTATCTACCATTCATATGCCATTTTGTTAGTAAGGAAACAAGAAGACAAAGGGAGAAAGAAGAGAAAGAAGAGAAAGAGGAAAAAAAGAAGGAAATAAGAAAGGAAAAGAGGAAAAGAGAAGGTAAGAAGAAAGGAAAAGAGGAAAAAGGTTTGGGAGTGAAGATCAAGGCTTAGAGCAAGAAGAATCATCTCAATTTCTTCATCAATCTTCTTCCTAAGAGGTGGGTTCCTAGATATTCATAGCTTTGGGGAGAGAAATTCATGAAGATGGGATTAGGGTTTGTGTGTTTTGACATAATCATGAAATTGATGCTAATCTATGATGTTCTTGTTATCTTCCTTGTCTACTTGTGATAACCCATGATGATGATGTTGTTTTGGTGTGATATACTACTTGTTTTCTCCATCCTGTTATGTTTAGTTGCTGACTGAGTTCTAAAAGTCTCTCTAGACGAGGGAATGGGTTGCTAGGCAAACAAAGTAGTGGCTTACAGCAAAATATGTTATGCTCTTCTCGTTAGGCCTCACTGGGTCTCGCTAGGCGAGACAACTGATCTTGGTAGATCACTAGGTGAGAGCTCGCTTGAAGGCCATGTTAGGTCTCGCTGAGCAAGATGTAACAACCCGTATAATATAAATCTAGAAAATACATTATATGCAATGTTAATTAGTATTGATACAACATAAGAGCCTACCGACATTCATTATATATACATGTTCTAAATAAAATATACAAATATAGCACATGATATACAAGAGTGCCTGATAAAAAACTAAGATTTATGTACAATATCCACATTGCACATAATCCACAACAGAAGATCACAGTAACAAAAGTCTTCGAAACATCATCATACAAGCTCATCCTTGCCTTTAACCCTGAAAGAAGCACCTGAATAGCAAAAATAATAGTGGGTTGAGATAATAATCCCAGTGGGTTCCCTATCTTTATGGGTCCACTCGGCTCTAAAGGGATCTCTTATCAATTCTTAACTTAAAATTTTCATCTTCGTCCTACTTGTGTTCACTAACACATTATCGTTGTTTTTCAGGTAACTCATGGCAAAGGTAAAGTTGTGTGAAGATTTTCAAGGATCTTGATGTTTCAAGATAGTTTCCACTGTATATACCTTAATGTTTTGTTAGGCACATGTTCTATATCATGTGCCATATGATGTATTTTGAGTATCTTGGACATATATATATATATATATATATATATATATATATATATATATATATATATATATATATATATATATATATATGAAATAATGTCGTTAGACACTTATATTGTATCAATACCAATTAATATTGTATATGATATTATTCTAGATGTATACTATACAGGGTATTACACTCTATCCATTCTAGAATAAATGGTCACGTCTACTTGTTTATTCGACCAAATGTTGTAATCCCCTACATTATGCATTTCAAATTTTGAACACGTTCAACTAATATATTATAGAATTTTTAATCTATTTTCTTTTTGGTTTGTTTTTTGTTCAGCTTGCTCAAAATGTATCAAATTGTTTATTTTATATTTTAGTTAAGTTTTGAAATAGTTAAAGTAAAATTTTAAATTTTATTATACAAAACTATAATAAAAAAAATTTTAGTAGGAATTTATATAAATTTTTTAATGATTTGTGAATAGTTGATACATAAACATGTATATAATTATTTTAGTTTTATAAGAAAGAAATAATTCTAAAGCATATATATATATATATATATATATATATATATATATATATATATTCTTTAAAACATTTTTGTGTTTGTGAGGGTTCGAACTCATGATCTTTCAAAAGAATAAATATGTGCTTTCCCTTTTTGAAAATTGAAGAAGAGTTCTAGAGTATGCCACTTAGGAATTTAGATGATGTGGCACAAAAATAGTTCAAGTGTCATTAATCTTGAGAGTCTGTTTTAATATATATATATATATATATATATATATATATATATAATAGATTTATTAAACATAACAAGTAACTTCGGTGTTGGTAGTTGCAATAATGACATCCGATTATAGATATGCGAGTTTAAATTTGCGACATTTTATTTATTCATTTAGTCTTATTACTTAATAGTTAATACTATTATTCGGGCCTAAAATGAAATTTAAAATTAAAGTTTTTTGACCTAATAATAATACTTTTGTAAAATTGATATATTTTAATTCTAGGTTTTTAAGGGTGTTCAATCGAACTAACCCAATAGAAAATCACAAACCAAACCAAATCAAACCGAAACCACAAAAAATCACATTTGGTTCGGATGTGTTTGGGTATTTTCTTAACAAAATTGCACGGTTCGGTTTGGTTTGCGGTTTGTATTTTCAAACCGAACTAAACCAAACAAAACAACATTCTGTTATAACCCAAACTTCACTTATCCCACATCCAACCCAAAACTCAAACCTATTATGCGTTAACCTTACAAATATGAAAAATTTTCTCTTACTCACACTTAAGCTTTCAGCTTCAACCTTCTCAAACCTCTCTTAGTAGTATCGTGCACTCTTCTCATTTTCTTTTCCATATATGTCTCATCTCTTCTACTCTAATCTCTCATCTCTTATGTTCTTTCTTTTTCATCTTCTCATTTTTATGTTATAATTTTCTCTTCCAAATACGTTTTTATCGCACCATTCTTCCATAATCTCGCATCTTGTCTATTCTTTCTTTTTTATTTTCTCTTATCTCTCATCTCCAATGTTTTTTCTTTTTTATTATAATGTTTTTGATATTGTTTTACACTACTATTTTATGTTTTTTATTTCACTTTTGTCTAATCTGATTTTTGTATATTGAATGAGAAGTTTTTGTCTAAATATGATGAGTCTTGTTATTATTTGGTAATGTATGAATAACTAAACACAAAGTTATGGTGTTCTCTATAGGTGTATGTATGACTCAATAAAAATCTTGTAAAAAACCGAACCAACCCAAGCCGCATTGGATTGATTTTATTTAGTCCAATTTTATTTTAAAAAGGCAACTAAACCAAACCGAACCACGTGTTTTTTTTCTCGCATTTTAGATGATTTTTAGCATCAAAATCGTCCACACCGCACTGCGAACACCCCTAAATTTTTTAACATGAAAAATTATTTATTAAATTATTATAATTAATTTCGATTAATATTTTTTAATTGATGATAAAATTAATTATATAAGTACTCTTCTCATCCCTTTTGAAAATATTATAATAGAAAAAACATTGGCAATATTCTGTAAAAAGTAATTGATAACAAATATTCTATTATCTAAAAAAAAATAACTTAAAAAATTGTTATTTGTGAGTATGATTTTTAAATTAACTAATCATATGATATACAATCTAAATGGATTTTATTAATATACACATTTTAAACATATGTTATTATTTAATTGTAATAAAAATAATCTAAAAATTATTGTTTGTTTTTTCTTTTGAAAAATAGTTACGGTTTTCGAGTTATGGGGAAAACAAGAATCAAGTAATTTTCAAGAAATCAAGTTATAGGTTGACCTAAGCAAACTATGTGTCGACCTATAAAGGTCTTAGATCGGAGGCATTAGAAACATGGTTTTATATCAATGATTAATAGGATAATATTGATAAACTATCATGTATGGTATGATGAAATTGATGTGAATGTGAATACTACAGTTCTTGTTTCCACCATAATTCATGATTCGAGAACCCGATGGATACAAGACTAGAGCCATTGGAAGGCTAATCCAATGAGCTATTGCATGGTGATGAGAGACCATGAAATAACCAAGAATGCTTGGTAGAGGATAATGATGATTGTATGCCTTAAGTGAACTACTTATGTTTGACTATTTGGTACATAACAACTTGAATAACCTAAGATAATGATGAATATGTTGTGAGTTGGATATGATTAGGAATTATTGTGAAATGTTATGCTATTATGTGTGTTTCATGTATGATATTATGATATGCTAATGTGTATGATATATATATATATATATATATATATATATATATATATATATATTGGATGTTGTGATTGTGGAATAACATGCTTAAAATTCTATGAAGATGAGTGAGGAAACCTAGGAGATTACAAGGTAAATGACTTAGTAAGATAAATTAGGAAATGAAATGGTTTACATAGTGATGCCTGGACGTGATTGTACCACAGTGTGTACAACAGACAAGTAGTCACATGATTGATGAATAATAGGCTTTGTATGGAACATGTTGTGTTATTATGTGATTAAGGTGAATGTGACCACCTCATGATTGTCAAATACAATCGTGTTGTGTTATATCTAGACACGTATTTGGAAACAACCCCTTGATTGTTATGTCCTAATGTCTGATACTTATATGGAGTAAGAATTGGGATGTACGCACCGATACCTGAATGACCTAGCCTTGAGTCCCAAAAGTGGTGGATTAAATCCATGCATATGTCAAGGTATACATTCATACTTGAATGACCTGGGCTTGAGTACTAAAGGCGATAGATCTCATGGTGGGTGAAAATCTCATACGGGTAAAAGGCTTGAAATGGGTTAAGAGTCTCATAGAAAGCGACGATTCTCAAGGTGGATGTTATCCCTTAGAATCTGAAATACATGTGTATGTCAAAGTATGAAATGGTTATCTGTGACCCGAGTCGATAACCTTAGATAGAGGTCTTGCCGGGGAAAGATTCCTTGGTACAATTTCCAAACTAGTGATTGTTTGAGTTGATGAACTCAAGTGGCATGTTTCCATACATTGCGAGTTTTGTGAACTCAAATCCTTTTCCCCCTTTGACTTGAGTTATAATTTTATTTGAACCTTGTAGAGCAAAGTGAACCCATAGGATAGGGGAACTCACTGAGATTATTATCTCACCCCAATATTGTTGTTATTTTTTAGGTTTTGTGTGTAGGTTAAGTATACAAGAGGAGTCGTGCATTGATTTTTTAAGGGATGCTGTTTATTGTGACCTTCCGCTATGTATCTTGTACAATGACGAATATTGTACTTAGATCTTAGATTTTTATTTTTGGCACTTTCCATATCTTGTACCATATGTTTTATTTTATTTTGTATAATTGGTCAAGTATGTCAATGATGTCAATAGGCACTTACGATTGTGTCAGTACCAAATAATAACACGTGTATGATATTATTTATATATATATATATATATATATATATATATATATATATATATATATATATTATACGGGTTGTTATAGTTGGTATAGGTCGACCTAAAAAGTTATGTGTCGACGTATACTGAAGGAAAACTTCTATAGGTCGACCTAAGCTCGTATGTGTTAACCTATATCAGTATTTTTCACACAGAAACTCCATTTTCATGCATTGCTCCTATTCAAACCATTCTTACACCTACCTAAATGTATGTTTCATTCCTAACAACTATTGTACTCAAACTACCATTAACAGATGAGATGGTTTATCAACAACATGAATATATTCCACTAGTTTCCTCAAGATCATGAACATAAACTCATAACAACAACAACCATATATGATCACCATAACACAACAATCCTATAAAGCATGGTAAATTCATGGTTCATGGCCAACATTCAAGAGTAACCTAAAAAACTTATCATGTTATCCTGGATTTCGCCCACTAGTCTATGGTTCAACAACAAAACCATAACTTCTAAAATTAAGAGTTTCTAACTAGAACTAACTTGATTCAAGAAGATGATGATGATGAGATTGATGAAATAGAGATGAAATTGGTGATGATGATGAAGGTTGATGAATCCATGAGATTTCCCCTTCTTCTTCCTTCCTCTTCTTCTCTTTTCTTTCTCTTTTTCTCTTTCTCTTTTCTCACGTTTTCTTTTCTTTTTCTTTTCCTAATAACTCTCTATTTCTCTCTTATTCTTATCTCTTCCAATTTGCTCTCATCCACATATTTCCTCTTTAATTTCCCACCACATGAAAAATATAAAATATAAAATATAAAATATACAATATATATATATATATATATATATATATATATATATATATATATATATTAATATTAGGTAGTAATACAAAATATCTCCATTGATATTTTGTCTTCTAGTGCCAATTGACCAATTAATAATGTTACCAAAATTTCCCCTCTTGTACTTATTAATAAAGGTTCGTCTCTTTTAATAATGATTGATCTCTTCAGAGTCCACTGGTTACTCTATTGGTCCCAACTGAAATACTTAGAGCACATAAGGGTATATGGGATATTACATATGTGTTAGGCGTGAATATGGAAGTAGAAAAAGGGCCTAGAGGGAGTGAATAAACTCATAAAAATTCAACCTCCTTTTCAAAAAGTATAAGAGATATTCAAAAGATGCAAGCGCAAGGTTTGATGCAAAAATATGAAAATTATATTTTTCAAAATTTTGATCACGTTAACACTATATCACTTCAAAATCACCAAAGATGAAAATGATGGATGATACATGAGGTATTAAATTGTTTTAATTGTATAATCCACGAGGTATGTTTATACAATGATTCAATATAATGAGGTATTAAATTGTTTTAATTGTATAATCCACGAGGTATGTTTATACAATGATTCAATATAATGAATTCTAACCTCAATTACTTATCATAATTTAATCACTAATTCAACTAAATAAGGTATCCAATTCTAACAATAGCTAATGACAACGTAATAAATCACTACCAATTTAATGAACGATAAATTATGCTAGAATTAAAATACCTAGGCATACAAATACGACAATATATATGTATATATATATATATATATATATATATATATATGACACCGATATTTATAGTGTTTCAGCGTTCGTCTTCGCTTTGCCTACGTGCACTCTTCAATAATTTCCCACTGGAACCTGCATTGTTCCTTTTTATTGGAAAAATATTTGCAAGGGTTAATACAATCACCAATCCATAATAATATTGAGAATTATAAAATCTCTTATCAGGATCTTGACTTGTATATAGCGTAATGCCAAACTCTTTGGCGTAATCTTTACCCGATTGACGCTTCTTGAATATTTCAGTATCACCAATCTGTTCCAAGACATCGTATGTAGCAATCAACCCCTTGATCCTATCGATTCCTTGAGTGGTGAATTTTCTAAAGATTTGTGAAGAACTCCGCCTTGTCCATAACCTTCCACACAATCACTACCAAGGCAATCTAGAGAAAATAACCTACTTCTTTTTAATGGAATTTGTCAGCACCACCGACAATCACCTCAATCTGGCAAACAGCCTGAAATATCAACCATATCTTCAAGAACGCACCTCCTTCAATCAATTACAAATCTCTCGTTATCAAGATCTGAATCAGATTGAAGTTGAAGATGCAAGAATTTCGTTGCAAGACTTTCAACTTTTAAAATAGAGGAAATTGATTTTTCACAGAATCACAATGTTGATTTTGATATTCACTCGTCAGAAAAATTATGACAAAAATATTTTATATGTGTTTGATGTTAAACACTGAAAATGGTTGAAAAAGTCAGTTAGATTTGAATTAAGAGCATTTTATTATTTGAATCAAATGAACAAGTGAAGTGGAATAAAAGAAAAATAGAGTTTTGACCCATCTTTTAGTTGATACGAATCAAGAGAAAAGATTGATTCATATAAAAGACCCTGTGATTCGAATCATGTGTTAAATTTGATTCGAATCAAACAGGCTGAGCTAACTGAAAAATGTGGAAATAATGTATGATTCGAATCAGGTGTAAAGTATGATTCGAATCAATTGAGGCAAAGGTGACCCAGAGTTTAATGATTTGAATCATGTTTTAAATTTGATTTGAATCAAATGGTTTAAAAAAATTTGGTTTGCCTCTGTCCAAACACCCAAAATCCCAAATTTTCAAGTTTTTCCAAAGACTTTGAGATTTTTCTTTCCACCTAACTTAAATCAATACCATATATGACTCTTATTCCACTGACTCATGCAATTGATTAAAAGCATCATGATCAAGTTCAAACCTAATCAATGGTTTATGCATGCTAAAAACAAATCATTTCAAAAGTTGATCCAGAGAGGTACAATCATAAAGGAGACTCAATAACCGAAAGTAAATCAAAATTAAAGCGATTAGACAAGTAATAAAATAACCATATTTTAGGGACATAAAACTACAATATGGGCCCATATCATAAGACCGCATACCTGATTCGAGTTACTTGTACATCATCAACCATATGATCAAATCCAATGGTCTTCCGCTTTCCATGTCGTGCCAACCGAGAGCAATTTTACTTGTCAATAGAATATAAACTAGTCTACACGCCGTAACAAATGCAATTTCATTCACTCTTGCAAGTTACAACTTTCCAACCTCACTAATTTTTGTGTTGGAGTGTTAACCTTGTAAGCATACCCTCGCTTCACAGTATCAGAGACCTACACATCGTAGTAGAGAGATTCGTATCACCATGTTATCAATCTTATTTTCTGCACTAGAATAGTGGCACCACCAGTGGAAATTGTCTTCTGATTCTCATAAATTTCCACATCAAATTCATCATATTCTTTCTGTCGCTTTGTCACAACCACTCAATTAGTCGATCTAATCTCCATTAACTCTATAAATTGAAAAATGGTGCTTCCAATTCAGATCAAATAATCGATCAACACAATGCCGGCCTTGCGGATGATGTTGCCATTTTTGTCCTCGCTTTTGCACAAGAATTTCCACCTCCTCCCGCAAGGGGAGGCAATCCGATCCTAGTAACTTCTCCAACTCTCTCGTTTCCTCAGGCTCTAGTTCCCTTACCTATCACCCGAGGAACTTTCTGGATCTTTTAATCCTTCTTCGACAGTTGCTTTAAGGCCAAACATCTAAGAAACCTCAACCGCAAGCACAAACTCCTGAACTAGAAATGTTCTAGAGCCTTCAACAATATCATGCCACAATTGAAATGCAGGGAGCGAATGGTCTCATCACTAGCATCTACAATTTCGTACAATAGTTGAATGCACACCTTCTGGCTGAGAGATTTCTACGAGTAGAAGAAAATTAACAAATAGCTATGTCGCAAGGCCACACACAGAGGTAGGTAATACAACACGATGAACTTAGAGCCACGCCTCATTTAATTCTTACTGCCTCCGCCTCATGCAATTTTTGGAGATGCCGCCTCACAACATTAGAGGGCTTTTATATCACCATAACAACGTTCTCCTTGGGCTCTCCACTCCAATCTCTCCCTCATGGTTTTGGAGGCAGAGTCAATAGTCACACACCTCCTAAAGATCAACGCTCTAGGAGATCCCCATCACACCATTCTAAAAAAAGATACAGACTAGGCGCCAAGGATCAGGCCCCTCTCACCACCAAAAGAGCCTGCTCTCAAAATACATTATTGATAATATGATTCCAAAATCTCTTGAAAAGCCGCTAAAGTTGGACAACTACAACAAAACTATGGACTTGAATGAGAATATTGAACATGTAGATACCATGCTTGACTATCACAACGCTAAAATCATAGTCGACCATTCACAGCTGCAACCTTGCTACAACTTTGGGCCCCAAATTCTAAGGCGCCCAGTTATAATTTTTAATTAGTAAAGCAAAAGATTTTACACCTATTTTTTTATTTTTAGAATAGGTGTAAAATCATAATTTGTTTTAAAAAACTATGATTTTATACTGGGTTTTTTTTAAAATCCGGTTTAAATTCATATTTTTTTATACCGGATTTTTCAAATATCCGGTGTAGAATCATAGATTTTTGAAGCACATGTTATGATTTATGCTGTCTGTTTTTTTTCAAATATCGAAAAAAATATCAAAAAATTTGGTATTGTTAACTTAGTTTTTTTTATTGGCCTATCGGTAAATGAACTACCAGATTTTAAAAAATCTAGAAAATTACAAAACATATTGGATGTTTGATTGGCTTACCATATTTTTTGTGCTAGAGAGAAAAATTTTCAGCAGCTTGTTAGTGAAAAAAATGAGAAGGGCATTATAGTCAATATGGAAAATTGAGTAGTGTCAGGTTTAATTGGAAGGGTGATAGGACAAAATTTCCATAGTAAATTAGGTCTTTTCAATAGCATAAAAAACCAAACTTAGTTAATCTTTAATTAGATTTAATTAGATTATATAGGATAAAAAGGTTATCCATGTAGCTGAAAATTGTTAAAAAAGTTTCAAGTTTGTACTATTTTTAAAATTCCATTTTTTTTAAAATTTAGGCCCATTTTAAAATTAAAACAGAGTCTTCGAATTGATTAGGTTGGCCCTGGATAAAAGTACATTGAAATGCAAACTTTTCATGCTAACTCTCAAAGGTGCCTATGTGACGTAGTTCAAATCCATAACAGAAAGTTCCATAAACTCTTAGAAGAAGTTGTATGATGAATTTATAGTTGAGTTCATGACATGAAAGGGGCAACAAAAAACAATAGTTGTTCTTAGAGGGATCAATCATAAAAATAAGGAAACTATCCAGGAATATATCAATCGATTCACCAAGGTGGAATTAGAGGTAGGGATATTGAATGAAGGGCTAAAAAACTGGATCTTTGAAAAAGGATTGAGGATGTACTACATGTTTGATTAAAAGTTAGGACTAGAAAGCGCCAGAAGCATGGGCGACCTTCTCTCTAAAGCCTGGAATTATATCAATTATGAAGAAAAACTACTAGTAGAAGATGTAGAAAGGAACAAAGGATCAAAAACCTAACAAATGACCAGCCTGGAAATAGAGATACACATCGACACTAAGATGAAGGAGATCGTAACACTCCCAAAGGACCACGAGCGAGATATTTATCTTACACTCCTATCAACACATAAAGAGAAAATATTTTACAAGAATGCACGAATATTGACTTCAAAGAAGTGAGGTTAGATACCCTTATTACATCTAAGAATCTCCCAAGACAAACAAGTCAAGGTTTTAACGCTTCCATAAAAGTCACAAGCTTAACACAGACAAGTGCATCCATTTGAAATAGGCCATCAAATAATTAATGATGAGAGGAACATTGATCAGATATACACATGAGGACATAACGAAGGACGATCGCAAAAGGAAAATATGCTCCATGTGAGAATCCAAGAGACGAGAAGACTCGCCGTGAAAGAAACGGTCCCCCCTTCGGGACAAATCATCACAAAAAAGACCATTTAGGTCGTCATGAAGACCAAGGAAGAAAAAGATAACAACGATGATGATTAGGAGTATCAAAAAGGGAAATAAAAATTCACAGCCTCCGTCAGAGGGGGATATAATTTCAATGCATATATTACTGCAGGTTTTCCCCATCCAAAGACATCATCGAAAGGGATTGTGAAGAGGAAAATTGTTGAACTGATGACAATCAATAAGAAAGAAGAAACAATTGCTGGAAAGAAACCGGATAGGCCCATCCTCAGATTTAAAGATAACGCAAAGGTAGGTAGGATTCCCAATGATATCTCCCCTTAGTTATAACGACGACCGTTGAAAAATTTGACATTTTAAGAATCCTCAATGAGGAGGGAAGTTTGTGTGATATTATGTATGCCAAAAAATTCGAGAAAATGGGATTGAAGAAGGAGAAGTTGTTGGCATATACGGGCTCTGATCTCCCAGTTTTTAATGATACGGTGATCCTCCCTTGGTCTTCATGGAGATTATGGCCACCTTCTGGGAAGGAAGATACACTAGGACAATAGATCTAAATTTCTTAGTGGTCCCACACAAAAGTTTGTATACTTGCATTTTGGGGAGACCCTTCGCTGCAACTCTAAAATTTGTGTATACTTGATGAACCAATTATGATATTTTCTGACCTATTAGGAGCCTGTCACATACATAAAGCTCTATAGCGTAGCCAGAAAACAACATCCATTGTGAGAAAGAATAAGGATCCAGTGGAAGTCAGTATTGTTAACCTTTACAAACACTTGGAGATAATCATGATCAATCATCAAACCGCAGAGCCAAGCTCTAAAAGAAAGCAGAATGTGATAAATCATACTTTATTAATTGTAGACACAAACTATGGGGGAACAAAACGAGACTTATCCTCACATAAAGGAGCAAGAAATGACGTGAAGGAAGAAGATTATGCCCTAGATTTCATGCAGGGTGAAGAGCTGAAGATCGACGAGATATACAAGAACACGAATATCCAACCCCAACAGCCAACCCGATAACATGAGACTCCATTACGAAGAACATCATCATTGAGGAAGTATCATCTGAATGAATAAAGTGGTAGCTAAGTTGATTTCATTATGTATTTTTACCATTCATGAAAAGTCATACAATGCAATCCTTTCATTTTCAAGAAAATACATGAGTTCTTCTCCAAAATGATTTGCTTTATCATTATATGAAAGGCATGCCCATTCTCAACCTACATAAAGTCTAAATCAAAGAAAAGAAAATGATGCCTTCGTAAACACCATGAGTGTATGACTAAATTACTCAAGCCCCTATTATGAGAAGTCACTTGATAAATGAACAAGCAGTGCATAAGGTGAAGCCAAAACCTTGAACTCAAAGGTGGTGATCAGGGTCAACCCCTCTTGGTAGTTAGCCACTTCAAAGTGCAGGAGGTGAAACTCTATCATGTCGGCCTCGAACTAAAATTTTACTTGGGGGTAGGAGAGAAGATCAGAATCTTGGTCGGGCACGCTCTTCAGAGACATCCAAAAAATATTTTAAGCATAACTTCATGAAAACTACTAGAGACCATGAACAAGAACTTGGGCTTGGAGTGATAACTCTCAAAGGTGACTACTGCGTTATAAATGAACAAGGAGGAAACACCCATTTTCATTGGAAACATGGAAGTCGGAAAAAAACAAAAGACCATACAAATGAACAAATGAGAGAAAATAGCAAACATGTTTTGGTCATTAGCAATATTCTTACAAGGCAGTCTCAAGATTTTCACCCCGGGATGGAAGAATTGCATCTTTTTCAAGAAATTCTCTAAAGGCATCTGCATGAAAAAGTAACTAAACTTAATGGTTTTCACTTACTATTTGGTCATATAAACCTTTTTTAGACTGCATCTCATGTAACTTGTCTTGAGCTCTTTTCAAGCTACCTTGGGTTTCACTTAGGGCATCTTCCATCTCCCCCACAGTCTTATAAGAACAATCTAAAGTCCCATTCATATTGGCTAAAGAATTATTTGTGTCTAACATCACCTTTTGGACTGACATCAAAGCCGTATCCCTCTCCTTTATTCCTAGAGTCAATGCCTTCACCTTCTCACCAACCAAAGAAGGGTACCAAAAATATCAAACCTCTTCACTTATTTTCTTCGAGATATTAACCAACCAAATGGGTTCACGAAGAATCCCATCCCTTTCAATATTAAGCACACCAAAACACTCTTCGACCCTTTATTTATCCTTTTGAAGACTCCCATGTGCAAAACGCGACACCCTAAGTCCTAAAATCATATATTTCATATTTATAGATATTTAATATGGAAAGAAAAAACATTTTAAAATAATTTTCTCAACCCGATGCCATTTTTTCAGAGTTGAGGTTCTCTCAAACTTGAACTTCAAGACTCATTAACTTGTATTTATTATGACTTCCCAAACATGGGGCCAAGCCAGACAAACACAAACACAAATGGATGAGTTTTGAAAACATGTAATAACAAAAAATAATTAAGAAGAACACACAAGTTATCAAACAAGTGCCACATCACATAAAATCTTATTTAACATAAATTATCAATATCAGACGTCAACATAATTTTCAACATCACAACATAAGTTATCTCACATATAACTAATTTGAGCACAAATCATCAAGATAGAACATATACACATTCCACTCGTCAAAGTTATTAAATCGAAAATTTACTTAATGTTATGCATGTTCCTATACTCTAAAATTCTCAACTTCCTATGGTACCATTCTACTTCGCAAAGGATCTTGATTCTCTATATGATACTGCATTATGTAGTAATTCTCTTTATGATACTTCACTACACCCATAACACAAATACAAAAGTGCTTCTCTTAATTGATCTTGCACTTGTGTAGTACTTCTCTTAAGAGATAATTTAATACACTCCATGATTCAATTTCAGATGTGTTTCTCTCAAGCGATACCGAACCATGTGGTCACTTATATCAAGTGATATTGTACCACATCCGACATGATACTTCTCTCTATTTGATATCACACCATACCAACCCTATAATTCAGTTACTTCTCTAACATCGATTAGGCCTATAATTTCCTATCTACATGGTGACAAAATAATCTCCACTCCAAAGCTCCTAAGACCTAGTCTCTCCCCTTAATGGCTTAGGTTACTCCTAAGGAGTACCGTCTTCAGCACGGGTCAAGACAACCTCTATTTTATCATCTTTGGGGAACCATCAAATACTTTTACACCTCAATTTTTCACAACATCTTATTCATCATTTATACTTCATAATTATATATTTCATACATTCAAATTTCACTTAGTACAATACGTCACAATTAGGTATCAATTCATCTTAATCCATCGAGGGAAAAATAATCATAATTATAACATCTCAATTATAATTACAACATCTTCACAAATAATTGTATTACCAATAATAATTCTTCATATGAAGCAGTCATAACATCTTAGTTATATCACTTCAAATTCTCCATCTTTCATCATCATTATGTAATTTATATTGTCATCACTTAAAATGTATACATATATAAGTAAATCAATTTATAGTCTAGCACACCCAGCATTCATACAAAGTCAACCAAGTCTCAATATCATCACTAGTACATTATTATAACAAATTATCACATCAACTCATTTATCACATAAAATCAAACCCACAATTATATTAGTTATCAAATAGTTATGATAATTAGATAAATACAACATTTTACACATGAACATTATAAAACACAATCTTTCACAATAACAATTATCACACATTCAATGTACATTAAATCATTCAAGATCTTAATAAAGTGTCTAGTTTTTTTTAACCCCGCACTTCCAAATTCATACATTTATTTAATTATCACTCAAGGTCTACAACTATCGCTACGAGCCCCAAGTGAATTTCAAGAAATATATCTATCTCTTTCATCTAACTTATTTTATACTAATTATTCAAACTCACTCTCACCCGTACCTTATTTTGATGCTTTCACACGCTATTATGAATCCACCGGGAATAATATTTCAAGCAATCCAACTCGATAATTTATAATAAATAAAAATAGTAAAATATGATAATTAATTCTATAAGGTCAACTTTTATATTTGGCTAAAAAAATTGATCTCCAATCAGAAAATAAATTAAAAGATAATATTGGTAAAATTAATATAATTATTTTGGCGTTGATTTCACTCAAATTGAAGTTCATGTGAGAAAGAACGAACTAAAACAGTGAAGTTCGTCAATGGAGAAAAACTATGAGAGATAATCGAATGAACAAAGATTTAAATAAATATATAAAATTCACTAACTCATTAATAGGAAATTCATACTGAAATTTGGAATGAAATGGATAAAGTGTTTTGCACAAGTGTTTAACACCAAAATCAATTTTGCTTCTTATCGCATACATCACTCTCCTACTTGTTACCATGATATTATATTTATGGTCATTGTTCACTTTTTTTGCCGTATTAGCTTTTTTTTATATTTTATTTTAACTTTTTGACCCTGTCAGCAAGATAGCGATCAACTCAGGTACTTCGAGGCAGAGAGAAGAGGAGTGGTCTTGAGGCCGGTCCCAAAGCCTCCATCACAATTAGGGGTGGAAGTAGGCCAGATCAGATAAGGCCTTAAAAGGCATGAGTGTGGTCTACGATCTGAGTCTGGCATATTGCGTATTATAGACTTTTTTTCCTGATCTAACCTTTTTAAAAATCTGATATGTCTAGAAAACCTTTTTGAAAGCCTATTTTACATTAAGGCTTTTAAATAGTTTATTTTATCCATTTTTTAAATAGGAAACATGATATTTTATATATTATTTAGCCTATTTTCTGATATATATATATATATATATATATAATAGGTCGGCCCGTAAGACTTTATATGTTTTTTAATAGTCTAAGTCTGGCCTGTTTAATTAAATAGACTTTTCACAAAAGGCTAAACCTAGCCTTTTTATTAGATAGGTAAGATCAAACCATACCTAAATAAGTCAGACTATAGGCCTCTGTAGGCTAGTCTGACTTATTCTCATCCCTAATCATAATCCTAGTTTCATACATGGTAGTAAGTACTTGGGGAACAACTATTCTAGAGTGGCTAAACGACCCAACAAGATCGATCAAACACTAAAGGGCCAATCTAAAATATCCTCACAGGAGAATGATGGATAGGTCGGCCCCCGCCAAAAGGCCGCACCATATTCGAGATACTTGCTCATCAATAGCCATTGGATCCAATCCAACTATCTCCTGCATTTTGTGATGCGCTAACCTAAAGCAGTTTTAACCACTTGTCATATATAAACTTGTCCATGCGCTATAATATGTACAATTTTATGCACTCTTTTAAATTACACCTCTCTCACCTAAATGACTTAAACGTTGAAATGCTTACCTTACAAGAACACGCTCTAGTGGAGACTTGCATTAGCGTACTGAAGAGTTTCATATTAACACATTGCACCTCATCAATTTTCTTATCCGCATTCTAGTTATTTTTTCAAAGATTACTTCAACCATTCCGCTACGAAATAATTGTAATACATAAAAAAAAATTGATTATCTTTTCAAAAGAGGTAAACAATTGGAGTCATTATAAATATAAAAGATCAAATTAGAAATACATTAACTATTAATTTGAGTACCAATGGTTAATGTACTCTAACTAATTGGACAATCTTAAGGACCCACTCCTAATTATTATTTTTTTTAGTTTAGTAGTTAAATAATTTGTCACTCCTAAAAACTCCGCCTTAGAAAAATGAATAAATTAGATAGCAAAACAACAATGTCACACACGACTACAACTGCGTGCCTTAGAGCCTACACCAAATTTTATATAATTCTTTTGGGAAGCAGAATATAGTTAAACAATTAAATTTTTCACGGGGAATTCCTGGATATAGATTCCCCTTACGCGTGGCTATGGTAAATTGTAAATTAAAATTATCAGCACTAACATGAGCTTTTTCATTGGATTATGTGTTTTCTCATCCAATAATTAAACTTAAAACTTTCATACATGTTGACAAATATTTTAGTTTGCTTATCATCTTTGGATTCTCATTTTGCAGCTTCAGATGCTGAGCACCTTCTTTGCATTTTATCGTTTGTTCTTTTGCGTACAAGATAAAGGTGACAGAGGGTTATCATATGGGTGACAATTAAATTTATTAAGTAATTATCTATTCAATCCATCCACTAAAAAAAATCCATCTAATTTATCTATTATAAAAATCCATCTAATTTATCTATTATATGAAAAGTTGGTTAATAGATTGGATGAATCCATCCAATTAAATATATAGATAAATCCAATTCATCCAATATATTTTAAAAATCCAATCCATTATCTCAATTATTTATTTTAAATTTTTTGGAACAATTCTTTAAAAAACAATAAAAATTATTTATGTTATCATAAAAATCAAATAATTTAGATATAACTAATATTTTTATTTTTTTAAAAGAAAATATATTATATATATATATATATATATATATATATATATATATATATATATATATATATATATATATATATATATATAATGTTGCTTATAAATGGAAGTTTGCTATTTATATATGTTGAAAGTTAATTATAAATGGAAGTACAAATTCTTTTTTTACTGATGATGAAATATATATCATAATATTGGGAAGAGTTGTAGCTTTAGTATCTAAATTAATTTTAAACTCTTAATATTTGTGATCGTGAAGGCTGGATCAGATTCTGTAGAATTGGACCGCCAAGTGCGTCAGGGATGCTGGTCGTATGGAGAGGAGGGGGTGTACCTGAAAGGTACTCCGACGCTCAAGTAAGAAAGGTTCAGAGAAAATGGGCAAGTACAAAGTATGAATTCTTAGGGTGAATATTGGATACCTGACCCTCTCAAGCGATAGGGTTTATATAAAGCCCCCAGCGCATGGCCAACGGTCCTATTTTCGGGGCGAAGTAACCGTTTTCCCCAAAGAATAGGTAACTACCCAAACTAGCCGTTATGTCGGGCAGGGTGCCCAAAACTAGCCGTTACGTCGGGCATAGGCATAGTTCCGGGCACCTGCACATAGCTGTTCGGGGAGCAATGAAGCTGTGCGTGACGAGCAGTAATTCCGGGGAGGAACGTTGCATTCCTTACCTTTCTGCCCCTCTGTGGATTGGACTTAGGCAATTTGGGCCGCTCTGGAGCAGAAGCGGATTGGGCTATGTCTAGCCATCGGCCCAGTCCAAAACACTTTATCCAGGCGAATGGCCACGGGGAGGACATAGCCTTGAGCTCGTTAGGCGGAGCTAGGTGCATGTCCCCGTGTCGTTGGCATTTATCGCATTTCTTCACGTGTTCTTTCACGTCGTGCTGCATGGTCGGCCAATAGTACCCTGCTCAGAGGGCCTTTCAGGCAAGCGACCTTCCGCCGAGATGTTGGGCATTGATTCCTTCGTGGATTTCGCGCAGGATGTGCGCGACCATTTCTTCCTCGACACACTTGAGCAGCGGAATGGAGAATCCCCGCCTGTAGAGTTTATCTTCGACCAAGACGTAAGAGCAGACTCTTCGCCTGACTGTGCTGGCCTCCTTTGGGTCGGACGGAAGTTCGTCTTTGGCGAGATAGTTGTAGACGGGGGTCATCCAGCAGTTGTTGTCGCCGATCACCTGCACGTCGAGTGCCGGGGAGGCCTTCTCGATGCTGGGTCGAGGAAGTACTTCCTGTATGATGGATTTGTTTCCGCCTTTCTTCTTTGTGCTGGATAGTTTGGATAGCACGTCTGCTCACACGTTATTTTCGCAGGGAACGTGTTTCACTTTCACTGTTGTGAACTTCGCCATCTCCTTCTTGACCAGGGCCAAGTATTCGGTCAGGTTGTCGTTTTTGGCTTGGTATTCTCCCCGGACCTGGAGGGCCACGAGTTGTGAATCCGTGCAAATGACGTCTTCTTCTGCGCCCAGGTCCTTGGCAAGGCGTAGCCCTGCGAGGAAGGCCTCGTATTCAGCCTGGTAATTGGAGGTTGGGAAGGACAAGGTGAGTGAAACTTCAACAATGATTCCTTCGTCGCTCTCCAGTATGATGCCCGCGCCGCTCCATGCCGAGCTCGAGGCACCGTAAACGAAAATGGTCCATTTGTGCGCTTCGCTCGCGGGGGAGTCTGCGAATGTCATTTCCGCGACAAAGTCGGCCAGAGCTTGGGCCTTGAGGGCTTTTCTGCTTTCGTATTGGATGTCAAATTCGGACAGTTCCAACGACCATTTGAGCATCCGACCGGCCATGTCTGGTCGTCCGAGCAGCTGCTTTATGGGTTGATCTGTTCGAATCACGATCGTGTGAGCCAGGAAGTAGTGTCTTAATCTTCTGGCAGTGTTGATGAGGGCCAGCGCCACCTTCTCTATCTGTTGGTATCTTAACTCTGGTCCTTGTAACGCTTTGCTCGTGAAATATATGGGTTTCTGCCCGTCAGGTGTCTCGCGGGTGAGAGCGGCGCTCACTGCTTCGGTTGCTACGGTGAGGTACACGTACAACGTTTCGCCATTTTTTGGGTGAGAGATGACCGGTGGCTCTGAAAGTGCTCGTTTCAGATGGATAAGGGCCTTGTCACACTCCTCGGTCCATTCAAATGCCGCCTCCTTGCGGAGGAGTTTGAAGAACGGTAGGGCGTGCTGGGCGGACTTAGCCACAAAACGGGATAGTGATGCGAGCATCCCGTTGAGGGACTGGATGGATTTTTTGGACTTGGGCGTAGGAAACTCGGAGAATGCCCGACATTTATCGGGATTGGCCTCGATTCCTCGTTCCGTTAAGTAGAAGCCGAGGAATTTGCCTGCCCGGACACCGAACGTGCACTTCTCCGGATTAAAACGCATTTTGTATTTCCTGGCCTGTTCGAAGACCTTTCTTAAATGGGTAGTATGATCGGTTTCCTCGTCTGACTTTACGATGATGTCGTCCATGTAGACTTTGAGCATGTCGCCTATTTCTCCCCGGAATACCTTGTTCATCATTCGTTGGTACGTTGCTCCGGCGTTCTTCAGGCCGAAGGGCATTACGTTGTAGTAATAGTTGCCCGATTCGGTCATGAAGGCCGTATATTTTTTGTCGTACATTGCCATCATAATTTGATTATAGCCCGAGTAGGCGTCCATGAACGATAAAAGTTTAAAACCAGCAGAATTATCAACAAGTTTATCAATATTGGGGAAGGGGTAGGCATCCTTCGGGCATGCCTTATTGAGATCGGTGTAATCAATGCACATGCGCCATTTTCCATTAGACTATTTAACTAATACAACGTTGGACAGCCAAGTGGTGTACTTGGCTTCCGAAATAAATTTGGCATCGAGGAGGTCCTTTACAGCTTTTTCAGCAGCCTCCGTCTTCTCTGGAGACTGCTTTCTCCTATGTTGACGGTCGGGTCAATTGTTAGCTGGTGGCATGCGACTGATGGATCAAAGCCGGGCATTTCGGCGGCGCTCCATGCGAAGAGGTCGGCATTCTCGTGGAGGCATGCCTTGAGCTGCTTCCTCGCGATGTCGGGTAGATTTGCTCCAATCTTCACTCCCCACCGAGGGTCATCGCCGAACAGAACGATCTCGAAGTTGCCATCCGGTATTGGGCGCATCGGATGGGAGCCGCTGTTGGACGATGTGGATGGGTTGGCTGAAGCTGCTCGTTCCTCCTGCTGGTCTTCTTCCTGGAAGCGACTGTCGAGGTCGATGGAGTCGACCTGGGGAAGAGGCTTGGCTTCCTCGGAGCTGCTTGGCAATGCTGGCTTGCCCGATGCTTTTGGCTTGGACGCAATGGCGTTGAGCCCCTTTGTAGCTGCCTCGAAACACCTACGTACAGCTTCGGTATCACCGTGCAGGGTGGCGACCATTCCTTTCGAAGTGTAATACTTCATCTTCAGGTGGACTGTTGAGGGTACCGCTACCAACTCGGCCAGAGTTGGCCTTTCGAAAATGCACTGATATAGCGACGGGCAGTCGATCACCAAGAATTGTACCTTGATGGATCTGGTCGTCTTAGCTGATCCGAAGGTCACAATCAGTTCGACGTAGCCCCACGGATTGGTCACTGATCCGTTGAATCCATGTAAATTGGACCCTACATAGGGGATAAGGTGCGATTCGTCCAGCTGAAGCATTGACAACAGCTGGGAGTACATGATGTCGAACGAGCTGCCCTGGTCGACTAGGATTCTGCGAACGTCGAAGTTCTCCATTCGGGCTCTGACGAGCAAAGGTATGCTCGAGTTCGGGGATCCGCCAAGGAGCTCTTCCCGGTAGAAGGAAATAGGGACGGAGCCCTTCTGGGCTTGATCGAGCGTGGTCACTTTATTGGAGATCGTGTTGATCAGATGCTCGAACTTGCGTTTCACGGAGCCCACAGTGACTTTGTTGAAGCCCCCGCCAGAGATGACCATAGCGGAGGGAAAATTCTCCCACGGGCTGTGGGCCGCGAAATAAGCAGGGGCGCTGAGCCCGTCCGGGACGTAGAAGTCCTCCGGTCGCGATATAGACATAGCGACCTGTATGTTGGCGTCTTCCGAGGAGGGCACTTCCTCCTCTATCTTCTTGGACTCCTGGGCGTCCTGCTAAGGAGTGTCCTTCTTCTTCGCGAATTGTTTCAGGTGCCCGTCCCTGATCAGTATCTCAATGGCATCCTTCAGATGGATGCAGTCCTCCGTAGCGTGGTCGTGACTCTTGTGGAAATGGCAGTATTTTGATTTGTCCACGTTTGGTCTGTTCGACAGCTCTGCTTGGGGAAGCGGACCCCTGCCTGCTTAAACTCCGAATTGCCACATTCGGACAAGATCTTTTCCTTGGAGACGGTCAGGGGAGTGTAGTCATGGAACCGCCCGGAGGGCCCCTTGTTGTCACGGGAGTCACGAGGACGATCCTCGCGCCTCCGTTCGCCCCGACGAGATGTCGAGGCTTCCTCTCCTCTGGATGCCCGAGCATTCTCCTGATGGCGTGATGCTCGGACGTTGCTGGCCGCAACCTTCTCTTCGTACTAAATGTGTGATTGGGCTTTGAGGAGGAGGGCGTCTAAGTTCCTCGGTGGGGTGGGAACCTGGGCGGAGCCCTTGCTCGGGTAGAAACTTCTTCATTTTGTCCGTTGTAGGGACTTGTACAGCTTCCTTGTTGAACCTCTCGATATATGCGCGGAGAGGTTCATCTTTTCCTTGGATTATGGCTCCAAGGGAGGCCTCGGTTTTGGGGTGTCGGCGAGATGCTGTGAAGTGCCGCGAGAACGTCCTGCCCAGCAGTCTCCACGAGGTAATGGACTCCTGGGGCATGTGCTTGTACCATGTCATCGCTCCCTTGCGGAGCGTGGTTGGGAACAGTCGGCATTTGATGGTGCCTCGTACGCCGTGGTAATCTAACAGCGCATCGATGTTCTCGATGTGCTCGTCGGGGTCAGTGGTTCCGTTATACGTGCCAAGTGACGGGGGTTTCTCCAAGCCTTTTGGGAGGCGGGTAGCCAAGATCTCCTGGGACAACGGGCCGCGAGGCTCGTCGTCGCTGCTAGAACTGGTGTATGATGGGGACCGAATGGAATGCTCGCGGCGGCGGTTCCTCCGGGGAGAAGGGGAGCGGTTCCTTCGCGGAGAAGGTGAGCGGTTCCTTCGAGGAGAAGGTGAGCGGTTCCTTCGAGGAGAAGGTGAGCGGGCCCGTCCTTTAGACTTAAACGGCGGATATTGCTCGTTCCTTCTAGTCCTCTTGCAGTCGTGAGCGGGCTGGTCACGCGGGGAGATTTGGTCGCGCTTCTGGGCTGCGCGAGGATCAGGCTCTTGGCGCAGTCTTCGGTCGATGTCTCTCAGGGGATGCGGGCTCCTTGATCACCTTTGGATCCTCCGCGTGGGAGGGGATCTTGGACGGTTGGACTCTTCTAACGCCCCGATTCTCTCGTTTTGCTGCAGGATCAGGGTGTTGGTTTTGTTGATCGCCTCCAGTAGGGCTGCCACGGTCGGGTCGGTGTTGGGCGGAACAGGAACGGGCTTGACGTCAAGTAAAGGTTGATCGTTGTTGCGATCAGCAGGGGTAGGGGAAGGAGAGCAGTGGCTCCGTCCCTGAGGAAACGAGTATCTCGGAGGAGAGGTGACTGGTCGTCAACGTCAGATTTGTTGACGGGGAGGATGATGGTTTGGAGAGCATCCTTGGTGCGATCTTGGGAGGCCATGATCGTGATGATGTTTGAGAATTGTTTTGATCTTCAGTTTTTGAGGAAAGAAAGATGGGGAGAACAATGATTCCCACAGACGGCGCCACTGATCGTGAAGGCTGGATCAGATCCTGTAGAATTGGGCCGCCAAGTGCGTCAGGGATGCTGGTCATATGGAGAGGAGGGGGGTGTACCTGCAAGGTACTCCGACGCTCAAGTAAGAAAGGATCAGAGAAAAGGGGCAAGTACAAAGTATGAATTCTTAGGGTGAATATTGGATACCTGACCCTCTCAAGCGATAGGGTTTATATAGAGCCCCCAGCGCATGGCCAACGGTCCTATTTTCGGGGTGAAGTAACTGTTTTTCCCAAAGAATAGGTAACTACCCAAACTAGCCGTTACGTCGGGCAGGGTGCCCAAAACTAGCCGTTACGTCGGGCATAGGCATAGTTTCGGGCACCTGCCCATAGCTGTTCGGAGAGCAATGAAGTCGTGCGTGACGGGCAGTAATTCTGGGGAGGAACGTTGCATTCCTTGCCAGGTTGGAGGGGCAGAAAGGTAACTTTTGCCCCTCTATGGATTGGACCTAGGCAATTTGGGCTGCTCTGGAGCAGAAGCGGATTGGGCCATGTCTAGCCATCGACCCAGTCCAGAACAGGTACTACCTATACCAATAAGATGCATCTTCTTTTTGGTAGCTTAACAGATAAGAACTCCATAGTTAATCGTGCATGACTTGGAGTAGTATTTGGATGGGTGACCTTCTGGTAAGATTCTCGAAAAGCGTGTGAGTGAAGACAAAGCATGCTGAAAAGATATGTGTTGGTTTGTGGGGTCAATCGATAATCCTGAAAGTAGTCTGAGGCGTTACATCAAGCAATCTTGATCAGATATGTGCTCGATGAGATCGAGGTCAAAGTGAAGAAACCTCTGGTGCTGCAAATTGATAACAAGTCAGTCATTAACCTTGCAAGAATCTAGTTATGCATGGAAAGAGTAAGTACATTGAGGTTAGATTTCAATTCCTATGGGAGAAGGTAAATCAAGGTGAACTTGAAGTGAGGCATTACTCGAGTGAAGCACAGTTGGCCGAAATTTTCACAAAATGATTGAAGATCGACAAATTCCTGACTTTGAGAAAGAAATCAGGAATAATTCAGATTGATTATGATTAGTTTATATTGGATAACTTGGATTATAAGGGGGTATGTTGTGATATAATCCAAGTTAGTTAGTTTGTTATGATAATTACTTGGAGTGCAAGTAACCTACTTGTATATATACATGTATAATGTAACTCAATTTTCAATTGGTTTTTAATACAATTACTTTTCACTCTCTCTTTCTCTCTCTCATTCATTCCTCACCCAAATGTTTTGGCACTAACAAAAACAGAGATTAGTTAGACCTATCTTGCATGGTTAGTGACAGGGTTCACTTGACATCGTCTGTGTCGATCCTCGTTTTTAAGATAATTGTTAGAGATATTTTAATTATTACGAACTAATTTTAATGAAATTTAAAAAGGTTTTGAAGATTAATTAATATTTTTCATTTGTCATGATAAAAAATGTCTGAATGTTTTTCTTAAAGACCCATTTAGGCATGTGCATGCTCTTTGGATGTATATAAAAGATGCTGGTTATGATAACCTAGGGGTGGTAAAATGGATGGATTGGATTGTTAATGGACGGATCAAAACAATCCATTAATCCATTAACAATCCACTAAAACTTTAAAAAAAAAAATTCAATCCAATCCATCCATTAAGAAAATAATCCATCCATCCATCTATTGAGAGATTTTAAATGGATGGATATCCATCCATCCATAATAATTTGAATATTTAGTTAATTTAATTTTTAAACTTTCACAATTTTTAAAAATTTATCTCAATTTTTTTATTAAATCAATTTTTTAATGACAAAAAATAAAAAATCAATCTTTGAAATATCTCTCTCAAATAAATTTTATTACATCAATTTTTTAAATAACAAAATAAAAAATAAATATTTGAAATCCCACTCTCCATTTTCTCTAATGAACTTATTGATAGGAAAGATAATACATAATGAAATTAAAAAAAAATAAGCATTTTAATTTCATTGTATAAAACAGTAGATTATTAATTATATAATATAGAAAACGCATAAAAGTTTTAAAATTTCTAATTTGTACGTTGAAAGAAAATGTTGCACATTATTTTTTTTGTTATCACCGAAAAAAAATCTAACATAACTTTTCTAAAATTATAATTTACAACTTTTAATTTATAATGTTATTCGCATTGTTAATTAAGTAAATATTCTACACATTAAAATCTCTTTTGTAAACTTTTTCATAATATAAAACAACTATTTTATTTCTATGTTACAAATTGTTCTGGACTGGGCCGATGGCTAGACATTGTCTAATCCGTTTCTACTCCAGAGCGGTCCAAATTGCCTAAGTCCAATCCACAGAGGGGAAAAAGTTACCTTTCTACCCCTCCAACCGGACAAGGAATGCAACGATCCTCCCCAAAATTACTGCCCGTCACACACGACTTCATTGTTCCCCGAACAGCTATGGGCAGGTGCCCGGAACTATGCCTATGCCCGACGTAACGACTAATTTTGGGTACCCTGCCCGACATAACGTCTAGTTTGGGTAGTTACCTATTCTTTGGGAAAAACGGTTACTTCGCCCCGAAAATAGGACCGTTGGCCACGCGCTGGGGGCTCTATATAAACCCTATCGCTTGAGAGGGCCAGGTATCCAATATTCACCCTAAGAATTCATACTTTGTACTTGCCCCTTTTCTCTGACCCTTTATTACTTGAGCGTCGGAGTACCTTGCAGGTACACCCCCCTCCTCTCCATACGACCAGCATCCCTGACGCACTTGGCGGCCCAATTCTACAGGATCTGATCCAGCCTTCACGATCAGTGGCGCCGTCTGTGGGAATCATTGTTCTCCCCATCTTTCTTTCCTTAGAAACCGAAGATCAAAACAATTCTCAAACATCATCACGATCATGGCCTCCCAAGATCGCACCAAGGATGCTCTCCAAACCACCATCCTCCCCGTCAACAAATCTGACGTTGACGGCCAGTCATCTCTCCTCCGAGATACCCGTTTCCTCAGGGACGGAGCCACTGCTTCTCGCGGCACTTCACAACATCTCGCCGCCACCCCACCGAGGAACTTAGACGCCCTCCTCTTCAAAGCCCAATCACACATTCAGTACGAAGAGAAGGTTGCGGGCAGCAACGTCCGAGCATCACGCCATCAGGAGAATGCTCGGGCATCCAGAGGAGAGGAAGCCTCGACATCTCTTCGGGGCGAACGGAGGCGCGAGGATCGTCCTCGTGACTCCCGTGACAACAAGGGGCCCTCCGGGCGGTTCCATGACTACACTCTCCTGACCGTCTCCAGGGAAAAGATCTTGTCCGAATGTGCCAATTCGGAGTTTAAGCAGGCAGGGGTCCGCTTCCCTAAGCAGCTGCCGAACAGACCAAAGTGGACAAATCAAAATACTGCTGTTTCCACAAGAGTCACGGCCACACTACAGAGGACTGCATCCATCTGAAGGATGCCATTGAGATACTGATCAGGGACAGGCACCTGAAACAATTTGCGAAGAAGAAGGACACTCCTCGGCAGGACGCCCAGGAGTCCAAGAAGATAGAGGAGGAAGTGCCCTCCTCGGAAGACGCCAACATACAGGTCGCTATGTCCATATCGCGACCGGAGGACTTCTACGTCCCGGACGGGCTCAGCGCCCCTGCTTATTTCGCGGCCCACAGCCCGTGGGAGACTTTTCCCTCCGCCATGGTCATCTCTAGCGGGGGCTTCAACAAAGTCATTGTGGGCTCTGTGGAACGCAAGTTCGAGCATCTGATCAACACGAGCTCCAATAAAGTGACCACGCTCGATCAAGCCCAGAAGGGCTCCGTCCCTATTTCCTTCTACCGGGAAGAGCTCCTCGGCGGATCCCCAAACTCGAGCATACCTTTGCTCGTCAGAGCCCGAATGGCGAACTTCGACGTTCGCAGAATCCTAGTCGACCAGGGCAGCTCGTTCGACATCATGTACTCCCAGCTGTTGTCAACGCTTCAGCTGGACGAATCGCACCTTACCCCCTATGTAGGGTCCGATTTACATGGATTCAACGGATCAATGACCAAGCCGTGGGGCTACGTCGAACTAATCGTGACCTTCGGATCAGCTGAGACGGCCAGATCCATCAAGGTGCAATTCCTGGTGATCGACTACCCGTCGCTATACCAGTGCATTTTCGGAAGGCCAACTCTAGCAGAGTTGGTAGCGGTACCCTCAACAGTCCACCTGAAGATGAAGTATTACACTTCGAAAGGAATGGTCACCACCCTGCACGGCGATATCGAAGCTGCACGTAGGTGTTTCGAGGCAGCTACAAAGGGGCTCAACGCCATTGCGTCCAAGCCAAAAGCATCGGGCAAGCCAACATTGCCAAGCAGCTCCGAGGAAGCCAAGCCTCTTCCCCAGGTCGACTCCATCGACCTCGACAGTCGCTTCCAGGAAGAAGACCAGCAGGAGGAACGAGCAGCTTCAGCCAACCCGTCCACATCGTCCAGCAGCGGCTCCCATCCGATGCGCCCAATACCGGATGGCAACTTTGAGATCGTTCTGTTCGGCGATACCCCTCAGCGGGGAGTGAAGATTGGAGCAGATCTGCCCGACATCGCGAAGAAGCAACTCAAGGCATGCATCCGCGAGAATACCGACCTCTTCGCATGGAGCACCGCCGAAATGCCCTACTTGGATCCATCTGTCGCATGCCACCAGCTGACAATTGACCCGGCCGTCACGGCCGTAGCACAACGTAGGAGAAAGCAGTCTCCGGAGAAGACGGAGGCTGCTGAAAAGGCTGTAAAGGACCTCCTAGAGGCCAAATTTATTTCGGAAGCCAAGTACACCACTTGGCTGTCCAACGTTGTATTAGTTAAAAAATCTAATGGAAAATGGCGCATGTTCATTGATTACACCGATCTCAATAAGGCATGCCTGAAGGATGCCTACCCCCTCCCCAATATTGATAAACTTGTTGATAATTCTGCTGGTTTTAAACTTTTATCATTCATGGACGCCTACTCGGGATATAATCAAATTCCGATGGCAATGTCCGACAAAAAATATACGGCCTTCATGACCGAATCGGGCAACTATTACTACAACGTAATGCCCTTTGGCCTGAAGAACGTTGTAGCAACGTACCAACGAATGATGAACAAAGTATTCCGGGGAGAAATAGGCGACATGCTCGAAGTCTACATGGACGACATGATCGTAAAGTCCCACGAGGAAACCGATTATACTGCCCATCTGAGAAAGGTCTTCGAACAGGCCAGGAAATACAAAATGCCTTTTAATCCGGAGAAGTGCACGTTCGGTGTCCGGGCAGGCAAATTCCTCAGCTTCTACTTAACTGAACGAGGAATCGAGGCCAATCCTGATAAATGTCGGCATTCTCCGAGTTTCCTACGCCTAAGTCCAAAAACTCCATCTAGTCCCTCAACGGGATGCTCGCATCACTATCCCGTTTCGTGGCTAAGTCCGCCCAGCACGCCCTACCGTTCTTCAAACTCCTCCGCAAGGAGGCGGCATTTGAATGGACCGAGGAGTGTGATAAGGCCCTTATCCATCTGAAACGAGCATTTTCAGAGCCACCGGTCCTCTCTCGCCTGGACAATGGCGAAACGTTGTACCTGTACCTCGCCGTAGCAACCGAAGCAGTGAGCACCACTCTCATCTGCGAGACACCTGACAGGCAGAAGCCCATATATTTCACGAGCAAAGCGCTACAAGGACCAGAGTTAAGATACCAACAGATAGAGAAGGTGGCGCTGACCCTCATCAACGCTGCCAGAAGATTAAGACACTACTTCATGGCTCACACGATCGTGATTCGAACAAATCAACCCATAAAGCAGCTGCTCGGATGACCAGACATGGTTGGTCAGATGCTCAAATGGTCGTTGGAACTGTCCGAATTCGACATCCAATACGAAAGCAGAAAATCCCTCAAGGCCCAAGCTCTGGCCGACTTCGTCGCGGAAATGACATTCGCAGACTCCCCCGCGAGCGAAGCGCACAAATGGACCATTTTCGTTGACGGTGCCTCGAGCTCGGCAGGGAGCGGCGCGAGCATCATACTGGAGAGCGACGAAGGAATCATTGTTGAAGTTTCACTCGCCTTGTCCTTCCCAACCTCCAATAACCAGGCTGAATATGAGGCCTTCCTCGCAGGGCTACGCCTTGCCAAGGACCTAGGCGCAGAAGAATTCGTTATTTGCACGGATTCACAACTCGTGGCCCTCCAGGTCCGGGGAGAATACCAAGCAAAAAATGACAACCTGATCGAATACTTGGCCCTGGTCAAGAAGGAGATGGTGAAGTTCACAACAGTGGAGTGAAACACGTTCCCCGCGAAAATAACGTGCGAGCAGACGTGCTATCCAAACTAGCCAGCACAAAGAAGAAAGGCGGAAACAAATCCGTCATACAAGAAGTACTTCCTCGACCCAGCATCGAGAAGGCCTCCTCGACACTCGACGTGCAGGTGATCGGCGACAACAACTGCTGGATAACCCCTCTCTACAACTATCTCGCCAAAGACGAACTTCTGTCCGACCTAAAGGAGGCCAACACAGCCAGGCGAAGAGCCTGCTCTTACGTCTTGATCGAAGATAAACTCTACAGGTGGGGATTCTCCATTCCGCTGCTCAAGTGTGTCGAGGAAGAAATGGTCGCGCACATCCTGCGCGAAATCCACGAAGGAATCAACGCCCAACATCTCGGCGGAAGGTCGCTTGCCCGAAAGGCCCTCCGAGCAGGGTACTATTGGCCGACCATACAGCACGACGCGAAAGAACACGTGAAGAAATGCGATAAATGCCAATGACACGGGGACATGCACCTAGCTCCGCCTAACGAGCTCAAAGCTATGTCTTCCCCGTGGCCATTCGCCTGGTGGGGCCTAGACATCCTAGGACCCTTCGTGATAGGATCGAGCCAGAACAAGTACCTAATAGTGGGCGTAGACTATTTCACAAAGTGGATAAAAGCGGAAGCTCTAGCCAAAATAACTGCCCTCAACATCCTGCGTTTCTACAAACAAAACATCCTTGCACGTTTCGGTATCCCCCAAGCAATAGTAACGGACAACGGGACGCAATTCACGGACAGGAAGTTCCAAGACTTCGTCGCCCAACTAGGCACGAAGCAGCACTTCGCATCTGTCGAGCACCCTCATATAAACGGGCAGGCTGAAGCAGCCAACCGAGTCATCCTTTGAGGCCTCAAGCAAAGGCTGGACGAAACAAAGAAGGCATGGGTCGAGGAACTGCACAGCGTACTATGGGCATACCGCACAACTCAACACTTAACGACCGGGGAAACACCTTTCCGTCTAGCATACGAGATAGAGGCTGTAATTCCCGTCGAAGTTCACGTGCCCTCCAGGCGGACAGAGTCGCCCCTAGACGAGGAAATGAACGACGAGTCACTATGAGAAGAACTCGACCTTGTCGAGCAAATCTGAACCGGGGCAACCATCCGAAAAGCCTCACTAAAACAAAAAATTACCATCAGGCACAACGCCAAGGTGATATGACGAGAGTTCGACGTGGGAAGCCTTGTTCTAAGAAGAAACCACAAAGACTCTCGAGAAGGCAAACTAGCAGCCAACTGGGAGGGGCCCTATCGCGTCCGAGCAAAAACAGAAAATGAGGCCTACTACCTGGAACATCTCACCGGGGAAGAACTTGCTCGACCATGGAACGCTGAAAAGCTAAAACAATACTATAGCTAAATTTTTGATTCGACCCGTCACAACGACGGACGTCAGCTACCGACCACTATGCACATCTAGGTACAAGCGTCGCATATGAATAAAGAAGGACCTCGCTCAGTAACGAGTCGGGTAACTACTCGACAGCGGTCCTCGATCGAGCATCGCTGTCGTCAAAGTACCATGACTGGCAGAACCCCAGCTCGCGATGGGACGTTCACGCCGGGAACTCAGGCCTCAAACGCGACCTGAGCTCCGCACCCCCGCCAGGATATTCCCTGGCCGTTCGACCAGTTCCCCTCACTGCCGAACACATCTACAACGAGCAATCCCCCTAAAATATTTGTGCAAGTCAAATACTCCCAATCACGGGCAGACATACATTCACAACGAGCATAAGTACAACACTTAGCGAAAAATAAAAGCAAGTAAAATCATGCAGATGGCAGAATCAAACATGTAATAATTTAACATAATAAATGACCGCAAGGGCCACGATTGTACTAAGTTACATGAAACACGGGCCACGCCCCCCAAAATTAAATTACAACGGTTACACGGCACGCAGGCCGGACAAATTACAACATTAAAAGCACAAACTCCTCACTCTTTCGCGTGCTCAGCAGGCTCGTACTGGGGCCCCTGGTCTTCCATGGGTTGATCCTCGGTAAGGAGAGCATCGGGCATAATGATTCGACCATCCTCAACGTGCGCCAGATAATGGGTACCCTCGTCGGAAAAGTCAAGCTCGGGATTCACCCCCCGCAGTTGAGCCATGGCGTTTTTTAAAGACTCCTCCGCGACGACAATACCATCATCCTCGGCCGTCAGCAAATAGGCAACCAGCTCGGATCTTGTCTTCAATTCCTTCACGTCTTCCAGCTCATCGTCACCTGGGGCATTGGCCGCCTTCAGCCGCTGGATCAACTCCTCGGCAGACTTCTTCTCCGCCGCCAGCGTCGAGTTCTCCTCCTTCAACTGAGCTACCTCTTCCTCAGCTTTCTTCCGAGCATCGTCGGCACCCTTAGCTTCTTCCTTGAGGGACGTCATGGTAGCACAGGCAGCAGTAAGTTCGGCCTTAGTCGCCGAGTCCCCTTCGGCATACACAGCTGCCATCTCCAACATCCTGACCAAGCCAGAAGTGTCCTGAGCCACCAACGCCCTCTTGCTCGGGCGATCCATACTTTCCAAGCAAAGAGACTCCGCCCGAGGCACAATCAGAGAGTTCTCCTTGAAGAACTTCCGATCATGGATGCAAGGAGGAAGCTCGAACTTCCCCTTTTTTGACGCCCGGGTGAGGTCCACAGCGTCATTAAACCTTTTCCGCTTGGATCGACCGGTCAAAGGAAGAAGAGACCCCCGGGGAGAAGGAGTAGGAGAAGAAGAGGTCCCCGCAGGAGACTGCACGGGAGGAGGAACACGGGCACCAGCAAACCGAGACTTCGGAGGGGCTGCCCCGGCCTTGTTCCTCGCAAGAGCATTCCTCACAACTCTGTCGTGGGCCTGAGGCATCTCAGCTACACAAACAAAATACGAGCATGTTAAATACGAGGAAAAGAAATGACGCGAACAAAATCTAAATAACTAAGACTACCAAGCTGCTTCTCGGCATTCACGGGAGTCTTGCACTCCAGCAGTGCCTTAATATTGATGAATCGACGCTCAACCCTCTGGCTCCCATCCTCCTCGAAGATCGGACTACCCTTGCTCGTCCAGCACTCAGCAAGCCGGAAGGAGTTGACCCACTTCACCAGCACCTCGTACGCCGCGGCGTCCTACCCGCGTAGCTCGCTCGGTTGGAAGACATAGTCACTGAGCTTCTTGGCAAAGTGGTCAGGCGCCCAATGGATGGGAAACTTGTATATTCTTCATCCAATAAACTTCCCATCCTCGTCATGCAGATCGTTCCCATCCTCGTCAACCTCGATTTCCCAGACGTATGTACTGTCCTGGGCAGCTTCGGACAGGGGCTCGACGACTTAATACCGTTCCTTAAATGTCTGTATCGACTCTGAAAATGGTTTGAACAACTTGCGGGGCTGCTTCAGAGAAACCCAGACGTACTTCTTCCCCGACAGCTGCCGTTGGAGATGAAAGACAGTGAAGAACAAAGGAAGAGTAGCCCCTATGGAGAGATGCTCGCATACCAGCTCGAACGCCCGGATGAAGGCCAACGAGTTAGGATGCAATTGCGTGGGGGCCAATTTTAAATGCTCGAACACTGACTGTTGAAAATCAGTGAACGACAACCTCAAGCCCAGCTCCTTGAAAGCGTATTCATACATGGTAAAACGGTCCCCGAAGTGCGTACAAACACGATCGTCCAAGGAAGGGAAGTGCACCTTCCACTCTCCCTCCGGTCCAACCTCCGTGAAAACGTCCACCAAGGACTTTGCGAAAGTGGACACATGCTCGGCAGGTTCGGCCACTTCCCACTCCTCCGCGGAGAACCCGTCCACGTCCTTGTCCATGTCGTCCAACTTTTCCTCCTCCCCAACATTGCTGGAAGAACTCGAAGTCGTCGAACTCGAAGCCGTCGAGCTGCTATTATCTTCGGAGCCTGTTTCTTCCTCGGACGTATCTATAAGAACCTCTCTATCTGGCCCCGTCGCCATTACGATAACCTGAAAAACAGAGAAGAAAGTGAATTCGATAACAAATCAAATCCACCCTTCCACCGCTAAGTCAAGTGAAAGGGCGCGCAAAGGGCTGAGGACAACGTCCCCGACCTAAGCCCTAACATCAAAGGAAAAGCTGACACCTCCCCGCGAGGAGATGCTTGAAGCCAATCATCCCGAGCGAGGAGCTTCCCCGCACTCATACCCAGTTTCCGTTTGAAGCTCCGTAGGAAATTGCAAAGCGTCACCGGAATCTGGGAATGTCCTACCAGGAAACGCATCACCCACTCAGATGATGAACAGACACGGCGGTCACACATGCATAGCTGTCGCAACATCGTCGTGGACGACCCCGCTCGCTGAAACATACTACTAACTCCGGCGACATATCAGAGGTATAAAAATGGCACAACCACCGTCCACCACCAACAATCGCCGGAAACTCACTCATTTCGTCCTCTAAACCTAGCCCTAACCACATGCAGCCTACCATCGACAACAAAAAGGAGAAAAACAAGCAAAGGATCAAAAAACTTACTTGATTTAAGTAGATGAAAGTGGCTGCTCGAAGCTTGAAGCGGTGGTCGGAGTAGGCGGACGGCGGTTACGGGCAAGAATGCTGAAGGAAATGGAGAGAACTCAGAGCAAAAAGTTCCAAATGAAATGATTTTTCCCTTTTTATACAAAGGGGCACGTGCGAACACGCGTTCGTAGGCCATGATGGTTATCCACTAGCTATCATTGCCTATTAACTGCCCATTGTTTCCAATTCTGTCTGGCCGTTACTCTCCCCAAACACCGGGCAACAAGGTCACGACCACGAATTTCACCAACACCAGGGGTCACGGGCGGATTAAGACAATCCTCCTCGTCTCCAAATGACGACTCCATGCTAGCTCCCCGGAGTAACGAACTGTCCTTAAGTCATCACTCCCATGCTCGGGAGCAACGACTTGGGGGGCTCCTGTTCTGGACTGGGCCGATGGCTAGACATGGCCCAATTCGCTTCTGCTCCAGAGCGGCCCAAATTGCCTAAGTCCAATCCACAGAGGGGCAAAAGTTACCTTTCTGCCCCTCCAACCGGGCAAGGAATACAACGTTCCTCCCCGAAATTACTGCCCGTCACGCACGACTTCATTGCTCCCCGAACAGCTATGGGCAGGTGCCTGGAACTATGCATATGCCCGACGTAACGGCTAGTTTTGGGCACCCTGCCCGACATAACGGCTAGTTTGGGTAGTTACCTATTCTTTGGGGAAAACGGTTACTTCGCCCCAAAAATATGACCGTTGGCCACACGCTGGGGGCTCTATATAAACCCTCTCGCTTGAGAGGGTCAGGTATCCAATATTCACCCTAAGAATTCATACTTTGTACTTGCCCCTTTTCTCTGACCCTTTCTTACTTGAGCGTCGGAATACCTTGCAGGTACACCCCCTCCTCTCCATACGACCAGCATCCCTAACGCACTTGGCAGCCCAACTCTACAGGATCTGATCCAGCCTTCACGATCAGTACCAATTAATCCTTATAAGCCTTTCTTCAACCATGCAGTCACATACCTGTACAACTTCAGGATCCCTCTCATTCTGATGTGAATTTGGCGACCACTCTCCGCTCTCTTCGGTCTCAAGTGTTACATCCACTCTTTGCCCTCTTCGGCCCCGGGTGTTACATGCCCACCAGGTTCTGCATGGTTTGTCCTCGAACCACATCGTTTTGGGAGAGGTATACTCCTATCCATTTGTAACACCTCATACGACTTTCAGGATTATCGAATGACCCCCACAAACCAACACGGGTCTTTTCAGCATGCTTTGAACTCACTCGCATGCTTTTCGGGAAACTTCCCAAAAGGCCACTCATCCAAATACTCCTTCAAGTCAAGCACGATTAACTATGGAGTTCCTATCTTTTAGGCTACCTAAAAGAAGACGCATCTTGTTGCTATAGGTAGAACCAATTAATCCTTATAAGCATTCTTTCAACCATGCAATCCCATACTTACACAACCCTGGGATTCCTCTCATTTTGATGTGAATTCGACAACCACTCTCATCCCTCTTCGGCCTCAAGTGTTACATCCACTCTCTGACCTCTTCGGACTCAGGTGTTACACTTGACAAAAAGCATAGGATTCTGCTATATACTCAACCTCACATGATGAAAATGCCACCACATGTTTCTTTCTCGAGCACCATGAGATTAGGGCACCAAATACTTGAAAGAAATAACCAACTGTGCTTCTTCGATATTCCTTATCTCCACATTAATCAACATCTGAATAACAATTAATCATAATTTCTTTGCTTTCAGACTCTCGTGAAAACACGATTCTATAATTTATTGATCCTTTTAGGTATCTCGAGATTCTTCTTGCAACCTTCATGTGTGACACCTTTGGTTCATCCATGTATCTGCTTATCAATCCGACTGAGAAACATATGTCAAGTTTACTGTAACACTCCAATTTTACTAATTATTTATTTATATTAATTAAGTGATTTTATGCATATTTGATTTATTGAATTTATTTAAATTATTTGATTTATATGAATTATTGGATTTATATGAATTAATTGATTTATTTGATTTATTTGAATTATTTGATTTATTTTAATTAATTGATTTATTTGAATTAATTGATTTATTGGATTTATTGGATTTGTTTTATTTATTTTATTTGGTGGAATAATATAGAATTGGTAGAAATAAGTAATTGGGCCTAATTATAGGAATGTGAATAGTAAGAGTCAGGGTGTGTTAAGTAAGTCCAATAGAATTATGAGAAATTTGTGTGAATGATAAAATAAGAGGAAGAGATAGAATATGGTTAGAAGGAGGAAAAGAGGCAAAGAGAGAAGTGGATAAGAGAAGGAGAAAACCCAATTTTAAGAGCTCTAGAATTCAAGAAAAATCAAGGTAAGGGTGAGTTTTTACATAATTATTGTGATTGCTTGATAATGTATAATGGGTGGAAACATGTTTAGAATGAAACCCCTAAATTTTCCATGAATTTGAAATTGTTAGGTTTTAGGGATAATCTTTGAGATGTGTTAATTTAAAAGTGTTTGCAATTGATATGTTGGTATACTCTAGAGACCTATTCAATATTTGGAGTAAAACCATTGGAATATATATATTGCTGAACAGTGGCGTAAAAGAATATTGTAGGAATGGAACTTGAATCTTTTTCTTTTCCACTCCATACTGTTGCGCATAAGAATGATAGGATATTGATTAAAATGAAATGTAATATTTTATTTTATTCTTACAATGCATATTGTAGCGATATCAAGGAACAATAGAAAATGAAAATTGATTTTCTTTCAATACCCGTGATACTGTAGCGAGAAACACTAGAAGCATTAGGAAATAAATTACAAGGATATTAAACATTTTCCTTTTCCCACCTAATGATGAGCTATAGACCTAAATAAATGAATGTGTCATTTCTTCCTTGGGACTGTAGCGCAGGAGATTTGGGAATAAGGATAAGGCAATGTGATTTTCATTTCACAATCTTGTAGCGCATTAAATGGTAGGGAATGGATTGTGAACCTCTCTTTTAATTCCCATGTTGTAGCACAAAATAAGATTAGAATGTATCCTATTAAATATGTTGTGGTAGCGAAAAATGTGAATTTAGTTTGCATAGTACTGTAGCACATGGATTTAACAACATTAAATGTGACCCTTTCCATATGCTTGATACTGTAGCGAAATAAATGAAACAAGTGATACCCATAAACTATAGCGGCAGAAAATATTAGGAAATGATTTATTGTACTTCCTTATAAAACATGATAATGTTTAACAATTAATGTAGTGATACTTTTATATATATTTGCTAATGTAGTGAACCTTTCTTTTTCCTAATCCTGTAGCGCAGGATATATAACAAGGCAATGTAATTTTTATTAACATGCCCTGTAGCGATAGACAAGGAATGAAGTGATACCATATATATTTGATACTGTAGCATTAAGAATTAATAGTATAATGCGTGTCGCTCCCGGGATTTTCATCCAGGTACAAACGCGAAAGTGGCGCGGAAGAAAGAAAGAGAGTCGCCAGCCAGACATTTTTATCCCAAAGAAAGGGAAGGGTAATGCTGCACAAACCCGGGAGAAAGGAAAGAACGAGGTCTCGCAAACCAAAGAGAACGGGTAAGGGAGTCGGTTACGCGAGGGAAAGGTATTAGCACCCCCACGCGTCCGTCGTACTCGATGGGATCCACGCTTGCTGTTTCGATCAAAGGGTGTAGGAAACTGGATATCAACTGCTAACTAGAGAACTGGAAATGAAAGATAGAAAGGAGAAGAGAAGGGAGAAAGAAGTGACTCGATAGGACATTATCGTTGTCCTAGGCCTACGTATATATTCCCTCAGTGCAATGGAAAAGTCAGAGTCAACGTAGTTCGACGGACTACGAGGAAAGGTTGCTCGTCGAGATGTCGCATCTCGTGCCTACGTATCTTCAATCAGACAAGAAAGAAGAATCAGAGCAAACGTAATTCGGCTCAACAAGGGTTTACTTTGTTTGTGTTTTTTAATGGAAACGTCAGAGTGCGCATTCCAGCAGTTAGGTGTTGCAGCTCGTTGTAGGGAGACTTAGGCGTTACTTGTTTGCGGTAGAACGGACATGACGAGTCCTTAAGGAATAGAATGAAGGAAATGAGAAGAGAATTTGTTTGTTTTTGTATTTTGGAAAGAAGTATTTTGATTATTGGTGTGTATAACGCATATTGCATTTAAGTCTTTCACGTAGGATCGAATGCCTCGCATGTCGACCCAAGACGGGACGTATGCTAAACATTCTAAGAAAGTGAGAGAAGACCCCTCAATATCTTATTCTCACATGAAAGGCTCAAATTCAATATATGTTATGCCTTTATTAAGTGTTTTTGCTTTTGTTTTGAGATGGGAAGAAGAGAGACTCAAAGGTTGAGAAAGGTAAAAGTCTAAATGGGAGACTAACAATCCTATTTGTTATCATGCATGGATGATCCTAAAGGTTAAGTGTGGTATGAGAACCCTAAGTCTAAAAGAGACTAGAAGAAGAGAGAAAGAGGTAACATAACTTACTTCTAAGATAGAAGATGAGTTATGAACCAAGAGGGAGAAGAAAGAAGTTGAACAAAGAAAGCATTGAAATGCTTTACACAAACACAAAAGAGAAAGCATTAAAAAGATGAGGGAAGAAAGTATGTGTGGAAGCATATCCACACACTCAACTTACCATTAGCCCCTACAAGCAAAGGTTAGCTAAACAATTTAATATGAAAGCATAAGTAAAAGAAGGAAGACAATTAAGCATCAAACTACTTATGAAATGAACTTATGAATCAAACAAAGCCTAAACCTAAAAGGAAATGACTCTAAGTGTTCAAGGACTTCTAAAGTCAGTAGCTATGTCTAAAGGTATTCAACTAAGGCTAAGGTACCTAACAATGTCAAACTATGTCAAGAAAGATGTCAAAGATTCATACAAGTTCAAGTTATGAAGCATGAATGAAGTATGAATGTGTATGGCATACCAACATGAATAAATGCATGAAGAAATGTCAAAGTCAGAAGTGAATGACATATTATAATGCGTATGGAAGTCAATGAATGAACATACAAAGCATGAGTGAAATGATTTAAGAAGATGAAGCAAGTAGAAGCAAACGATGTTCAAGTTCAAGTAATAAAAGAAGAAACTTGTAACACAAGTCAAAGTTGAAAAGAACATGAAAACAAATGCAAATGGATGCAAGTCAGAATCATACCTCAGATTTGGATGTCCTATAATGCCTATGAATGAGCATACAATTTGTGAGAATGGATGTTCAAGTAAGAGAAATTAGATGAAGAAGAAGTGAGAAGAAGAGAAACAAGTTTCACATAATGAAAAGAATAATTTGGAATGCAAGTCAAAGTTGCAAATCAAAGATGAATGTTCATGGATTATAGGTCAGTACCAAATGATTTTTAAGATGCAATTAGAATGCCAGGATTAATCATATAACATGCATATGCAAGCCACTTTGAAACTAGTTAAGAAAGAAAGATGAAATAGATCAAACATAAACAAGTATACAAGTTGAATGACATTTGAATGCATGAAATGATTATGGGTCAGTAGCATATAAAGGATAATATGAAAATAAAATGCATGAATAAGCATTAATGATTCACAAACAAATCATACTAAGCATTAGAAGAGAAGATAAGCAAGTTTAGGTCAAACATTTCAAGTAAGGATGCATTTTGGAACACCTACACAAGTCAAATGAAGATGCAATGCAAATGACCTATAATTCTAAACAAATGATATATAATGTTCTAATGAAGAACTAAAAAATGCACACAATGATTCTCATATGATGGCACAAGTGCCTCCTAACAATTAGTGTTTAGAAGTTAAGAAAAGATTCATAAACATGACCTACAATGATCAAACAAGGCAAAAATAGACATGGACTTGTAGAAATTATGAAATTAATGCACAAAACACCTAAGTCAGAAGCAAAACAAATGTCAAAAGCTCATGGCAAAATTCAAAAAAAAGAAACATGCTCAAACAAGTCATCAAAATCACATTATGTCAAGAAGAAGGATGCACAAAGAAATGGTTCAAATACTATGCAAAAATGACTTTAAAAATCTACCAAAATGTTTTTAGATGCCTCAAGATGTTGTTTAGACATGACAAAAATATTGGATGCAAAAATGTTTTAGAGCTATGCAAAAGAAATTGGAAAATGCACAAGTATCATGAAGAAAGTCATTTAAAAAGAAAATGAAAGGAAATTATAAAAATATGAGAAAAAATCAAGAAACTCAGAATTAAAAATCATGGAAAATTAGATAAATGTGTTCAGATGCCATGGGAAATTATGTGGAATTTTTGTAAAGGTTTTGGTATTTTTAATAAAAGAAAATCAAAACAATGTCAAAAAGAAATTAGAAAATAGAAGAAAAATAAGGGAGGGGTGAAGACATAGCAAAAATGGAGTTCAGAATACACTTGGGCCCTAAACAAGGAGGTGCGAATAACAAAATAAGCCTGATCCATAGTCCATATGCGCATGATTGTTATGATACACACTCAGTCAAATAATTGACTCCATCAGAGCCACATAATGCAATCAACAAGTGATGATCATCAAAGTAAACAGATCAAGTGGATCCAAATGCATGTACATGCTAGTTATGATGAACACACACACACTACACAAGTCAAAGTCAATGTATGAGAGAAAAGGATGCACGTGTGAGGTACATGCCTCATTAATGTGCTGGAAAGCTCCTGGCCTTAGGATGCGAAACAATCAACGGCTGTGACTTAAAGTTGGCAATGGCTAGGGTTTTGACCTGAACAAAAATCAGGTGACCGGAGAAGACTTCCGATCGTCTTCTCCGGTGAGTCTCCGGCGAGGCTACATTCTCAGGTCCACAAAAATACACGTGCCTTATATCAAATTAAAGCTGAAATCGCAAGGAACACAAATCTAGCATTGAAATTCACAGATCAATCATGTACAAAGAGAATCGAAGGGGAGAAGTTTGCCCTAGGTTTTTAACTAAGCTTCCAACAAGCTCTATCAACTAGCCAGAATTTCCACAGCTTCTATTAAGCTCTATAAACAACAACAACAGGCTAAAAATCAATGAAATCGTGCAAGAAAAGTTAAAGAAGTTCAAACCTGGATTGAAGCTTCTTGATGATTGTTGAGAAAACCAGAGATGTGATCTTGATCCTGGGCTTTCAGATAGCAAAATAAATGCTATTATGCTTTAGATCGTGAAGAGAAAAAAGAAATCCAAACTTGAGAAGAGGCTACACTTGATCCTGATTTAACCTTGTTCTTGATCAAAGAAGCTTAAGGATGATGAATTGATGAAGATAGTGATGAATAATGGAGCACTCGTGTGAAAAGAGAGAGAGAAATCTGAGAGAACTTTGAGAGCTCTGGTTTGTGAAATGTGAAGAATGAGAAAAAGTCCTTTGCAAATTCTGTTAGAGAAGCTTTTATAAGTGTGGTTAGCTTCTAACTGTCTTAGTTGATAGTTAGAATTATGGTTGAGTTAACTGTGCTGGTGTGAAGCAATGAGAGGGTGTGCTGAGCAATTTGAAATGGAGAGGGAATTAGCTCGTGTGTTGTTGTTGGTGTTCATGTGGAGAAAGCTCATGATAATTATGGTGAGGTTTAGTGATCAGTGGTGGTGATGATGTAGAATACAACCACATAAACTTGTCATACAAGTTTGCTTTTGAAACTTTCCCTCTTGATGCATGGGAACATGTATGGCATGTATGTGTAATAATTGTGGTTTGTCCAAATGAGGTAATGAGACTGATATGTATATATATGCGACCTGAATCAATAACAACAAGAACAAAGGCCATCCCTTTCTATTTTGCCAGCCCTAACCTCATATTCAATTTGATGACTTTGAGAAGGAATTGTATCATGTATGGTGGGTGATTTGATGAGATTTTGTGTGCAAATGAAAGAGGGAATAATGTAGAACAACATTGGTGTTCATACCAACAAGAATTGAAACCTCTAAATCATTCAAAAGTGTCACTAAATGACATGGTTTATGACTGAAGTTTTGGGCGAGGCAAGTTGCATTGTGCCTAGACATATACTTATGAAAATTCAGTTTGATCATCCCTACTTTGAGCCACCACATCTCTTAATCCCTTGATCATATGAAAAAATGGTAAACATGGACATTGTAGAGGACATGGAGATGAACAAGATTGGTGTTCAACAATTTTTCATTTGAAGCCTTATTGAGGGAGAAAAATAGCTTGACATTTGGCACACCGCCTGTTTGATAAAATGCAGGGCATCTGGCTCGCCCATGACTTAGTTACCCAACCAATTTGCCTTGATTTTGCTCAACTTTGATTGATCATAACTCCTTCAATTTTGATCCAATGGAAGAGTTTTTGGTATGGATTTGAAGCTTAGAATGTGATCTTTAATTGGCTCAACTTAGGCCTGAAGTTTGAAGCCTTTATCTTGAAGAAGTAATGCTTTGGAATTGAGTGCAAAATGGTCCAAACTTGCCATTTTTAGAAACCCTAAGTTTCTAAATTTGGCAACTTTGTACAATTCTTGATTTTTGATGATTCCTCCATCATTTCTTGATAAAATGTTTCCCAATGAACATATGTGACTTGAATTTCATGAATTTGACCCAAAAAGTCAGGAGTTGACTTTTTCCTCTGCACAATTGACTTTTTCCCCAATTTCTTGATTCTCAAGCAACTGATCAATTGAACCTCTTCTGAAATAAACCAATGGGCAATCTTACATCCTTAGATACTTGACATCATGTAGAAAACATTGAGATCAAGTTTGAACCAAAATTTCATCAGGAGACTGCTTGAAACCAAAACCCTAATTTTGACTGCCTTTGTTAGGAGATGATGAACTGCCCAATCTTCTTGATGAATTCCCATCTTCCAATGACTTGTGGGATCAAATGGGATGTCATCTGATATAAGAGACCCTTGAGGCTTGTTGGGAGACCCTTGGCTCTAGCTCTCTTGCTTTGGATGATCAATACTCGGAAATCAACTGATCACATGCCCTATGATGAAACAATCATGAATATTTATTTGTATGAATTGAATATAATGAAATGCAATGAAAGTATATGCTAAATGATATGAAATATGAGAGGGAAAATTTTGGGGTATTACAGATGCCACTATTCAATCACTGTAGACTTGAATAGATGATAGCGGTTGCTTTCAGACTTTCAAGGTATGGAGGGATTGGATACTGAAGAATAACCAGAAAATTTGCACTCTGTGGAGAAAAAGAAAAGGGATATAAACCTAACCAAATGAACTCTGCTCGGATAAAACTCTGATGATAACCATAACACTGGAGAGATGTCCTTTGAACGACACCAAACGACTACTGGCTTACCACACTGCGAGTGGAATTTAACAATGTCTTTTGTACGACGCCAGATGACTACTGGCTTGCCACATTGCGGGTGGACTTTAACAACGTCTTTTGTACGACGCCAGATGACTACTGGCTTGCCACGCTGCGGGTGGACTTTAACAACATTTTTTGTACGACGCCAGACGACTACTGGCTTGCCACACTGCGGGTGGACTTTAAGAATGTCTTTTAAACGACGCCAGACGACTACTGGCTTGCCACACTGCGGGTGTACTTTAAGAATGTCTTTTGTACGACGCCAGACGACTACTGGCTTGCCACACTGTGGGTGGACTTTAAGAATGTCTTTTAAACAACGCCAGACGACTACTGGCTTGCCACACTGCGGGTGGACTTTAAGAATGTCTTTTAAACGACGCCAGACGACTACTGGCTTGCCACACTGCGGGTGGACTTTCGCCAATCTGCGGTTGATATTGAAACTGTCTTTTAAATGGAGTCAGACGACTATTGACTTGCCACACTGCGGGTGGACTTTCGCCAATCTACGGTTGGACTTTACCCTGCTTTGCCACCCTAAGATGGACTTTTGCCAATCTGCGGTTGGACTTTGCCCTGCTTTGCCACCCTAAGATGGACTTTTGCCAATCTGCGGTTGGACTTTGCTGATTTGCCACCCTAAGATGGACTTTTTCCAATCTGCAGTTGGACTTTGCTTTGTCTTTCGAATAAAACCGGACAAATTCCGATGGGCCACACTGCGGGTGGACTTTTGAAAAATGCCTTTTGGATGAAGTCAGTTGACTACTGATTGGCCACACTGTGGGTGGACTTATGCAAAAATTCAACACTGGATTACGCTCTGCATACATATCAGACATCCCTGCTGACTCTGTTGAGGAACAATGATCAATGATTTGACCTCAGAAGCTCCTGAAAGGATAATATCTCTGCCGGAGAATGACTGAATAATCCGTCTACTCCAAATTGCCACGCTTGCCAAAAATAAATTGGACTTTGAGATATGGGGAAGTGATGACTCTGCCAGGAATTATTTCATCTGTCTGGGGATGAATTCTGATCATAGCAACTCCGCTGGAGGAATGATAACTTTCCGACTTGGCTGGGGAAAGAATGTACTAACACTCTGCCTAGGAAGAGATTCTGTTGATCTGCTAAACCTCTACGGGGAGAAAAAAACAACTCAGCTAGGGAATATTACTGGCACGATTCAATGCTGAACTCTGTGGGGGATACAACCGTATTTAGCCCTAGTTGCTAAGCAATGAATTTATAGTTTCTTCTCGTTGAGAACAAACTGTCGGGGACACGATCTTGCTGGGGACCAGAACTACTCCGTCGGGGATACGCAAATCCTGGTTAGAAGACATTCTGTTGCGACATGCTAGGAAAGAGTCCCTAGAGATCTGCTGGGAAAACACAAAGAAAATGCACAGTAATCTGTTGAGGAACAAAGCTGTCGAGCTTAGAATAAGAGCCACAATGTCCCATGCTAGGCAAACCTTCCGCTTGACGACTCCATTGGGGATAATGAATTTACAACAAACTCTGATGGGGAGAACCGCTTCAAAGCGTCTCGTGCTGGGGAATGCCTCTTAAGAGGATTTTACAGAAGACCAAGCATCTTCAAACTCTTAGACAAATACTGAGACTTGAGCTAGTCGTATTAACTGGGAGATTACTCTACTGGGGATAATAGATCTGGAACACATCTTGTCGGAGGGATTTCACGATGCCCCATGCTTGGGAGGGTCACAAACTCACTTTTTCCCCAGATTACAAGGCTGGTCTGAAGAAATCATCCTAAGAGGATTTTACAGAAGATTTGGCATCTTCAAACTCCTGTACACTCACTGAGTCTTGAACATTAATTGCGAGGTCTGCGAAGCAACTCTACTAAGGAATTTGCAACCGTTATGGACACAGAAAAGCTTGTAACTGTTGGATGTTCTGAATGGGAGAATCGACTTAATAAGATCCAATGATCCCTTATTAGCTTTTCCTAGTTGATCTCATCTTGCTGTAATCGGCAGCCGATCAAACGGTGGACTCAATCAGTAAAAGTTATGACAAATGGGTGACACGGAAGCCTCTTCCTGAATATAATCGCCCCTATATCATGCCTAGGGATAAGTGATGACTTGTTTGGAAGAAAATGGCTCTCACCTTTGAAATCACTTGTACTTGTTACCTGCAAGCAAAAGGATATGCACGTATGCCCCGTGCCGGATATGACTTCTGCAACTTAGAAAATCCAACTCTGAACCACCACTTATTGGGGAGAAACGCTTTTGATGCATCTCTTGCTGGGAACATGATTAATGAAACCTACTTAAAATAGGGGACCACAAATGCCATGGGTTGGAATGCCCCTTTATTTCAAGCCTTTTGGCTGATTGACTGCATATGCGTGAACAACAGTTTTTTTTCTTCACTTGCCCCAGACCAACATGGTCCACCAAAAGAAATGGTCTCAAGAGGATTTTACAGAAGACTTGACATCCAAAACGCCTCAATGTCTTCAAACTCTTGGAGAGATTCGTCGGATCTCGAAGTAACTGCCTCAGACTGTATGGTCTACAGAGGAATTCGGCTCGAGAAGATTCATGAACAATCTCATATCACCGTGAGATATTCTGCCCCAATACTCTGAACCCTGGATAGGCTGATCAGTCCTCTGGATGGACTAACTTCTCATGCTCTTGGGATGACCTGCTCCAGTATGAACCTTGAAGTGGTTTTGCCCCTGACTACTGATCTTCGAAGGAAGACCCCGAATACCTGCCTTTGGAGAGATTTGAATCTCGAAGTAATTGCCCCAGTTTGGCTGAACTCTGAAGAGATTTCTCAACGTGATTGGCTCAGGTTGGCTACACCTTAAAGAGATGATTCGACGTGATTGCCCCAGATCGGCTACGTCTTAACACAACTTGTTGGGAAAGCTCCCGCTCAACAAAGTATCCTGAGGAAGTACCACTGGATGTGGCTGTCCTTCGAGAGTTTCAGGATTCTCAACTCGGCAAGATTAAGCTTCTGGACTGAATTTCCATATGTAAACTTCTTTTGATGTCAAACAAATGTATGCAAGCAGAAAAATGTTTTAGTCTGAGAATGAAAATTCTAATGCAACACACATGTTAATCTTGAAGTTTTACTGAAAAGATGTCTCAAACCCTTTGTGAGCGGATCACGGATTAGGATACGACATTAATTTTGGAATGAAAGAATGCAATGCACATGCAACACCAACAAAGATCTTTTAGCACAACTAACAGGAGTCAGGAACGCTATCTCTTGGTAGTATGCTTTCGAAATAACCTTGTTTCAATTGAGGACTTTCTGTTTTGTAACGGGGTCTGGTTCACGGTTATTGAAACAAGGGATATAAGGCTCAAAATTTATTAGTGCCCACCCACTCTTCGTGATGTCCTCCAGTCCTACGTTCAGTTAGTTCGGCACTAGCGTTCACCTCTCAAAAGAAACCTTTGTGATGGTTGAGGAACCATAGACTTTTAACAGTTTAAGCACCAATCAGTTTATTGGAGTAACAGTCATCCCTTTCGTCTTTGTGTCTGTGTCACACGACTTTGTTCTTTCGCTCGAGGATCTTTCTTGGGTAATCCTGTTCACATTTCGCTTTCACATTCTTTTGCTTATCCCTAACTTTTGCCTGGACAGATTCTTTTGAATCTTTGATTTCGGAGTCCAGCGGGATGCCCTAACTTTTTCCTAAGTTGTTTATTTTCAAGTTTCAACTTAGCGGGCTTTTTCATTTCTTTTTTTTTATTCTCTTTTTTTTTTCTTGAACACGTCGTGTGACACCGGCTGTCTTGATTTCTTTGGAAGGGTTGTGACTGTTTCACTTCTCAGTTGATGAGGGATAACCATTATGGTTTCCGCTCTTTGGACCTCTTGATGCGGTAGAGTGAAAAGTAATGGATCCTCATATGCACACTCCTTTTGAGGTTTGAATGCTTGGTCAAACTAACTGACGCCTACCCTGCCCCGGGGTTAAATGTTAGGTTTTTTTTTACTAAAAGAAACTCCTACTTTAGGGCTCCTATTTGGACGAGGGTTTATCTCCTTATATCTTCAGTGTTTGGGATTTGAAACAATGCCTTTACACATCGTCAACAGGGTTTTATCCAAAAGCACACAATTAGAGATTTTTGCGTTTTCAACTCATCATCCTCCTTCAAGAGTTTAAGCACGACAGTTGGTATTGCAATGCACATATACAAACTTATGAGTGAATCCGAGTGGATTACTTCAGGAAAAACATGCGCGCTTTATTAGGATTAACATAAAAAGAAAAACAGATTTCATGCATGCATACAAATGTTTTGACAAACATAAAAAGCTACACATGAAAATGCAGTAAAGAAGCTAAATGATTGTCCTTGTTGAGGAGGCTTGACTCCGTCTGGACTTATTGATTCTGAAGATGTCTTTGCAAACTGGGTGCTCAATCTGATGAAGAAAGTTCAATTTATGGGCCACTCGTCTGGTGTGATAATCTTTGAGTCAATCAAGTCTTGCACCTTATGTTTGAACACTCTGCAATTGTCAATTGTATGTCCAAACGTTCCCGAGTAAAACTCGCACCTGGCATTCATGTCATAATTCGGAGGAAAAGGAAACGGCACTGGCGTGACATTGTCCAGCTGAATCAAAGAGCCTTGGAGAAGGCGAGTAAGAAGCCGGCTTTGAGAAATAGGAACTGGAGCAGACACTCTCTCAGACCTCCTAAGTCCTCGTTGCCTCTGTTGTTGACGGTTTTGCTGCCAATGTTGATTAGGGTGCCTAGTCTGCCCTTGTACTTTTCTTTCCACATTTGGCCGAGGAACAAACAAAGGTTGCTGACATGATGACTTTGAAACCTGAAGCTGAGGAATACACCCGTGACCTGAGGTAGACCCTAGAGAAGAGGAAGGAATACTCACTTCCTTTGCAGCTACTGGCGTAAGATCACCTGATACCTTCATGCCATCCGATCCGAACTCGATTGTTTTAGAGTTAATTAAGTCTTGCACTTGGTGCTGGAATGCTCTACACCCCTCAATATCATGGCATGGTGCCCCTGAGTGAAAATCACAATGAGCATTAGCATCCCATCCTTTTGGAAGCTTTGCAGGAGGAGGAGTCAACTTTCGGAGCTCAATCATTCTTAACTGAAGCAGTTGCTGAAGTAATTTGGCATGACACATCGGTAGAGGATCAAAAACCCTTTCTTGCTTCTGTTGATGATAAAGGGATACAACCGAGAGGGTCCCAGCTGTGATTTGCTGATGCGGTAGTTTTGGAACCCAAGGCTTCTGGATTGAGGAAGGTCCCTGAGAGGAGGGAAGAAAATCCATTTCTTTAGCAGCAGTTGGAGGAACATCTCTTCGCTTGACATTGCTGATGGGCGCAAACTCGATTGCCCCTGAATCAATATGCTCTTGGACCTTATACTTGAGCATCTTACAATTTTCAACATTATGACCAGGTACCCCTGAATGAAATTCACACCTATCATGGACATTGGAACCCATACGAAACTTGGTGTGTGGAGGTCCCGCATCAATCAAATCAATTAGCCGAAACTTGAGCAAGTGTTGAAGCAACTGAGCGTATGTCATCAAAATCGGATCAAACTTCCTTTCAAGCTTTTCTGGATTAGGATCCTCTTGGAGAACAGGAAGTGATTGCCTATAGGAAAATTTTGGTCGCGAAGGAGATTCACGAGGCAATCCATGGTCTAGAGGAGACCCCAAAGAGATAGAAGAAATGAGAACCTCTGCTGCGGAAGCGGACACCTGATTGTTTTCCTTTCTTAACACTTCATTCAGAATTTCCATAACCCAGCCCATCTGAGTCTTTATCCGGTTGACTTCTTCTCTCAGCAGTTCCTGACCTCAGACAACGCCTGAATATCCACCATAAAATGCCCCAGTTGGGCCTTCATCTCAGTCACCTCTGCTCGGAGTTGTTCCATATCTGAACCTTGATTGTGGTGAATCGAGTAGTTGGAAGAAGTCATGTTGGCCGTTCTGCAGAGAATACCCAGTCAGAATGATAATACACACCCTCAGATTCGGGTACCTGTTATGAATGCATGAATGCATGAATGTATGCAAATGCCATGTTCGGTTATTTCCAGGGAATCTATCTACTTTGATTCAAATTTTGTACAGAATAATCCACAAGAAAAGGGGGAAACTGCTCAATAGCAAAATTCAGATATAAGATCCTTGGAAATAACAGAACATGTGTGCTGAAATGCTATGATGTTACATATGTACAGACATGTGATCAGGGTTTCCATAAATATCCTGAATAAAATTATGCTGAACCGATCTGGCTGAACAATAACCGGTCAAGTATGCAGGATCAAAGGTCCAACAAGAAAACCAAAAAACCAGAAGAACCCCTGTAGGTTGATGGTCATACTTTACATGCATCTGCCCTGTCAGTGTAGAACCATGAGCATAGTGTCTGAATAGAATCATATCAGGCATACCAGACCGAGTGCCGGTATAGAACCAAATTCATAATACCAGAACAAAGTACCATTATCACTGATCATAGGAGAAACATATATAGGGTGGGTAGAAGGTCAAGGTTACCTGCAAACCTGTAAACAACCCCCCATCTCACATGTAGGTTCTAAAAGGTAGGATCCTCAGATTCGGATCCTGGAATGAGAAGAAATAGCACATTCAGCCCATAGGATACAATGCTATCGCCAAACAAAGAAATCGTCATCTGATTCACCACAAAATAAAGGCCATCCTATGCAAGTTCCAAAGTGGTCCCTCGGGTGCGAATGGGTTTGCCACAGAATGTGGTCTGCCACTGTCACCACTAAAGAGAGATGTTTCCACTAAGGTCCTCAATGAACGGTCACCAGATGCACATAACTCTCAAAGTCGTACCCTAAACGAGGAAGACCCTCAAAGCAAGATAATCCTAAGAAAGTCGCACTCTGGTTGTGGAACTCACAACTACTCCCATGGCAAAATACCATGAGAGCCCTGTGACTGTCCACTCTAAGTCCTAAAGTAAACTCGAGCCTGGGTAATGGGCTCATCTCACAGTAACAATCCCACCCCGCCAAAGGAAACCAGATAGTCCAGAATATATGATGCATGATATAAATAAAATGCAATAAAGGCAGTAAAGTAAAGCGATAAAGCTGTAAATAAAAGCAGTAAAGCTAAACTAAAGCAAACACAAATCAAACACCCAAAAAACAAAAACAAGCAAGCGCTAGGAGAGACTCGCATCGGGGAGGGACCAGCAAGAGGTCAACGGTCCCCAGCAGAGTCGCCAGCTGTCGCTCCCAGGATTTTCATCCAGGTACAAACACGAAAGTGGCGCGGAAGAAAGAAAGAGAGTCGCCAGCCAGGCATTTTTATCCCAAAGAAAGGGAAGAGTAATGATGCACAAACCCGGGAGAAAGGAAAGAACAAGGTTTCGCGAACCAAAGAGAACGGGTAAGAGAGTCGGTTACGCGAGGGGAAGGTATTAGCACCCCCACGCGTCCGTCGTACTCGACGGGATCCACGCTTGCTATTTCGATCAAAGGGTGTAGGAAACTGGATATCAACTGCTAACTAGAGAACTGGAAATGAAAGATAGAAAGGAGAAGGGAAGGGAGAAAGAAGTGACTCGATAGGACATTATCGTTGTCCTAGGCCTACGTATTCCCTCAATGCAATGGGAAAGTCAGAGTCAACGTAGTTCGACGGACAACGGGGAAAGGTTGCTCGTCGAGATGTCGCATCTCGTGCCTACGTATCTTCAATCAGACAAGAAAGAAGAATCCGAGCAAACATAGTTCAGCTCAACAAGGGTTTGCTTTGTTTGTGTTTTTTAATGGAAACGTCAGAGTGCGCATTCCAGCAGTTAGGTGTTGCAGCTCGTTGTAGGGAGACTTAGGCGTTACCTGTTTGCGGTAGAACGGACATGACGAGTCCTTAAGGAATAGAATGAAGGAAATGAGAAGAGAATTTGTTTGTTTTTGTATTTTGGAAAGAAGTATTTTGATTATTGGTGTGTATAACGCATATTGCATTTAAGTCTTTCACGTAGGATCGAATGCCTCGTATGTCGACCCAAGACGGGACGTATGCTAAACATTCTAAGAAAGTGAGAGAAGACCCCTCACTATCTTATTCTCACATGAAAGGCTCAAATGCAATATATGTTATGCCTCTATTAAGTGTTTTTGCTTTTGTTTTGAGATGGGAAGAAGAGAGACTCAAAGGTTTAGAAAGGTAAAAGTCTAAATGGGAGACTAACAATCCTATTTGTTATCATGCATGGATGATCCTAATGGTTATGTGTGGTATGAGAACCCTAAGTCTAAAAGAGACTAGAAGAAGAGAGCAAGAGGTAACATAACTCACTTCTAAGATAAAAGATGAGTTATGAACCAAGAGGGAGAAGAAAGAAGTTGAACAAAGAAAGCATTGAAATGCTTTGCACAAACACAAAAGAGAAAGCATTAAAAAGATGAGGGAAGAAAGTATGTGTGGAATCATATCCACACACTCAACTTACCATTAGCCCCTACAAGCAAAGTTTAGCTAAACAATTGAATATGAAAGCATAAGTAAAAGAAGGAAGACAATTAAGCATCAAACTACTTATGAAATGAACTTATGAATCAAACAAAGCCTAAACCTAAAAGGAAAGGAATCTAAGTGTTCAAGGACTTCTAAAGTCAGTAGCTATGTCTAAAGGTATTCAACTAAGGCTAAGGTACCTAACAATGTCAAACTATGTCAAGAAAGATGCCAAAGATTCATACAAGTTCAAGTTATGAAGCATGAATGAAGTATGAATGTGTATGGCATACCAACATGAATGAATGCATGAAGAAATGTTAAAGTCAGAAGTGAATGACATATTATAATGCGTATGGAAGTCAATGAATGAACATACAAAGCATGAGTGAAATGATTTAAGAAGATGAAGCAAGTAGAAGCAAACAATGTTCAAGTTCAAGTAATAAAAGAAGAAACTTGTAACACAAGTCAAAGTTGAAAAGAACATGAAAACAAATGCAAATGGATGCAAGTCAGAATCATACCTCATATTTGGATGTCCTATAATGCCTATGAATGAGCATACAATTTGTGAGAATGGATGTTCAAGTAAGAGAAATTAGATGAAAAAGAAGTGAGAAGAAGAGAAACAAGTTTCACATAATGAAAAGAATAATTTGGAATGCAAGTCAAAGTTGCAAATCAAAGATGAATGTTCATGGATTATAGGTCAGTACCAAATGATTTTTAAGATGCAATTAGAATGCAAGGATTAATCATATAACATGCATATGCAAGCCACTTTGAAACTAGTTAAGAAAGAAAGATGAAATAGATCAAACATAAACAAGTATACAAGTTGAATGACATTTGAATGCATGAAATGATTATGGGTCAGTAGCATATAAAGGATGAGATGCAAATAAAATTCATGAATAAGCATTGATGATTCACAAACAAATCATACTAAGCATTAGAAGAGAAGATAAGTAAGTTTAGGTCAAACATTTCAAGTAAGGATGCATTTTGGAACACCTACACGAGTCAAATGAAGATGCAATGCAAATGACCTATAATTATAAACAAATGACATATAATGTTCTAATGAAGAACTAAAAACTGCACACAATGATTCTCATATGATGGCACAAGTGCCTCCTAACAATTAGGGTTTAGAAGTTAAGAAAAGATTCACAAACATGACCTACAATGATCAAACAAGGCAAAAATAGACATGGACTTGTAGAAATTATGAAATTAATGCACAAAACACCTAAGTCAGAAGCAAAATAAATGTAAAAAGCTCATGGCAAAATTTTAAAAAAAGAAACATGCTCAAACAAGTCATCAAAATCACATTATGTCAAGAAGAAGGATGCACAAAGAAATGGTTCAAATACTATGCAAAAATGACTTTAAAAATCTACCATAATGTTTTTAGATGCCTCAAGATGTTATTTAGACATGGAAAAAAGATTGGATAAAAAAATGTTTTAGAGCTATGTAAAAGAAATTGGACAATGCACAAGTATCATAAAGAAAGTCATTTAAAAAGAAAATGAAAGGAAATTATAAAAATATGAGCAAAAATCAAGAAACTCATAATTAAAAATCATGAAAAATTATTTAATGTGTTCAGATGCCATGGGAATTTATTTGGAATTTTTGTAAAGCTTTTGGTATTTTTAATAAAAGAAAATCAAAACAATGTCAAAAAGAAATTAGAAAATAGAAGAAAAATAAGGGAGGGGTGAAGACATAGCAAAAATGCAGTTCAGAATACACTTGGGCCCTAAACAAGGAGGTGCGAATAACAAAATAAGCCTGATCCACAGTCCATATGCGCATGATTGTTATGATACACACTCAGTCAAATAATTGACTCCATCAGAGCCACACAATGCAATCAACAAGTGATGATCATCAAAGTAAATAGATCAAGTGGATCCAAATGCATGTACATGCTAGTTATGATGAACGCACGCACACTACACAAGTCAAAGTCAATGTATGAGAGAAAAGGATGCACGCGTGAGGCACATGCCTCATTAATGTGCTGGCAAGCTCCTGGCCTTAGGATGCGAAACAATCAACGGCTGCGACTTAAAGTTGGCAATGGCTAGGGTTTTGACCTGAACAAAAATCAGGTGACCGGAGAAGACTTCCGGTCGTCTTCCCCGGTGAGTCTCCGACGAGGCTACATTCTCAGGTCCACAAAAATACACGTGCCTTATATCAAATTAAAGCTGAAATCGCAAGGAACACAAATCTAGCATTGAAATTCATAGATCAATCATGTATAAAGAGAATTGAAGGGGAGAAGTTTGCCCTAGGTTTTCAACTAAGCTTCTAATAAGCTCTATCAACTAGCCAAAATTTCCACAGCTTCTATTAAGCTCTATAAACAACAATAACAACAACAACAACAGGCTAAAAATCAATGAAATCGTGCAAGAAAAGTTGAAGAAGTTCAAACCTGGATTGAAGCTTTTTGATGATTGTTGAGAAAACCAGAGGTGTGATCTTGATCCTGAGCTTTCAGATAGCAAAATAAATGCTATTATGCTTTAGATCTTGAAGAGAAAAGAGAAATCCAAACTTGAGAAGAGGCTACACTTGATCCTGATTTAACCTTGTTCTTGATCAAAGAAGCTTAAGGATGATGAATTGATGAAGATAGTGATGAACAATGGAGCACTCGTGTGAAAAGAGAGAGATAAATCAGAGAGAACTTTGAGAGCTCTGGTTTGTGAAATGTAAAGAATGAGAAAAAGTCCCTTGCAAATTCTGTTAGAGAAGCTTTTATAAGTGTGGTTACCTTCTAACTGTCTTAGTTGACAGTTAATACTATGGTTGAGTTAACTGTGGTGGTGTGAAGCAATGAGAGGGTGTGCTGAGCAATTTGAAATGGAGAGGGAATTAGCTCGCGTGTTGTTGTTGTTCATGTGGAGAAAGCTCATGATAATTATGGTGAGGTTTAGTGATCAGTGGTGGTGATGATGTAGGATACAGCCACATAAACTTGTCATATAAGTTTTCTTTTGAAACTTTCCCTCTTGATGCATGGGAACATGTATGGCATGTATGTGTAATAATTTTGGTTTGTCCAAATGAGGTAATGAGACTGATATGTACATGTATGCGACTTGAATCAATAACAAGAAGAACAAAGGCCATCCCTTTCTATTTTGCCAGCCCTAACCTCATGTTCAAGTTGATGACTTTGAGAAGGAATTGCATCATGTATGGTGTGTGATTTGATGAGATTTTGTGTGCAAATGAAAGAGGGAATAATGTAGAACAACATTGGTGTTCATACCAACAAGAATTGAAACCTCTAAATCATTCAAAAGTGTCACTAAATAACATGGTTTATGACTGAAGTTTTGGGCGAGGCAAGTTGCATTGTGCCTAGACATATACCTATGAAAATTGAGTTTGATCATCCCTACTTTGAGCCACCACATCTCTTAATCCCTTGATCATATGAAAAAATGGTAAACATGAACATTGTAGAGGACACGGAGATGAACAAGATTGGTGTTCAACAATTTTTAATTTAAAGCCTTCTTAAGGGATAAAAATAGCTTGACCTTTGGCACACCGCCTGCTTGATAAAATGCAGGGCATCTGGCTCGCCCATGACTTAGTTACCCAACCAATTTGCCTTGATTTTGCTCAACTTTGATTGATCATAACTCCTTCAATTTTGATCCAATGGAAGAGTTTTTGGTATGGATTTAAAGCTTAGAATGTGATCTTTAATTGGTCCAACTTAGGCCTGAAGTTTGAAGCCTTTATCTCGAAGAAAGAATGCTTTGGAATTGAGTGCAAAATGGTCCAAACTTGCCATTTTTAGAAACCCTAAGTTTCTAAATTTGGCAACTTTGTACAATTCTTGATTTTTGATGATTCCTCCATCATTTCTTGATAAAATGTTGCCCAATGAACATATGTGATTTGAATTTCATGAATTTGACCCAAAAAGTCAGGAGTTGACATTTTCCTCTGCACAGTTGACTTTTCCCTAATTTCTTGATTCTCAAGCAACTTACCAATTGAACCTCTTCTGAAATAAACCAATGGGCAATCTTCCATCCTTAGATACTTGACATCATGTAGAAAACATTAAAATCAAGTTTGAACCAAAATTTCATCAGGAGACTGCTTGAAACCAAAACCCTAATTTTGATTGCCTTTGTTAGGAGATGATGAACTGCCCAATCTTCTTGATGAATTCCCAACTTCCAATGACTTGTGGGATCAAATGGGATGTCATCTGATATAAGAGACCCTTGAGGCTTGTTCTGAGACCCTTGGCTCTAGCTCTCTTGTTTTGGATGATCAATACTCTGAAATCAACTGATCACATGCCCTATGATGAAACAATCATGAATGATTATTTGTATGAATTGAATATAATGCAATGCAATGAAAGTATATGCTAAATGATATGAAAGATGAGAGGGCAGATTTTAGGGTATTACAATGTGATCCCTTTTATTATTTCTCATGCCCTGTAGCGCTAGAAGAAATTAAATGATATGCAATGAAATGTACCCATTCTTTACATCCTGTAGCGAAAATATTAGGAGATGAAATGAGGTCCCTTTCCATATTCTATTACTGTAGCAAATATATAAGTGTGAAATAAAATTTTATTTAATTATTGAAACTATATTAATTATTTATTCAAATATTAATTATTTATTCAAATATTGATTATTTATTAAAATATTAATTATTTATTAAATATTGAATTATTTATTGAATAATGGATTATTATTGAATATTGAATTGAGTAGTGGATATTTATTGAATATTGAATATTTAATTATTGATGATGGGTTAATTATTTTATATTTAATTAATGATTTGTGTTTTGTGAATTGAGGTTGGATTGTGTGATACTTGTGTATGTGCAAATGTGTGGTAATTCAAGTGTGATGAATTATTGAAGATATGCATGAATGTTAAGATTACAGAATGGTCTTAATTGCATATGATTGTTGAATTTGCACACATATCATTTGTGTCAAGAGGCAATGCTTGTTAGTTCCGTGGGAGCTAGTGACTTGTCCCAAACCTAGAGCGGAGTTTGAAAGCTTAGGGAACGGGCTTTTGTGTGTTATTGGTCTAGGGAATGGACCCGGTTTAATGTAAAAATTGAAAAATAATAACAAGTGACTGGTACCACATGCATGAGTTGCATTTGAGTCTTGCATTGAGTCGTATTGTGTATATGTTTGCGATATGAGATTATGTGAAATACGTGAAATTGATGAATTGATGAGATTATGGAATTGTACTTGTGAATGGTTGGATACTTGAGTGATAATATGTTGATGAAGTTTTTGAAATGTGAGAATAATAATTGTGATTATGCTTGTATGCCTTAAATTAAATATTATCTTATGATTTCTATAATTATATAAATTCTCACAATTCTGTTGGAATGATGTTTTGTACGACATCGCTCAGGTACCGAGGAATAGAGTTGCTTGTAGCGCGAGGTAGCCGTTGGAGTAGCTGTTTTAGTTTCTTTATTTATGTTGGGCCGAGTCGTGCTCTGATCATGTAACACTGGGAACGTTTAGATTTATGTTTTGAGATATAATTTATGTACTCTACTTTATTTCGTTGTTGTTATTTTGAATAATGTGGAGTGTTGGCTTTTATGCCTAAGTGTTAATTATGAAGGAGATGAGCATGAGACTTTCATTATGTCCATTATGATTGAAGTAATTTCGCTGCTACATGCTAATGTGAAAGTATATGAAAAACATGAATTTATTTTAAGTGTTATTGAGCATGACATGTGTATATGTGTGATGTTTTGAATTTATATGTGACACCCTTGTTTGAGATGCATGATAATTTACTCTGATTATGTATATATATTCTGCGGGGTTTAGAAGGGTGTTACATTAGTGTTATTAGAGTCTGGTTAGTCCATTCGGCCAGGTTGTCTAATGTTGTTTGTCCCCTAATATGCGACATGTGTGAAAACACTGTCGATACTCGTTTCTCTTTATAACCTTTGTCTTCAAGAGTGGGATTGAAATAAGTAAGGGAGAAGCTTGTGCTTCTCCAATATTCTTCAACTGCGGAGTAGTGGCTCAGTGTGTCGTTGAACGCTATTAAAGTTTGGTAAAGATGGTTTATGCCCCATCATAATTGTCGATTGTCTATTGACAAATTGAGGAACTGATCACCCTTAATCTTTTATTGATCGTAGACGGGATCGTGTTGGATGGCATAGACGTGTTTCACGAGCTTAGATGGTGTGTGCAATGAACTATTTGAAGTTAAGCCAAGTGCTTACAGATTGTTTTGATAAGACAATCATTTTTCTTGAACCTGAGAATGAAGGAGACTTGTTTATGTCTGCTAAGCAAGTGAATGAGTCGGCGCAAGATGGTGTCGAGATGTTTATGTTGATGGAAACTTTGAGTATTGGTGAAAGTGGAGCAGTTGGTGCTTTGCCAATTGTTTGTGATTTTCTGGAAGTTTTTCCTGATGAGATAAGTAATTTACCGCCGGAACGTGAGGTGGAGTTTACGATCGACTTAGTTCCTAGAACTAGTCCGATATCGATGGCTCTATATCGTATGTCCGCATCGGAATTGAAAGAGTTGAAGAGTTAACTTGAAGATCTGCTTGAGAAGAGGTTTATTCATCCGAGTGTGTCACCGTGGGGTGCACCAGTCTTGTTGGTTAAGAAGAAAGAAGGTTCTATGAGGCTTTGTGTGGATTATAGACAATTGAACAAAGTGACTATCAAGAATAAGTATCCACTTTCGAGGATTGATGATTTGATGGATCAGTTGGTTGGTGCAAGTGTGTTCAGTAAGATAGATTTGAGATCTGGGTATCATCAGATTCGTGTGAAGGTTGAAGAGATTCAGAAGAATGCTTTAGAACAAGGTATGGTCATTATGAGTATTCCGTGATGCCATTTGGTGTGACTAATGCACCAGGTGTATTTATGGAGTACATGAACATAATTTTCCATCCTTATTTGGACAAGTTTTTGGTTGTGTTCATTGATGATATTTTGATCTACTCGAAGAGTGAAGAGTGATATTGTCTTATCTGTGTTGAAAGAGAAGTAGTTGTGTGCTAAACTTTCTAAGTGCGAGTTTTGAGTTTCCTTGGCCATGTGATTTTGAGTAGAGGCATTGCAGTTTATCCGCCGAAGGTTGAAGCTGTATCGCAATGGGAAACTCCGAAATCAGTTTTTGAGATTAGAAGTTTTCTTGGTTTGGCAGGTTATTATCGGAAATTCATTGAAGGATTTGCCAGGTTATCTTTGTCATTGACGCAGTTGACTAGGAAGGGTCAAGCTTTTGTTTGGGATGTAAAGTGTGAAGAAAGTTTTCAAGAGCTTAAGAGAAGGTTGACGACATCTCCTATTTTAATTTTGCCGAATCCGGCATAACTGTTTGTTGTGTATTGTGATGCTTCGTTGATGGGTTTGGGAGGTGTGTTGATGTAACATCAACAAGTTGTAGCTTATGCTTCAAGGCAACTTAAAGTGCATGAGAGGAACTATCTGACGCATGACTTAGAGTTGGCTGCTGTTGTGTTTGTGTTGAAGCTTTGGAGGCATTATTTGTTTGGTTTAAGATTTGAAGTGTTTAGTGATCATAAGAGTTTGAATTATCTCTTTGATCAGAAAGAATTGAATGTGAGGCAGAGGAGATGGTTGAAACTTCTGAAAGATTATGATTTTGGTTTGAATTACTATCCGGGTAAAGCAAACGTGGTAGCTGATGCATTGAGTAGGAAATCTTTGCATATGTCGATGATGATGGTAAGAGAGTTGGAAATGATTGAGCAATTTCGAGATTTGAGTTTGGTTTATGAAGAGACTTCTTATGGAGTTAACCTTGGTATGTTAAAGCTTACTAGTGCTATTCTTGATGAGATTCGAGAAGGCCAGATCTCTGATTTGAGTTTGGTAGATCGGTAAACTTTGATCAATCAAGGTTGAGGTGGTGATTTTTGGATTGATGAAAATGGTATCATGAGATGTCATGATAGAGTTTGTGTTCCGGATATTGTTGAGCTGAAAAAGAGTATTCTTGAGGAAGGGCATCGTAGCAGATTGAGTATTCATCCCGGTGCTACTAAGATGTATCAAGATTTAAGGAAAGTGTTTTGGTGGCCTTGTATGAAGAAAGATATTGTAGAGTTTGTGTATTCTTGTTTGACTTGTCAGAAGTCGAAGATCGAACATAAAAAATCATCGGGTTTGATGCAACCGTTATCTATTCCTGAGTGGAAATGGGATATCATATCGATGGATTTTGTGTCTGGTTTACCTAGAACACAGAGTAATTATGAAGCTATTTGGGTTATTGTGGATAAATTGACAAAATCTGCTCACTTTATTCCAATGAGAATGGATTACCCGTTGGAGAAGTTAGCGAAGCTGTACATTGAGAGGATTGTCAGTTTGCATGGTATTCCGTCTAGCATTGTGTCAGATAGAGATCTGAGGTTTACTTCTAGATTTTGGGAGAGTTTGCAAAGTGTTTTGGATACGAAGTTGCGTTTGAGTTCTGCTTATCATCCGCAGGCAGATGGTCATACTGAGAGGACGATTCAGTCACTTGAGGATCTTTTGAGAGCTTGTGTGTTAGAAAAAGGAGGTGCTTGGGATAGCTATTTGCCTTTGATTGAGTTTACTTACAACAACAGTTTTCATTCGAGTATTGGAATGGCACCGTTTGAGGTATTGTATGGTAGGAGGTGTAGGACGCCATTGTGTTGGTATGATTCGGGAGAGAGTGTTGTGGTTGGACCTGAGATAGTCCAATAAACTACTGATAAGATAAAGATGATTCAGGAGAAGATGAAGATTTCTCAGAGTCGTCAGAGGAGCTATCATGACAAGAGGAGGAAAGCACTTTAGTTTCAAGAGGGAGACCATGTGTTTCTTAGAGTTACTCTGATAACTGGTGTTGGTAGAGTGTTGAAGTCGCGTAAGTTGACGCCGCGATTTATTAGTCCTTATCAGATTTTGTAGAGGATAGGAGAGGTAGCCTATCGGGTTGCTTTGTTGCCGTCGCTTGCTAATCTCCATGACGTGTTCCATGTATCTCAGTTGAGGAAATACATTGCGGATCCGTATCATGTAGTTCAAGTAGATGATGTGCATGTGAGAGATAACCTGACTGTGGAGACATCACCTATGCAGATAGAGGATCGGGAGTTGAAGCAACTTCGAGGTAAAGAGATTGCTTTGGTGAAGGCAGCTTGGGGAGGACCAACTGGTGGAAATGTGACTTGGGAGCTTGAGAGTCAGATGAAGAAGTCTTATCATGAGTTGTTCGTTTGAGGTAATTTTCGAGGGCGAAAATCTTTTAAGTGGGGGAGGGTCGTAACACCCCAATTTTAGTAATTATTTATTTATATTAATTAATTGAGTGATTTTATGCATATTTGATTTATTGAATTTATTTGAATTATTAGATTTATATGAATTATTTGATTTATATGAATTATTGTATTTATATGAATTAATTGATTTATTTGAATTATTTGATTTATTTGAATTAATTGATTTATTTGATTTATTTGAATTAATTGATTTATTGGATTTAATTGATTTGTTTTATTTATTTTATTTGGTGGAATAATATAGAATTGGTAGAAATAAGTAATTGGGCCTAATTATAGGAATGTGAATAGTTAGAGTGAGGGTGTGTTAAGTAAGCCCAATAGAATTATGAGAAATTTGTGAGAATGATGAAATAAAAAGAAGAGATAAAATAGGGTTAGAATGAGGAACTAGGAATGTGAATAGTTAGAGTGAGGGTGTGCTAAGTAAGTCAAAATAACTACTTTTACATGTATTAAGAAAGTTAGTTAAATGTAATTAATTTTCTTGATTTCATGTACAATCAAAGTAAAATTTACGATAATATCCTTAGTTTATTTAATAAATTGACTACCAACATTAAATGCTTTTGAATTAAATTAAGGGTATAATAGTAATACAAGCATTAATTAGTCTAAATTTTAATGACTTTTTCTTATAATAGTGATCAAGATTTAAGGTGTTTTTTTTTACTTATAATAGTGACCGGAGTATAATACTGTAGCACATGGATTTAACAACATTAAATGTGATCCTTTCCACATGCTTGATACTGTAGCGAAATAAATGAAACAAGTGATACCCATAAACTGTAGCAGCATAAAATATTAGGAAATGATTTATTGTACTTCCTTATAAAACATGATAAGGTTTAGCAATTAATGTAGTGATACTTTTATATATATTTTCTACTGTAGAGAACCTTAATTTTTCCTAAATCCTGTAGCGTAGGATATATAACAAGGCAGTGTAATTTTTTTTAACATGCCCTGTAGCGATAGACAAGGAATGAAGTGATACCATATATATTTGATACTGTAGCATTAAGAATTAATAGTATAATGTGATCCCTTTTATTATTTCTCATGCTCTGTAGCGCTAGAAGAAATTAAATGATAGGCAATGAAATGTGCCCATTCTTTACATCTTGTAGCAAAAATATTAGGAGATGAAATGAGGTCCCTTTTCCATATTCTATTACTGTAGCAAATATATAAGTGTGAAATAGAATTTTATTTAATTATTGAAACTATATTAATTATTTATTCAAATATTAATTATTTATTAAAATATTGATTATTTATTAAAATATTGATTATTTATTGAATAATGGATTATTATTGAATATTGAATTGAGTAGTGGATATTTATTGAATATTGAATATTTAATTATTGATGATGGGTTAATTATTCTATATTTAATTAGTGATGTGTGTTTTGTGAATTGAGGTTCGCTTGTGTGATACTTGTATATGTGCAAATGTGTGGTAATTCAAGTGTGATGAATTATTGAAGATATGCATGAATGTTATGATTGTTGAATTTGCACACACATCATATGTGTGAACCTCTCCTTTAATACATATGATTATTGAATTTGCACACACATCATTTGTGTCAAGAGACAATGCTTGTTAGTTCCGTGGGAGCTAGTGACTTGTCCCAAACCTATAGCGGAGTTTGAAAGCTTAGGGAACGGGCTTTTGTGTGTTATTGGTCTAGGGAATGGACCCGGTTTAATGTAAAAATCGAAAAATAATAACAAGTGATTGGTACCACATGCATGAGTTGCATTTGAGTCTTGCATTGAGTTGTATTGTGTATATGTTTGCGATATGAGATTATGTGAAATACGTGAAATTGATGAATTGATGAGATTATATAATTGTGAGTATGTACTTGTGAATGGTTGGATACTTGAGTGATAATATGTTGAAGTTTTTGAAATGTGAGAATAATAATTGTGATTATGCTTGTATGCCTTAAATTAAACATTATCTTATGATTTCGATAATTATATGAACTCTCACCCTTCTGTTGGAATGATATTTTGTACGACATCGCTCAGGTACCGAGGAATAGAGTTGCTTGTAGCGCGAGGTAGCCGTTGGAGTAGCTGTTTTAGTTTCTTTATTTATGTTGGGTCGAGTCGTGCTCTGATCATGTAACACTGGGAATGTTTCGATTTTTGTTTTGGGATATAATTTATGTACTCTACTTTATTTCGTTGTTGTTATTTTGAATAATGTGGAGTATTGGCTTTTATGCCTAAGTGTTGATTATGAAGGAGATGAGCATGAGACTTTCATTATGTCCATTATGATTGAAGTAATTTCGCTGCTACATGCTAATGTGAAAGTATATGAAAAACATGAATTTATTTTAAGTGTTATTGAGCATGACTGGTGTCTATGTGTGATGTTTTGAATTTATATGTGACACCCTTGTTTGAGATGCATGATAATTTAATCTGATTATGTATATATATTCCGCGGGGTTTAGAAGGGTGTTACATCTGCTATTGCACACCTAGCCTATAAATCCTACAATTTGGTTGAACAAAGTGACATTGACCTTGTCCTTCTCTCCATACTTCTCCAGTTTTGGATTTGGTTCGACAAGTGAGGATGCAGAATTTGAACCATCCCTTCTGAATCTCTTGAGTATTTCTTTGACATACTTCCTTTGATGTAGCACCATACCTTGCATCATAATTTAAAATTCCATTCCTAGGTAATATGCCAAGTTTCCCATATCCGACATTTCAAATTCTCTCTTCATCAACTCTATGAACTTTGACAGGTTCTCCATGATCTTTCCAATTACTAGCAAGTCATCAACATATAAGAAGATGATGGTTATATATTGTGCCATGACATGTACATAGACTTCATACTTAAACCTGTATTTGATGAATCCTAATTTGACTAAGTATGAGTCAATTTTCTTGTTCCATTCCCTAGGTTCCTGTTTGAGACCATAAAGGGCTTTTTGTAACTTGTACACTTTCCTTGCTTCCTCTTGTATCACAAACCCAGAAGGTTGTGTGATATACACGGCTTCATCTAGGGAACCATTCAAAAAATTTGATTTCACATCTAAATGAAATGTTGACTAACCTTGATTGCATGCCAAGGCTACCACCAATATGATAGTCTCCAATCTTGCTACTAGTGCATATACTTCAGAGTAGTTGGGTCCTAATCTCAGAATAAATCATTGAGCTACTAATTTTTCCTTATGTCTTGTAATCGACCCATCAAGATTGTGTTTCAGCTTTAAACCCCACTTTACTTAAATAACTCATGTGTGTGTTGGCAATTCGAATAACTCCCATGTATTGTTTCTTTCAATCGCTTGTAACTCTTTGACCAAAGATAACTTCCATTATTTATTTTTTAAGGCCTCACTATAGTTGATTGGTTTAACACCTGCAAGTAAAGCGAAATGAACCAATTCTCCATCCAGTGTGACGTCATCATCACCAACCACTTGACAGGCTTGTAGCCTTGTTAGGAGAACTCTACCTCTTTGAGGTCTTTGGTTTATGCTAGCCACACCCTCTCTATTGTCTGCTTCGACTTTGACTGTGACTAGAATGTCATTAACTGAAATTTCTTTATGCTCACTACTCTCTTCATCAATACCATGTCTCATCAATGGCTTGTTATTTGCATCACGTGAATTCTAATCCCAGATAGAGTTCTCATCAAACACAATGTCTTAACTCATCATGATATTATCATTGATTGGATTGAATAGCTTGTATGCTTCAGTCTTGTGATCTCCTATCAGAATCATAGGTTCACTTTTATCATCAGGCTTCCTTCTTCTTGCATCAGGAACATGCTTATAGCAAATAGATCCAAACACTTTCATATGATTCAGTGATGGTCGTTTGTCACTCCATACTTCTTAGGAACCTTGTTCTTCAGTTTCTTGGTAAGGCACATGTTCAGACTATAAACAACAATGATGATTGCTTCACCCCATAAGGATCATGGCAAGTTCTTTTGCTTTAACATGCATTTAGACATGTCCAATATGGTCATGTTTTTTCTTTATGTTATTCCATTACGTTGAGGTGTGTAAGGATCAGTTACCTCGTGATCAATACCATGTTCTGCACATAATTCCTTAAATATCTTGGATGTGTATTCGCCATCTCCATCTATTCGTAGAACCCTAATCTTCTTTTCACTCTGGTTTTCGACGAGGATTTTGAATCTCTTAAAGATTGCAAATACTTCGTGTTTTCCCTTGATCACATAGATCCAAAACTTTCAATTATACTCATCGATAGATGATACAAAATACATGTTTCCACAAACAATGTGATCTTTAAATGATTCACATACATTTGAATGTACTACTTCGAGTGTGCAGGAGGATCTCATTGGCATAGTCGAAACAAATGACTTTTTGGGTTGCTTCTCTACTAAGAAACCTTTATAGAATTTGTCGGGCATCATAAGACTTGGCATACAAGATACCATATTTTAAGCAATCAGATGATTGAGTGACCTAAAATTCAAATGGTCAAACCTCAAATGGCACAGACGACTATGCTTGTGGTCGGCAACTGTTCTTAGCATTGTACCTCACTCGAACTGATCATGGTCTTAAATGTCCTATTCTTTGACATAGGAGATTTAAAGACCAAGTTATTATGAGTATTGAATAATTCTAAGGATCCATCTTTCATAACATTGAGAAACCTTTTTCGACCATTTGTCTAACACTTAACATGTTACACTTCATGCCATGTACATAGAGTACATTTTTTATCCTAGCTTTTTCTCCATCACTTCTTTGAATAACTATGTTGCCAGTAACTTATGCTTACAATGAGCTATTATCCATAAGTCTGACTTTGTTCTTCATCGACCTTATGCTTTTGAGGGTTCACCCAATATTTCTTGCTCTGAGTCTTGTCTCTCTTTACCTTTAAACTTTTTGGAACCACTATACTTCTTCTATGTCTGAGCTTGTAGTGCTTGTATCGAATATTGGGTGAGGAAGGAATGAGAGAGAGAGAGAGAGAGAGAGAGAGAGAGAGAGAGAGAGAGAGAGAGAGAAAGAAATATATATATAAAGAGAGAGAGAAAGAGAGAGAGAGGGAGAGAGATAGTGAAAAGTGATTGTATTTAAAATTAGGGTTAAATAAGTTTTTGGTCCCTCTAAATATTTCAAATTTTGTTTTTAATCCCTTCAAAATTTCACTTCAAGAAAGCGTCCCTTCAAAAATTTTTGTCTGAACTATTGATCCCTAACGTCAAATGCAACTAACGACTGCTTATGTGGCAGGACAGATGGAATAAATTTTTTTTACTGAGATGACTATTTTCTACCTAGGTGGCATGATACGTGTAAAATTACATGGGTTGATAAAAGCCCTAATCAGAATGAAATCCCTAATTCATTCTCTTGACTTTCACTCTTTGAAAAGGCTTGTATATGCAGTGTTTAGAGCATTGAGAAAGGTTGTGGTCCCTCTCTCCAAAAACACATTCGTACTCCATAGCTTGTGGTCCCAACATTCTCGAAGGTTGTTGTGGTCCCAACAAGGTATGTGTGTTACACGTGCTTTTGAATATTGTATCCTTGTATTGTTCCCAGTTGCTATTATTTATTGCCTTCAAATACGCCATGTATGTTATGTGTCCCACTTGTTTTGAATAACATGTTTGTTTTGCTTTGACTATGTTCTGTGTTCCACTTGAATAACATGCTTTGTTTTTTGTGTTGACTGTAAACCAAACATTTAGGGTTGTTTTTGCTTTGACTGTGATTGGTAATGTCTGATTCACCCTTGTTTATTTTGCAATGTATGGGATATGTAATTGTTTAAGGTTGTATTTTATACCAAAGAGGCATTTGTAAAGGATGTAAGGTTAAGATATGAAGGGGGGATGTTTATGCTATAAGTAGGCAAGACTCTGATTTTTTGTCATACTTTGAAGCTTGTGACTTAATTAAGGGGATAGACTTTTCCTTTAACATTGATGATGTGAAAATGTGGTGGAAGGCTGAGCATGATTGTCTTGAAAAGGATCTAAAACATTTTGTTAATGATGAGGATGCCATAATGTTAGCTTTGTGTGCTGAGAAGAGTAAGTGTGATGTTGAGATATACATATAGCCAAAATTATCAAGTGGTGAGAATACTTATATGGAGAGGTTAATAGAGAAATAGAAAGGGCCTGAATCTGTTGAGGAAAATGAGGGTGCTGAGGACAGTGAATCATATGAAGACTCTTTGGATGGTATACCCTTTGAAGATAGTGAAGAAGAGAGAATGCACGATTTTAATGAAGACATAGGTGAAGGTTTAAACAATGGAGTGGATAATGGTGAGTCTAGAAGAAAGACTACTGATGGTGCTGTTTCAGGTCTAGGGAAAAATAAAGGTTTTACTACAGCTAAGATGGATAGGGAACATGTAATAGAAGATGATTACATGACTGATGAGCTTGACAGTGGGGCAGATGATGATAGTGGTGATGATAGTCCTGCAATGATAAGGTTTAATGAAGATGAAAAACTTAGAAAAGAATCCTTATTTAAGGTGGGAATGGAATTTTCATCTTTGAAGCAATTTAAGAAGGCTGTACTGGAACATAATGTGTTGAATGGTAGGCAGGTAAGGTTTGCCAAAAATGATTCTAATAGGTGTAGGGTTGTTTGTAAGGACAAACAACAATGTGGTGAATTTAGATGCTTTTGAATGGCTAAATGCTATTCCCAAACAGAAGTGGTGTAAACATGCATTTCCCTTTTACTCTAAGTGTGATATCATGATGAACAATCTTAGTGAATCATTCAATGCAACTATTTTGATGCAAAGGAATAAACCTATTATTACCATGTTTAAGTGGATTAGGAACTATCTTATGGGTAAGTTTGCCACTCTTAGGGAGAACGTAGAAAATTACAAAGGGGAGATCATGTCTAAACCACTTAGGATGTTAGATAGGGAGATAGAAAAAAGTGCAAATTGGTTGCCAACATATGCAGGTAGGTTAACATTTCAAGTAACTCATGTAATGTTCACAGATAGTTTTGTTGTAGACTTGGCAAATCATACTTGTTTATGTAAATTTTGGGACTTGGTTGGGATCCCTTGTAGACATGTTGTTGCAGCCATACATAGGAAGGTTGATGATCCCATTAAGCATGTACACAAGTGTTATCATAGGACTACTTATGTATCATGTTACAATGAAGTTATCACTCCCATTAATGGCCAAAACAAATGGCCAAAGACTACTGATCCTGAAATATTGCCACCAAGTTTCAAGAGACGACTAGGGAGACCAAAAAAACTACGTAGAAGAGAGCCAGATGAGGCATCCCAAACAAGATGGCAAAGGACAAACACAAGCCATAGGTGCAAGACATACTTAGAATATGGGCACAATACAAGAACATGTAATAAAAATAAACAACTTGTTGTTATTGATGGTGAATTGCCAAGAGATGTTGAAGCACCCACCCAAGGTAGCCAAACTCCAACTGTGGAGATAGGACCAAAGAAGAGGGTTAGTAACACTCCAACTGCGACAACAAAGTTCCATATTTCATTTAATATTTCAATGACTTGTTTCAAGTTTCTATGTTGTAGGGTAGGCCAAAATGGACTACCAAGAAAAGAGGCACAAGTAAAAAAAAACTAAGTCTACTGCACAAACTAAGTCTCCAGCTAATGCACAACCTGAAGGTCCAACTACTGCACAAGCTGGAGCTCCAGCCAATGCACAACCTAAAGGTTTAGATGCTGCATAACTTGAAGGTTCAGCTATTGCACAACCTGAAACTAAAGTTGTTGCACAACCTGAAACTGAAGTTGTTGTACAACCTGAAGAAACCCCTGCACAACCTGAAACTGAAGTTGTTGCACAACCTGAAGAAACCCCTACTCAATCTAAGGTAAATCCTACTGCACAGTCTTCTGTAAGCTCTGCTGAGGCAATGAAAATGATTGTGGTATAGATCCTCATAAGTTGGCAGCATTGTTGAATGATGATGACATACTAGACACTAAACCACTTAGTTTTGATACTATTCTTGCAAAACCAACTAGCAATGTCAAAGAGCCTGTAAATGATAACCCAACTAGGCCTACTGTCAAAACTTTCTTTGGTCCAAGACCAAAAGTGCCAAAACCTGTTGTTAGAACCTTTATAGGTCCAAGACCAAAAATGCCTAAGCTTAATGTCAAACCAATGCCAAATGAAGCTAACAAGCCAAGTATGAGTGATCATGTAAGTGTGTAACTTGTTCCACTAATTGTGTTTAGTTTTTTTAATGTTTATTACCTTGATAACTTTATGTTGTTATAACAAGTGAAAATAATGATATCACCAAGGAAAAAGTCCAAGAAAGTTGCAATTCCAAAAAGACAAAGTGACAGACTTAGGACTATGAAGACACGTGATATTGTGGGACCTGGGAGGGATCCAAATGATCTATTTTTTATTCCTGAGGAATACACAAGTTCTAGGGGGAAGAAGACTTGGGATGACATCCAGAAGAGCATGACTCAGTGAAGACTTATGTGTTGTCAGTGCCAGTGCTAGGAACCTATGTTTGGAACTTATATAATATGAATCTAATGAATCTAATGTGTTTTGTTTTGAAACTTATGTACTATGACTATGTCAGCATGCTCTTTTGATGTATTTTGAAACTTATGTACTATGACTAAGTTGTATTTTGAAACTTATGTAATCAGTCTAATGTACTCTTATGTCACCAATCTAATGTATTTTGTATTCTGTCTAAATTTTGTCTGAAGTACTCTTAAATCATCTTGCCAAATGTTACAACCTTTTTATGCCAAATTTTTGCAAAATCTGTCACAACCTAATGTACTCTTATGTCATCAATCTAATGTTACAACTTTTTTATGCCAAAATTATGCAAAATCTGTCAACTTCGTCATAACAAAATATATTGCAACAACTACATTGCAACAACTACTACATCACAAATTCTACATTGCAACATTTAGTACATCACAAATTTTGTCTAAAACTCATCACATTGCAACATTAATCAATTTCAACAACTACATTGAACATTCAGTACATTAAACAAGTTCAACAACTACATCCCAACACTAATAAAGTTCAACAACAACATTACAAATTCATAACATTACACCCAGCTCAACAACTACATTTCATAACAAAATACACATTGATCATAAAGGACATGCAATAAAGAACATCTTCAATCTTCCATGAAATTTCTCTTTTTTCAACTTGTTCTTCAAGTTCTTGTTCTTCTTCCTTGATTCTTCATACAAGGACTTCATATATCCCGCAAATGCCATGACTTCCAACTCTGAGTTCGTAATGGCTCCATCTTCATTTCCAGATTTTTCTGCAAGATCTTTATCCCATATGAACAAATTACATGTATCAGCACTCCTCCAATAAGGACATCTCCAAAACAACCTTCTTTTATTTGGTCCATTCTTACATTCATACGACACCATACGAACCTGACAAGCACAAAACTTGCCCAAACGCGATTTCACATAAGCAGAAGACATTGGCTTATAAAGACGCAGGAAGAGGATGAACAAAGCAAGCAAGATTATTAAAGTAAGCAAGAAACGGATGAACAAGGAATTTTACAATGGAGGAAGAAGATGAACAAAGGGGAATTAATTTTGGTCAAATGAAAACACAATCATCTTTTAAATTGGCTCATTGTACACGCTGGAATCCATCTCAGTAAAAAAATTAATAATTTAATCCATCTGTCCTGCCACATAAGCAGCTGTTAGTTGCATTTGACGTTAGGAACCAATAGTTCAGACGGAAAATTTTTGAGAGACAACTTCTTGAAATAAAATTTTGAAAGGATTAAAAATGAAATCTACAATATTTAGAGGGACCTAAAAGTTCATTAACCCTTAAAATTAATTGAAAACAGAATATATATATATATATATATATATATATATATATATATATATATATATATATATAAAAGTAGGTTACTTGCGTTGCAAGTTATCATAACAATCTAACTAACTTGTTAACAGAAAACTTAACTAACTTGAATTATATCACATCACTTTAATAAATTTGAGTTATTAGTAAAAAAAATAATATTTTTAAAGATAAGGTGAATAGGTTTGAGTGAGGTCTTATTTGTGGTGGTTGAAAGTAGTGTCAACCCCTTTATACATGGGAGAAAAGAGAATGTTATGCAGTGTTGCGTTTTGTTAGTTAATGATGTTTTGAAGGTTAATGTGTCGTATAAATAGATGTGGAGTCCTGATCTTGACAAAAATTATTCTATCAAAGGACCATATTAGTTATTATCAAACGTTCCATAATACGACGGCTATGGAATTTGTTTGGAATAATTTCATTCATTTAAAAGTGTTTCTATTTTTGAAGATTTTTTTAATAATAAACTTCTAACAAAGGATAATTTAGCTCGTTGGTATGCTCGACAAGTAAGAAGAACATACTAATAATCATTGTTTTGAATATGATTTATGTAGAGATGTGTGACCAAACTACTATTAAATGGGTTGATATCTCTTGTGTTTTTCGTAATAACGTGTTCAATCACGCTCATCAATTTTGTTGGTCATTTATTTTATAAAGAGACTAGAAAACATATTCATGTAATTTGGTTGGAAGTTGGTGTATTTAGAAAAGAAATGGAGCATTTTTTAATACATCACTCAAGTTTTTTAGGCACCACGCGAAATTTCTTTTTTGCCTTCTGATTCCGGATGTGCATATCCGGACGCACCAATTTTTTAAAAAACGTTGATGTGTTCCGGATATGCATATCCGGAAAACTACCTAATCTGCAGATCCGGAACAATGTCTTATTAATTCGCGCCAGACCTTCTTCCTCCCCCTCATTCTTCACATTTTTATATTCCAAACATCAAACTCTCTCAAACTCTCAAATTCTCAATCCCACAAATCTCGACTTGTTTCACTCGAGTTCGGCGCAAAGCAACTTCTACAACGATCAAGACACTCCAAATCCACCGTATCTCAATTTAATCGGTAAGTTTTTGAATTTTAGAGTTTCGGAGTTATTTTCGAGTAATCGATTTAGAGTAGACATTTAGGTGTAGAAATTGTTAGGTAGTATGAATAACATAGGTTAGAGACAATGTAGGTATTGTTTGCTGCTTCAAACGGACGATCAGGGCATTAAAATGCCCTTTTCCATGGTACAGTAGGCATGACTGCTATTTTTGAACTTGAAAATACGTACCGGATGTGCAGATCCGAAAGGATTTTAACGTTAAATATTCTGAGTGCTTCCGGATGTGCAAATCCGGAAACACCCAACGTTAAATATTTTGCGTACTTTCGAATGTGCAAATCTGGAAGACACTTGGTTTTTTTGTTTGTTTGTTTGTTTGTTTTAATTATTTTTAAAAAATTCTAATTTATTTATTATGATTTGCAGATTACATGGCTGGCAGAGACGATCGTATCATACATGGACGGACAGCTCAGCACGCATCTATCCGACGTGAGCGGACGCAGTCTATAGCCGAGGCTTCCGGCACAGATGGAGTTAGGGTAGCTCCTACAGCTGAGGGACATCCTACACCACAGCTTTCCACATCACAGGTTCAGGCCGCTTCCACATCACATGTTCAGGCCACTCCCCCGTCAGCCGCCGATTCTACATCTCGGAGGCGTCGGGTTTCTACTGCTGGTTCATCAGGGTCCCAGCCCGCACACAGGCGTCGTCGGGAGAGTCCAGCTCCATCAGCTGCTCCTGTTTCATCCCTTGTTCCTGTTCCTGAAGTGATCACCCAGCACATGAGGGTGGTGACGTCGATGATGATTTCGATGAGCTGGACGGTTACTCCGGGGGACCGTCTGATATGTCCTTACTCGTGGGGTACTCTGAGCATACTGCCAGATATGTCTGGCTAGGACAGGTAACCTTTCTCGGTTTATTTATAGAATTGTTTTTCGTTGAAAATATGTTCATTTGTAACATTGTTTTATTTGGAAATTTTTAAGAGAAGGATTCCCAGAAGTTCTATAACCATGGGGGCAAGGTTATAGACATGATTGCGGCGTTGCCAGGGAATGAGTGGTTCACGTCTGCACTTGCTACCTCTGGTCTCGGAGGCCTTTCTAGGATTGGGTATCCCCAGATCATGTACGGTATGCTGATGACCTTTGTTGAGAGATGGCACCCTGAGACATCCTCATTTCATCTACCGTACGGCGAGGTCATGATCACACTCGACGACATTCTTATATTCTAAGTTTTTTTTCTTCATTTCTTTTCTTTCTATATTCATTATAATGTTATGTTTTCCATTTCAGGCGTGGATTTTACAGCACTTTCCCAAGATTACTGGTTGGTGGAGTCTCGAGGGGTACACTGAGGATATGCCACGTCCTGCTGCATTTGTCCTGCTCAGAGGGAACCAGGCGCCGGACCCCTTCAGATTTTATCTTGATTGGATGGCTGCAGAGGACATTTTTTATGACACCTATGCCGATCACCGTGTGACGCGCCCGTTCGATGAGGTTTTGCTGTTCTCAGGATGGTTGACATGCAGTTCGACCATTACTGCTCGATACCTGCCAGAGCGCGTCTTGCATCGGTTTGGTTACACGCAGACGATCCCCAGGATGCCTTATGAGTCTTCTCCTTTAGGCTTGACCCGCGTGCAGATAGATGAGTTATATGCTAACTTCCAATCCCACTTGGTACCGGAAGAGGTTCGAGCGACCAGAGCGCCGAGAGACTGGAGCGTTGTGGCCGGGTACATAATGTGGTTCTATACCGTCTCACACCCATGCATGGTGCCCACTGCCGAGGGATCGCCACCGAGACCTGCTCATTAGGAGATATTAGAGGAGCGACAGTCTCAGCTGGACCATACTCAGGGTGTCCTACCTCACTGTCGTGAGATAAAGGAGATAGCGCGGCAGGCCATTGCAGACGGTCACCTCCCTGAGGGCTCTGGTGGCAGACTTGCCGTTGATAGGATTACTGAGATTGCTCGGGGGGACACTTCAGTACTGCAGACATCGAGCTAGGACGACGGATAAGGACAGAGGAGCATGGGAGCCAGGACAGATCCTTCTCCATACACAGTAGTTTTTTGTTTGATGTATTCTATTTTTATTACATTTATGTACTGTATTTTGACAGAAGTATTATTATGTATATATATTATTTTATTTTATATATGGATGTTTTCGAATGTATATTAAGTTGCGACGATATATTAACATATGCGACCAACCAACAAAACTGATTTAAAAAAAAAAATAAAGTTCTACTATTTTTCCGGATCTGCAGATCAGGAATTTTTCCGGATTTGCACATCCGGAACACATCAACGTTTTTAAAAAAATTAATGCGTCCGGATGTGCACAACCGGAATCAGGGGGCAAAAACGGAATTTACGTGGTGCCTAAGAAACATGGATGGTGTATTAAAAAATGCTAAAAAAAATATATCATCTTTGAAACAAAAGAGTTATTATTGGAGCAAATTGTCCGATAAATTTAAACTTTTTTCTAAAATCTGATTTTAGCTTTAATCTAAGTTCACAATAGTTGAATCAAACGGTTGCGTCTAGATTTTAATGTTTTTTTTATGTAATTTTATTATTGATATTCTTGTTTTTAGTTTTTTTTATGTGAACAGATATATTTTCTTTTAGGCATGTCATATGTTTAAGATTATTTTTAAAAGTTTATTTGGTTTATTAAAAAAATACACCGTGTATATTTTTCTTAATATATGTTAGACTTAATTATAAAAAAAACATATTTTTACATTCATTAGAGATGATAAGAATGATAAGTTAAATGTATTTAATTTTTTAAATTTAATAAAAGATATTATATTTACTAACTTATCTCTAACTAATAATGGCCATTTCTTCACAAGAATAACACTCGATTTGAGAGTTCGAACAAGGAAAGAGAGTGTTTTAGAGGAAGAGAACATAAAAAAACTATATCATTTTATTTAATTGTGTAATTTTGTAAAAATTATAAATAGAATAATTATTTTAATTTTAAAATATGAAAAGAGTTTAAAGCATTTATCCATGTCCTCCAATACATATTTTGAGCTTGCTAAATTAGAGAAATTTTTTAGTATTAAAATAAAAAATCTCCAAAGACCTTTTTTTTTTTCAACAAGCCAATTGAATTATAGAAGAACACAAACAGTGTTCTATAAAGGAAAATACAAGAAACGAAACAGAGCGAAATTTCCAACCAACTCGAACCTAGCTACCCTCTTAGAGAGTCCAAACAAAAAGTTAAAAAATCTAAGTTGGGTATACAAATATCGCCCATCTTACACCAATACCAAGCCCTAATCTTGATATCCCAACACAGATTATCCAAGTTGAAGACACCGTTTTCGAAGATAATACGATTCCTACATAACCAAATGCTCCAAACAGTTATTAACCAAATCAACCCCAGCTTCAGATTTCCGTAAGAGGAATTACCCAAACCGCACCAATCCAAGAAAAAATCTATTCTATTTCCTTCGTAAATACTTCCAAACCCACACCAATCCCCAATTCTTTCCCAAACAGCCATAACCGGACCACAAGCAAAACAGAGATGACCAACATCTTCCTCCTCCAAATCACATATAACACATAATGGATTCAAATCAATACCGCATTTAACTAATTCAGTTTTGACAGCCAACCTACCCCACAGAACTCTCCAACCAAAGAAAACCAGTTTTGGAACAGCTTTTATTTTCCAAAGAGTTTCAAAAGCTAAAACACAAGAAGTAATAGAAGAAGGGTAATTTAGAGACAGAGAAAAATTCACCAACTTCTTGTAGACTTCCTTAACAGAGAAATAATTCTCTCCTTGATCCAACCAGCTGACCTCGTCTTGAATACTACCATGGCCAAGGTTTAAATCTCCAACATAAGTCTCCAATTCCAAAAATCTGTCTCTGTTTTCATTCAGGACAGAAGGAGATAGGCCAACAGAGGTCCAAATCCATCCATCAGTTCCCGCCGCTCCCAGATCACTGACTAAAGCTTCCTTTTTCGAACTGATACTAAACAAATCCGCGAAAACCTTAGAAATACAAGCCCCGTTCCTCCAATTCGCCGTCCAAAACGGAATGTTGGATCCGTCACCAAGATGAAAAAGGACTTTATCTGCAAAATAAAAACTCTTGTTAGAAAGAAAATTTCCGCTTTTGATGAGATCTTTCCACCACTGAGATGAAGAAAAAGATTTCTCCAAATTGTCTGAAAGAATTTGATGATGTAATGCACCATATCTAGCCTTCAACAAATCCTTCCAGAGAGAAGGTTTTTCAGCCGCAATTCTCCACTTCCATTTGGTAATCAGAGCGAAATTAAATTCTTCCATTTTCCTAATACCAAGACCTCCTTTGGACTTAGGAGAGCTACAAACGTCCCAACTAAGCCAATAAATTTTATTCTTCTCATCCAGTCCTCCCCAAAGGAAATTACTCCTTAACGAATCAATTTTCTTATGAACCGACTTAGGAGCTATATAGAACGAAAACCAAAACATTGGCAAGCTCGAGAGAACAGAATTGATGAGGGTAACCCTTCCTGCCAAAGAAAGATTTTTAGCATTCCAAGAGTTAAGTCTTCTTTTGATTTTCTCAATGATAGGATTCCAACCAGCAATTCTCCTGGGATTGAATCCAATAGGGATTCCTAAGAAGTTAAAAGAAGTTCTATCAACCTTGCAAGAGAGAAAAGAAGAGGCAGCAAGAAGAAAATGAGGGTTAACGTTTAAGCCAATGAGCCTGCTTTTATTGAAGTTAACTGTCAACCCAGATATCAACTGAAAGCCTCTCAAAACAGATTTGATGCTCCACAAGTTACTCCAAGTTCCCTGCCCTATAAAGAGGGTATCATCTGCAAATTGAACCAAGTCGACAGACGCAACACCATTCACAGAAAAACCTTTGAAACTACCGTTTCCAACAGCTTTGGACATGAGACCTTTTAGACCCTCTGCCACCATCAAGAACAAAAAAGGGGCCAAAGGATCCCCTTGGCGAAGGCCACTTTCTGCTTCGAAATCAGAAGTAGGACTGTCGTTAACTAGTATAGAGAGATGACATTTGAATATAGTCACTTCCATCCATTTACGACACCTAGCACCAAAGCCCAGCTTCTCTAACATGAATCGAAGGAAGTTCCAATTCACGCAATCATAGGCTTTCGCAAAGTCGGCCTTGAAGAAAATACAGTCCAAATTATCTCTTGTTGCCATGTCCAGAGTTTCATTCGCTATGACCACCCCATCCAAAAGATTCCTACCAGGGATAAAAGCAGATTGGCTGGAAGAAATAACTTTACCAATCACAGTTTTCAACCTCAAAGCTAGGAGTTTAGAAATGATCTTATAAAGACTACCAACTAAACAAATGGGCCTGTATTCTCCAAGACTCAAAGGGTTCTCAACTGTGGGAATGAGAGTAAGAAAAGCAGAGGTCATGGCTTTAGGGAGAAAAGCCTGTTCGTAGAAATCTTGAACAAAAAGAAAAATGTCAGTTTTCATAAAGTACCAACACCTTTTGATAAAGTTGAGGTTGAATCCATCGGGTCCTGGGCTTTTGGATCCATCACAGCTCCAAACCGCTGCCTTGACTTCCTCTTCAGTAAACCTGGTCTCTAAGAAAGCTGCATCTACCTCAGAGAGTCTATTGAAGCAACAATTATCAAGAGCCGGTCTATGATTCACAGGTTCAGAATAAGCAGCCTTGAAGAACCTCAGGACCTCTCCCTTAACACCCTCCACAGATTCCACCATTCCCTGCGTAGTCTCGACCCTCCCAATGAATTTCCTCCTTTGCCTCCCTCTAATCCAATTATGAAAAAACTTGGAATTGGTATCCCCGTCCTTGAACCAATTTCTACGCGACTTTTGTAACAACAGGTTATCCTTTAAATGGAGTTTTCTCCAGACAGAATCACATTTAGCAGCACGAGCAGCCACAATCCCCTCTACCTCATTGTAGTCAGCACTTGAAAGCAACCCGTCAGCCTCATTCATCTCATCGATATCTTCTTCAATAGATAAATCTATCCATCCAAAGACTTGGGTCTTACAAACTTTGAGTTTATGCTTCAGTATCCTAAACTTTTCCTTAAGAACAAACTCACTTCTTCCCACGATATTCATAGCTTTCCACTCTTTCTCCACAAAACTGAGAAAGTCAGGATATTCAAACCAACTATCATTGCTTTTGAAAGGCTTGTGACCCCAGTTAACAAATTTAACCTTCACCCAAATCGGACAGTGATCCGAAATGTCTCTGTTGCCTATACACTGATCCACCATGCCCCACTTCTGAATGATTGCATCCTCGAATAAAAAATGATCAAGACGACTCATAGCACGACCGTCTCCACTAAACCAGGTAAACTTTCTGCCAGAAATAGGAAGGTCAATCATCCCAAGAGCCACTATAAACTCCTCAAACTCTCTCATCTCAGCAAATCTAGAAGAACTAGATAAACCTTTTCTTTCCTCAGCAACAATCATAGCATTGAAGTCGCCCCCCACAATCCACAGCCCGTCAGAGAGAGACGTCTTTAACCTAATCAAATCTCCCCACAGTTTCCTCTTATCACAAAGACCACACCCAGAGTACACATTGACAACATAATAGACATCATTGTTCCACAGAATCTTGATACCTAAGAAACCAGAACCCTTGAAAGAACCTAAAGCTCTGATCGTGCCCTGATTCCACAAAGTGATTAAACCTCCTGACTGACCAATCGAACCACTGAAAGACCAACCCACCTCACTACAGTTCCAAAGACTCCTAACCAACGAATCCTCCACTAAGGAAGTTTTGGATTCTTGAATAAAAAAGATATCAGCCTTGCCTTTAGAAATAATTTGATTAATTCGTCTTCTTTTAGTCAATGAACCACACCCTCTGACGTTTAATGATCCAATAATCATTGGAAAGTTGACAAGTTTTCCTTCTGTCCTATAAACCGTCTTCTATCTTCCTCTTCCATGTCTTCAATGAGTTTAATGATGTCGCTAGAGCTCTTAGAACCCCCCTCCCCCGTCTTGATTCCAAGGTCATCAATAGCCCCTTTCAATCTAACACCCACCATTGATTCGATATTATTCCAAAACTTCTGATTACAACACCTCATGTCAGAATCCGTCGTTTGTTCGCAGTAGAGAATAGCACCTCCAGAGAAATTATCAGATTCAGATAACATAGAAGGAAAAGCTTCCCTTTTTCCAGAGACGGAACAAGGTTTGGGGATTTTGCTCAAAACCTCAAAGAAAGAAGGATTTGAGAATTATTCAATTGGGTCCTCCAGTAACTCGACACTATTAGCTCCTACCCGATCCACCTTCCTAGAGGGCCTTTTTTTGGATTTGGGCTTTCGATTCAAAGGCCCAATAACCTCAGACACCTTTTTAAATTTAACCTTTTTCTGAAAAGCCTTCTTAATTACCTTTTCGTTGGGTTCTACGACAACCTTAATAGAGGGTCCCACACCAGTCTGAGGAATGTCAGCTGTTTCCTCAAAAACAACAAGAGATTTCCTTTCCTCACACGTCTTCTCAGAACAAAGGTGACTAAAAGCTGCAATACCTCCGCCCTCATCAGTCTTAGGTCTATCCATAGAGTCAGCTACCACCTGTTTTGACCAAGCAAGGACGCTATCAGAACCAGACGGAGTGCCGAACACCTTAGCAATCTTTTCCTCCGTCGTAGAGTTCGCCGGAAAAAGAACAGAAACGTCCTCCACATCGTTGTTATCCCTACCAACACTTCCCTCTAAGTCGCTTTCGTCAACTCCCCAGCTAACCTCCGTCTCAGAGGAGGAAGACCTTGTCTTAACAAGATTATTAAAATTTTGATTCACGAAACGAGGCGGACCAAGGAAATCCTCACACATTTTAATGCTGAAAAACTTCCCGTTGATTTGTGTCTTAAACGTTTCGTTGATAACCATAGCACAATGAGTTCTAACCATGAATCTAGCAACGTCCAAGCTATCTCCCTTTAAGGTAATCTCATCAGCACAGACGAAATTACCCACCGTTTTTGCCAGAATTTCGAAAAAAAAGGGATTCCAAGCTTGACAAGGAATCCCGTAGCATCTGAGCCAAGTAACCCTTTCTTTATCCACCACTTCTTCATTCCATTCCTTGATCTCCGAGAACCATTGCTTCCACCAATGTTCAGCTTCTCTGATAAAGTCAAGAATCTCTCCCGGTTCCGATTCTTCCAAAAGACAGAAATTTGACCCCAAAGGAGAAACTTTGATCGTGAAGAAACCCTCCATCTCAAACCTCGTTTTAATATTGTAAGTCATCCCTGGTTGTAAAACAGTTCCCACGTAAGCCTTCTTAAATCTAGCCAAAACAGCTGGCTCAGGGTCATAACTAAGGAACGATTGTTTAAAGCCACTGTAACCACCACCGCCACCGAAAACAGCATCGGCAAAAGTTCTTCTGTCTATCCTGCCTTCTTCCTGATGCGTATTCCTTCTGCTTACACCTTCTGACTCCTTACCAAGAAGGTTACCTTTAAGATGATTGAAGAAAGAACTCCCACCATTCCTCTCCTTTCTATTAAACCTAGGAACGTTAACATGAAGCTTCACCTGATCGATAAAAATGTTGTCAAGATGAACCGCAAAAATCCTAGGGTCATCAACATCCGAGAATCTCGCAAAGCCAAACCGTTTGCCCAATTTGTTTCTCTTAGGTGGTATAACCACTTCCACTATTTTCCCATAGTAAAAAAAAAGAGAAAAAAGATCCTCCGCCTTCATCTTTGGCGGAAACTCTGAAAAATAAAACGAATAGATTTCAGAGGTTTCATTTCTTCGTTTGGCTCCCAATCTTGAATGACAATCCCACTTTCCAGTAATGTTGACATTATCTCTCCTTCTATAAGACACCCTTCTCCATTCTCCATTCTCCAAAGACCTTTTCTCTTAAAGCCCTTCATTCCTTTTACTACATCTTTTTCTTCCTCTAAAATTCTTCATCTTCCTTCCTTCATAAACTTCCACGTAGACACAAGCAATTCATATAAGAATTTATTTAACTAATAACTCTAAATGAGAATATATCAATTAATCTCATAGTTTTAAAAGTTATGAAAGATACAAAGAAACAAATATAAGAATTAAAGATACTTTCCAAGCATTAAAAACTAACAATAACAATAATAAAATAGACAAATACAACAATACGAATAACCACAAAAAGAAAGAAATTAAAACTTGTTTTATTGAAAAAAATGGACTCGGTTAGGACCTAAACATAAACTAAAATCAGAAATCCTTCTGACCCCTAAAAGCACCCATCGCCGAGTCTAGAGTAACAAATCCTTAAGCTTATATTGGTCTATGTAGAGGATAGAGTCCTTTAACCACCCATAAAGGTGCAAGAGTAGGAAAAATTCTTATCCAAATGTCACTTTAAAGAAGAGAAGAACATTTGTTGATTTCATGTAAAAGTGATAACAAATTTGAAAATATTGAACCGTTTTTGACTTTTCAAATGGATCACAAATGCCAAATTATGGTCAAACCAACTCACCTCTTAGACGTAGCCATATAGATATAAAATCATCAAACAATCTCGAAATATATCTAGACTGACCGTGAACTAACATAGCCAAACAAAAATTTTATACTCCAGATTAGTCGTGTTCTCACAAATAATAAAGAGATGAGAAGTTAATTCTAGAAAATGTTGAAATAAAATAAAGAGATTTCACCGGAGTGTTGTAAGACAAGACCTTTAAAGAAATTTTGACGCCTAAGAATCCTATTATATAGGAGCTTTTAGAAAATATTAAAATCTTAGAGGAAGTGCAACTACCCTATATAAGGGGTAAAGACAACCCAACTCATCGTCGTGGATAGTGTTGCATAAATTTTTTAGTTACTATAACACTCTTCATGCTCATTATGTTTTATATAAAATTGATTTATGAAATAAGTTTTAATATATGTAAACAAGTTCAAACTTGTTTTTTTTTATGACGTTGTGCTTGATGCAACTGCCAAGCAATTAGAATAACATGATTAATAATTACAATAAAATTTCAATAATCACAACATGATTTCATTGTGATGCAGAAGCTACCACAAGAATAATATTGAGGATACATTATACAATTTAGAAGTATGGTTGATATTTGTTAATATTGGTCTATCAACAACTACATAATTTGTTAATGGTTGTATTTCAGTTGATCTCATAGTTTTAAAAATTATACTTATCGTCAAAGATACAAAGAGACAAGCATAGGAATCAGATATACTTTTCTCTACAACCAATAAAAAAACATTACAAACTAGAGAAATACAACAACATGAACAACCACTTAAAGGAAGGAACTGAGACACACTTTGTTGAAAAAAATGGAACAGGAACTAAAATAAGAAATCCTCTCGGCCCCCCTAAAAGCACTCATCCCCAAGTCTAGAGTGACAAATCCTCAAGCTGATATTGGTTTATGCAGAGGATATTGTCCTTCAACCACTCATAAAAGGTGAAGGTACAAGAGTAGGAAAAATACTTACCCAAATACCACTTTAAAGAAGAGAAGAACAATAGTCTATTAATTTATGTACTGGTGATAACAAATCTGAAAAAATGGAACCGTTCTTGACTTTTCAAATGGATCACCCCACCGAATACCGAATTATAGTGAAGTCAATTCACCTCTTAGACGTAGCCATAAGGATTTAAAAACCTCAAACAACTTTGAAATATCGCTAGAGAGATTCATAACCCAATCTAACCACATAATTAAATCTTATACTACATACTAGTCATTAGCTTACAAATAATAAATAGATGATAAGTTGACTCTCAAAAATGTTGAAAAAAAGTACAAAGAGATTTCACCGGACTCTTGTGAGACAAGACATCCAAAAAATTTCTGACGTTTAAGGATTCTATTATGTAAGTGCTTCCAAAAAAGACAAAATCTTAAAGGGATCTCAACTATTCTACATAAGAGACAACAATATGCCAACTCGTCATCGTGAATATTGAGCTGCATAAATTTTGTACTTCCTTTAACATTCTGCATAATCATTGTTTTTATATAAAAATTAACTTATGAAATAAGTTTTTAGATATGTGAGTAAATTCAACCTTGTTATTTTTTCTGGTCTTATATAATGTTGTACTTGACACAATTGTCATCAAAAGAATATATGATTAATAATTTTAACAAAATTGTAATGTGGTGCAAAAACTACCACAAGAATAATATTGATAATACATAGTATAATTTAGAAGTATGTTAATATTTGTCTATCAAGAATTATATAATTTGTTAATATTTGTATATCGGTTGATCTTATAGTTATAAAAATTTAAGTTATTCGAAGAAACAAAGAGAGAAACATAGAAATCAAAGATATCTTGCTCTCCAAAGAGTCATAAAAAACAAAAGACAATTAAGGAATACAAAAACACGAACAACCGTAAAAAAAGAAAGAACTAAAACCCGTTTCATTGAAAAGAACTAAAACCCGTTTCATTGAAAAGAATAGACTCAACCATCACCTAAAAATAAATTAAAATCATAAATCTTCGTGACCTTTAAAAGCACTCATCCTCGAAGCTAGAGTGACAAATCTTCAAGCTGCTATCGATCCATATAGAGGGATAAGAAGTACTTAATTAAATATGAGAAGAGAAGAACACTTAATTAAATACCACTTTAAAGAGAAGAACACTTGTCCATCAATTTCTATATAGATGATAACAAATTTGAAAAAAAGAATTGTTTTTAACTTTTCAAATGAATCACACTACTAAATATCAAATCATGGTCAAGCCAAGTGTAATTTTAGACCTAGTCCTAAGGATGTAAAAACCTCAAATAACCTTGAAATATCTCTAGAGGGAACCACAACCCTGTTGGAACTATGTTCCAAGAAAGATGAATGTTTAAGGAAAAAGAAAAAGAAGAAGGAGAGAGAGAAGAGAAGAGATTAGGGTTTGCAAATCTTTCTAAACTTTATTGCTTTAAATGCTATATGTAATTACAAGTTACAAAGCCCTTTATATAGACTATCAAAACCCAGACCCAAACAAACTCCTTAACAGCTATATTCGACTCTGTCGAATACAGCTGACTACACAACACTACAACTAATTCGACATCGACAAAAACCTATAAAGACTCTGACTTCGACTTCGACAGAGAACTTGAGTTACTTCTAACACACCACCTAATTCATGTTCTCGAGACTTCTCATCCCAATGCTCTTCTTTAACTTGTCGAATCTGACTTTCTTCAAAGGTTTGGTAAGTATGTCGGCTAGTTGAAATTCAGTCTTGCAATATTCAAGATCAAGCTTCCCTCTATTCACTTGATCCCTGGGGAAATGATATCTTCTTTCTATGTGCTTACTTCGACCATGACACATAGGATGATTGGCAAGATCAATAGCTGACTTGCTGTCTACAAACAACTTCATCTTCCCAGGTTCTTTGATCTTGAGTTCTTCGAGCAACATATCTATCCATGCTGCCTGACATGCTGCATACGATGCAGCTACGTACGCAGCTTCACATGATGACAAAGCCACAATGCTTTGTTTTCTAGAACTCTATGAGATTGGAGCTCCTTCTATCATGAAAATGTAGCCTACAGTACTCTTCTTTTCATCTTGGTCTCCACTGAAATCTGAATCAGTGTAACCATATACCTCCGCATCTTTCGACTTGGACCTATTTCGACATGGCATCAGCACACCATGATCAATCGTACCCTTAATGTATCTCATTACTCTCTTTACTGCAATGACATGACATTCTTGGGGTTTCTCCATGAATCGACTTAACAATCCGACACTCTGACAAATGTCCGGCCTTGTATTGCAAAGATACCTCAAGGATCCAATAATTTGTTTGTACAGTGTCGAACTTACAAACTCATCATCAGTTACCTTCTTCAACTTTGCTCCTGTTTCCAATGGAGTTGTTGCAGCTTTACAGTCAGTCATATTGAACCTCTTCAAGATGTCTTGAGCATACTTCTTCTGGTGCAGGAACACACCTTCAGCTGTGTCTTTGAATTCCATCCCTAAGAAATATGACAAATTCCCTAGGTCGGACATTTTGAACTCTTGCATTAGTTTCGACTTAACTTTTCTTATCTCAGCTTCATTTGCACCTGTAATTAGCAAATCATCGACGTACAGGCATAAAATGATTCGACTATCATTGTCGACATCATTTACATAAACTCCATGCTCAGACACACACTTTGTGAAACCTGCTTCGATTAGGAAATTATCTATTCTTTTGTTCCAAGCCCTCGGGGCTTGCTTCAATCCATAGAGAGCCTTCCTCAATCTATACACTTTCGACTCATGCCCTTTGATCTCAAATCCTGGTGGTTGACTGACATAAACTTCTTCCTCCAAAGGTCCATTCAAAAATGCTGATTTTACATCCAACTGATGTATCTTCCATCCTCTATATGCTGCTGTCGAAACAACAATCCTGATTGTTTCCAACCTAGCCACTGGCGCATAGACTTCGTCGAAATCAATACCAGGTTTCTACAGAAAACCTCTTGCCACTAGTCTTGCCTTATGCTTGGCAATTTCACCATTTGGCCTTCGTTTCAGCTTATAAACCCATTTCACATCAATAGGCTTCTTGCTGGCTTTTTCGACAAGTTCCCAGGTATTGTTCTTCTCGATTGCCCTGAGTTCTTCCTTCATGGCTTCACACCAATTCGAATCATTCATGGCTTCATCCAAGTTAATTGGTTCTGCTTCAGCCATCATCATTACTTCTTCTATTAAGTCACCATCTGCATCGATTGCATTATCTGGGAATCTCTCATATCCAGCTAACCTTGTCGACTCAGCTCTTGTTCTAGTTGATCTTCTGACATTCTGCTCAGGAGGTTCTTCATTTCGAATTATCGTGGCCTCAGTTTGTCGGTCTTCTTCAAATACCGTCGGAACTGTGTCTTCCATTTGTCGACCAGTTTCCTGTCGAACTGACCCATGACTCCACTCCCATTTTTGATTTTCATCTACCAGAACATCTCGACTGATCACAACTTTATCATCTTCTGGTGAATATAGTCGATATGCACCAGTTGAATGATAACCTATGAGCACCATGGTTTCACTTCGATCATCTAGTTTTGTTCTCAATTGCTCAGGGACATGCCTAAAACATATTGATCCAAAAACTCTAAGGTGACTTACATTTGGCTTCTCACCTGTCCATGCTTCATAAGGAGTCTTCTCGACTAGCTTCTTCGTTGGACATCTATTCAGAATGTATACTGCTGTCGAAGCTGCTTCAGCCCAAAATCTCTTTGGTACCTCTTTAGCCTTCAACATACTTCTCGTCATATTCAATATACTTCTATTCTTCCTCTCAGCTATCCCATTATGTTGAGGTGTATAGGGTGCAATAACCTCATGCTCTATACCTTCCTCTTCACAAAATTTAGCAAACTCTCGAGAGATGTATTCACCACCACCATCAGTTCTCAGTTTCTTTAGCTTGCAGCCACTTTACTTTTCGACAAGCAACTTAAACTTCTTGAACTTTGTGAATAATTCACTCTTACTTTCGATCATATAAATACACATATATCTGGTGAATTCATCGATGAAAGTTAAGAAGTAACGCTTTCCACCATTCGACCTAACTTCAAAAGGTCCACATACGTCAGAATGAACAAGCTCCAACTTTCCTTTTGACTTAATTGGCAGATCATGCTTGAATGCTTTTCTAGCCTGCTTTGCTTTGCAACATTCTTCACACACATGATTTGGTTCCTTCACCTGAGGTAAACCATAAACCATCTTCTTCTGATTGAGCATACCCAAACTCCTGAAGTTTAGATGCCCATATCTATGATGCCATGGCCAATTCTTTTCTTCTTCTGTAGTTGACGCAAGACATTGATAATCAATCATGTTAATTTGAACTTTGAATGTCTTGTTATCAGCCAATGGTGCTTTCAGTACCAACCTACCATCAGCATGATACACCTTCATTTGGTTCTTCTCCAGCTTCATATTATGTCCTTTGGCAAGTAATTGACCTATACTTATCAAGTTACTTGTCATAGAAGGCACATACAACACATCAGTAATGCTGGATTTTCTACCATCTTTTCTCATTACAGATATGTTTCCTCTTCCACCTGATGTGATATGTCTATCATCTGCAAAATTTATCACATTCTTAACTGATTCATCAAGCTTGGTGAACCAGTTCTTGTTACCGGTCATGTGGTTGCTGCAACCTGAATCAAGATACCACAAATCTATTTCATCAGCGTTTGACTGAGTATCTGCCATTAGTAGCACACCATCAGAATCATTATCTTCTGCCTGTGCATACTGCACTTTGTCACTTTCTTTTGCTCGTGCTTCCTTCTTCTTTCGACAGTCTCGAGCATAGTGACCAAAACCTTGACAATTGTAACACTGCACGTCTTTCATGTCAACTTTCTTCCCAGAATACTTGTTGACCATGCCTTTCTTTATTGAATCATCATGATTCTTTGAACTCTTGCTTGACTTCTCATCACTAGCAAGATTCCTTCCCTACTTCACCTTCCCAGACATCTTGGTGAATTTCGCTTGTAGTGCTTGGTCCGATACTTTTTCTCTTTCTAAATCTCTTTACTTCAATCTCATCTCATGAGCTTCTAAAGAAGCCTGTAGCTCTTCAACCTTCATCTCAGCAAAATTCTTGGACTCTTCAATGGACACTACAATGTAATCAAAATTTGCAGTCAGAGATCTTAGTACCTTCTCAATTTTCTGCAAATCTGTGATTGTTTCTCCACAAGACTTCATCTGGTTCAACAACATCACCAATCTTGAAAAGAACTCCGAAACTGATTCATCTTCCTTCATTTGAATCATTTCGTATTGCTTTCTCAAGGTTTGCAACTTCACCCTTTTCAGTTTCTCATCACCTCCATACAAGTTCTTTAACTTGTCCCACGCTCCTTTTGCAGATTCTTCTTCAATAATTTTCTCAAACCACTACAAGAAAATTTGCAAATTACGACGGTTAATTTTGGCAGATTACGGCGGTTAGAACCGACACAAATTGCAAGTCACGACGGTTACCCTTCCGTCGTAGAAATGTGTGTCGCGAGGCTGTTTTGCGACGGTTTGTAAAACTGTCGCTCCAACCGCCGTAACATTCCGCGACGGTTTTGAAATTGTCTCCAATGGTGAATCAAAAACTGGTGAATAAAAAACAACGCTTTGCCATCTTTCTTCCGTTGATCCGTGTACACAGCTTTCTGTTCATCACTCGCATTCGCCCCCAATTCAGTTACACCATCATTCACGATTTCAACCACATCTTGAAATCTGAAAATAACCCTCATCTGCGCAACCCACCGTTGGTAGTTGTCCCTTTTGAAAACCGGTAGATTCGCTGGAAATTGTGTGAACGTTGTTGTTTCGTTTGCCATTAGATTCTCTCTGAATCGCAACCGTGCTCTGTTATACCAATTGTTGGAACTATGTTCCAAGAAAGATGAATGTTTAAGGAAAAAGAAGAAGAAGAATGAGAGAGAGAGAGAGAGAAGAGAGAAGAGATTAGGGTTTGCAAAACTTTCTAAACTTTATTGCTTTAAATGTTGTATGTAATTACAAGTTACAAAGCCCTTTATATAGACTATCAAAGCCCAGGCCCAAACAAACTCCTTAACAACTATATTCGACTCTGTCGAATACAGCTGACTGCACAACACTATAAAGACTCTGACTTCGACTTCGACAGAGAACTTGAGTTACTTCTAACAAACCCAACCTAGTGTAATTTAAAATATTATATTATAGATTAGTCGTCAGCTCACATGTAACAAAAAGACGAGAAATCAAATTTAAAAAGTGTTGGAAAAAATACAAGAGATATCACCTCATTACTACACACTGTTTAATTTTTATAATTATTTTTTATCTATAATTATAATATACTATCAATTAAAAAGAATTTAAAAGTAAAAGATTCCTTAGATTTTAAGATATTATTCAAACACCTTTTATAAAAACTTATTCCTAAAAATATTATGTTTGGAAAATCTATTTATGGAATTAATTTTTTACACTGTAAAACAAATGCCCACATTGTCTATCAAGAACTACATAATTTGTTTAAATTAATAAAGATTTTAAGTAGCTCAATAACAACACTGCAGAATCTATTTATAAGTCGAGAATTATCCCACTTATAAATATAAATTGAGATCGTATATTATCGATGCATATCGATGCAAAACTCTTAACATCAAATCAATATGCATTAGTGAATCAATAACTAATAGAGAAAAACTTCTCAAATGAAATTGCCGACAATTTGAAATCATGTTTGAGTGGATAGCAAAAAGTATATCCCACTTTTTAATGTTCGGGTCATCTCTGATAGAACAATTATTGAATAATGAAGAAAGAGTAGAAGCTGTTTGTGAAAAGTTCAGAAGTTTGTGTTTCTTGGAATTGAGAGGAAGAGAGATGAATGAATAGAGAGTGTACATATTTCATTAATTGACTGAATTGATTGTAGTTTACAAAGCTTATGAAGTTATATATATATATCAAGTAAATGTAACAACTATATTAAACAAATGTAAAATTGATTCTAACTAACATTGAATTACTAAAACCAATACACCTCCTTAATTCATTTAGTTAGATGCTTCAGCCATTCCAAGTTTCATCTTCAAGTAATCAAAGCTGCTTGACTTCAAAGGCTTTGTAAGCAAATCTGCTATCTGCTCATCTGTCTTGCAATGTTTCATTTCCAGCTTTCCATTGTTCACCTTATCTCTTATGAAATGGAATTTGGTTTCAATATGTTTACTCCTACCATGTGCGACTGGATGTTTTGCTAAGTCTATGGTTGACTTACTATCAATTCTGAGCTTCATCTTTTCATTCTTCACCAGTTTCAATTCCATTAGTAACATGTTGATCCATTGAGCTTGACATGCTGCCATAGAAGCTGCAATGTACTGAGCTTCACACGAAGATAATGCAACAACTGTTTCCTTTCTTGAACTCCATGCAAAAGCTACATTTCCAATCATAAACACATAGGCTGCAGTGCTTTTCCTGTCATATGTATCACCACTCCAATCAGAATCTGAGTAGCCTACTAAATCATTATCTTGATCCTTACTGTATTGAATACCATAGCTGCTTGTACCCTTCACATATCTCAAAATTCTCTTAGCTGCAACTAAGTGTGAGGTAGTAGGTTTTACCATGTATCTGCTGATCAAACCTACACCATAAGTGATATCAGGTCTTGTATGGCACAAGTACCTCAAAGAGCCCACAATTTGTTTGAATAAGGTTGGATTTACTTCTTTCTCATCATTTACCAAAGACAACTTCACTCCTGTATCAACTGGTGTTGAAATTGGTTTACAATTCAGCATATTAAACCTTTTCAAAACATCTTGTGCATATTTCCTTTGATGAATCACAACTCCTTTTGAATTCATTTCAAACTCAATTCCAAGGAAATATGTGAGATTGCCTAAATCAGACATCTCAAACATCTTCATCATATTTCTCTTAAAGTCCTCCATATTAGTTTCATTGCTTCCAGTTACTATCATATCATCCACATATAAGCACACAATAAGCTTATTTGTGGTATTTCTGCAGTAGATTCCATGTTCATTTACACACTTCATGAAACCTTGCTGAACAAGAAAACTGTCTATTTTCTTATTCCAAGCCCCTGGTGCTTGCTTCAAACCATACAGAGCTTTATTAAGCTTGTAGACATACTCTTCCTTTCCCTTTATCTCAAATCCTGGTGGCTGATTCATATACACCTCTTCTTCTAGCTCACCCTTGAGAAAAACAGACTTTACATCTAACTGATACATGGACCAATTTTTCTTGACTGCCATAGCAACAATCAATCTGACTGTTTCCATCCTTGCTACTGGTGCATACACTTCATAGTAATCTTGTCCATACTTTTGTAGAAAGCCTCTTGCAACTAACCTAGCCTTATACTTTGCCACTTGACCATTTGGCTTCAGTTTTGTTTTGAAAACCCACTTAACATCAATACACTTCTTATCAGCAGGTAGTTGTACTAAGCTCCATGTTTCATTCTTCTCTATAGAGTCTAGTTCTTCAATCATTGCTTTCTTCCAGTGTTGTTGTTTAAGAGCTTCTACAAATGACACTGGTTCAGTTTTAGCAAGCATTGCTAGTTGTACTATGTCACCTTCATCTGTAACAGCTTGATTAGGAAACCTCTCATAATCTCTCAACCTGACTGGTGGTTGAATGTTCCTTGTTGGTCTATTTGTCACTTCTGCACCTCCTTCATTTGTGTCCTCGACAATTTCTTCTTGTTCCTCAGTCTCAACTTCTTTTGTCTCTGAGTCAGCTAGATAGAAGTGACTATCAAACTTATTTGATGCTTTATCTTTCCAGTTCCAGCATTTTGATTCATCAAACTTTACATCTTTGCTGAACACTATCTTCTTGCTACTTGGATCATATAGTTTGTAGGCACCAGTTGAGTGATAACCAACCATAATCATTACCTGAGATTTATCATCCAGTTTTCTCCTTAATTGATCAGGTACATGTCTGAAACACAAAGAGCCAAAAATTTTCAGATGTTGAACACTTGGTTTTACTCCACACCATGCTTCTTCTGGTGTCTTGTCTTGCAGCTTCTTTGTTGGACTTCTATTGATGAGATATGTTGCAGTAGCAGCTGCTTCACCCCACAAGTAATGCGGCAATTGCTTTTGCTTCAACATGCTTCTTATCATATTTACCAAAGTTCTGTTCTTCCTCTCTGAGATACCATTGTGTTGAGGTGTGTATGGTGCAGTGACTTCATGATTTATGCCATTTGATGAACAAAAATCATTAAATTCAGTGGAAGTATACTCACCTCCTCCATCTGTTCTCAATCTACTAATTACTTCACCACTTTCATTTTGAACTAGCAGTCTAAACTTCTTAAACACACCAAACACTTCACTTTTCTTAGCTAACAAGTAAATCCATAATTTCCTGGTAAATTCATCTATAAATATTACAAAGTAGCTATTCCCTCCTACTGACTTTACTTCCAGAGGTCCACATACATCAGAGTGAATTACCTCAAGTTTCCTGGTTGCATTGAATGGTACATCTGCATTGTATGAATTTCTGGCTTGCTTTCCAGTGCAACACATATCACACACTTCATCAGGCAATTTTATCTTTGGTAAACCTTGCACCATCTTTGTAATACCCCGTATTAATTAAGTGCTCAACTGGATATCAAAAGAGATCAATTATTTTATTAAAAAGACAGAGTGATATTTATTAGTTAATGGAGTATTTTAAGATAACTTTAATAATTGATCAATTGGGTTGAGATGACAAAATATCAATTTGGAGATATTTTACTCTATTGGATTATATTATATAATATTGGTATATATATATATATATATATATATATATATATATATATTGATCGTGAAGGCTGGATCAGATCCTGTAGAATCAGGCCGCCAAGTGCGTCAGGGATGCTGATCGTATGAAGAGGAGGGGGTGTACCTGCAAGGCACTCCGACGCTCAAGTGAGAAAGGGTCGGAGAAAAGGGGCAAGTACAAAGTATGAATTCTTAGGGTGAATATTGGATACCTGGCCCTCTCAAGCGAGAGGGTTTATATAGAGCCCCCAACGCGTGGCCAACGGTCATATTTTCAGGGCGAAATAACCGTTTTTCCCAAAGAATAGGTAACTGCCCAAACTAGCCGTTATACTGGGCAGGGTGCCCGAAACTAGCCGTTATGTCGGGCATGAAAGCAGATCCGGGCATCTGTCCTTTGCTGTTCGGGAAGCGAGGAAGCCGTGCGTAACGGGCATCAATGCCGGGGAGGAATGTTGCATTCCTTGCCCGGTTGGAGGAGCAGAAAGGTCGTTTTTGCCCCTCTGTGGATTGGACTTAGGCAATTTGGTCCGCTCTGGAGCAGAGGTGGATTGGGCCAATTCTAGCCATTGGTCCAGTCCAGAACAAGAGCCCCCCAAGTCGTTGCTCCCGAGCATGGGAGTAATGACTTAAGGACTGCTCGTTGCTCTGGGGAGCTAGCATAGAGTCGTCGTTTGAAGACGAGGAGGATTGTCTCAGAGTGCTCGTGACCCCAGGTGTTCGCAAGATTCTTGGTGGTGACCCTGTTGCCCGGCATTCGGGGAGATCAAGTGTCAGACAGAATAGGAAACGTTGGGTTGCCACGTGTGCCTCGAGCTCCGTGTAGTAGTTAATAGGCAATAATGGCTAGTAGGTAGTCATTATGGCCTACGGTCGCGTGTGTGCACGTGCCTCTTTGTATAAAAGGGGGAAGATTGTCCCATTTTACACTTTTTCTTTCTGATTCCTCTTCGTCTCTTCTAAGCTTTTTCCCGTCACCGTCTTCAGTGCTTCCGACCACCGCGTCCAGCTTCGAGCAACCTCTTTCTTCTACTCAAATCAAGTAAGTTTTCTGATCTGGGACTTGTTTTACTCCTTTTCGTTGTTAGTGGTAGATTTGCATGCGGTTATGGCTAGTTTAGAGGACGAAATGTGTGACTTTCCGGCGATTGTTGGCGGTGGACGGTGGTTATTCCATTTTTACGCTTCCAACATGTCACCGGATCTATTAGTGCGTTTGGTGAGGAGGGTGGTTCACGGCGAGGTTGCATGTGTGACCACCGCGTTTTTCCATCTTTTGACAGAGCGATGAGTTTTCCGGTGGATCGTTTCCAGATTCCGGTGAAGCTTCGCGGTTTCTGGTGGAGCTTCAACGGAAACTGGGTGAGAGCGCGGGGAAGCTCCTCGTTCTGGGATGACAGTCTCGAGCGGATCCTCGCGGGGAGGTTTAGCTTTCCCATTTGATGTTAGGGCTTAGGCCGGGGACGTTGTCCTCAGCCCTTTGCACGCCCTTTCACTTGGCTTAGCAGTGGAAGGGTGGATTTGATTTGCTGTTAAATTCACTGTCTTCTCTGCTTTTCAGGTGATCGTAATGGCGACGGGGCCAGACAAAGAAGTTATTCTAGATACGTCCGAGGAGGAAACTGGCTCCGAGGATAAGAGCAGCTCGACGGCTTCGAGGTCGGCGACATCGAGTTCCTCGAGCAATGTCGGGGAGGAGGAAGAGCAGGACGTCATGGAGGAAGACGTCGAAGGGTCCTCCGAGGAAGGGTGGGAGATGGCCGAACCTTTCCAGTATGTGTCCACGTTTGCAAAGTCCTTGGTGGACGTCTTCACGGAGGTAGGACCGGCGGGAGAGTGGAGGGTGCACTTTCCTTCTTTAGACGAGTGGGTTTGCACGGACTTCGGGGACCGCTTCACAATGTATGAGTACGCCTTCAAGGAGCTGGGCTTGAGGTTGCCGTTCACCGATTTCCAGCAGTCAGTGTTCGAGCATCTGAGGTTGGCCCCCACACAACTGTATCCTAACTCGCTGGCCTTCATCCGGGCTTTCGAGTTGGTGTGCGAGCATCTTTCCTTGGGGGCCACTCTCCCTCTGTTCTTCACTGTTTTCCATCTACAAAGGCAGCTGGCGGGGAAGAATTACGACTGGTTTTCTCTGAAGCAGCCTCGCAAGCTGTTCAAACCGTTTTCGGAGTCGATCCGGATATTCAAGGAGCGGTACTTCGTCATTGAGCCCGTGTCTGAGGTTGCCCAGGACAGTACGTATGTTTGGGAGATTGAGATTTACGAGGATGGAAACGAGCTGCATAACGAGGAGGGGAAGTACATTGGGCGGAGAATTTACAAGTTCCTCATTCATTGGTCACCCGATCACTTCACCAGAGAGCCCGGTGATTACATTTTTCAACCGAGCCAACTGCGCGGGCAAGATGCGTGGCTTACAAGGCGCTGGAGAAGTGGGTTAACTCCTTCAGCCTTGCTGAGTGTTTCATGAGCAAGGGCGATCTGATCTTCGAGGAAGATGGGAGTCAGAGGGTCGAACGCCGGTTTATTAATGTTAAGGCACTGCTGGAGTACAAGACTCCTGCGGATGCTGAGAAACTGCTCGGTAGTCTTTAGTTATTTAGACTTTGTCATGTTATTTGTTTTCTTCGTATCTAACATGCTCGTGTTTTGTTTGTGCAGGTGAGATACCTCAGGCTCATGATCGGGTTGTGAGGAATGCTCTGGCGAGGAACAAAGCTGGAACGGCTCCTCCGAAATCTCGGTTCGCTGGTGCCCGCGCTCCTCCTCCCGTTCAAACTGCTACGGGGACCTCCACTTCTCCGACTCCTGCTCCTCGGGGATCTCCTCTGCCTTTGGCCGGGCGACCAAAGCGGCCAAGGATTACTGATGTCGTGGACCTTACTCGGGTAGCGGAGAAAGGGAAGTTCGAGCTTCCTCCCTGCATCCTTGATAGGAGGTTCTTCGAAGGCAACTCTTTAGTTGTTCCCCGGGCGGAATCTCTTCGCTTGGAAGGCATGGATCGCCCGAGCAAGAGGGCGCTGGTGGCCCAGGACGCTTCTGCCTTGGTCAGGATGCTAGAGATGGCGGCTGTGTATGCCGAAGGGGACTCCGCGACTGAATCCGAACTCAACGTTGCGCGTGCTTCTGTGGCATCCCTCAAGGAAGAAGTCAAGGGTGCCGGCGAGGCTCGGAAGAAGGCTGACGAGGAAGTGGCCAGGCTAAAAGAGGAGAACTCTAAGTTGTCGGCGGAGAAGAAAGCTGCCGAGGAGCTGATCAGGGAGCTGAGGGCGGCCAATGCCCCGGGTGCTGACGAGTCGGACGATGTGAGAAATTTGAAGACTAGATCTGAGCTGGTCGCTCGTATACTGCTGGCCGAAGACGATGGCATCGCCGTTGCGGAGGAATCCTTCGGAAACGCTGTGGCTCAGCCGCGCGTGGTGAACCCTGGGCTTGAAATCTCTGCCGAGGGTACTCACTATCTTGCGCGTGTTGATGATGGTCGCATTGTCTTGCCCGAAGGTCTCCTTGCCGTTACCCCCGAGGATCAGCCCGCAGAGGAGCAGGGACCCGAGCCAGAGTCAACCGAGCACGCTGATGAATGAGGAATTTGTTATTTTGTTGATGTCGTTGTAATTTGTCCGGCCTGCGTGCCGTTGTAATCACTGTAATTTATTTCTGGGGGCATGGCCCCCGTTTTATGTAACAATGTACAATTGTGGTCTTTGCGGCCACTTGTTAAATTATCGCATATTTAGTTCTGTTGTTTGCATGACTTTACTTGCTTTTATTTTTGCTAAGTGTTGTATGCATGCTCGCTGTAAATGTATGTCCACCCGTGATAGGGGGTATTTGACTTGTGTGAATATTTTTTGGGGAGATTGCTCGTAATGGATGTGTTCGGCAGTGTAGGGAACTGGTCGAACTGCCGGGGAATGTCCTGGCGGGGAACGGAGCTCAGGTCGCGTTTGAGGAATGAGTTCGCGGCGTGAACGTCCCATCGCGAGCTGGGGTTCTGCCAATCGTGGTACTTTGACGACGGCGATGCTCGACCGAGGACCGTTGTCGAGCACTTACTGGGCTCGTTACTGAGCGGGGTTATGCTTTAGTCGTATGCGACGCTTGTACCTAGACGCGCATAGTGGTCAGTAGCTGACGTTCGTCGTTGCGACGAGTCGAACCGAGGATTTAGCTGTAGTATTGTTTTAGCTTCTCAGCATTCCATGGTCGAGCGAGTTCTTCCCCAGTGAGATGTTCTAGATAGTAGGCCTCATTTTCCATTTTAGCCCGGACGCGATAGGGTCCCTCCCAATTTGCTGCTAGTTTTCCTTCGCGGGAGTCTTTGTGGTTTCTTCTTAGGACAAGGCTTCCTACGTCGAACTCTCGTCGTATCACTTTGGCGTTGTGCCTGATGGTGATCTTTTGTTTCAGTGAGGCTTCGCGGAGAGCTGCCCCTGTTCTGATTTCCTCGACGAGGTCGAGCTCTTCCCTTAAAGATTCATCGTTCATCTCCTCGTCTAGGGGCGACTCTGTCCGCCTAGAGGGCACGTGAACTTCGACGGGAATTACAGCCTCGGTTCCGTATGCTAAACGGAAAGGTGTTTCCCCGGTCGTTGAATGGGGAGTTGTACGGTACGTCCAGAGCATGCTGTGTAGCTCCTCGACCCATGCCTTCTTTGTTTCGTCTAGCCTTCGCCTGAGGCCTCGAAGGATGACTCGGTTAGCTGCCTCAGCCTGCCCGTTTGTTTGAGGGTGTTCGACGGATGCGAAGTGTTTCTTCGTGCCCAGTTGGGCGACGAAGTCCTGAAACTTCCTGTCCGTGAACTGCGTCCTGTTGTCCGTTACTATCGCTTGGGGAATACCGAAACATGCAAGGATGTTTCATTTGTAGAAACGCAGGATGTTGAGGGCAGTTATTTTGGCTAGAGCTTCTGCTTCTATCCACTTTGTGAAATAATCTACGCCCACTATGAGGTACTTGTTCTGACTTGATCCTACCACGAAGGGTCCTAGGATGTCTAGGCCCCACCAGGCGAATGGCCACGGGGAGGACATAACCTTGAGCTCATTAGGCGGAGCCAGGTGCATGTCCCCGTGCCATTGGCATTTGTCGCATTTCTTCACGTGTTCTTTCGCGTCGTTTTACATGGTCGGCCAGTAGTACCCTGCTCGGAGAGCCTTGCGAGCAAGGGACCTTCCTCCGAGATGTTGGGCGTTGATTCCCTCGTGGATTTCGCGCAAGATGTGTGCGACCATTTCCTCCTCGACGCATTTGAGCAGTGGAATGGAGAATCTCTGCATGTATAGTTTACCTTCGACCAGGACGTACGAGCAGGCTCTTCGCCTGATCGTGCTGGCCTCCTTTACGTCGGACGGGAGTTCGTCTTTGGCGAGATAGTTGTAGACTGGGGTCATCCAGCAGTTCTTGTCGCCGATCACCTGTACGTCGAGTGTCAGGGAGGCCTTCTCGATGCTGGGTCGAGGAAGCACTTCCTGTATGACGGATTTGTTTCCGCCTTTCTTCTTCGTGCTGGCCAGTTTAGACAGCACATCAGCTCGTACGTTATGTTCGCGGGGAACGTGTTTCACTTCGACTATTGTGAATTTCGCCATTTCCTTCTTTATCAGGGCCAAGTATTCGGTCAGGTTGTCGTTTTTGGCTTGGTATTCACCTCGGACTTGGAGGGCCACGAGCTGTGAGTCCGTGCAAATGACGACTCCTTGTGCGCCCAGGTCCTCGGCAAGGCGTAGGCCAGCGAGGAAGGCTTCGTATTCCTCCTGGTTATTGGAGTTTGGGAAAGACAGTGTGAGTGATACCTCAATGATAATTCCTTCGTCGCTCTCCAGTATGATCCCCGCGCTGCTTCCTACCGAGCTTGAGGCACCGTCGACGAAGATGGTCCACTTGCGCGCTTCGCTCGCGGGGGAGTCTGCAAATGTCATCTCCGCGAAGAAGTCGGCCAGAGCTTGGGCCTTGAGGGCTTTTCTGCCTTCGTATTGGATGTCAAATTCGGACAGCTCCAGCGACCATTTGAGCATTCAGCCTACCATATCTGGTCGTCCGAGCAGCTGCTTTATGGGCTGATCTGTTCGAACCACGATCGTGTGAGCCAAGAAGTAGTGTCTTAATCTCCTGGCTGCGTTGATGAGGGCCAATGCCACTTTCTCTATCTGCTGGTATCGCAACTCTAGTCCTTGCAACGCTTTGCTTGTGAAGTAAATGGGTTTCTGCCCGTCAGGCGTCTCGCGGATGAGAGCGGCACTCACTGCTTCGGTCGCGACGGCCAGATATAAGTATAGAGTTTCGCCGTTGTCCGGTCGAGAGAGGACCGGCGACTCTGAGAGTGCCCGTTTCAGGTGGAGAAGGGCCTTGTCGCACTCCTCGGTCTATTCGAATGCTGCCTCTTTATGGAGGAGTTTGAAGAATGGCAGGGTGTGCTGGGCGGACTTGGCCACGAAACGAGATAGTGACGCGAGCATCCCGTTGAGGGACTGGATGGATTTTTTGGACTTGGGCATAGAAAACTCGGAGAATGCCCGACATTTGTCGGGGTTGGCCTCGATTCCTCGTTCTGTTAAGTAGAAGCCAAGGAATTTTCCTGCCCGGACGCCGAACGTGAACTTCTCCGGATTGAAACGCATTTTGTATTTCCTTGCCTGTTCGAAGACTTTTCGTAGATGGGCGGTGTGATCGGTTTCCTCGTGGGATTTTATGATCATGTCATCCATGTAGACTTCGAGCATGTCGCCTATTTCTCCCCGGAACACTTTGTTCATCATTCGTTGGTATGTTGCTCCGGCGTTCTTCAGGCCGAAGGGCATTACATTGTAGTAATAGTTGCCCGATTCGGTCATGAAGGTCGTATATTTTTTGTCGGACATTGTAATTGGGATTTGATTGTAGCCCGAGTAGGCGTCCATGAACGATAAAAGTTTAAAACCAGCGGAATTATCAACAAGTTTATCAATATTGGGGAGAGGGTAGGCATCCTTCGGGCATGCCTTATTGAGATCAGTATAATCAATGCACATGCGCCATTTTCCATTAGATTTTTTAACCAATACAACGTTGGACAGCCAAGTGGTGTACTTGGCCTCCAAAATAAATTTGGCCTCGAGGAGGTCCTTTACAGCTTTTTCGGCAGTCTCCGTTTTCTCCGGAGACTGCTTTCTCCTACGTGTGCTACGGCCTTGATGGCCGGGTCAATGGTCAGCTGGTGACATGCGACAGATGGATCCAACAGGGCATTTCCGCGGCGCTCCATGCGAAAAGGTTGGCATTCTCTCGGAGGCACGCTTTGAGCTGCTTCCTCGCGATGTCAGGCAGGTCTGCTCTGATCTTTACTCCCCGTTGGGGGTCTTCACCGAACAGGACTAGCTTGAAGTTGCCATCCGGGATTGGGCGCATTGGATGGGAGCTGCTGCTGGATGACGCGGATGGGCCGGCTGAAGCTGCTCGTTCCTCCTGTTGGTCCTTGGGGAAGTGACTGTCGAGGTTGATAGAGTCGACCTGGGGCAGAGGCTTGGCCTCCTCGGAGCTGCTTGGCTGTGCTGGCTTGCTCGACGCTTTAGGTTTGGGCGCAATGGCATTGAGCCCCTTTGTAGCTGCTTCAAAACACCGTTGGGCAGCTACTATATCACCGTGGAGGATGTCGGCCATTCCTTTCGAAGTGTAATACTTCATCTTCAGGTGGACAGTCGATGGCACTGCTACCAACTCGGCTAGAGTTGGCCTTCCGAAAATGCATTGGTAAAGTGACGGGCAGTCGATTACCAGAAATTGCACCTTGATGGATCTGGCCGTTTCAGCTTCTCCGAAGGTCACGATTAACTCGACGTAACCCCACGGCTTGGTCACAGACCCGTTGAACCCCTGCAAATCGGACCATACGTAGGGGGTAAGGTGCGATTGGATCGAGCTGTCCTGGTCGACTAGGATTCGGCAAACGTCGAAGTTTGCCATTTGGGCTCTGACGAGCAACGGAATGCTTGAGTTCGGGGAGCCGCCGAGGAGTTCCTCCCTGTAGAAAGATATGGGGATGGAACCCTTCGGGGCCTGATCAAGCGTGGTCACTTTGTTCGAGCTGGTGTTTATCAGGTGCCCAAACTTCCGTTTCACGGATCCCACAGTAACTTTGTTGAAACCCTCGCCAGAGATGACCATGGCAGAGGGAAAGGTCTCCCACGGGCTGTGGGCTGCGAAATATGCAGGGGCGCTGAGCCCGTCAGGGACGTTGAAGTCCTCGGGTCGCGATACGGACATAGCGACCTGTATGTTGGCGTCTTCCGAGGAGGGTACCTCCTCCTCGACCTTCTTGGACTCCTGGGCGTCTTGCTGAGGAGTGTCCTTCTTCTTCACGAACTGCTAAGGTGGATGTCCCTGATCAGTATTTCAATGGCATCCTTCAGATGGATGCAGTCCTCTGTAATATAGCCGTGACTTTTGTGGAAGCGGCAGTACTTTGACTTGTCCACGTTTGGTCTGTTCGGCAGCTGTTTGGGGAAGCGGACCCCGGCTTGTTTGAACTCCGAATTGGCACATTCGGTCAAAATCTTCTCCCTGGAAACGGTCAGGGGAGTGTAATCATGAAAATGCCCGGAGGGACCTTTGCTATCACGGGAGTCGCGGGGACGGTCCTCGTGCCTTCGTTCACCCCGACGAGACGTCGAGGCTTATTCTCCTTTGGAAGCCCGGGCGTTCTCCTGGTAGCGAGAAGGTGAGCGTGCCCGTCCTTTGGACTTGATTAGAGACTCCTCGTTCCTTCGAGTCCTTTTGTGGTCATGAGCGTGCTGGTCACGCGGAGAGATCTGGTCGTGCTTTCGGGCTACGCGAGGATCGTGCTCTTGGCGCAATCTTCGGTCGATTTCTCTCCGTGGCTGCGGACTTCTAGATCGTCGCTGGTTCCTCCGCGTATGAGGGGATCTTGGATGGCGAGACTCTTCCAGTGCCCCGATCCTCTTGTTTTGCTGCAGGATCAGGGTGTTGGTTTTGTTGAGGGCCTCCAGGAGGGCTGCCACAGCCGGGTCGGCGCTGGGCGGAATAGGAACGGGCTGGAGGTCGAGAGACGGTTGATCATTATTGCGATCAGCAGGGGTAGGGGAAGGAGAAGCAGTGGCTCCATCCCTAAGGAAACGGGCATCTCGGAGGAGAAATGATTGGCCGTCAACGTCAGATTTGGTGACGGGGAGGATGGTTGATTGGAGAGCATCCTTGGATCGATCTTGGGAGGCCATGATCGTGATGATGTTTAAGAATTGGTTTGATCTTCGGTTAAAGAAAGATGGGGAGAACAAATGTTCCCACAGACGGCGCCACTGATCGTGAAGGCTGGATCAGATCCTGTAGAATCAGGTCGCCAAGTGCGTCAGGGATGCTGGTCGTATGGAGAGGAGGGGGTGTACTTGCAAGGCACTCCGACGCTCAAGTGAGAAAGGGTCAGAGAAAAGGGGCAAGTACAAAGTATGAATTCTTAGGGTGAATATTGGATACCTGACCCTCTCAAGCGAGAGGGTTTATATAGAGCCCCCAGCGCGTGGCCAACGGTCCTATTTTTGGGGCGAAATAACCGTTTTCCCCAAAGAATAGGTAACTGCCCAAACTAGCCGTTATGCCGGGCAGGGTGCCCGAAACTAGCCGTTATGTCGGGCATGAAAGCAGTTCCGGGCATCTGTCTTTTGCTGTTTGGGAAGCGAGGAAGCCGTGCGTAACGGGCATCAACGCCGGGGAGGAACGTTGCATTCCTTGCCCGGTTGGAGGGGCAGAAAGGTCGCTTTTGCCCCTCTGTGGATTGGACTTAGGCAATTTGGGCCGCTCTGGAGCAGAGGTGGATTGGGCCAATTTAAGCCATTGGTCCAGTCCAGAACATATATATATATATATATATATATATATATATATATATATATATATATATATATATATATATATGGAAAGAGAAAAGAAAGAAAGAGGAAGAAGTTAGTAAGGAGAAGAAGAAAAGAGAAAGAAGAGGAAAGGAAGAGAAATGGAGAAAGAGGAAAAAGAGAGAAAACCCATGGATCATCATCACCATCTTCTTCAAACTCCTCTTCGATTATCAGGTGGGTTCTAGTTAGACACTTTAAGTTTTAGAAATAAGTTGTTTTGGAACTTAGGTTAAATTGAGAGAAAATGCTTAAATTGCTAATCAATGGAATCTAACAGTTGGAATGTGATATAAATCGTGTAGCATGATCATTATACATGTAGAAACATCTATTGGTAATGATTATGATGTTTGATATTGATTTGGAGTGAGTTTAGAAATGTTGGGGTTTTGTGTGAAAACTAGGTTTTGATGTTGGAATTTATGTTTGTGGAGTTTGTGGGATAAACCATGATAGAAATATGATAATATACCTCTATTGGTTGTTTGGGTATGGATTGAGGGTGAATTGGGGGTTGGAAATTCTGCTGTCAAAAGATTTATTTTTCTGAAAATCACAGTGCGCGCTTAGCGCGCAGACACGCGCTTAGCGCGGTCTGGAGAATTTGCAACCATTCCAGACAGTGAGTAGCGCGCTTAGCGCGGGGTGGAGCCCGCTTAGCACGACCTGGAACCAAAAATAAAATATTTTCAAAAATCTATATCTTTTGACTCGTTTATCGGATTTAAGCGTTCTTTATCTTGTTGGAAAGCTATGACAATCCTCTACCCAATAAAAAGTGAAAATTAGGGGTATGATGTCGGATTAATTATTTGGTGGAAAATGAATGAAATAATGTTATGTGATATGTTGAAATCCATATCTTTTGGATCGTAAATCCGATTGAGGCATAATTACAGTCGATGTAAAGCTGTAGAAATATCCTACGGGATGAAAGTGAAAAGTATTGATTTCGATACCTGATTAAATGAATCAGAGGGAACCAAAAGTGATGTTTTATGTGACGTGCTATGACATGGTAATGTGAAACCATGAGTTTTAACCAAGGATGCTTGGTAGAGGATTGTAGTGGCTTGTATGCCTTAAACATGTGTGTGTGAGATACTATGTGAATTATGTTTGACTTGTTATATTATCATGTGCATTTTATGGTTGATATTGTTATATGCAAATTGTGCTATACCATGTCTATATAATTGTTGTTAAGTATGAATGAGAGAATATGCATGCTTAAAACAAATTAGGAAGAGTGGGGAAACCTTACCCCAAATCTAATGATATGATTCTAGGTTGTGGCTAGAAATTGATAAAAACTCTAGATGGAGATGCTCGTGCATTCGATGCCTAAGTGTGCATCCTTGACGAGTATTGTTCTAGAGGAGAGTGAGACACTAGTATGGAACATGTGTGTGAACCTTGTGTTCTTGTGATTAAGGTGAATGTGGCCTTAAGGCATTGTGTGTAACGCCCCGATTTTGATTATTCCATTATTCTTGAGTCTTTTGTTTTAATTGGGTGATAAATTATTTTATTTGTTAAATTGGTGTGTTAAATGTTATTTTACCGTTTTTGAGAGTTTTCGGGGAAATTAGAATGGAGGGTATTTTAGACTTTTCTCAATTAATCATAAGTTAGAAATTTTGTGGAGTTAGAATTTTGTGAGAAAAATGAATTAATTGATTTAGTGGAAAATGAGAGAAAAGAAATAGAAAAGAAAGAAAATAGATAGAAAAGAGAAAGAAAAGAGAAATAGAGAGAAAAAGGAGAGAAAGAAAGAAGAGGAAGAGAAAAGAAGAGGAAAAGAGGAAAACCAAGAAAATCAACCTCTAGGAATCGATTTAATCGGGTAAGGGTGTGAAACATTGTTATCTTATCAATGTATAGTATTATGTATGATTGTGTATGTGTGTATTGGATTGGTTGTGGTGTTTTCATAGTTTTCCATTTTAGGTCGATAATGAGAAATCGATGTTTTCGCGGTTGGAAATCGACGAAAATGTGGTAGAATGCTTGTTGCCATGATTAGATTGAGTTCTGATGGATGTATGTTGTTTTGAAAATGTTTTGGGTTGAAAAATAGGTTTTTTGGGTTTTCAACAGCGCTGAAGGATTCTGAGTTTTCGCAGGTTCGCCTAGCGAACCAATCAGCGAAGGGTAGCGAAGGTTCGCTACGGGTATTCGCCTAGCGAAGTCATGAGCGAAGGTTCGCTAGAGTGTTCGCCAAGCGAACTTTGGGTGTTTTTGGCTCTGTTTGGTTCTGACTTGGTTCGCCAAGTGCTCGCCTAGCGAACTTTGTGTCTGTTTTTAGCTAACAGTTGGTTCGCTGGAACATTCGCCTAGCGAAGGAGCTAGCGAATGCTCGCGAGGGATGTTCGCCTAGCGAAGGAGCTAGCGAATGCTCACGAGGGAGGTTCGCCCAACGAACAGTGCTGTTCGTGTAATTTTGTTTTCTGCATAACTTTTGATCTGTGGTTCGGTTTGAGGCGTGGTTTGATGCATTAGGAAGCTTATGAAACGTTCTTTATCATTATGATGAATTGGAAATTCTTAGCCGATTAAATAAGTCAGAAAAGTCGGGAATAGTGATATTTAGAGACTTATACCGTTTTGACTAGGTGTTTGAATGTGAATCATACAGTAGTGCATTGATGTGAATATATATATAGATTGTATGTGATTGTATGAGAAGAATGCATGAATATATTGTGAAATATGTGTGCATTGCATGAGTGTATGTGGTCATTTTGTATGAGAAACATCATGACATGCATTCATGTGTCGCGATTCCGTGGAGAATCGGGTGTAATATCACGTCCCTGTTGGGTGTGAGTGATTGATTACACAAATGATCATTTGAGGATCCTCTGAACATTGCGTAGTCAATGGGTGTAATCGTTGCGATGAGTTACACTTGATTCCGTGGGAATTTTCAGAATGATTGTGTGCCCTTGTGGGGTTTGAGCAATCGGATTGTGTCTGCGTGAACAATCCAGAAACATCGGATGCCATGATGGTATGAGCGATGGGGAAATATCGTAGGCCCGGCAGGGAGGATATTTCCATTGAGTTCTTCAATTGAGCTCGGGTGATGAGTCGGTACCGCATGCATCTGCATAGAGTCGAGAGTCGGTCTCTATGAGTTGCATTGATCATCTTTGTATTTGTGCATTGATGAATAAACATTGATATATGTATGTTTATGGGAAATGATATAAACTGTATCTTATAATGATGCATTGTTGAATGAACAAGTATGTGTGTGTTCATGTGGAATGATGATAATGGTGAATGTATGCATAATGTATAGGCTTGATGATATATCCATATTGTGATATATGATGAGTTGTGGTGAGAATATGTGTTTTATGTTTATGTTGTAGTACATAATTATATGCATTGTTATTATGATAATATTTCTCACCCTTCTGCTGTTTGATGATGCTCTATGAGGCATTGCAGAGTAGGTATGCGGGAGGTCTTTTTGTGAAGCGTGTCTTCATTCTTTTGGTCGGTTGGCTCTGATATGTAGCACCGGGTAGCTAGGATGTATATTATTCTTTTGTGATACATTTTTACATGTATCTTGTGGATGAATGTTTAAGTAAACATGAATTATGTTGATGAATGATAACCGATGACGCATGTATATATAAGTATATATGTTTGATGTTATTCAATGTTTAGATTTTCCGCTTTTATTCTAAAAATTGAGATGTGGGTGTAAGGACAAAGTTCCTCTGTTTCAAGTTACCCCACTGTTGCATATCGATGTTTGAGCAGGTGTTGTATGGGTTAATTTAACGTATGATGTGACATGCCTCTTTTATACTATGTTTTAATCGTACTCTGGCGAATTTATTTTATATGTGCCTAAATGATTTATGTGATTATTTGGGGGTATAGAAAGGGGGTGTTACATTGTGGCCTTGTGATTGTCGAATACAATCACGTGTTTATAGTGTTTTATCCCTTAATAAATATTCGTGACCCGTGTTGAAGAGCCTCGTGTGTAGGATGGCCGAGGAAAGTATTTATTAAGTAAGTAACCGTGACCCGCGTTGAGATCCTCTTGTGTAGGGTGACCGGGGAAAGTTGCTTAGTAGGTGGTATTAGTGACCCGTGTCGAGATCCTCTTGTGTAGGGTGGTCGGGGAAAGTACCATGTGTAGGTAATCGTGACCCGTGTTGAAGAGCCTCTTATGTAGGATGGCCGAGGAAAGTTATCTACCTTAGCATCCAAGACTCGTGTCGAAAACTCTTTGGAAGAGTTGGCCGAGAATGGTTGTCTATGATTTTAAGGATCCGTGACCCGTGTTGAACTCTCTTGTAGGGTTGGCCGGGGAAAGATGCCTTGGTATGTGATACCGATTAGTGATATTTTTGAGTTGATGAACTCATGACATGTTTCCATATAGTGTGAGAATTGAATTGTGAACTCGAAGTCCCCTTCCCTTCCCTTGGACTTGAGTTAGGATTTGGTTAGAACCTTGTAAAGCCGAGAGAATCCATAAGATAGGGAACTCACTGAGATTTGATGTATCTCACCCCACTATAGTTGCTATATTTCAGGTGTGGTTTGCAGGTTTGATCTACAAGTTGAGGGATGCTTGGATGTTTCAAGAGAAGCTTAGTTGAGCTTATTTCCGCTGTGTATTAATTTGTTGTATACAATTGAGGATATTGTATATTATTCTTAGATTTTATTTATGGCTAACTTCCATGACTTGTGCCGTATGTTGTATTTACGCTTTAGTAATGGACAAGTATGTGAAGTATGCCATTAGGCACTTATGAATTGTGCCAGTACCAAATAAACCACTTGTATGGTATTATTCTAGATAAATATTATACAGGGCGTTACAATCTTCTTCTCATGAAGCATATTCAAGTCCCTAAAATTGATATGCCCATATCTTTGATGCCATAACCAATATTCCTTGTTAGTTTCTGATAGCAAGCACTGATCTTCAATCACACTGATGTTGATTTTGAAAGTTCTTTGTTTTGACAATGGAGCTTTCAGAAACAACCTATTCTTGCTATCAAAAACCTTCATGGCTTGTGCTTCCATCTTCATAGTGTATCCCTTTTGCAGTAATTGACCAATACTGATGAGATTACTCTTCATATTTGGTATATACAATACATCTGTAATACATGCTTTCTTACCATCCTTCCTATGAATAAATATTTTCCCAATTCCAGCTGCACAAACTATGCTATTGTCTGCAAATCTTATCTTTCTGTCTACTGTGTCATCTAATTCAGAGAACCACGATTTCTTGCCTGTCATATGATTTGAACACCCAGTGTCCAAGTACCATTCATCACTTCTTTCTTCTTCTTCCTCCTTATCTGTTGCCATAAGGAGTACTTCATCTGAATCTGACTCCTCATCTTGAGCAAATTGAGCTTCATCTTTACTCCTTGGAACCCTCTTTGATCTGCATTCAGATGCATAATGTCCCCACTTCTGACAATTATAGCACTTAATTTCTTTCTTATCTTTCTTGGGTTTTCCTTTCTTCACATGCTGGGCCTGCAATGCTTGATTAGAAGATGCACCTTTACCTCTTTCTTTGATTCTATCAGTCAACCTCAATTCATGTGCTTCAAGACTTGCTTGTAGTTCTTCTATCTTCATAGAATCTAGATCCTTAGATTCCTCTAAAGCAACCACAATGTGATCAAATCTTGGTGTTAAAGTTTTGAGAACTTTCTTAACCTTCATCACATCAGTGAAAGTTTCACCATTCCTTGTCATCTGATTTGTGAGATTAATCAACTTATCAAAGTATTGACTTATGGTTTCTTCTTCTTCCATTGCCAACACTTCATATTGTCTTCTTAATGCTTGAAGCCTCACCTTCTTCAGTTTACCATCCCCAGAGTACAATTTCTCCATTGCATCCCATGTCTCCTTTGCACTTTCGTAATGCATGATCTTTTCAAAGATCTCATTGCTTACACTCTGATGAATCAAGAACATGGCTTTCCTATCTTTCTTCTTCAAATCTTTATGTGCTGCTTGTTGTACCTCAGTTGCATTCGCTGCTAATGCTGGTACCCTTTCGTCCACAACTTCAAGAACATCCTGGAACCTGAAAATCACCTTCATCTTTACGATCCATTGATCAAAATTCTTTCCTTCGAACACTGGTAGATGTGTAGAAATATTGTTGTTGTGAGTTGCCATACTTCACGAATTCTCCAACAACAATGATCGAACCGAGCTCTGCTATACCAATTTGATAGAACAATTATTGAATAATGAAGAAAGATTAGAAGCTGTTTGTGAAAAGTTCAGCAGTTTGTGTTTCATGGAATTGAGAGGAAGAGAGATGAATGAATAGAGAGTGTACACATTTCATTAATTGATTGAATTAATTGTAGTTTACAAAGCTTATGAAGCTATATATACATCAAGTAAATGTAACAGCTATATTAAACAAATGTAAAACTGATTCTAACTAACATTGAATTACTAAAACCAATAATCTCAGGCTGGAAACATAGAAAGGTAACTACCATATGGTGTGTATGTGGAACACGAGAATGAAAATAGTGCTATTTCTAATGATATGTGTTGTACGAAGATGGCATAGATTTTACAAAATTAAAATTTTGCACGAAAGAATGATAAAACCCAAAAGCCATAAGGCAAGACTAATATAATGAGAGAATTTGTAACAAAAACTCTTTATATGCATACATAACCATAAAACCTGTAACTTGAAAGGATCATTATAAACTGAAGTTACCGAACTAATCATAAAACTATACTAGTAATACTAAACTTTATACTGATACATTTTTAAGTGCAGAAAAGAAGAAAAGGTCTATATCAGGTGAAGAAAATAAAATTATTGGTGATCTATTAATGGATAAACATACTCCAGTCGAAGTAGTAACTCTTCTCTTCTTAGGTGCCGGTGGACATGTCAACACTTGAGGTATTCTGAACCTTTTAGCTTTCGGTGTACAACAAATTACATTTTTCTCAGTATCTTCAACCTTCTTATGATCACTCACGACAAGTTCTGTGTTTTCAACCGAAGAAGCAGAAGAAGTACTAATAACTTCTCTAGCAAACTCACAATAAGTCCTTTTCTGCTTTCTATCTTCAACCATTACTTTTTGCAGCTTCATTCTACTTCTTGTACAAACTGGTGCCATTTTTTATCTCTGAATATGGTTTTTTCTGAAAACTTAAACTCAGTTGTGTAATATACAGGGCCGGCCCTGTGCAAGTGCAGCAAGTGCTACTGCACAGGGCCCCAAATTTTAGAGGACTCCAAAATTAAAAAACTTTAATTTTTTTTCATAAATATTAATAAAAATAAATAAAATGTTATAATAAAAACTCAATAAATATAAAAAAAATGATATGATAAAAATTCAATATATACAAAAAAAAAAATTGAGATTGATCAAAACTCAAAATAATTATAACTAAATTTATTTTTAATTAATATATCATTGTATTTTTGAGTTTTTTTTAATTATTATAATACTTTTTCTTTAAAATTGAGGCCAATTTTTTAAAGTAGAACGGGGCCTCCGAGATTATTGGGCCGGCCCTGGTAATATATATATTGGTAGATACATAAATACCATAAGTCGGCACTCACACAACACAAAACTAAAATATATCTTGATTTTGAAACATCAAATAAGGTAAATTTTTTGGTACCCGTAAATTTAAATTGGATATCGGTAACTTTAGTATAAGTTATAAAAATACATTGATTTTTTTTTTAAATAAAATAAAATAATAAACTATTTGAAGGGTTGGAAAGCTTTGTCATATAAAAAAAGAGTAAAGATAAACACTAGTATTAGAGTAACAACAACTACTACCACTAAAGAGATTAAAAATTAAACATCAACCAAATCCTTTTTGAGGTCTCTTAGAGGCAGTTTAACTCTGTATGAACATAAAGCTCAACTTTCTGCTCCGGGTTTTATATGGTTACCCTACTTTGAGTATATTATTTAATAGCAAAAGTGTCAAAAAGACATAGAGAAAGAGATCTCAGCTTTATGGTTTTGTACATTTTGAATTTAATGTTATCTTCTTTAAAATTAGTGGGAGACCCGTGCATTCGCACGGGTACTGCTATGATACGCGCATTTTTTGTAAATTATAATAAAAATAAAATTAAAAAATTTCAAATTTTCAACCAAAAAAGTTATTATTTTTAAAAGATATAAAAAATAAAAAATTGAAAATTTTCAACCAAAAAAGTTATTATTTTTAAAAGATATAATAAATTTGTGTCTATAATCAATAACGAATTTGATCCCGTATACAAATATTAAATTTGTTTTGACATTACTTATATATTTGAATGTATATAAAAATAATTGAATCAAAAAAGTATTTTTTTAGTATTTTTTAATATTTATGAATGACATAAATTTGTCCAAAAAAATATGTAAATAAAAATTGAAATCATGTTTTAACCAGTTTAGTAAATCACATCACATATCACAGAAAAAATTGATTTGTATTAGAACATTGCTATGCTATAGAGCAGCAATTGACAGTACTCTGTACTAACACAAATAAGTTAAATTTTGGTAAATATATCCCAATACGCATCTGCAAATACATATAATATATCATCTCAAAGACCAGACATAATTTAATTTAAACCGAAAAGTAACATTTTATCCAGCTCAATAAAGAAAATTTTTACTGGCATATTATCTACATAATAGTCTTCCATGAGTAAAGTATGTCAGCTACAGTCTCTGATTGCAACAATGGACTTTCTCGATTCAAAGTTTCGCTCCCATTCTCTTTGTCGTTCCCTGCAATCTGCAAGCGAAGAAATGCAGGCAACTTCAGACATGAAAGAAACTACAATGATAAATAACAGTGCAAGTAAAGGTGTAACAATCATTCTCAGACCAAGTTAGCAATTAAATTTAGCTCACTTATAAAACAGCAGTAGAAAAGGTTATTTGTAAGTTTTCAAGACCTGCATCATCAAGTTGTACCATGGTGCTGAAATAAACATACTTTTCAATAAAATTCAACTCAAACCTTGTAAAATAAAAGAGAGAGCCTAAAGTTCACCTTAACATCTGCGGCGCAGCGTCTAGTGATCTGGAGATAGTGGTCCCTGGTCCGGAGGCTGTGGCCACATTTGTGGTGCCATGTAGGGATGAGGCTGCTGAGCATACATATTTGGGTCCATCACAGGCTTACCCATTATGACACCACCAACACCAACATGGGGGGCATGATGAGGAGGCATGTAGCAGTAGTTAAGAGCATTGTTCCTCATGGGATTGATGTTAGCACTTCATCTTTCAGGTCCTCGCGAGGCACAATGTCAACCATGAAATCAAATATATCAGTCCTTGTGATTGCAGTTGTAATATCATTCTTCTGAAGTGTCCTTCTTTTGTTCTGTTCAATGTGGTTCCATGCTCGCAGGGTAAAATAAAAAATATATTATATTTCATTAACACAACTCAACTTAACATCCCAAAAGTTTCAAGTCTAAGTCTTTATATCATATATTATTGGGCAATAAACATCATCTCAACATTTAAGGAAAAGAAAAATAGGTGAAAAAAAAGAACTACTAAATGATCAGTATTCCAGTACAATTCTTCACAACAGCAGGTTGGGCTGTATAATCTGTGACAATTATCAATTCAACGAATAGAAAATTAATAGTTAAGCTAATTAGTGAATGTATTGACTGGCAAACCTGTGGGAGGGGGTCTCGCCACTGCCCGACATCATTCATAACCCGAGCAATCTCAACCCGGTCAAAGCAATTTCTGCTACAGGGTTTGGCTGCAGAATACCACAAAAAATCAGCAACGGGAACTTCTCCCTCACTGCGAATGAACTGTCTTTCTGGGTCAAGTAATATAACTACTTGAATTTTCTTTTGCGTTTTTCTTGAAATTCTTGCGGGCACTCCAGTTCCTCTAGATCCATACGTGACATGGCTTGCACCAGTCACAACTATCAACATACCGGTAGCCCCTCCATCAAGAATACTGTGTAAGATAATCTGGGACATAGTATACTCGTCAACTACTCTAGCCTGTGCAGATAGATATGAGCTTGGACCAAAAGGAAACGACAGATTTGGAGTATTGTCCAGTGATAATCTACGCGACATAGAAGTAAAGCCTGATATGAAGCCTGAACCAGCAGGAGGTGCATATAAATTACGTTCAACCTTTGTTAGCCCACTAATTCCTTCTGCTTGGACAGTCCTTAAGATCTATTGATAAGAAAATCGTCAATTTTTAAAGATTATCTTTGTGTGACTTGACATAGAGATACAAGAATTGAGCTTGATCATACTTAGTGAAATTGGTTACAAATATCTACTGAGAACATACAACTCTATCAAAAACCAAACCAAAATTTAGTGCACACTCTGTCTAATGCAGTAATATTATTAAAGTATTACTGCTCCTTAACCCACAACCAAACATTTAAGAGACAAAATAAATATCTTAACGATCTACATCAGTTTGAATGAAAAATTGAACACACCTCCAGTGGAGTACCACATGCGACAAGACGAATTCCGCTTTCACGACAGTAACTAAGAATAGGTTCATACTCCCCACACTTCCTGCCAAAATCGGGACAAAACCTTACAAACCCATGTACATTATTACAAGTACGCTTTGCAGTTCCACAAATATTTATATGCAGTATTCTGATGTCATAAAGACAAGCATACACAAATTAGGTTGGAAAAACAAATGATCGCAACATCTACACATTGATTGTCGTTTGCATATCAGTTGCAATTGCATCGCCTATGTAAATTCGACGACATCTATTGCATCCGCCCGTGAATTTGGAAATTTCCTATATTATAGGTGACAAAACACTAAATTTCCTATATTATAGATGACACAACACTTACAGCAGTTGAAACATGAGTATCCCCAGCTACCGGTCCCTCCCTAGCGAGTCCGAAATCAGAAAGTTTTGGTTTAAAATTTTCATCCAATAACACGTTTGAGCATTTAAAATCGCGATATATCACCTACATCAACACGATACAAAATATTATAAGCAGTTGTGCTATAAGCTGCAAATAAGTTATTTATCTATATAGGCTCAAAATCATTCATATCGCAATAATTGGAACCTAGACTTCTATTTTTCCATGGAGATAAGATAAGGCTCGAGCTGCTATAAGTGCAATTTCAAGTCTTGTTTTCAGAGGCATATGATCATAAGCTTTATTGAAAAGATGAGCTTCTAAGCTTCCATTCGGCATGTATTCGTACATGAGTATTCTTTGAGTCCATCTCTCACCATCCAAAGAAGAATATCCAATAAGTTTCACAAGGTTTGTCTGCTCCACAACACCAAGAAATTAAACTTCTGTCAACCATTGCTTATGACCCTGCATAACTCAAAGAACATAATGCATTTCGTGAGATAAATCTCTATCTTCAAAATCAAAGTCAGATAAATCTCTATCTTGCAAAAATTTTGATATTATCCACATATTTAAAATTCGAGCAACAACCACGGAAATCGAAAAAAGTTCCAATGTTATTCAAAACAGAATCACATTAAAGTGGAATTTCAACTTACAATTAATCCCAGTCTCACCATTGGCATATAAGCTAACAGTCAACTAACATCGCACCAATTCAAGTTGCAGAGCTAACAACCTTCCTCATACTAACACAACTCAAACTACTTCACCAAATGATGTTCTATAAAACTAACTATCACATTCACCTTCAAGTTCTATTTTATTCGTAACAGTCCCTAAGACATAGGTACAAAGTTAATCATTGAAAAGTTCTGTTAAATAATTAAAAAGTTAATCTGCATGCAATAACTAATGTAAAAGTTAAAATCTAACTTATATCCAAACTTTGAATTCAGTAAACACATTACTCACTTCAAATGTGAAAATCTTCAAACTTTGAAATCAGGTCAATCAACTTCATATTACTCAAAGACAATTTGATATTGAATTGTCAGTTTCATCATACAAACACATGAGTGTGTGTTTAACTTCATACATGCTTAACTTCTCATTGTTGAGAACAACTTTTGTGGCGTAATCATAAACCTTCATAGCTCACTTCGTTAGTCTATAATTCTCCTCCAGCTTAGCATACTGCAGATATAGAGGGTTCACTTGATCTGCCAGGGCCTATTTAGTCAAGCATGACACAAAAAAACAAATTGGTTAGCATATATTGTAATATAATATCAACATTAAAATTCAATTGTTACAAGATATGCTATCAGACAGCTGAATATCATCATATACCACGTGAGCACTTATGAACAACACAATAAAATATATCGTTCAATGCCAAGGATTTTGAGAAGCTTAATATGAACGAATAACCTCGTGATGCTACCTCAATATGTCGATTTATCTTGAATAAGAGCTGCTAAATGACAGTAAAGTAAATCATATGATACTTAATAAATAAGTAGTTACTGAATGTCACAAGGATCTGAGTAATGTTGTTTGCATTGATGGTGTAGAAGGTAAACCAAAAGATTCAGTTGCCAAGTTATTATGTATCTAGCAGCTCTGCAATCTATTCAAATCAGCTAGACACAGTTGTATTCCCATTTCTGATAATAAACGACTTTATGTAATCACTTTTTCCCATGGGATATGAATGCTTCAATTTCACTTTCAAACTATATTCAAAATCAGCCACACAACAAACTGCAGCTCCTAATCACAGAATCACAAAATGTACAAATGAGTAAACTTAAAAGAAAACTTCACCTCAGAGAGAGCAGATAGAAGCAGAATTTGAGACAAACCAGGAAAAATGATATTGCAAGAGTTTTAAACCTAGTCTGCAAAATACAAGAAAATATATTAATTTTATATTGAGAAATTTAGAGTAACAACAACTACTACCACTAAAGAGATTAAAAATTAAACATCAACCAAATCCTTTTTGAGGTCTCTTAGAGGCAGTTTAACTCTGTATGAACATAAAGCTCAACTTTTTGCTCCGGGTTTTATATGGTTACCCTACTTTGAGTATATTATTTAATAGCAAAAGTGTCAGAAAAGACATAGAGAAAGAGATCTCGGCTTTATGGTTTTGTACATTTTGAATTTAATGTTATCGTCCTTAAAATGTAAGAAACTGAAATTTCTTTATTATATATATATATACCATTTATTTTAATTTAATGATTCAAATTTATTATTATATTCTCACATAAAAATATCATTCTCATAGTGTATATTAGAGCTGTCAAAATGTGCTAGTCCATATGGGCTGGCCCACCAGGTTCGAAAAATCATAGGACTTGGGTCTTAAAATTAGAGCCCATATTTTTCAGGGTCTTTTTAGTCCAGCCCTAAAAAGCCCGCTACCCATTAGAGTTAGCCCATATGGGTCGTGAGTAGCCTATTAGGCTCACATTGCTATAAATTTTAAAAAATTATATTAATATTTATATTGTCTTACTCCAAAACAACCTATTGATTTTTCTCATCTCACTACATTTTATCTATATTCTATTCAATCTTTCTTTTTTAAATATTATACATTAAATATTCGAGTATTATTTTGTACAATTTAAACATGTATTGTATTTAAAAACACATTATAATATTTATAAAGATAATATAGTACTTAAAAATGTATTATGTTTAAAATAATATAATTTTTAATTTTATTTACAATAAATATTATGGTATTTTTTATTCTAATTATTTATTGAAAAAAAAACATCTAGGGCCGGGTTCGGGTAGTAATTTTCGAGCTCATATTAGGCATGAGCTTTTTTATTCCAACCCTAAAAAGCACGAGCCCACCAGGACCGGCTCGTTTAGGGCCGGGTAGCCCATTTTAACAGCTCTAGTATATATATATATATATATATATATATATATATATATATATATATATATATATATATATATTACACATTTAGTTTCCATATTTTAATATGTATCTCAATTCTAATTTAAAAATTTCTTTTTTTTCTCTCAAAGAGATTATTGATTGAGTCACGTATAAAATTTCTCTCTTTAAAACGTTTCACAACACTACTAAAAAATGTTCAAACAGACTATCAATCACAAAGTTCTCAAAATAAAATAATTAAGGTACAACGTTCAAGGTTTTACTATACGGTAGGAATCGTTCTAGAATTACAGAAAAAATAAACCACTCGTAACAATTTCTCGAACGGAGAGAAATTTTCTTTAAATCGACTAATATATGCATTGATAAACTTGAACCATAGTATATTGAGTAAGATTTGGATTTAACAAGAGTGATCATAGTTTTGAAATCTATCTCTAACATCAGACATGCATTCAACTTTTTCTACGGGCGCATCCTCAAAATATGGCATTATGGTTATGTATGTTTATCCAAGTTTAGTGAATAATCTAGGATATTTTTCCTGAAACTTCATAAGAAATGACCACACTTCCACATTCACATATCCAGATTACTCCTGTAGCTATCAGTACAAACATGATCCATTGTAACAGTTTCTTTATAGAGAAATTCTCTATAAATATAATGCTAAGAACGAGTTTTTCGCCTCTTACCAATGTGCTAATGGTTCTAAATTTTTGCAATAGATGTGATACTATTCTTGTGGATCAATATATCTAACATTGATTCCCCCACAAGTTAATCAATGTTAGAAATCATCTCATCCAACTTGCTTCTTCACTAGCGGTTGCAAGTGTTATCATTTGAGATTCAATAATAGATTGAGAGAAAATTGTTTGTTTCTTAGATTTCATAGAGAGTGATCCCCCATTGATATTAAATATGTAATCGCTAGTTACTTTGAAATCATCTGACAAGATATTTTAATTAACATCATTGTGGCGCTCAAGGACAACGAGAAACTTTTGATATTCTAATCTAAGGTTGATGGTCTTGTTTACGTACCTCATAACTATTTAAAGGTGTCTACTAGTAAACATGCACAACAATCCCACATCATATGCAATGTTAGATATAGTACAATCATTGAAATACTTGAGGCTACCAGTTATTCTCGCATATTCAGATTGTCTTACGCTGTCATAAGTGATCTTGAAGAACTTAACACTGGGATCAAATTAGGTGTAATCGGGTTTACAACCAAAGAAATTATATTTCTTTAAGGTATTTTTCAACATTATGAAACTGATAAAACCTTTTCTGGCCTAGTAATCTTAATACTGAGGATTAAACTTTTTTCTCCTTTACACAACAAAGTTTTCTTATTATTTATGACTTAAATGTTTGAATTTAATCTGATCAAGTTGTCTACATAGTGACTATGATAATGAATATTTTGTTTCGTACTTATAATAAATACATATATCACTTTCATTCACTTTAAACCTGTTCAAGATGATAAGATTGTCAAACATTTTATGTTATTATCTAAGAGCTTGTTTAAGACCTTTACATATAATAATATAACTTACAAATAATAGTCTAATGTCCATGAACCCCAAATCCTTTAAGTTTCTCGATGTAAATTTCTTCTTTCTAAATGACATTAAAAAAATTGTAATAACATTTATTTGGTGTACCTCTAAATTACGAATATCAACAAGATAAATGAGTACCCTAATTGAAGTTATCCTTGTATATGGTGAAAACGTAATAAAGAAATGTATATTCCCTCTCTGCCTAGAATCTTTGGCTACAAGAAGAGTCTTGTATTTCTTAATATTTTCATCGGGTCTTAGTTTCCTTTTTAAAACAAATTTACATCCTATAGTTTTGCATCCAGGAAGAAGGTCTTGTAGGATTTGAGAAAACTCATATCGTACTTTATTTACCCTTTCCATAAGATGACGCAACTTCAATCAGTTCATCAGATCCACCTACAATGTATAGATCACATAGTCGGCTCTATAATCTTTAGAAAATGTTGTTATCTTACTTCTTCTAGATTCTGCTTCTTCTTGCTTGTTTGTTTCATTGTTCATTGTAGCAATATAATTTTATTGGACCACTAAGAAGGAATGGCCCATGAACAATAAGGTATGCTAGAAATAATGGTGAGGGGTGAGCTACCCAGCAAAGCTAGAGGTCGCTTGAATGAACCATATGGCTGCCCGAACGGGGTCGCTAGGCCCCCTGAATCGAACTCCCACTGTCCACTCACCCAATAAATGTGGGTGATGACATGGGCCCATGATAACTAACTAAGGAAAGTCATTTAAAAGAGGAAACCACTTCATCCATGATTCTAGGAAGAGCAAGTCTTCCCTTGACCACACTCTTGCCCATGGAGTTAAGATAATCGCCCACTAAGTCTGTAACCCAAGCCCAATAGTGCCTATAAAAATACCTTAGTCTAAGGATTGAGGAAGGATTAATATGAATTCACCATGAAATACCCTAAAAAAATAAGAGTTTCACACCTTTGTGAGTTTCCTCTCGCTTCATAGAAAATATCTCGAAATAGAGCTTCTCACTCCGTGTGCTTGCACTAAACCACCTCAAATACTAAAACCTATGGCCACCCCTACTAGCATAGGGGTGCCACACATCTCTATTTTTTTAGTAAGGACAGTGGCACCCACCGCGGGGCTCGTTAAAACTGACATGGGCCTCAAGTTCAATAATCATTGCATCTCGAAGCACCAATTCACGATTTAGTCTCAACATGCTGCTAGTGGCCATATGTCCAGAAAGGATTTAGAGTAAATACTTTGGCAGTTTATGCTGATCGAAACCGAAAGAATGTGAAGAAATCAAGGTGTGTAAAAAGTCTGGGAGAAATCATAACAATAAAGGACAAATCAAGTTTCAAAACACAAAGTTAAAAGACAACAAGCCACCTACAAAGAGGTGAAATATGTCAAACTACATCAAGAATATCAAAATGCGAGATGACTAAATTAATTTTGAAAGAATGAATTTATCACGCGAGATCACGGGCAAGAAGGTTTGGCCGACCTAACACTATATTTTAGTTAGTTGTTTAAAGCGTTGATTTAATAAGGCGAGATACGGTCCCTGGAATTTTTATAATTTCTTATAGAACTTTTGAAGTTGTTTTTTTTTTAATAATGGGCATCACTTCTTTCCCCTGCATGAACAAAGATTTTAAATAAGGTGTCCCCTTTTTTAATTTTTTGCACGATGTACATGAAACTCCATAAGAACTCATATGTTATCGAAGTATGTTGGACTTCTACAAGAAGATTCCTACTGCCTCTCATGGAAGTACACGAATGTTAGACTTCTACAAGGAGATCCTTTCTTCCTCTTAAGGTAATACACGGATGTTAGACTCCACTATAAGATCTTTGCCGGCTCGCAAGAGTAAAAATGGGATATATGTTGAGGGACTTATAGTCTCATAAGACAAGCTCCTCTAAATTCCTCACCCGAGGGACTAAGAGTTTCGTCAGACAGACTCCTATAAATAGGCTTCAACCTAAAGTCACACCCAAGGGACTCAACTGAAGTCTGGCTTGATATATTCAACCTAAAGTCTCCCTGAGGGACTCAGTTGAAGTCTAGCTCGAGACATTTATCTAAACGCCTCATTTGAGGGACTTAGAGTCTTGTCGAACAGGCTCTTTCAACTGGCTCACCTTAGGAACTTAAAGTCTAGTAAGACATGCTTCTCTAAACGCCTCGCCTTAGGGACTAAAAGTCTCGTCTGCCAGGCTCCTCTAAACTCTTCACATGAGGGACTCGATTAATAATCCTATCATATAGGCTCATTTAAACACCTCGCGTGTGGGAATCGACTAAAATTATAATTAGAAAGGCTCGTCTAAAAGCCTCGTCTGACAGAATCGGTCGAGAGTCTCGTTAGACAGGCTCATCTGAATAGCTTTCCTGAGAGACTAAAGAGTCTTGTTAAAAAGGATTCAACATAAAGTTTTTCCTAACGGACTCAATCAAATTCTTGTTCGACAGAGTCAGCTTAAAGTCTCGCCTGAGAGACTCAGCTGAAGTATAGCCCAAGACACTCATATAAACTCCTCACCTGAGGGACTTAGAGTTTAGTCAGACAGACTCCTCAAACACCTCGCCTAAGGGACTTTAGGGTCTCGTCAGACAGGCTCTTCTAAACGCCTTGCCTGAGGGACTAAGAGTCTCATTAGACAGGTTCCTCTAAACACCTCACCTGAGGGAATCAAATAAGAGTCTCATCGGACATGCTCATCTAAGCTCCTTGCCCGAGGGACTCAACGAGAGTCTCGTAAGACAGGCTCACCTGAACTCCTCTCCAGAGGGAATAAGAGTCTCATCAGACAGGCTTATCAAAGCGCCTCGCCTAAGGGACTAAGAGTCTCGTGAGACAAGCTCCTCTAAACACCTCGCCTAAGGGACTAAGAGTCTTGTCAGACAGGCTCCTCTAAACTCCTCGTCTGAGGAACTAAGAGTCTCGTCAGACAGACTTCTCAAAACTCCTTTCTTGAGGAACTAAGAGTCTCGTCAAACATGTTTCGACTTAAAATATCGTCTGAGGGACTCGACCGAAGTCTGGCATGAGGGATTCAATGTAAAGTCTTTCTTGAAGGACTCGACTAAAAATCTCATCAAACAGGCTCATATAAACTCCTTACCTTATGGACTCTATTATGATTCTCACCGGACAGGCTCATCTAAATGCCTCGCCTGAGGGTCTAAGAGTTTTATTAGACATAATCATCTAATTGCCTCTTTTGAGAGACTAAGAGTCTCGTTATACAGGCACATCTAAATGCCTCACCTGAAAGACTCGACTAATATAGTCTTGCCTGAGGAACTTAACTAAAATTATTGTTTGAGGGACTCAACTTAAATTCTCGCTTGAGGGACTCAACTTAAAGTCTCACTTGAGAGACTCAATTTTAAATCTCTCTTGAGAGACTCGTCATAAAGTCTCTCCATAGGGACTTAACTTAACGTCTCACCAAAGGGACTCAACATAAATTCACAATTATCTATATAATTAATAGTTAGTTTTGAAATTAATCATAAGTTATTCGAGTTTGAGATTATGCATTTATTTAATGAGAGAGTATAACATACCAAATGTTAAAATCACACATGGTTGATCTTAGTAACTTTGAACATGCCATCAGTGATGTACCATTTCTCAACAAAACATAATTTTTATTATTAATGTACAAATTTGTCCATATAGACCGAGTAAACCATGCCTTATTCAAAAGAAACTCGAAAATAAGTTACTAATTTTTGGAGTGTGCATAACATCTTTGAGGATCAAAGACTTTCTAAAGGTGAACTTGAGCTCCATATCTCAAATTTCAACAACATTACTAGTGTGAGCATTTCCTAATATCAATTTTTATCCTCATAAATTGTGTATGTTTTGAACACAACATAATCGTAAGAAACATAACTGAAAGCGTCTCTTTTAATCCACCCTCAATCAGATCCACCCACAAGATTAATATTATTAATAAATTTTTCTTCAGTCAGGTTATCCTGCAAAGTAGTGTTTGGCATGTTATTAGATCTGCGTGCCATACACTACTACAAAACGCATAAACAACAACGTCAGGTTTACAACAGATTCATATACACCATTGTAATAGTGCAAACTGGATGCACGGATTTTTTTAATCTTATTAAAATGCTTTTAATCACGGTTAAAATTCTAACCGTGGTGAAATGTGAGGTCTTTCACCACAGTTATTTAAAAAACCGTGATTATAGGTAGCGTCTGGTCATGGGTTCAAGCCCCAGCACCAGCATTTATGGTTTTTTACGTATTTTTTCAAAATGCCGTCAGCCTTTCACCATGGATATTTAAAAAACCGTAATTATAGCCTATAGATTAGTTTTAGGTCTTGCTAGTCGGAAAACCCGATTTTAGGGAAAATCGTCTCCTTTTTTAAATCTGTTTCGTGCATTCTGAGCAGGAAAAATCGTGCGATCATTTATCCCGTACTCTGGAATAGTTACGGGATATCACCCTCAAAACCCCAAATTCATCTTTTTTCTATTTTAATGAATTTTTTATTGTTTTCATAGTCTCAAAAAATTCCAAAAAAAATCTCAAAATTCTTATTTTATTTAATTAGATTAAATTTTGTGTTTTTGTATTTTTCTGAATTTATTTTAATCATGTTACTTCGTTCCTATTTTTTCAAAATGCTGACATACCTTTCACCACGGGTATTTAAAAAACCGTGATTATAGGTAGCGTTTTTTACTTATTTTTTCAAAATGCTGATAGACCTTTCACCACGGGTATTAAAAAAACCGTGATCATGGGTAGCGTCTGGTCATGGGTTCAAGTCCCAGCACCAATATTTTTGGTTTTTTACTTATTTTTTCAAGTCCCATTACCAACATTATAGGTGGCGCGCTTATTGAGTTTATTCACTATCCTTAAACAAATCTTGGTCGTCCATTTAGTGATTATCAATGGCCAAGACACTACTATTAGTGATCCGCGTGAAATCTAAAACTTAGACGAACTACAGCTTCTACCTCCAAACATCGTCTTTCATTTACGATATTCTATTTCTCCGCTAAACCAAATTTCAAAACAAATTTCAGAACTCATCTCTTCTACAACTTGAATGAGACAAGGAAAGTATGGATTCGAGTTAGCAATGTTAGTTGTTGGTGTTCTTTTTTAATTATTATTGTTCTTGTTGTTCTTATTGTTCTTTTTTATTATTGTTGTTCTTGTTGTTCTTGTTGTTATTATTGTTATTGTTGTTGTTGTTGTTGTTGTTGTTGTTGTTGTTCTTATTCTTATTGTTGTTCTTGATGTTCTTGCTGTTGTTCTTGTTCTAATGCTGCATTTTTTTATTTTATTAAAAGACATACAACAACGGTTATTTAAAATAATCGTGATTATAGGTAGTTTTAATGCTGCATTTTTATTTTATTTTATTAAAAGACATACGACAACGGTTATTTAAAATAATCGTGATTATATGTAGCGCACTTTCCAGTTTATTACAATGCTTACTAGGCCGTGATTGTAAGTATCATATATACAACGACACTCTACATAACAACACCTGTGCCCACGTCATTATATATCTTTCCTAACCATTGTTAAATGGGTTTTCCGTAGTAGTGATATGACATAGTTTCTCAAAGTTGAAACAAAGGAATTGTGAGACATGGTCATTTCTTTGGAGGTTGGCCCCTTTAATTGTTTCCATTCTTGTTGCAGTTACTATTAAAGTTATTATTGAGATTGCAATTCTTATTCTTGAGAGATTTGACATTCGGATTTGGAACGAGATATGTGAATTTATTTTTATTGATTGAAACATACAACACATATTTATTTATCCTACTTCCAATATTCCTCTTCAACACGGAGGTGGATTATCCGAATTTCCAGAGAAAAATATTTTATTTTATACCTTAGAGAATTTTTAAAATCATACCTTAATGATGATTTGTGTTCTATATTCTAAAATTTTCAGGATTGGATCTCCACATGTTTTTCATCAATCCTGTAGTATTTTAGTTAACAGATTAACTCAAATATTTTTCACCAGCATCCTTAATGTCATACTTCTTTTACATAGCATTCAAGATTTCTTTGAAATCTACAGGCACTATAATAATCATATAAATAATTAGTAAGCCCATTTATAATAAATTTTTGAAAAGGGGAGAAGGGGCTTTGAATTCTCAAATAATAGAAAATAGAGAATAGAGAAAACTCGAAAATTTTGATGTGAGTAAAAAGTTGAGCGAACGACTTAGATCATTTGATTATACAAGTGAACTAGTAAAACACCCGTGCTCCCGCACGGGTAAATTTGTTTGATACTGTAGTTATATTTTTATAAATATATTTGTAAAAATTAATTATTAAATGAGATATAGAGTGAAAATTAATAATTATACAGTAACTTAATTAAGGAATTGCAAACACAAAAGATAATGTGTATTTGACATATATTCTGAATGATCATTATAAAAAGAAATAGAAATAGATATAGCAATATACAACATGCGTAGCAGGAAGTCTTAATTATTGGTAGTCTGAATCAATAGTTACACATTTTCTTAATTATTGGTTAGAACAGGATATCTGTAATATATGTCAAATTACGATGCTAGTTGAAACAACCATATAAGCATATTGTCAACATGAGAGTAAATGAAGTCCCAAGTGAAACAGCCATAACCATATAGGTAACATAAGACACAATGCAGTCCTAGTTGAAACAACTAATACAATATTGATAACATTTGCTAAAGCTGCAAAACCAGAAAATAGCAATGTATAAGTAGACAAATAGAAGTGATTAAGATGCCAATTAGTAAGAGAAGGGAGGATTCTAAAGAAAAGAAAATGTGTTAAAAAGTATATGATATAACTCTAAGTGAAGAACCAGGAATGTTGATTGGAATTAATAAACAACCACCAACAAAATTAGAAAACAATTGAGCCATTTCATTGACTTGAGACTCACCTGAACCATGCACAAAAACATTGATCTTAAGGTTAATCACGAGCCCTCACGAGTCCTCGTCACGGCTACAAAAGAAAAATGAAAATGTTGTTAGAAAGTAAACGGGCTATAGCCTACGGGCCATTACCTTTCTGCAAATATCTTGGAGAAGAATGACTTGATTGTTGTCAAAATTGCTCAAAGTTTGGATCCTGACATTACCTCGCCAACTGTTTTTCCATCAAATAACATGAGATTAAATCCAACCAACATTCAAAAACAATATCATAATAATCTAAGAGGTATATACATAAGAGGTATAAACATAACTAAAGCTTACCTGTAAACTTCGTCGATACGAATTGAATTTGCAGCACATGGCATACGATGAAAGTGTCCCGTGAAGCAACGACAAAAAACTGTGTTGCAATATAAAAAAATGGTTCTTTAAACTTGTGTCATTTCGTTTGATTATAATAGAAATTTTAAATTTAGATAAATATATGTCGTGCAATATGCTCATTATACCTGCCCTGGAGATAAAGTAAGGAGGAAGCTCCCCTATAGCTGTTCCCATAAACAAAATGCATGAGTTCAACTTTGGCACTTTCTAGTTTTCTGTGAGTTCAAGTTGATAAGCAACCATTGTCTAGTGAGTAAATTGCATTTCAATAATTGGTTGTGCATATGTAGAGCATGGTAGAATTTCAACTCAGGTTGTGCATATGTAGAGCATAGCAGAATGTAGTTTATCAACTTATACCAATACAATTTATATTTTAGGAATCTAATTTATAAGAATTAACCATTAACACATTGACTGCTACGCAAAGCACAAAGCATGGACGAAAGAAGAAGAAAACAAATAAGAAGAAAAGCGCCAGGCAGCAGTAAATAATGCAATGCCGCCCCTTAGTGTTACGCAAACCGTTCACCCTGCAGATTTATATCAGAGCAGTTCAAACGAAACAGCCCTGCAAAACATGACTTCAACTTAGATATCATAACAGGAATCACAACAGCACCGCAAAAGTCATGTCCTGCCAACTCATAGCATCATAGCCAGCATCCAATACCAAGAACAAAACCAACTCATAGAACAACCACAACTCTATATCAACCAAACATCAACCATTAAAACCAAACAGCCCTGCACAATAATGTAAGGCAGCATAGAACTCAAGATAGCCTTGCGAACTAACACAACAATTCACGGGACCAATCAAAGAGAACTCATTTAGCCATCATTAACATTTCAATATCGCATCCATCATTAGTCAAGCAAACCTGCACAGACTAATAAAATGAAACCAAGTTTTCATTAGCAAAATCCATATCAATTCAACAGCATTAAACAACAAATAACCAGCAAGATGTTAAGAGTTCAGCAAATCAAGTTTCAGACTGGGATTTATTCCAAGTCATCATCAACCACCAACAAATGGCAGATCAAGACGTTTGTCTCAATTCAATGCCATGAGATGTAAAAGGGAAAGTATATCAGAAGGAAGAACATGAAGGAGAGGATTTTCACAGCAACATTCAGTGCTCAGAAGATTTATTTTCATCACAGCAAACCAAAAAATAACATCTGCAGCATCATAAAATTCATGTCCTGCCAACTCAGAGCATCATAGCCAGCATCCAATACCAAGAACAAAACCAACTCATAGAACAGCCACAACTCTATATCAACCAAACATCAACCATTCAAACCAAATAGCCCTACACAATAATGTAAGGCAGCATAGAACTCAAGATTGCCTTGTGAACTAACACAACAATTCACGGGACCAATCAAAGAGAACTCATTTAGCCATCATTAACATTTCAATATCGCAGCCATCATTAGTCAAGCAAACCTGCACAGACAAATAAAATGAAACCAAGTTTTCATTAGCAAAATCCATATCAATTCAACAGCATTAAACAACAAATAACCAACAAGATGTTAAGAGTTCAGCAAATCAGGTTTCAAACTGGAATTTATTCCGAGTCATCATCAACGACCAACAAATGGCAGATCAAGACGTTTGTCTCAATTCAATGCCATGAGATGTAAAAGGGAAAGTATATCAAATGGAAGAACAAGAAGGAGAGGATTTTCGCAGCAACATTCAGTGCTCAGAAGATTTATTTTCATCACTAAAAACCAACAAATAACATATGCAGCATCATAAAATTCAGTTGCACATGTGTTAGTTACGAAGATTAAATACTTGTACAAAGAGAATGATAAAAATAGTATCCATTGTAGAAAAATAATCACCATATAATCACAATATATTATTGTCACTTTCTTCTAAAGTGTTCTTTACCATAAACTTATCCCAAGAAAAAACCCATATGCTTTTGAAAGAAACTAAAAGTGTTCGTTACCCATATGCTTTTCAAAGATTTTCACGGTTTGGTATCTTATAAAAAAACCAAAGATCTTCTATGTACCAAACATGAACACTAATAATTACGAAAGGCATGATGAACCAAAGATCTTCTATGTACCAAACATGAACACTTAGATGATTGATAGAAATTAAACTATTTTCCATCCAAACAATGTGGTAACTAAGAGGCATGATGAACATCCAAAATTAGATTTCTCATCTTATAACACAATGATTAACATCCAAAATCAGAAGAAAAAAAAACACAGAATCAACTTGTATCAAAGTAGTAAAAAATCATAACACAAGGAAGCTTGTATCAGAGTAGTGAAAAAGAAAAATATAGAAAAACTCGTGATCCGGAGTATTCGAACAGGTCCACGTAAGCTGGTCGTCAGATGGCGAGGTGCTCAGATGGAAGCTGGTCGTCAGGCGTGCAAAGTGTTCGGCTTTTGAACAAGGAGAGGAGGGGGTGTACCTGCAAGGCACTCCAACGCTCAAGTAAGAAAGGGTCAGAGAGAAAAAGGGGCAAGTACGAAGTGTATTCTTAGGGTGAAAAATGTGATACCTGACCCTCTCGAGCGAGAGGGTTTATATAGAGCCCCCAGCGCGTGAGCAATGGTCATATTTTCTGGGCGAACTAACCGTTTTTCCCAAAGAATAGGTAACTGCCCAAACTAGCCGTTTTTCCCAAAGAATAGGTAACTGCCCAAACTAGCCGTTATGTCGGGCAGGGTGCCGAAAACTAGCCGTTATGTCGGGCATAGACGCAGTTCCGGGCACCTGTCCATTGCTGTTCGGCAGCGAGGAAGCCGTGCGTAACGGGAATTAAAGCAGGGGAGGGACGTTGCGTTCCTTGCCCGGTTGGAGGGGCAGAAATGTCACTTTTGCCCCTCTGTGGATTGGGCTTAGGCAATTTGGGCCGCTCTGGAGCAGAGGTGGATTGGGCCAATTCTAGTCATTGGTCCAGTCCAGAACAGGAGCCCCCCAAGTCGTTGCTCCCGAGCATGGGGGTGATGACTTAAGGACTGCTCGTCGCCCGGGGGAGTTGCGCGGAGTTGTCATTTGGAGACGAGGAAGATTGTCTCGAGGTGCCCGTGGCCCTCTATGCCCGTGATGTTTGTGGTCGTGAACTTATTGCCCGGTACTCGGGAAGATAAAGCGTCAGACAGAATGGGAAACGTTGGGCTGTCACGTGTGCATCGAGCCCTGCGTAGCAGTTAATAGGTAATTATGGCTAGTGGGCAGTCATTATTACCTACGGGCGCGTGTGTGCACATGCCCCTCAGTATAAAAGGGGGAAAGTTGTCCCATTTTTCACTTTTTCCCTTCTGATTTTTCTTCGTCGTCATCAGCGTTCTTGCCCGTCGCCGTATTCAGAGCAACCGACCACCGTGCCAAGTTTCGAGCAGCCTTTCTCTTCTACTCAAATCAAGTAAGTTCTCTGATTTCCAGCTTGTTTTACTTTTTCTCATTGTTAATGGTAGATTGCATGCGGCTAGGGTTAGTTTTAGGTGATAAAATAGGTAGATTTTCGGCGAGTGTTGGTGGTGGGCGGCTGTTCTGCCCTTCTACTGTATCAAGCATCTCGTCGAAGTAGGTAGCGCGTTCGGTGAACGTGGTGGTCCACGTCGTGGTTGCGAGTCGTGACCACCGCGTCTTACCATCTTCTGGTGGATTGGTGAATTTTCCGGTGGAACGTTTCCAGATTCCGGTGGAGCTTTGCAGTTTCCGGCGGAGCTTCAAACGGAATCTGGGCATGAGCACGGGGAGGTTCCTCGTAGGAAGATGGTATGTCTCGGGCATCTCCTCGTAGGGAGGTTTTTCTTTCTTCATTTGATGTTAGGGCTTAGGCTGGGGACGTTGTCCTCAGCCTTCTGCGCGCCCTTTCACTTGACTTAGCGGTGGAAGGGTGGATTTGATTTCTTGTCGAATTCACTGTCTTTCTCTGCTTTTTCAGGTGATCGTAGTGGCGATGGAGCCAGAGAGGGAAGTTATCCCAGTTACATCCGAGGAGGAAACTGTCTCCGAGGAGAGTAGCAGCGCAACGGTCTTGAGTTCTGCGTCTTCGAGCTCAACGGCATCGAACTCCTCGAGCGAAGTCGAGGGGGAAACGAGTGAAGTTGAGGGAGAAGGAGAGGTGGACGTCATTGAAGAAGACGTTGAAGGATTCTATCCAGACGAGTGGGAAGTGGCCTAGCCCTCCGAGCATATTTCCATGTTCGCGAGGTCTCCGGCGGACGTATTTACCGAGGTGGGACCAGCGGGTGAATAGAGAGTGCTTTTTCCTAATTCGGACGAGCGGGTCTGCTCGAGCTTCGGGGACTGCTTCTCGATGTATGAATATGCTTTCAAGGAATTGGGGCTGAGGTTGCCCTTCACTGACTTCCAGCGGTCGGTGTTTGTGCATCTGAAGCTGGCGCCTTCTCAACTCCACCCCAATTCGCTGGCCTTTATACGGGCTTTCGAGTTGGTGTGCGAGCACCTTGCTCTGGGGACCACCATTCCTCTATTCTTTGCTGTTTTCCACCTACAGTGGCAGCTGGCGGGGAAAAGGTATGGATGGGTCTCTTTGAAGCAGACCAAAAAGTTGTTCAAGCCGTTCTCGGAGTCCATCTGAACGTTCAAGGGACGGTACTTCATCGTCGAGCCATTGTCTGAGGCTGCCCAGGACAGCGTGTACGTCTGGGAGGTAGAGGTGGATGAGAACAGAGAGGAGTTGCTCAACGAGGAGGGGAAATATATCGGGGAGAGGCTGTACAAGTTCCCGATCCGCAGGACACCCGACCACTTCTCAAAGAAGCCCAGTGCCTATGTCTTCGAGCCGAGCGCTCTACGCGGGCAGGATGCCGTGTCTTATGAGACGCTGGTGAAGTGGGTCAACTCCTTTCAGCTCGCGAGCTGTTGGACGAGCAAGGGTAACCCCATCTTCGAGGAGGATGGTAGCCAGAGGGTTGAGCGCAGGTTTATCAACGTGAAGGCACTGCTGGAGTGCAAGATTCCTGCGGATGCTGAGAAGCTGCTCGATAGTCATAGTTACTTAGATTTTGTTTGTGTTATTTCCTTTCCCCGTAACTAACGTGCTTGTTTTCATTCGTGCAGGTGAGATGCCTCAAGCTCGTGATCGTGTGGTGAGGAACGCCATGGCGAGGGGCAAGGATGGAGCGGCTCCTCCCAAGGCCCGTCCTGTTGGTGGTGTTCGTGCTCTTCCTCTTGCTCAAGCTGCGGCGGGGACCTCTGCTTCTCCCACTCCAGCTCCCCGGGACTCCCCACTGGCTCTGGCAGGGCGAGCAAAGCGGCAAAGGTCGTCGGATACCGTGGACCTGACTCGGGCGCCTGAGAAAGGGAAGTTTGAGCTCCCCCCGTGCGTCTTTGACCGGAGGTTCTTTGAGGGCAACACTTTGATCGTTCCACGGGCAGAATCACTCAACCTGGGAAGCATGGACCGAGCGAGCAAGAGGGCGCTGGTGGCCCAGGATGCTTCTGCCATGGTGAGGATGCTGGAAATGGTGGTCGTTTATGCGGAAGGGGACTCTGTGCTTGAGGCTGAACTCACTACTGCCCGGGCCTCCGAGGCGTCCCTAAAGGAGAAAGTCAAGGGTGCTCGTGAGGCTAGGAAGAAGGCCGAAGAGGAGGCGACCAAGCTGAAAGAGGAGGTCGCCAAGCTGAAGGCGAAGAAGAAGGCTGCCGAGGAGTTGAACAAGGAGCTGATGACAGCCAGTGCCCCGGGTGCTGATGAACCGGATGAGATAAAAGTGTTGAAAACTAGGGCTGAGCTGGTCGCCAGCATACTGCAGGCCGAGGAGGACGGCATTGCTGTGGCATTGGAGTCCTTCGAAAGTACCGTGGCCCAGTTGCGGGTGGTGAACCCTGGGCTCGACATTTCGACCAATGGTATCCACTACCTTGCACGAGTGGAGGATGATTGCATCGTCTTGCCCGCAGGCCTTGTTCTTGACACCCCTGAGGTTCAGCCCGAGGAGCAGCCCGAGGAGGAGCAGAGACCCGAGCCGGAAACAGCCGAGCAAGCGGACGAGTGAGGAGCTTTGGTTATTCTGATGTTGTTGAATTTTGTCCGGCCTGCGTGCCGTTGATTAATTTGTAACTTATTTGATTTGGGGGGCATGGCCCCCTTTTTTATGTAATATGCACAATCTTTGGCCCTTGTGGCCTTTTTATTTAATGCTCGGTTGATGTTATTTATACAATTTTTGTTGTACTTCACATTATTGTTGTATTTTACATTAGTTGTGCATGTGTGGCTGCCCGTCGGAGGGTGTGTCTGTTAGCGGAGTTTCCTTTCTGAAAGATAGCTCGCTGTGTTTGAATTCGCCAATGCGGGGGACTGGTCGAATAGCCGGGGAAGGTCCTGACGAGGTTGCGGAACTCAGGTCGCGATCGAGCCCTGAGGTCGCGGCGTGAACGTCCCATCGCGAGCTGAGGTTCTGCCAATCATGGTACTTGGGGCGAAGGCGGTGCTCGGTTGAGGACCGCCGACGAGCAGAGTTCCGGCTCGTTTACTTGAGCGGGATTCTGCTTTGTGTGCATGCGTCATTTGTACCTGGACGAGCATGATGACCGTTGGGTGGTCCTTTGATGCGAGGAAGCCTACGGCTACTTTAGCTGTAGTATTGCTTAAGCTTCTCAGCGTTCTAAGGTCGAGGGAGTGCATCCCCGTTAAGGTTTTCGAGGAAGTATGCACCATTTCCTGTTTTGGTACGGACTCTGTATGGTCCTTCCCAGTTGGCTACTAGTTTGCCTTCGCGAGAGTCCTTGTGGTTTCTTTGTAGGACAAGGCTGGCCACGTCGAACTCTCGTCGTAAGACTTTGGCGTTGTGCCTGGTTGCTATTTTTTGCTTAAGAGACGCTTCACGGAGGGCTGCTCCTGTCCAGATTTCCTCGACGAGGTCAAGCTCTTCTCTCATCGCTTCGTTATTCATTTCCTCGTCTAGAGGTGATTCGGTCCTTCTGGATGGTATGTGGATTTCGATGGGTAAAACAGCCTCCATGCCATATGCTAGGCAGAAGGGCGTTTCCCCGGTGGGGACTGGGGAGTAGTGCGATATGCCCATAAGACGCTGTGGAGCTCCTCGACCCAGACTTTCTTCGTTTCATCCAGTCTTCGCTTGAGGCCACGAAGGATGACGCGGTTGGCCGCTTCCGCCTGCCCGTTGGTCTGGGGGTGCTCTACAGAAGCGAAGTGTTGCTTTGTTCTGAGATGGGCGACAAAGTCTTGGAACTTCTTGTCCGTGAATTGTGTTCCATTGTCCATGACGATTGCTTGGGGAATCCCAAAACGGGCAAGTATATTCCGCTTGTAGAAGCGTAGAATGTTAAGTGCCGTTATCTTTGCTAAGGCTTCTGCTTCTATCCATTTTGTGAAATAATCTACGCCCACTATCAGGTACTTGTTTTGGCTAGACCCCGTTACGAAGGGTCCTAGGATGTCCAGGCCCCACCAGGCGAATGGCCACGGGGAGGTCAAGCTCTTCAGTTCGTTAGGTGGAGCTAGGTGCATATCCCCGTGCCGTTGGCATTTGTCGCATTTCTTCACATGCTCCTTAGTGTCTTGCTGCATGGTTGGCCAATAATACCCTGCCCGGAGGGCCTTGCGGGCGAGGGACCTTCCTCCCAGGTGCTGGGCGTTGATGCCTTCGTGGATTTCTCGTAATACGTGGGGGACAACCTCCTCCTCTATGCACTTGAGTAGTGGGATGGAGAAGCCCCTTCGGTAGAGTTTGTTTTCGAGGATGACGTACGAGCAAGCTCTTCGTCTGATGGTGCTGGCTTCCTTGGGGTCATCCGGAAGTTCGTCCCTGGTGAGGTAGTTGTACACGGGCGTCATCCAGCAGTCGCTGTCCCCGATCGCGTGCACGTGTAGGGTCGAGGACCCTTTATCGATGCTGGACCGGGGAAGTATCTCTTGGATGACTGACCTGTTTCCGCCTTTCCTCTTGGTGCTCGTTAGTTTGGATAAGACGTCTGCTCGCACATTGTGTTCGTGTGGAACATATCTCACTTCTACCGTTCTGAACTTCGACATTTTTTCCTTGACCAGGGTGAGGTATTCAGAGAGACTGTCGTTTTTGGCCTGATACTCCCCGGATATCTGGTGGGCTACGAGTTGGGAGTCCGTGCAGATGACGATTTCTTCAGCCCCTAGGTCTTCGGCTAGGCGCAACCCGGCGAGGAAGGCCTCGTACTCGGCCTGGTTGTTCGACGTGGGAAAGGACAATGTGAGAGAAGCCTCGACTATGGTCCCTTCGTCGTTCTCCAGAATTACTCCTACCCCGCTGCCGCTCGAGCTGGATGCTCCATCCACGTAGATGGTCCATCTGTTCACTATGTGGGGTAAGGAGTCCGAGAAGGTTACTTCCTCCACGAAGTCGGCCAGGGCTTGTGCTTTAAGAGCTTTTCTGCTTTCATACCGGACGTCGAATTTGGACAGCTCCAACGACCACTTGAGCATTCGACCGGCCATGTCTGGCCGGCCCAGTAATTGCTTGATGGGCTGATCCGTCCTCACTACGATCGTGTGGGCCAAGAAATAGTGTCTCTGTCGTCTTGCAGCGTTGACGAGGGCTAATGCTACCTTCTCTATCTGCTGATATCGCAACTCCGCGTCCTGCAATGCTTTGCTCGTGAAGTATACTGGCTTTTGCCCGCCAGGATTCTCGCAAATGAGAACGACGCTAACGGCCTCGGCAGTGACAGCGAGGTATAGGAACAGGACTTCCCCGGTATCTGGCCGTGATAACACGGGCGGTTTCGACAGAGCTTGCTTCAAGTGAAGGAGGGACGCCTCGCACTCTTCGGTCCATTCAAACGCTGCTTCTTTTCTCAAGAGCTTGAAGAAAGGAAGGGCGTGTTGGGCGGATTTTGCGACGAAGCGAGACAACGAGGTGAGTACCCCGTTGAGAGACTGGATGTTCTTCTTAGACGTGGGCGTTGGGAACTCAGAGAATGCCCGACATTTGTCGGGGTTTGCTTCTATTCCTCGTTCCGTTAGGTAGAAGCCAAGGAATTTTCCTGCCCGTACGCCGAACGTGCACTTCTCTGGGTTAAAATGCATTTGATACTTTCTCGCTTGCTCGAAAATTTTGCGAAGATGGGCGATGGTCTAGTTCCTCGTGGGACTTGACGATCATGTCGTCCATGTATACCTCGAGCATGTCGCCTATTTGTCCTTGGAAGACTTTGTTCATCATTCGTTGGTACGTAGCGCTGGCGTTCTTCAGTTCGAAGGGCATTACGTTGTAGTAATAGTTGCCCGATTCGGTCATGAAGGTCGTGTAAGTTTTATCGCTCGTGGCCATTGGGATTTGGTTATAGCCCGAGTAGGCGTCGAGGAACGATAAAAGTTTAAAACCTGCGGAGTTATCTACGAGCTTATCTATATTGGGGAGGGGGTAGGCGTCCTTCGAACAGGCCTTATTAACATCGGTATAATCAACGCACATCCTCCATTTGCCATTATTTTTTCTTACAAGTACAACATTTGAGAGCCATGTAGTGCATTTGGCCTCAGAAATAAACCTAGCTTCTAGAAGGTCTTTGACAGCTTTCTCCGCGGCTTCCATCTTCTCCGGGGACTATTTCCTTCTGCGCTGGGCAATGACTTTGACGGCCGAATCAATTGTAAGCTGGTGGCAAGCGACGGAGGGGTCCAATCCTGGCATTTCAGCAGCGCTCCATGCGAATAAGTCTGCGTTCTCCCGGAGGCACGCTTTTAGTTGTCTCTTGGCCAGGTCGGGGAGGTCTGCTCCGATCTTCACTCCCCGTTGGGGGTCTTCTCCGAACAGAACGATCTCGAAGTTGCCATCTGGGATAGGGCATAGGAGATGGCCACTGTTGTTGGACTGGCTGCCCGAAGTCGTCAGGTCTTTGGTGTGATCCTCCTCGCTGAAACGGCTGTCCAAGTCGATGGATTCGACCTGGGGGAGTGGGTTTGGTTGCTCGGAGCTGCTGGGCAGAGGAGGGCGACCAGAGGTCCTCGGCCTTGCTGAGATGGTGCTTAGTCCTTTTGATGCTGCTTCAAAGCATCGACGGGCAGCTTCGATGTCGCCGTGGAGGGTGGCGACCATCCCTTCAGAAGTGTAGTACTTCATCTTGAGATGTACGGTGAAAGGCACTGCAATCAACTCTGCCAGGGTTGGCCTTCCAAAAATGCACTGATATAGTGACGGGCATTCAATTACCAGAAACTGTCCTTTGATTGCTCGGGTTGTCTTTCCTGAACTGAAGGTCACGATGAGCTCTACGTAACCTCGGGGCCTTGTTACTGCTCCGTTGAATCCCTGCAGGTCGGACCCAACGTATGGAGTAAGGTGAGAGTCGTCCAGCTGCAGTGTTTTGAACAAATGGTTGTACATGATATCAACTGAACTGCCCTGGTCCACGAGTATCCTGCGAACGTCGAAGTTCGCCATCCTTGCCCGGATGAGAAGCGGGATGCTTGAGTTCGGTGACCCGCCGAGGAGCTCTTCCTTGTAGAAGGAAATGGGAGAGGATCCTTTGTGAGTGGTATCCAGCGTGGTGACTTCGTTGGAGCTTTTGCTGATCATTTGCTCGAATTTCCTTTTGACTGAACCGACCGTGATTTTGTTGAATCCACCACCGGAGATGACCATGGCCGACGGGAAGGTCTCCCACGGGCTGTGAGCGCCGAGGAACGTGGAGGCGGGCAGTCTATCAGGGATACAGAAGTCTTCTAGCCGAGTTATGGACATAGCGACCTGTACGTTGGCGTCATCGGAGGGTGGAGTCTCCTCTACAGCCTTCTTTCTCTCCTGGGTTTCTTGCTGGGGAGCTTCTTTTTTCTTCGCCAACTGCTTCAGGTGGCCGTCGCGAATGAGGATCTCTATGGCATCTCTGAGGTGGATGCATTCTTCCGTCGTATGGCCATGGCTCTTGTGGAAGCGGCAATACTTGGATTTGTCTGCACCCGGCCTGGCCGGCAGCTGTTTGGGGAAACGGACTCCCGCCTGCTTGAACTCTGAATTGGCACATTCAGACAAGATTTTCTCCCTCGAGGTAGTGAGGGGGGTATAGTCATGGAACCGCCCAGAAGGTCCCTTCTGTTCGCGTGCATCGCGAGGTCGATCGTCGCGTCTTTTATCTTCTCGACATCCTGTCGAGGGCTCTTCGGCTCTGGATGATCGGGCACCTTCCTGGTGACGGGAGGCCCGGACAGAGTGGGTGGCGACCTTCTCCTCGTACTGTATATGCGACTGGGCTTGGTGGAGGAGGGCGTTGAGGTTCCTCGGCGGATCGAGGCCGATGGCTTTCGCGAAGTCTGAGCCGGGACGTAATCCCTGCTCGAGCAGGAATTTCTTCATCTCGTCGTTCGTTGGCACTTAGACGGCCTCCTTGTTGAACTGCTCAATGTAGTCCCGAAGAGGCTCATCTCTTCCCTGCACGACAGCTCCAAGGGACGCCTCAGTCTTTGGATGGCGTCGTGATGCGGTAAAGTGACGGGAGAAAATCCTCCCGAGCTGCCTCCAAGATGTGATGAATTCCTCAAGCAGCTGTTTGTACCAGGTCATTGCTCCCTTCTGGAGCGTGGTTGGGAACAGGCGGCATTTGATGGCTCCTCGTACACCTCTGTAGTCCAGAAGAGCATCTATGTTTTCTATGTGCTCGTCTGGGTCCGTGGTTCCATCATAAGTCCCTAGAGACGGAGGCTTCTCTAGTCCTTTAGGGAGACGGGTGGCCAGGATCCGGCGGGACAACGGGCCGCGAGGCTCGTCGTCGCTGTCCGAGCTTGAAGTTGATGGTGACCGTTGTCTACGCTCGCGGCGGCGGTCTCTGCGTGGTGAGGGTGATCGTGGCCGGTCGCGAGGTCTGACCGGTGGAGAATGCCTGCCCTGCCTCGTTCTCTTGTGTCTTGGTGGTGACTGATCCCGCGGGGAGATCTGGTCGCGCTTGCGAACGCGTTGTGGTTCAGGCTCACGCCTCGTCATACGGTCTTCCCCGTACCTAGGTGGCGGGCTTCTTTATCTCTGGTGTTTTCTCTTGGGAGGAGAGGATCTTGGAAGAGATGCTTCCTTGAGAGCTCCTATCCTTTCTCCTTGCTGCAAGATAAGGAGGTTTGTGCGGTTGACAGCTTCCAGAAGGGCTGCAACGGCCAGGTCAGCGCTGGGAGGGCCAGGAATCGGTCGATCTCCCAACGGTAGCTATTTGCCTCCTTGCTCGGTGAGAGGAGGAGTCGGAGACGCAGTGGCCCCGTCCCGAAGGAAACGGGGATCAGAAAGTAGCAACGAATTGCCATCGGCGTCCATCTTGTTGACGGGAATGAGAACCGTAGCGTCAGCACCTTTCGCGGAGTTCTGAGCGGCCATAGGTGGGCGGATCAAGAAAGTATGTTTTGATCTTTTAGTTTTCGAGGAGGAAAGAAAGAAGGGGAGGACAAGGAGTTCCCACAGACAGCGCCACTGATCCGGAGTATTCGAACAGGTCCACGTAAGCTGGTCGTCAGATGGCGAGGTGCTCGGATGGAAGCTGGTCATCAGGCGTGCAAAGTGTTTGGCTTTTGAACGAGGAGAGGAGGGGGTGTACCTGCAAGGCACTCCGACGCTCAAGTAAGAAAGGGTCAGAGAGAAAAAGGGGTAAGTACGAAGTGTATTCTTAGGGTGAAAAATGTGATACCTGACCCTCTGAGCGAGAGGGTTTATATAGAGCCCCCAGCGCGTGGCCAACGGTCCTATTTTCGGGGCGAACTAACCGTTTTTCCCAAAGAATAGGTAACTGCCCAAACTAGCCGTTTTTCCCAAAGAATAGGTAACTGCCCAAACTAGCCGTTATGTCGGGCAGGGTGCCGAAAACTACCCGTTATGTCGGGCATAGACGCAGTTCCGGGCACCTGTCCATTGCTGTTCGGCAGCGAGGAAGCCGTGCGTAACGGACATTAAAGCCGGGGAGGGACGTTGCGTTCCTTGCCCGGTTGGAGGGGCAGAAATGTCACTTTTGCCCCTCTGTGGATTGGGCTTAGGCAATTTGGGCCGCTTTGGAGCAGAGGTGGATTGGGCCAATTCTAGTCATTGGTCCAGTCCAGAACAACTTGTATGAAGGATACAAATATCTTCTCATCAACTTTTTTAGGAAGAAAGGCATTGTTCCATCCCAGTAATGAAAACAGAAGGCATCAAAACTATAAAAACAAAACACGAAAAAAAACACCAAAACAGATTTATCCACCATGTTAAAATCAAGCATCAAAATATATAAAAAAAAAGCTTCAATCCGAAATATGAACAAATAATATTTGCTTTCATTTAGGCACTACATTCAACCAAAAGAAATGAAAACACACAACATTGAAAAATAAAAACTTTTTGAAACTCATTGAAACAAAAATCTAACTGTTTCATTAGAAAGCCCGTAAGATGAGGAATACGAATATGGATTTGATTTTTCATTGGAGGTAGTGGTGGCTGTAGATAGAGTGCAGAAAAGGGGGCGGCGGTGGTAGTGTTAGGGTTTGAGAGAGAGGGGGGGGGGGGGGGAGGGAGAAGAAAGAATCGTGAGAGAAAGAGAGAGAACTGTGGAATATGAAAGTGGTATTTGTGAAATTGAGCTAATATGAGCATGCCAAGTGGCGTGTAAATGTTAAACAAAGGAAAAAAGTGAAGGCCATTTTGTTAATTACCATTACATCCAAAATGTAGTGTAAATAATTTTTAAGAGAAGGGCAATTTGGACAATTTGATCAACTTAATAGTAATGAGTAGATAATAGATAACCAAGAGACTAATAATAGTTGAGAAGTTCAAGAGTGACTCGGTTAGATAAACTGATTATTAATATAACTTAATCCCTTTTCAAAATTTCTACACTTCTTGGGCACCAGAGCTGGCCTCGGGCCAAGGCAACCAGACCCATCGCCCAGGGCCTAAAAGAAAATAAGGCCTCAAAAATTTGCGTTGTAGGCTTAGTGATATATATATATATATATATATATATATATATATATATATATATATATATATATATATATATATATATATATATATATATTATTTGTTGAGAAATAATAAAGTACTATAGCATTATCCCAGTGGTAACACGAGACAGTTTTGGTTATATTATTTGCCAAAAGTAAAAAAGAACAATATATTATACCGTAGCAGAATTGAACCTATGCACAATGTAAATATTACCACCATTTGACCAATGTTAGACATTATTTGAAAATAAAAAATATATAATATATTTATTATTAAATTTTTCCAAAAATCATTCCATGTGCGAAGAGTTAATGGTGTAATTAGCCAACATCTTTTTTTCCATCCATTTTTTAACACTAATTTTCTCCTAATAATTTATAAAACAACCTCCCCATATCTAAAGTTAATTATTCTTTCCCTTAATAACTCTTTTAATTTTATTTTTTCAAACTTAATTTTAGATATATTAATATTTTATAGTTTAATATTTATATATTTATTATATTCTCATTTCATTTATTATTAAATTTTTGTGATAAAATATATCACATTCTTATAAGTGGTTTGAGCTATTATTATTTTTGTATAAAAAGATATATTGTTTAATTTTATTCTATTATAATATTAAAATTTTAGCAAAATTAATATTATTTTTAATAAATTTTTAGAATTAAATAGATTATAAATTAAATTATTAGATTTAAAAGATTTTTAAATAATCACATTTGGGTTAGTCTAACTTAATACAATTTTTATAAAATTTTATATTTTGTATAATTAGTTCGATTTTCTTTATGATACTAGTAAAATGTTGAGATTCTTATTACAATTTCTCAAAATTGTGTAAGAATATATTTAATATACAAAATTTTGAATATTTATATTTTTTATCATATGGTTATAATTGTTCTAGTGATTTGCAATATTTAACAAAAGCAAATGGTTTCAATGTGTTCTCATATTTTACAACTTTAATTTTTATAGTTATTTATTAATTAAAACACTTCGATCTTAATATTGGAGTTAAAAAGAAAATGTTTGCATCGTGAATGAACATTGAAATATTTATAGATAATTTCTTTTTTGATAGTTTTTAATTTTTTTTATAATAAACATTCTCATTTAATAGATAAAACAAAAAGAGTACAAGCAAATTGACAAACATTGAGTGAGGGCATTTCTCTTCCTCAAACTAAATTCAACACTAAAAGCTAAACTTATTAAGAGTTGGACAACAATAAACTTTGAGAGATAAAAATCCAAAGGAGTATTACCAATCTAATCCCTTAATACAAGCAACCAAGTAACAATCTTCCATAAAAGATTAATGAATTTGGGAACCACAATCTTAAAATTTATCCAATTACGGATCATTTCTTTGCCTTTATCACGCAAAATTCGATTATACTGGTTCTCTAAATTGATTAAACTCGTCTCTGAAAGAAACCTTTGTTGAAAGGAAAAGAGAATCTGATTAGATACCACACTTAGATTTTTACTCAAAAACCCATTATCTTCATCCAAGCCTCTTTGTAGCAAATCATCAAACACCTTGAAGACACACTTAAAATAGGCTAAACAAAAACACAACACACACAACTGAAGCAAAATACCAACGATGAGATTCCATTTGACACACAATAAACTACTCCAAAAAGCAAAACACTTTAGAGACATATTGTCAAACACCAAGAGTGCATACTTAGATCCCAAATGAGAACAACACAAAATAGAAAAAACAAAACTAGAATTAGATAAATGGAAAGGAAGAATAAATTGTAAACCCAAAATAAACCATGGTGGCTTTGGATCTGGGCGAACGGTCAACACCTTCGAAGGTGTGAAAGCGATCGGAGGTGGCTTCGATGGCGGGTGCGTCAGTAGAAAGAGCTTTGGAGATGGACAGGCGGTTGACAGCTTTGAAGGTGTGAAAACAGTCGGTGGTGGTGGCTCCGGTGGCGGCCGCTTCAATAAAAAGAAGGGTTTTCCAGTGATTCGTGGTAGTGAGAGGGGATAACCAATGAAAGAGGTTAGACAATGATAGGGAGTAATGCTCTCCATAGAGGAGAGGATGACAACCATAAAGTTGGGAGATAAAAAACCACCATAAAGGTGGAGAGCAAACACCAAACCTTAGAGAGTTGGGGGAAAACTTTTTATAGTTTTTAATATTATTTACACTTTAAATGAAATATATTAGGAACTATTTATATATGTTAAGAACTATTATGAAATATTTATAGATAATATATATATATATATATATATATATATATATATATATATATATATATATATATATATATATATATATATATATATATATATATATATATATATATTAATTCTTTCCATTCTATTTATTAGGAACTAATTTTTAAAATTGAAATAGGATCTTTAAATTAGATGAGAAAGTCTGTCTTTAAGGTACAATTTAAATAATATTATTTTCATAATTAAATATTTAAAAAATAATTATATAATTAAAATTTAATGTTAATTGCTCATGAGTCTCTAAAAAATTAGAACCGGCCATGTTGAACACACCGGAAAGAAATTATCTTTACTATATAAACACTTAAAAGAAATGAAAATTCATCAATATAAAACAATGAATTTTTTCAATTACTACCTCATACTTATACTTAACCCATGATTTTTTTTCCAAATGTTCCAAAAGTCATGGAAGCTTAGATAACATAAATTTGTTGGATTTTTTTTTTCAAATGTTCCAAAAGTCATAGAAGCTTAGATACATCGAATCAAACATCTGTCTAAAGATTAAAGTCTCGTCCAAACAAGTGAGAGACATCAGATATTTATCAAAAATTTTAATATGATAGATGTATGAGTTCTCTTACTTATAAAGTATTCATCCTTCATTTTTTTAAATAATGTGAGACTTAAAACTCACACTTGTTTTCTAACACAACTCATATTTATTTATCAATAATTTTTCCCTCAAGTGTAAACTCATCCATTATATTTCTCACAAACAAAAACTCTTTCATCCATATACTCAGTTGACTGATATCCATATTCGAATTATTAAACCAAAATTGGCTATCACATAAACAATCAAATTCCAACTTTAAAGGATAAAATTTTAAAATGAAAAAGCTAGAGTACCCAAACTCTATCAATATCTAGAACTAGTACATACTTAACTTAATTATTTTAATAAGCTATATATTGAGCACAAACTGCATAGTAACATAAATGAAATTCTTTATAATTGTGTGGCAGTGAGAAAGAACCAATACTATTGAAAAATTGACAAAGTTTGTGGTATGTTTAGAGGTGTCAAAAAGCCTTAACAAAGCCCTAATAATTAGGTCTTTTGTTGGCCCTATTTTTTTAGGTTCCTTACTAAATGAATATTTTTTTGACACCTAATTTTTAAACCCCTTCATATTTTTGTCTTTAATGGAACTTAAGTGAAGGGCTCAAAATCTAATTTATTTAAAATAAAATATTTTATATTATAAAACCGATATTTTTTTTAAAACCAATTTTTTTTTAAAACTGTTTTTTTCCTTAAACCGATTTTTTCCAAAAGTAACGGAGATCACGTATCTTACGTTTCAAATCTAAGATTTTTGCTTGCTCTATCCACAATGTTTAAAGACGACTACATTACTTAATAATAATTATTATTGAATTGCCTTTGAAAATAAATAAAAAATTACCTAATGTATTTCAATATTAATACTTTTTATTTGAGTGGATTTGTTGAGAATTATAGCTGATGTCAAACTAATTATAATGAATTCAAACAATCAGTAAAATCAATTCAAAACGGACAAAACACCTTAAACATGATAACAATTAGGTGATTTCTTATTATACCACCCATATTTATTAGACACCACTGACTTTTTGTTTTTGTCCCTAATTTTCGGATGTGCATATCCGAACGCACCATTTTTCTAAAAATTTTCAGTTTTTTTCGGATGTGCACATCCGAAAGAATTCCTGATCTGCAAATCCGGAAAAAATCAAAAGAATTACATAAAATCATTTACTTCTAAATATAATTAAATTCAATATAATTAAAATCCAACATAATTAAACTTAATATGATTTTTTCGACATAATTAAATTCAATTTAATTAAATCCAATATAATTAAAATTAATATGATTTTTTCAATATAATTAAATCCAATATAATTAAATTAATTTTAGAAGTAAATACCGTATAATTTTAATTATAATTTAGTAGTAAATACCATATAATTTAGAAGTAAATACCATATAATTTTAAATACCAATATAATTAAATCCAATTTTAGAAGTAAATACCATATAATTTTAAATCCAATATAATTAAATTAATTTTTTCAATATAAAAAAATAATTTAGAATTAAATACCATATTAATCATATTAATTATATTGAAAAAAATTAATCATATTAAATATCATATTAATTTTAATTAATATAGATTTTAATTATATTAGATTTAATTATATTGGATTTAATTATATTGAAAAAATGATATTAATTTTAATTATATTGGATTTTAATTAAATTGGATTTAATTATATTTAGAAGTAAATGATTTTATGGAATTCTTTTGATTTTTTTCCGGATTTGCAAATCAGGAATTCTTCCGAATGTGCACATCCGGAACATATCAGTGTTTTTTAAAAATTCGGTGCGTCCGGATGTGTAAATCCGGAATCTGGGGACAAAAATGAAATTTCACGTGGTGTCTAAGAAACTTGGATGGTGTATTAAGAAATCACCTAACAATTATGAGCTAACAAAAAGAAAAAAGAAAAAAAAAACCTACCACATATATTAGGTGAATGATAATATTTTTGTTAAATGTTTCCTTTATTTTTGACATATATAACAATTTGATTTTTTTTTCTCTATTCAAAATAATGCTTTAAGTTCCCATAAAAAAAATAAAAATAATGCTTTAAGTTACTAACAAGTTGTTAAATTGGATAAAATCTTGGTTTAAAAAAGGGAGATCCTATCTCTTCTTGTTTATTTTTTGTGTGGACAAGTTGTTCCATCTTATATTGCAAGGAGGTGTTCATCCGTCCGAGACTCAAGTAATCATCAAGCAGCATCCAGTACATTACTCAACATCTTCCAAATTATATAATTCAGGTAAGTTTTTCGAGTTTTCGATAAATATTCGAGTATTCTTGTAAACGAGTTAGAATGCATTGTTAGGAGTAGAAATGTTTATAGATTAGTTGAAACATAGTTTAAAGTAAGTGTATATATTGTTTGTTGGCTTAAATGGATGATCAGGGCTTCAAATTTCTCATTCTGAGGGGCAGAGGACGCCATTGCCGCGACCTCTGAGTTTCAAAAAATTCTGGAGATACATCTCCGAAAAAATTCAACGTTTCATGTACTACGGGTGATTATAGAGATACATCTGCGGAATATTTCCGTAGTTGTATCTCTAGAATCACCCAGTGTATATATTTTTTGTTTTATAATTTTCTTGTTTGTGCTATTCATTTGAGTAAACTCATTGTACGATTAATTATACCTTGCAGGCATAATGGCTGACATAGCCGATCGATTGAGGCATGAACGGGTTGCCCAACATGCATCCGTTCGGCGGGAGCGGAAGCAGCAGGTTCCGGAGGCAGCATGTACCTCTGCATCGACTGCTATGGCACAGTCTACTCCTGAGATTCAGTTCACTCCTGGGGCTCGGTCTTCGCCTCAAGCCACTACATCTACATCTCAGCCCACTCCTGGGGATCGGCCTTCGCCTCAGGCCACTCCATCTACATCTCAGCCCACATCACCTTCTACTACTTTTTCCTGCATGCCACATGATGCACCAGATGACACATCATTTCCCCCATCCTTCCGCAGGCGTCGGGACGCACCTGTGACACCTCCTGTTGATCTGGTGCCACCTCCTGAGGGTGAGGTTGCTGATGATTCTTATGCACTGGTGCCACCTCTGAGGGTGATGTTGTTGATGCCAAGCCAGAGGCTTTCAAAGAGGGTTCATTTAATATGTCCCTACTTCTTTTGTACCCAGACCACACTGTCTGACATATCTGGGACGGAGAGGTAACATTAGTCACATTGTTACTATATTTTTTACGTTAATTTAAATTACTGACATTGATTATTTCTAACATTGATTCTTACAGATATTGATTATTTCTTGAAATTCGCAGGTGCGTGATCCCCAAAAGTTTCTAAACCATGGGCGGAAGATTTTAGCATTGCATTAGTCGGATGAGCAGTGGTTTTAATCTGTTATGACCGCTTCTGAGTTGAGTGACCTATGCTTTACTAGTTACAATATGGTCAACCACGATATGCTTAATGCATTCGTGGAACAATGGCACTCTGAGACCTTTTCCTTTCATTTCCATCATGGTGAGATGTCGATTACACTGGACGATGTCGCGTCTTTGTTGCATCTACCAATCAGGGGAAGATTCCTCCATTATGGTAGGATGACCAAAGACGAGACGGTCGATATGATAGTGGAGCATCTGGGGGCTGATCCAAGGAAGGCGCTCAAGGAGGTGGATAGGACCAAGGGTGCTCATGTTAGGTTTTCTTTCTTGAAGGAGAGATTGGATGAGGCGCTCGTTGCTGCAGAGCAGGCCGATGGTGATGCCCAGGAGGTGGCCATACATAAGACTCATGCTTTGAGGGCATATTTTCTATTTTTAGTTGGCACTGTGATTTTTGTGGACACAAGTGCCTCCTACACTGACTTTGCATACCTCCGGTACTTTTTGGATCTCACACGGATCCATGAGTACAACTAGGGGGCGGCTTGCCCTGAATATTTGTATTCGAAGCTAAGAGATGGATGTCAGTGGACGACGAAGCAAACCACAGGCAGCACGACACTACTAGTGGTAATAATTTTTTATCTTTGAATGTTTTTTTAATCTTTTTCATTTCATATTTGTGATAATTCTTGATCCCTGGATGCTTTTTATTTTCACTTCAGGCTTGGATCCTCCAACACTTCCCGCGCATCACTAGCTGGTCGTGTTGGGATGAGTACACTAAGAAGATGCCCCGTGCCTGTGCTTTTATCCTGATGAGAGGGAACCAGACGGCCGAGCCTTCCAGAGTATATCTTGACCGCTTGGCTTCCGAGGATATCCACTTTAACTTCTACAAGGATCATCGTCAAACGCGACCATTTGACAACATATCGCTATACTCCGGATGGCTGGCCTGCTGATCGAGAATCATTGCTCCTCGTCTGCCCGAGCGTGTTATGCGACAGTTCGGGTACACCAAGACCATCCCCAGACAACCTGATGTCTCTGCTCCTCCTGCCTTGACTCGTATACAGATTGACGAGATATTTGCTGATTATCAAAGCCATCTGGTACCGGATGAGGCTCGGTCTACCATAGCACCGAATGACTAGAGTTACGTCGACGAATACATTAAGTGGTTCTTCAGGGTCTCACATCCGTACATGGTGCCGATTGCTCCATGAGATCCGTCGAGACCCTCTCATCGGGATATTCTCTAGGAGAAGTAGGCTCAACTGGATCATACTCTTTCCTCGTTGTCGTCACATAGTGGAGATGGCGCAGACAGGCATTGACGAGGGTATCTTCCCCGAGGGGTCTGTTGTCAGGCGAGTACTGGATGGCATTATTGCGGAGGCACATGGGGCACTTTTTACCGCAGACATCGCGCGAGGACAAGGGGATCGATGGCCGAGGAGGCAGACCAGGCAAAGGAGATATTGGCAGACACACTCAGTAGTTGTCTATATTTAATTTGTTTCAGTACTATAGTTTGTACGTTTTTCCTGACATTGTTACTACATTTTGCATTTTCGTGACGTATGACATCCATTTACTATATTGTTATGTTATTTTGGTATATCTGTTATTTTATAATTCATCTACAAACAAATACACAGTGCATTTTAAAAAAACTATTCTGATACACTTCGGAGATGTATAACCGGAAATTTTCCGTAGATGCATCTCCGAAAATATTCAAATAGAAATGGGCTATGAGAGATATGTTATGGCCATTTAAGGTTTAAATTGTTCCAGAGATATCGTCCGGAGATATATCTCCGGAACCTGGGGGAAAATATGGTAAACCACACGGTGAGAAAGAAATGCGTGGGGTGCAATAAGAAATTTCCCGGTAGTGCTCGAACCCACAACCACAAGGTTAAGAACTTTGCGTTATACAAACTGGGCTAGACGGGCAACTCGCAAATTTTCAAATAATTTCATATATTAACATAAAATATTAATGGGTAAGCTAGAAGAAAACATTTGTTGCTGGAAGGTACATAATAAAAAAATGCAAAATTTCTCTATTTTCAACCTAGATCAAAAGACACTCTGGTCTAATATGCACAAAAAGCTATGCAACTGCATTAACTAACATTTAATAATTTCATGGACAATTTATTAGATTGGATTATTTTGTGCTATAATTTTAAGTCAAACGACATTCATATGGAGGAATTTCATCCATCTTTCATCCATATAAATGAAGATACATAAAATCACTGGTTTGATGAGAATTTCGTAGCCCTCATTTGAGAAATATTTGACACTCCACGAGTAGTTTTCCAAAGTTTATTCTTAATAAGTCTAAAATAAAATTAAGTTGGACGAAATAAGGATGCACATATGAGTGTAATTGATTTGATTTGGATCGGTTTTTGGTCAAAAAATTGTCTGAACTGATGATATCTCCATCAGTTTGGTTTAGTTTGGTTTTTAGTGTTTTTTAAAAATGAACCAAACCAAACTAACCGATTTGGTTCAGTTTGGTTTAGTTTGGTTGATTAGTTTACAACACTTTTTTTCTAAACATGACATTCATCTGTGTATTATTTGCTATCATGTTTTTCGATGTATTTTATGCTATTATTTTTTTCAAATAATGCATTTCATATAATATATTTCATGCTCCACTTTTCAAACAAATTACAAGTTGTCTTAATCCATGTGAAGCATTGGCATAATTTTCATACGTCATGACATAAGTTAACTATCGAATACAAAAGTTGGCGTTTTCCATGAGAAGGTTGAGAAGGGATTTGAAAGGGTAATAAATAAAACACAACAATAAAAACAAAAGGTTTTAATACACATAAATTAACATTTTCACACATCAAACACACATCAAAATTATTTTCTAACAAGACTAGGAGGAAATTCGTTGAAGAAAAAAATAAAAGGTAGAAAAAAGATGAAAACTAACGAAGAGAACTTGAACACCAATAAGGCAGCCATAACCTATAAGAATTACGGTGGCGAGAAAAGCATTGGTGGCAGGTAGCCAAAGTAGCAGTTTGGTAAAAGCAAGTATTTATAGCTTATGGTTTCCACTTTTTATGTTTGGAGTTTGGTTTTTGCTACATATTTTGTTCAACGAAAGGAAGTGTAAAAAAATATGAAGAAATGTTGGACCGATACAAAATTTGGGCATAATAATGAGCTAAATAAAAAATTAAGTAGGTAATTATAGTCATCGGTTTGAAGGTTCCAAAAAACTAAAACCGGGACAAACTCTTGATGCACAAGAATGACTAATGTATGGGCTTTAAATAATCATTAATTTTAATAGGGCCTTACTTGGTAAATAGGGTGTATCCGTATTGATCATGTCAACCTTCACACTTTCTCTCTTTTAGACTTCAAAATCCTCTACTTGATTCTTCAACTTGATTAACATTTCAACTAGATATTTGAATCATGTGGCTGATGAGGCTTAAGATATCTTATTCAAATGCCATCATCAAGAAATACCAGACATTTGATATCAACTCCCCATGTCACAAAGAAGTCTCAACATCCAAAAGTTGTTTGACTTATTGAAATTATGTTCCTCAGGGGACAGATATCGAACATGATGCTTTACCAACGAATTCGACAAGTTAAACAAAAATAACACAATAACAAATAATATATGATTGAGTAGAAAAGCAGTAAATAAAATGATGGTTATTTATCCAGTTCGGTGAAATCACACCTACGTTTGAGGGGCTGAATCTACAACCCAAGAAAGAAAATTCACTATTAGTAGCTTAGTATAATTAGTCTTAAAAGCAACAACAAACCCTATGTTATTCAATGCCTCTTCCTAACACTACCCAATGGCTTTCTATTTACAACCTCCCCCTAAACATGAGAACCTACTAACTTTCTTCTCAATCACATAACCTGTGATTGGAGATTACAACTCAATAATCAATGTTGAATACTACCACTCAACTCTAGACAAACCTTCTATGACAAGTTAGCGAAACATAAAGGTGTACATACAACAATAATAAGGACTAAAAAATAAACCCTAGCACTCTAAATCTTCAATGTATTGCTTGGCTTCCAATGTAGGCTTTTTAGCTCTTTATATCTCCAACAATGCGGAACATATGTTGGATATTTGATTTGTTCCTTGAATATCTCCAACAAGATATGATTTGTTTCAATTTAAATTCAAATCTAAATCTTCATTTAAATCCAAATTAATCTTCATCATACTTTCAAACAAATCACCTAATCATATTGCTAAGTCAATTATCAATAAAATAAAACTGAATCTTCTCCAAAGATTCATTCAAAACGCAACAGTCTGGCGCCGGTTGAGCAAGGCCCAGATGTCGTACCAACATGATGGAGCATCGCGCCCAACATGTGTCCTTTATATAGCTTAAGCAAGCTAGATCAATCTTGAATACTTGAACACTTGTCCATGTTGTTGTTTTGATAAATGCAGCCAATCCAAAGAGCCAATCTAATAGAAACTACAATCTCCCCCTTTGGTAAATTGTGGCAAAACAAATCTTCAAGATCAATAACACTTCTTCCATCAGAGCAAGTCACAACCAGTAGAACTACTGGTACTAACAGAGTATACAATCAGCAACAACGACCATCTTCCAATGATCAGAGTTAAGCTCAGCAACGGAAAGTCAATAGCAACAACATTCAGATGCTTACACAAAATCCATTAAGTTACTCCAAATAAAACAGACAATCATGCAATCATTCACCTACTTAGTCATGCATGAATCTAGTTAGATCATAGTTAGTAGCAAACCATCATACTAACTAACATATATCACCATGCAATCATTCACATACTTAGTCATGCACACACAAGCAATTAGTAGTTGATATTAGAATATGCAAAGAATGCTACTAACATAGATCTGTTTTCACATATACATGGGTCAGATGTCTTGCCCGATGCTCCAACATGGAGCACAATATAACACTTACTAGAAATGGTTATTACTAAACAAAAACATGTGTTACCTTAGCACCCAGTAACACTACTACTCCATTTTTTCCCATAATTTGGCAAAGGGTTAGTATCAAATAGAACCTAGAAGTTAGTCATGAAAAAGTTAGTATATTAGCACATACACATCCAAAAACACGAGAAAACAACTAAAACATCATCCAAAGATCTGTTGTATTTTACATAAGAACAAAATAGGCTATAAAGTCTTTACAAATCCAAAAGCATGCCCAGATACAAGGGCCAAAATAACTAGGCTAGAACCAGGAAATCTTCAAGACGAATTCTCCAAACATCAACTCATTAGATCAAAAGAAAATTTTGGCTATCTTTATCTGACTTATAATGACTTAAGTTACTTTATTCAATTAGCTCTACAACTGCAGCTTTTATCCTCCTTATCTTCTCAAGATGCATATTTGAGAGCATTTTCTCCTTAGGGTTGAATGTTCCATCAAAAGGTTTGACAAGGGTGATGTTGTTCCTAACATCTCCATTTTCCTTGACCTTATTTAAATAGAACTCCAGCTTATTCACAACATCCTTAGGAACTTCAATTTCCTTGGAAAGTGCGCTCCCACCAGACGAATCATTAGAATTTTGATTCATGTTGAAATGAAGAGAGAGATATGTATTCTGATAGCAAGTTAAAGCAAGACGTTTGTCTTTCTTGCTTATAACGACAACCGAGTCATACCACACTTGAGATAACAAAATAATCTGCCTTAAATTCCCTGCCAAAGTGGTCTTAGGGAAGAGAAACACTTTTTCTCTTTTGGCACAACTCCCTAGCATTGATTGCTATTGAATATAAAAAATACAGACCCTTTTTTCAAAGTTGACTTCATCTAATGACTTGGTGAAAATTTTAGATATACATGTCATGACATCTTATCCCACATTACACATCTTCAACATTCGCTTCATCAAGAGTAATAGCTTAGCACTGCTCCCTGCAATAGTGTATTCATCTTCATCAAAAAACAAAGTTCCAAGATATCATGTTATTGGCAAGAGGAAGGCATTCATCACTATCATGATCACCATTGAAACTTATCATGAGGTACTCCTTATCTGTAACATAAACTTCCATCAGTAGCAGTACCACTTCTTCAAATGTTAAAACTTCTTTTGACAACCATATCCCTTTCAGTACTCTTCCATCTAGCCTTTTCTGAATGATGAGCATAATTACTAAGACATTTGCTTCAGTATTTGTATTTGATAAAATCATTCTAGATTCTTAATAGTAACCAAGAACTGCTAGGTTAACCTTCTTCTGAGTTGGTGATTTAGTTACCACTATGATACTTAAGATGTCTGAAACATCTTGGAAAACATATTCCTTATCATTTGTACCATTCTTCATTAGTTTTAATTTAAATTCAAGATGGCATCCAACATATTCTATCTTGCTTAATTCTAGGTCGAACTCCATCTGATGAACAACATGCTCCACCATGTTGTTTAACAATTTAACAGCACACATGAGAACTTTATCATTGTCTTTCACAATGACTTCCTCTAGCAACTGAACATTCTCCTTAGAGATCAAGGCTTCTTTTGGCAGCATCCTCATTTGACATAAACACTTCAGCACATTATCCTCATTAAGGAGAGACACGTTACCAAAATTAGCATCCTTAGTAACCCCTTCATTGCTTCGTTCAGACCTATCATGAGCATCCTTAATCATAAACTAACATCTTCATCAACATTGATAAAGTTCTCAACAACATTATTAATGTTGTTACTCAAATTATTCTCCAGGGTGTTCTACATTATGCTGGAAAAATAGAGTTCTTTAGTTTCCTTATTTAAGTACCAACTGAGAGAGGCACAATGCTTATCCATTTGATATAATTTGAACTTAAAAAAAAACTTACAGTCTTGGAATTAATTAGATGGTTCCTAGAAGGAAAAGGGAATCATGGATACTCACACCTTTATCAACAAATATCAAAGAGTTTCTTAATTTGACAGTAGCAACTTGCTTATTTCAAAAGTCTCTTCAACATGGGTAGACCTTCCCTTTAAAATAGTCAATCTATACTTTTTGATCTTTGTAGCACATACTAGAAGAATTCTCTCATTCTTACTTATCATTCCTTCATTCAGAATATGGTCATGGTTATCCTTACCATCATCCTTAGCTCTGGTTGCATCAACCTTAACAACATCCTGTATTTGATCTTCAATATTCTTATGTGTCATACTCCCAATTTTGTCCGGGCATTTTAAACTTTCAAGCAAACACATTTATTTTGTTTTGCTTAGAATACAATTTTGATTTTACAAGGTTGAATCGATTTCTTAAACGCACATTGTCATACCCCAGTTTTGTCCGGGCATTTTGACCATTATATGGGTTTTAATCGCATTTTATCTTGAATGTTTATGATAGCCCATTTGGTAAAGAAGGCTTAAGTGTAAGGAAGTACAAGCGTGAAGTTTTGAGTTCAAGACCCACACTTCCTACTTTTTTGTATTTTTCTCCCTTTTGTTTTTTTATTATTATTTTACTAGAAAGCATATTTTATTTTACTTTGTTTTTTTGTTAGTTATTAGGTTTTATAAATATTATAAAGAATGATTTTTCTTAGTAATATTAGTATTAATATTATAGTATTTTTATAATTATGTTTAGTTAATAGGAATTAGGATATTAGGGGTTATTATTAGATTACGATTTTGTACTTTGTATTATTATTGTGATGATTAGGTTTAATTATTAGAAATATTAGATATTATTTCTATTACTATTATCATGTCATATTTGTTTTTGTCATTAAAGAAAAATCAAGAGATTCTAAAATCCCAAAAGGAGCAAATCACAGTTCATCTTTTTTTCCAAAACATTACACGACAAAATCCTCAAAGTTTCCCAAACAACATCAAGACACAATCATCCAAAAATTGAAGGAAATTAAACCATAAATCACAAATCCTTAAAGCTACTTAATTGGTTTTATTCCTTCAAATTTTTCCATGTTTGGCTTGATTTAAATGTCTATATAAGAAGGGAAAAGAACAAGAGAAGGGGAGACCAAAAAGAACCTTCCTCATCTACAACTCTCCCTCACGTGTGCTAGTTTCTTTTCCAAAAAAATACATACATCAATTTCATAACACTCACTTCTTCAAACTCACTCAACCTGTTACCACCTTACCACTCATCACCCTCACTAACCTTTATTCACAAAACACAAACCTTCATCACCAATACTACCATACTACACAAAAATTCTCCACGAACAACTCCCCTCATCCAACATAAATCAATACAAAACCAAAATAACAACACCATTAAAATCAAAAGTGACAAATACCAATACAAAAGCAAAATCACTCACAATAGAACGAAAGAGAAAAGCATCGAAATCAAAAACGAGTCAACTCGTCGGAAACACACAAACGCGATGTCACACCCTCATTTTCACCCTACCCTTTTCATAGCATTTCCATCATCCATGCATTCCATTAGGTCATAACTCTATAATCAATCATGGATTTCAATGAGCTCCTAAGGCATGGGATCAAGAGGTTCCTTAAATCAGGGTTCCTGTTTGCTTTGAGGTACCTTCATTCAATTTTGAAGCAAGGGTTAATGTCTCATCATCATGAGCATATTTCTATCAAAGTTCATCCAGCTACAAAGCTTTCCTCTGCCGAGATTCATCAAGTATCAAGTTTACCTGCTTCAGGATTTCTCAAGAGGCATCAGGTGATTAAGGTTTCATCATGGTTCTAGGGGAGTTTAAAGAACTAGGGTTTTGTTGGTTGTCAACATCTCAACAATGTTTCAGTTTCAAATTGGATGTGGCCTGGCCTTTGGCAAGAAAGAGGAGATTGTTTCATTCTTTACATCTAAAGATAATCATCAAATCAGGGTTTCGTGTCAATTCAAGTTGTCTATTGAAGTCAGGTTGCAGAGCCATTGAAGGTCAAGGCAGTTGGTATATTTCAAGTTAGTTGCAAAGTCCTGGTTATATGGTTCAGGTCCTTATCATTGATCCAAGGATTTGTCAAGTTTGTTGTTCAATTGAAGATCGTGTTAAGATGGATTCAGGGTTGTGATGTTGTTAATCAGAAACTGATTCAAGGAGGAGGATCTTCTGTGGTGTAATTCAAGAATTGTAGCATTCGGGTTCACTTGTCAAGGTTTTAGGTTTTGTTCAGATGTGGAGGCACATTACCGTTATCCATATTCGTTCCCGTAACCAATTTCAATTTCATTCATTTATGCAATAAATCCAATTTTCCAATTTCTAAACCAATTTTCCATTTCAATTATCCATTTCCATTTTCATATCCATTTTTCACTTTTTCTTACCCAAATCATTAAACCAATTTTTTAGATCCTTCATTTTTTCTCCGTTTTTATTTTTTTAAATCAATTTTTCAATATCCATCTATATCCATCATTATTTGATCTCCATTTATTTCAAGTTTTTATCCATAATTATCCATATCTTATTCATCTCAATTCAAAATCCATTTACTATTTTTATCCAAATTTAATCAATAATCACATCCATTCCCGTAACCATTTTTGTATCCAATTTGTTATTTATCCATTTTTTCTAATCCATATCCATTCACAAACCACTTTCTTAATCCAATTAATTCATATTCTATACCAATTCAATTCAATTATCCCCATTTTTTCATTCATTTCAATATCCATTTTAAAAAAATCCATTTTTAATCCATAATATCAATTCATCTATTTTTGCTTGTTCAACCTTTTCTTCTCATTATTCCATTTAAAATAGAATTGACAAAATCACCAAAATTATAAGTCCAATGCAACTCAAAAGGCCCATTCCAAAATTTAAGAAAAAGAGGGTCAATTTTACATCAATTACAAAGTGGTGAACAAAATTTACAAAAAAAAAGAGATCCTCTTCTGCTACAAAAGTACAGCAACCCATTACACCAAAATAACATCCAACTCACTTGAAAAAACAAGACAAAAACCTGCGAAAAAGCTACTACAGCCTTGCACAAGCTACACCAAAACCAGCTCCAATTCTGCACTACATCAACCGTACAAGGCCAGCAAGCAAATTTACTACAATCCAAATCCTGCAAAACCAACACAGAACCAGCAACAACCTGCATTGAAAAGGACAACACACAACAGTATCAGACAAATGGTACAAAAAACTTAATGAACAAGTTTTGTGGTTTACAAATAAAAGAGGGAGAATGGTTTGGTTAGGAGGGCGGTTGAAAAGAAAAATAACAGAGCAAAGAATAGCAAGAAAAAAAAGGTGAGGAACTCACCATCATTCGATTTCTTTTTCTCTCTCAGAACCATAACATAAACTCCATCTTTTTTCTCCAGAAAAGCTTCTCCTTCACCAACCAAAAACCACGCCATACTCAATCATTTTCCACTACTACTCCACCAAAACACCCTTCAATTTCATCTCTATTCATCACCGAGCCATCCTCATCAACAGTCTTTAAGCATATCACCATCTCCTTCACGTGAACAATCAAAATAACACCTACAAATTCATCCACGAAACACAACCATATTTCCACCATGAAAACCATTCCATCAACAAACTCATTTTCACCATTCAACGAACCACAAAACCCATTCAAACCAACCCAGAATTTGAGATGAAAACAGTAGACGAGTGAGACAAACCTTCATCAGAAAACATACTTCCGCCCTCAAACAACCGCGTCACCTCTTTTCACAACCACACACAACAACCCTCTCATACCCGATTTCTAAATCACGCCTCCATACAGATCTCATTCTCTACCATAATCTCAAAACCTCCGCCGTTGAGACAACCGCGACAAACTTACCATCGTAGTTCCTCCGATAACATCAGACGTAAAGCCGCAATCATCGTGGATTTTCTTCTTCTCAAATCATCTTCCTTGAAAGAGGTATGGGAAATGGTTCGATAAGAAAGAACCCACTCCGTCGCCAGCGAAGTTTTAGCGACCACCAAATAAGCTTCCTTGTCAAAGTTTCAACAACAACAAGTCTGAATGGAAAGTAAACAACAAATCATAAATCGTAATCAGAATTGAAAGAAAGAAAAAGAGTTGAAAACGAAGGCACCGCGAGAGTGAAACAGATACGAAGAAGATGAAATTGCACGACATCCATCATTCTCCTTCATGAATCACGTCCTGCTAGGGAAGTTTTGAATTAGTTTCTTTCCTTTTTTTCAGAACAAGCGTGATATTGAACTTGTGTGTTTGTCGTTTCCTTTTTCTTTCTTTTCTCAGCCGTTTTGGAGTTACAAGATTCTCAAAGAACCCTATTTCATGACCAAACCGACCCGCTTCGAGTTCAGGAACCGACCCGTTCCACCTGACCCGGTATCCCCATGTTGGACCGCCCTTATTGGGCTTTGGCTGCTTTGTTTCAGCATGTCTCATTTTAGTTCTTTAGGATTTTATTTCTGTTTTTTAGTTAGTAACCATTTTTTTAGGCTAGTTATTTTAATTTTAGGATTAATATTAGGTTTAGTTGATTTTAGTCTTAGGTTTAATTAATTTTAATTTTAAGATTAATTTTTAGTTTAGTAATTTTCTAGGCTTTAGTTTATAGTTTTTTTTTTAAAATATTGTTAGTTTAGTAAATGTTTTAGGTTTAGTGATTAGTAATTTCAATTTTTAATAATAAAAAATAACCAAAAAATGATAAAATCTAAAATACAAAAAAAAAATTAATTTCTCTTCTTAAACGTAAAGGATTTTTGAGAACCCATTGAACCTCGTGTGTGACATAGGTGTGGCTTGAATCGTCATTTGAGATTTGCGATCTTAAATCCCAAAGTGGTTGTCATTGCATCGTTTTTAATCCATTGGACTTGTATGGTTGATTGCTCATTGTTAGTTTAGGACACTTCGCACACACACACGGCTTCCTCTTGGGCTACCTGAAAACGAGACCATTTATTTCTCGCATCCCATGTAATTTACGTGTATCCCTCCCCCATTACAATGTAATAGCTTAGTTTCTTTTTATGCTTGCTTGCTTGATTGTTAAGAAAGATGAAATTGAACTAGGCTAGATCACCATTTCTAAATAAAGAATAAATAAGGCTTGATTCAACGTCAAGTCATTTTTCAAAACTCATTAACTTGATTCACACCTTAGGGTTTCCTCTCTCTTCTCATTCTCATCTCTTATCTCTTCCATTAAACCCCACACTAACCTTACATGTATTTCACCCTTGTAAGTCGATTTCCTTGCGCATCGCCATCAACCTACCTTGCTCTATTCACCACCCATTCTTTTCAAGCCTTTTCTCTCTTTCTTTTGTCTCCTTGAGTCTAAAAACCTTGGTCTCGTACCAAGTACATTTTCAAAACCTTTTCTTAATAAACTTAGATGTTTGTGGAGTGGTTAGACGAATGCCTTCTCCTATCTTGAGTGCTTGATATTACCTTTAGGGTTCACTGTCGTAAAGCACTTACCATCTAAAAACAAAACACTTTAAATAAGAGAATAAAGTTCTCTTTGTATTGAACTAAAGAGAGAGGATTGGGTGAAGACCTCTTCCTCTTCGAATATTAGGATGCTCACTTTAGAGTGTGTGGTCTCGATACTCGTCTTTCAATACGAAGACGCGACTATATTCGCCACACAAATTTCACAATAAATCTTTTGAGATAAATAATTGGGTACTACCCGCAAGGGGTTACTATCCGAGGACTTATTTCACTCCTAAAATCAACTTTCAACAAATCAAATGTGACATCTTGCCTTGATGGCGAAAACTCATCCTTTTCAAAAAGGGCATGTTACGTCCGTTCTATCGCAAACAGGTAACGCATAAGACTCCACGAGCGAGCTGCAAAACACCTAACTGCTAGAACCCGAATGATAACATCGTCTATAAAAAACACCAACAACCCGTAGTTCGTCGAACTATGATTGCTCTGATTCTTCATTCTCGTCCGAATGTAAGATACGTAGGCACAAGATTGCGATGATCTTGGCGAGCCACATTCTTTCACCTTCTATCACACACTCTCTCATTCCACTTCACTCAACATTTCCAAACCACCATTCCCTTCTCTTCTCCCAAAAAGGACATGTTACGTCCGTTCTACCGCAAACAGGTAACACATAAGACTCCACGAGCGAGCCGCAATACACCTAATTGCTAGAATGCACACGTTAGCATCGTCCACACACCCTTCCATTTTCTTCACCCGTAGTCCTTCGAACAACGTTGACTCTGACTTTCCCATTGCACGAGGGAATACGTAGGCATAGGACCGCGAAGTCCTATCGAGTCACCTTTTCTTTCTTCCAGCTTTTCCTTTATCTTCTTTTCTTTTATCTCTGTTTCTCAACCCTTCTATATCCCTCTTAGAGCACTCTTAGAAAGCAAACCTTTAGCAAACATCCTTACACATAAGACAAGCGAATGGTTCCCATCGAGTACGATGGATGTGGAGGGTGCTAATACCTTCCCTCTGCATAACCGGCTTCCGAACCCATTATTTGGTTGCGATACCATCTTATCCTTTCTTCTTTGGGTTTTCTCGATGTTTTCCCTTCCCCTCATGGGATAAATAAAGTTCGATGGCGACTTTTCTGTTTCTTCCTCTTTCGCCTACGGTCGACTATTTTTCGAGTAGCAACAGCTGGGGACTGCTTCACCATAAGCAAGCCAAGCCTAGTTTATTTGTCGTATATGTGTTTTGTTTGCTTTTATTGCTTTATTATTTTGTGTTCCTCTTATCTGTTGTGTTTATTGGGGATGGGTAGTGAGGAGAAAGGCTTTCTACCCGAGCTTTTCGAGTATACATTAAGCTAGGAGGTGGTTGCATTCTGATTTGCGAGACTTAGGACTCGTTGAGTTGGTTTGACTTCCACCACTCAAATGAGGCCCCTTTGGGAATGATTATGTCATACGATTAGTCGTAATGGCGTCTTTGTTTCCGACCTGGGAGTCCTTGATTTTGAAGACCTTTTTAGAACCCAATTCCAAAGGTTACTAAGACATAACCCTGTGCTCATCCTTTGAAGGGATTACCGTCTTAAGAATCGTCGTTATGATGGGAAAATTTTGAGGGTTAGTGCATGGGACCTTGTTTGAAAGCCCGTGGAATGCCCTTTTGTAAACTAATAGATTGCCTTCCCTAAGGTGAGAGATATCCTGTTGTGTGGTCCTCAGAATTTGTGACCTTGCTTGATACCTATGGTGTGAACCGCTGACCTTTGATCCTATGTCTTATTACATTCATAACATTGCATTTGCATAAGTATCCTTGCATCATGTTGCATGTCATTCCTCAACCAAAAACTGAGAGCTCACCCATCCTCTGTCCATAACCCACAGTTTGATTTCCCGACACTCATATTAAACCTGTGGTAGCTGTGAAGCCTTTGAAGCAAGAGGACCATAAACAGCTTGAAAAGCCAGATAGACGAAGCAAGTTGGAAATTAAGGTAGCTATGTCAGAGAACAACCGTCAGAATGTTAAGTTTCCACCAGGATTTACTGTGACAAGTAACCCATTATATGATCTTCTGTCTGATGATGGCCCTCCACAAGTAAATGTTCCTACTCGAACCCAGAGGATGCCATTGATTGATACCATAAAGGAAAAGCTTCGTGCCATTGAGGAGCAGCTCCATGCTATGAAAGTGCATGATACGTTTGGGCTCGATGCTGCTGATATGTGCCTAGTGCCAAACTTGGTGATCCCTCAAAAATTCAAGGTACCCAGCTTCGAGAAGTACACAGGCCTTAGTTGCCCGAAGCGTCATTTGGTGATGTTCTGCCAAAAAATGACCTCCTACACTCATGACGATAAGCTGATGATTCACTGTTTTCAAGACAGTTTAAGTGAAGCACCTTTAAGTTGGTACATGGATTTAGAAAGAAGTTGTATCCAATCATGGAGGGACTTAGCCAACGCTTTTCTAAAGCGTTACCAGTACAACCTGGACGTGGCTCCCAGTCGCACGCAATTGCAAAGCCTATCTCAGAATGGCGATGAATCCTTCAAGGAATATCCACAGAGGTGGAGAGAATTAGCAGCCAGAGTGCAACCACCACTTTTGGATAGGAAATTAATTGACATGTTCATATACAGTCTACATGGATCTTATCTTAAAAGAGTGGCAGGCGGTACGCCATCAAGCTTCTCTGGCCTTGTGATAGTAGGAGAGCGCATCGAAAGCTACCTCAAAAGTGGACAACTCTAAGATGCTTTGAGCATCTAAGCCGGTGAGACTGAATCCCTGAGCAATTCCCAAGAGGAAGAGGAGAATGAAACAAATGCAGTTATAACAATTGTCGAGTGTTCTCATGGTGCGCCATCAAGACCTTATGGTCTCTCTTCTTCTCAGCGGTCATCATTTTCAGCGCAGTGTCATCCTTATGGACAACCAACAATGCCTAGAGCTTCGTCCCAGAAATCATGAATTGCTCCTCATGCAAATCAACGTGCCCATGGTCGAGGATATCAGAATCAACGCCATAATCAACATAGGCCTCGCAACAACTTGGAACGAAAGAATGCTTCTCTTCATCCAGTTCCTATGTCATACAGTCAACTCTTGCTGCATCTGATTCAAAGCTCATTGATGGTTCCCAAGTCTCTCAAGCCATTGCCAGAGCCATACCCTCCTGGGTACGATCCCGATGTGCAATGTGGATATCATGGAGGATCAATGGGATACTCGACTGAAGATTGCAAAGCCTACCAAGCCAAAGTGCAACAGTTGATTGACAAAGGGTACATATCCTTTCCAGAAGGAAGTTTGGTTGTGCACATCAACCATACGCCCGAATGAGTTCGTACACCTCAAGGGATATCTCCTCAAGCCAGCGGTTAAGACAAGAGGACATCCTCAGAATTGGCGATCATTGGATCCATTCTTATCTGTGCATTTGTAGTTTGCTTTCTGTTAAGTACTACTTGTTTTTAAACATTATTGCTTACTAATGGTATTGTTAATGTGATGAACATGTATTTTTTGAACAAGTTCATTCGTATCCACTCATCGTTTCTCATATATTGCAAAAAAATATCACAAAAAAATTTCCTCCACATTTCACTCCCTTTATCAACTTTTATTTTAGTAAAGATTGGAGGGAGGATGATGAAAACGAAATACCCATAATTGCTAATAGTATGCTTTCGGATAAGATCCTGCTAATGATGTACAGGTATTGTTTCAAATCCCCTAAACACTGGAGAGATAAGGAGTTAGTCCCTATTTAACCACTTCGAGCCTAGAAGTAGGTGTTTCCTTCAGATTTCTAACCCTTACGCTTAACCTGGGGCATGGGTAGTGTTCAGTTATCATGATTACACATTCAAATTTCAAGATGAAACCTCCTGTTATGGCGGTTGTTCTTCAACGACCAAATACTTGGTAGTCACAACCCTTCAAAAAAACCCAAAGCCCGCTAAGTCGACCACCTCAAGAGGCGACTTAGGCAAAATCAAGGCAATCCCGGTGGACTTGAAAAACAAAATCAGTCCAGGAAAAATTTAGGGATCGAAAGAAAGCAAAAGAGGTCCTCAAATCCTCAAAAGTAAAACCCGATTCAGTGACCATTATGTCAAAGATTAGAAAGTTCACTAACATCTATCAAAAACAAAATAAGGTGACTGCCATTTCAGCAAATCTTGAATCATCATCTTCACCCTCACACCTGTCAACCATGTTAGAAGATAAACTTGTAGTATAACTGAATGTAGGACTGGAGTTCATCACGAAGAAGGGGTGGGTACAAATCAAAATTTGAGCCTAATATCCTTTGTTTCAAAAAACCGTGGACTAGACCATGTTACAACCCTCGAAAGACCTAATTGAGGCGGGGTTTATTCTGAAAGCGTACTAAAGCAAGGTTGCGTAAACTGACTCCCCACACATTTTCTAATCTTCATCATTGGTTTCATATTTTTGCTATATCTTTCGTACACTGCTAAGGCAGCACAATGTTTGGACTAACACTCATCACACACTTTCACATTATTCCAATCAGTGATTTCCTTCAAAACTTGCATGAATGTCGCATTAAAATTACCATTTCTAAGCGAACAATTTTAACTGCAAGCAAGTACTTGACATCAAAAAGATTCCAACAAAGTGCAGTCAGAGAGAAACTTGATCATTCGTTGGCACTGACTCGAATCAAGACCTTCTCATAACCTTGTGAATCTGGGGCAGAGCATTTAAGAGTCAGTTGAGCAGAGAATCATCTCAAAGACTCCACCAGCTAAGGGTAATCCACCCAAAGATTCTTGTGATTGAGGGCAAATCCATCCAAGGCTCAATCAACACAAGTTAAGTCGTTTCAATGCTCATTCTGGGGCAAGTCCTTCAAGAGACTCAAGCAAAGGCTGACTATTACAGATTCAGACATTGGGGCAAATTATCTCAGACCATATCATGGTATGGTCGCCCCCAAGGTTTCCCTTTGAGGAGGATTCATTTGAAAACCCTACAGACAAGGGCAGATGAATTGCAAAGGGGCAGTTTCCCTATACTCTTTCAAGATTGGTCAAGCAGACCCTGTCGGACACTAGCAAATGTTGAGTTCACTACAAGTGTCAAAAAAGTCTTGGGGCAGAGCAAAAGCGCAACCAACTTGCATTAGTCACGTCGCTATGCTCATACTGTCATTTGCAAAGCCATCATGGCATCTCAGTTAGAAATGAGATTCTCTGGAGCAAGCGCAACTTCTACAAAGAACCAAACTTAGAGTATTAGGAGCATCCACATCAGCCGTCTGATCGTAGTATTGTCAGATTTCGAGTGTCGGGAAGTTAAGCTCATTCCCCATCCAACCCAAAGCCCAACCATACTTGGCACTTCCAACCATAAGCCCAACCATACTTGGCACCCTTAACCAAATTCAAAATCCACCCTGCTGGCACAATTTTTAAAACCAGTTCTCGTCTGGTAAATCACCTCAAGATACCAGTTCTCGTCTGGTAGACAACTTTAAGCCAGTTTCCGTCTGGTCAACCATTCTTAAGCATTGCTTTAAAATCAGTTCCCGTCTGACAAATAAAAGAGAAGTCAGTTCTCGTCTGACAACTTAACCTTTTGCCACCAGTCCCGTCTGGAAAACCACAAAGTCAGTTCCCATCTCACAAATAAACCATAAAGTCAGTTCTCGTCTGAGAACTTAACCTTTTGCCACCAGTTCTCGCCTGGTGACCCTTTTAAAAGCCACCTTCAGTTGGTACCCTTCACCTTACCTATTTCTTTTCCCCAGCAAGTAGTTCAACCAATCACCAACTAAAGCCCAACCATTCCTTAGCACCTTAACCAAAGCCCAATCGCGTTTGGCACGACCTTCACTCCAGACTCTCACCTACTCATATCCCCAGCATCTTGCATACATTTCTGCATCATTTGCACGCTTGTTTAGCCAGTTCCTATATAGGGTAGGGAATTCCTATGGACATTGTCCCCCCATCGGTTACTGTTTGAGTCCTCTCTACCTTTCGTAGGAGGAATATCTCACAATCCTTTATTTCCGAAGTCCTCTTTACCTTTCGTAGGAGGAATATCTCATTCTTTATTCTTGAGTCCTCTCTACCTTTCGTATGAGGAATATCTCTCGTAACTCTTTATTCTTGAGTCCTCTCTACCTTTCGTATGAGGAATACCTCTCGTAATCCTTTATTTCCTGAGTCCTCTTTACCTTTTGTAGGAGGAATATCTCACCATCCTTTATTTCTAGAGTCCTATCTACATTTCGTAGAAGGAATATCTCAACCCTCTTTATTTCTTGAGTCCTTTTTACCTTTTGTAAAAGGAATATCTCAACCTTTTATATGTCCTCAAGATCCTACATGGATGCCTCCCCTTTCAAGACTGGAAAAGCACTCATGTTCATTCCGCATTGCATCTCAAGCATATCATCATATCCCCTCATAACCAACTCCCTTTTTTCCAATGACAGATGCCTTTTCAAGCCATCCCACTGATTCATCATTTTCATTCCACTCCTTTTCCGGCTGAAAATTTCGGGTGTTCTTATATTTAATCCCCTTGTACCTTGACTGTAAGAAAGCCTTTTCCACTCTCACGTTCAAGTTCAAGAAGATTAAATAGGGGCATCTGTCACACCCTCATTTTCATCCTACCCTTTTCATAGCATTTACATCATCTATGCATTCCATTAGGTCATAACCCTGTAATCAATCATGCATTTCAGTGAGCTCCTAAAACATGGGAACAAGAGGTTCCTTGAATCAGGGTTCCTGTTTGCTTTGAGGTACCTTCATTCAATTTTGAAGCAAGGGTTAATGTCTCATCATCATGAGCATATTTCTATCAAAGTTCATCCAGCTACAAAGCTTTCCTCTGCCGAGATTCATCAAGTATCAAGTTTACCTGCTTCAGGATTTCTCAAGAGGCATCAAGTAATTAAGGTTTCATCATGGTTCTAGTGGAGACTAAAGAACTAGGGTTTTATTGGTTGTCAACATCTCAACAATGTTTCAGTTTCGAATTGGATGTGGCCTGGCCTTTGGCAAGAAAGAGGAGATTGTTTCATTCTTTATATCTAAAGATCATCATCGAATCAGGGTTTTGTGCCAATTCAAGTTGTCTATTAAAATCAAGTTGCAGATCCATTGAAGGTTAAGGAAGTTGGTACATTTCAAGTTAGTTGCAAAGTCCTGGTTATATGGTTCAGGTCCTTATCATTGATCCAATGATTTGTCAAGTTTGTTGTTCAATTGAAGATCATGTTAAGATGGATTCAGGGTTGTGATGTTGTTAATCAGAAATTGATTCAAGAAGGAGGATCTTCTGTGGTGTAATTCAAGAATTGTAGCATTCAGGTTCACTTGTCAAGGTTTTAGGTTTTGTTCAGATGTGGAGGCACATTACCGTTATCCATATCCGTTCCCGTAACCAATTTCAATTTCATTCATTTATCCAATAAATCCAATTTTCCAATTTCTAAACCATTTTTCCATTTCACTTATCCATTTCCATTTTCATATCCATTTTTCACTTTTTCTTACCCAAATCATTAAACCAATTTTTTATATCCTTCATTTTTTCTCCGTTTTTTTAACCAATTTTTCCATGTCCGCCTATATCCATCATTATTTGATCTACATTCATTTCAAGTTTTTATCCATAATTATTCATATCTTATTCATCTCTATTCAAAATCCATTTACTCTTTTTATCCAAATTTAATCAATAATCACATCCATTCCCGTAACCATTTTTGTATCCACTTTGTTATTTATCCAATTTTTCTAATCTATATCCATTCACAAACCACTTTCTTAATCCAATTCATTCATATTCTAATCCAATTCAATTGAATTATCCCCATTTTATTCATTCATTTCAATATCCATTTCAAAAAATCCATTTGTAATCCATAATATTAATTCATCCATTTTTTCTTTTTCAACTTTTTCTTCTCATTATTCCATTTAAAATATAATTGACAAAATCACCAAAAATATAAGTCCAATGCAACTCAAAAGGCCCATTCCAAAATTTAAGAAAAAGAGGGCCCATTTTACATTAATTACAAAGTGGTGAACAAAATTTACAAAAAAAAAAAGAGATCCTCTTCTGCTACAAAAGTACATCAACCCATTACACCAACATAACATCCAACTCACTTACACAAACAAGACAAAAACCTGCGAAAAAGCTACTACAGGCTTGCACAAACTATACCAAAACCAACTCCAATTTTGCACTGCATCAACCGTACAAGGCCAGCAAGCAATTTTACTACAATCCAAATCCGGCAAAACCAACACAGAACCAACAACAACCTGCACTGAAAAGGATAACACACAACAGTATCAGATAAATGGTACCAAAAACTTAATGAACAAGTTTTGTGGTTTTCAAATAAAAGGGGGAGAACGATTTGGATAGGAGGGCGGTTGAAAAGAAAAATAAAAGAGCAAAGAATAGCAAGGAAAAAAAGTGATGAACTCACCATCATTCGATTTCGTTTTCTCTCTCAGAACCATAACATAAACTCCATCTTGTTTCTCTAGAAAAGCTTCTCCTTCACCAACCAAAAACTACGCCATACTCAATCATTTTCCACTACTACTCCACCAAAACACCCTTCAATTTCATCTCTATTCATCACCGAGCCATCCTCATCAATAATCTTTAAGTATATCACCATCTCCTTCACGTGAACAATCAAAATAACACCTATAACTTCATCCACGAAACACAACCATATTTCCACCATGAAAACCATTCCATTACAAACTCATTTTAACCATTCAACGAACCATAAAACCCATTCAAACCAACCCAGAATTTGAGATGAAAAGAGTAGACGACTGGAACAAACCTTCACTGGAAAATATACTTCCGCCCTCAAACAACCGCGTCACCTCTTTTCACAACCACCCACAACAACCCTCTCATACCCGATTTCTGAATCGCGCCTCCATACAGATCTCATTCTCTAGCGTAATCTCAAAACCTCCGCCGTTAAGACAACCGCGACAAACTTACCATCGTTGTTCCTCTGATGACATTCCCATCGATGATAACATCAGACGTAAAGCCGCAATCATCGTGGATTTTCTTCTTCTCAAATCATCTTCCTTGAAAGAGGTATGGGAAATGGTTCGATAAGAAAGAACCCACTCCGTCACCAGCGAAGTTTTAGCGACCACCGAATAAGATTCCTTGTCAAAGTTTCAACAATAACAAGTATGAATGGAAAGTAAACAACAAATCACAAATCGAAATCAGAATCGAAAGAAAGAAAAAGAGTTGAAAACGAAGGCACCACGAGAGTGAAAGAGAGACGAAGAAGATGAAATTGCACGACATCCACCATTCTCCTTCATGAGTCGCGTCCGACTAGGGAAGTTTTGAATAAGTTTCTTTCCTTTTTTCAGAACAAGCGTGATATTGAACTTGTGTGTTTGTCGTTTCCTTTTTCTTTCTTTTCTCAGCCGTTTTGGAGTTACAGGATTCTCAAGAACCCTATTTCATGACCAGACCGACCCGCTCCGAGTCTAGGAACCGACCCGTTCCACCTGACCCGGTTTCCCCGTGTTGGGCCGCCCTTATTAGGCTTTGGCTGCTTTGTTTCAGCATGTCTCATTTTAGTTCTTTAGGATTTTATTTCTTTTTTTTAGTTAGTAACCATTTTTTTAGGCTAGTTATTTTAATTTTAGGACTAATATAACCTCTGATTTATCCCATGAGGGGAAGGGAAAGGTATTAGATGGTAAGTGTTTTACGACAGTGAACCCTAAAGGTAATGTCAAGCACTCGGGATAGGAGAAGGTCTTCGCCTAACCACTCCACGACCATCTAAGTTTATTGAGAAAAGAGGTTTCGAAAATGCGCTTGGTACGAGACCAAGGTTTTAATCTTAAGAAGAGAAGATGAAAAGTCAGAAATGTTCCTGAGTTTGTGCTTCGTGCAACTGTTATGCTCATACATAGATTATGGAAAAATGTCGTGTGTTGGCATAGGACAGAACTGTTCTGTCCTATGCCATTTTCGTGCAAAACCGGGTTTCATCATCACATAACCGACTTCCGAACTACGTAGAAAGGATAAGATGGTCTCGCAACCCAATTATGGGTTCGGAAGCCGGTTATGTGGGGGGAAGGTATTAGCACCCCCCACATCCATCGTACTCGATGGGAACCATTCGCTTGTCTATGCGTAAGGATGTTTGCTAAAGGTATTGCTTTCTAAGAGTGTTCTAAGAGGGAGAGAGAAGGGTTGGAAACAAAGAATGTGAAAGAAAAATGATAAAGGAAAAGGGGGGAGGAAGAAGAAGGAGACTCGATAGGACTTCGCAGTCCTATGCCTACGTATTCCCTCGTGCAATGGGAAAGTCAGAGTCCACGCAGTTCGGAGGACTACGGGTGAAGAAAATGGAAAGGTGCTCGCCAAGATCATCGGAATCTTGTGCCTACGTATCTTCACTTCAAAGAAGTGAAGAATCATAGTGTCCGTAGTTCGACCATGTTATGGAAGAAGCTGCTAGGAGTATGCGAAGAAGGCTACTATACTGGTCTCGATGAACAAGAATGCTAGCCCAACAGTGAATCAAGACAGAAAAGCCAGTCACCAATGCTGGCAAATTTTAGATCATGGCATTTCTATGCATTTGTAGGTTCTTTTATGTTCAGTGCTATTTGCTTTTAGACATTGTTGTTTATTAATGGTATTGTTAATGTAATGATCATGCATTTTTTGAATAAGTCCATTCGTATTCACTCATCTTTTCTCATTTATTGCAAAAATCACAAAAATATTTCTCCACTTCACTTCCCTTATCACATTGTTGCTGCTCAGTATAGATCTGAGGGAGGATGATGAAAATGAAATACCCATAATTGCTAATAGTATGCTTTCAGATAAAATCCCGCTGATGATGTACATGCATTGTCTCAATTCCCAAACACTGGAGAAATAAGGAGTTAATCCCTAGTCGACCACTTCGAGCCTAGAAGTAGGAGTTTCTTTCGGATTTCTAAACCCTTAAGCTTAACTTGGGGCAGGGAAGTGTTCAGTTAATCCGATTATGCACTCAAACCACAAAGCAAAATTCGAAAGACATGACGATTATCCTTCAATGACCCAAAACTCGGCAGTCACAACCCTTCAAAAAAGAAAAAAAGAAGAAAGCCCGCTAAGTCGAACACCTCAGAAGGAGACTTAAGCAAAAATCAAGGCAATCCTGATGGACTCGAAATGCGAAATCAATCCATGCAAAAATTAGGGATCAAAAGAAAATCAAAAAAGGTCGACAAATCCTCAACAAAAACAAAATAAGATCCAGTGAACACTATGACAAAAACAAAGGGTCACTGACATCCATCAAAACAAAATAAGGTGACTGCCATTTCGAGCAAACCTTGAACCATCATGCTTATACCGTCAACCCTTTTGGAAGACAAAAATGTGCGGAATTAACTGAATGTAGGACTGGAGAACATCACGAAGAAGGGTGGGTACAAATCAAATTTTGAGCCTTATATCCTTTGTTTCAATAATCGTGAACCAGACCGCGATACAACCCTCTAAAGACCTAATTGAGGCGGGGTTTATTCTGAAAGCATACTACAGCAAGGTTGCGTAAACTGACTCCCCAAAGATTTTCCAATCTTCGACACTTGTGTCATTCTTCTTGCCATATCTTTCACACACCAGTAAATCAGCATTACGTTTGGACTAATGGTCTATTCATCACACACTTTCACATCATTCCAATAAATATCTTTTTCAAAACTTGCATGAATGTCGCATTAAAATTACCATTTCTAAATGATCAATTTTAACTGCAAATTAGTACTTGACATTAAGGAAATTCCAACCAAGAGTAATCAAAGAGGAACTTGATCATTCGCGGGTGCTGGCACAAATCAAGACTTTCACGTGACCTAGTGAATCTGGGGCAAGTTCTTATGAGTTTAAAATAGGGATAGACCACTGCAAGATCTAGACATTGGGGCAAATCATCTCAGACCAAGTCATGGCATAAACCTCTCCAGAAAAAACCTTCAGAAACCCTACGAACTGGGGCAGACAGTTTATGAAGGATCAAATTCCCTTCATACTTTCAAGTTGGTCAAGCTGACTAGGTCATACACTAAGCAACCTTGGAGTTTAACAAGTGTAAAAAAACCTTGGGGCAGAGCAAAAGCACGACCAACATGCATTGGATAAGTCGCTACGCTCACACAATCATCTGCAAGCCATCGTCGAACATCAGCTAAAAGTGAGGTTCACTCAAGAACAAGCACGCAGCTTCTGCAAAAGACCAAACTTGGAGCACCAGTCGCATCCGTCTTTATCCAATGATCATAATATCTTCCATTACTGAGTGTCGGGAAGTCAAATCCTTTCACTAAATCAAGTCCAATTCACATTGGCAACTACCAAAGTCCAACCCTGCTTGGCACCTTCTAACGTCCAATCCATATTGGCAACTACCAAAAGTCCACCCCGTTGGCACCTTCATAAAACCAATCACCTGCTTGCATCCACATATGCATCGCATACAATTAACATGCACCATATGCATACATGGCATAATCAATTTCCTTCCTCGACCCCTGCGTTGATATTTTGATTTGTTCTTGACCCTTAAGTCAGTGATGTCTTTATTTTCTTGACCCCTGAGTCAGTGATGTCTTTATTTTTTTGACCCCCGAGTCGATGTCGTAGTCATTTCCTTCCTCAACCCCTGCATTGATATTTTGATTTGTTCTTAACCCCTGAGTCAATGTTGTCTTTATTTTCTTGACCCCCGAATCGATATCATTGTTATTCCTTCCTCAGCCCCCGAGTTGATACCTTACTTTCTTGACCTCCGAGTCGATATTGTCTTTATCTTCATGACCCCCGAGTCAATGTCGTCTTTATTTTCTCAACCCCTGAGTTGATATGTTGTTTTAAGTTCTTGACCTCTGAGTCGATGTTGTTACCTTTTTCAATCCCCGAGTTGATGACAGTTTACCTCTTTGTTTCTTCAACCCCCCGAGTTGACTTGTTTTTTCAATTTGTTCAGGACACCCGAGCCGATGGTATATTTGTTTTTCCCAACCCCCGATTTAATATGCCATTATCCCCAGTAGAGTCGTCAGCTGTTGCTACGCGAAAAATGGCACAGAGTCGCCACCAAATTTTATTTATCCCAAGAGGGAAAGGTAAATATCGATAAAACCTTTAGGGAAAGAACATAGTCATTGTGACCATGACTCGGGTTCGGAAGTCGGTTATGTGAGGGGAAGGTATTAGCACCCCTCACATCCATCGTACTCGATGGGAACCATCTAAGTTGTCTAGCTCGAATGGGTGTTCTAATCTAAAAGTCTACTTGCTAAAGGGGAGGAGGGTTAATTTTTTATTAGAGTGCTAGCCAAGGATTGTGGCCCTTGTGCCTACGTATCTTCACTTAAAAGAAGTGAAGAATCAGAGCGTCCGTAGTTCGTGGGACTACGGTAAAAAAAAAGGGAAGTTTGCTCGCTAGGATCATCGCAATCCTATGTCTACGTATTCTCACTAGGATGAGAAATCAGAGCAACTGTAGTTCGGCCTACGGATAGAAAAGAGGAGGTTGTGTGGATGATACTAACGTGCGTATTCTAGCAGTTAGGTGTATTACGGCTCGCTCGTGGAGTCTTATGCGTTACCTATTTGTGGTAGAAAGGACGTAACATGCCCTTTTTGAAAAGGATGATGAGGATTACGAGTGTGGAAAACGGAAGATGGATAGAAGGTGGCTCACCAAGATCATCGCAATCTTGTGCCTACGTATCTTACATTCGGACGAGAATGTAAAATCAGAGCAATCGTAGTTCGACAGATTACGGGTGAAGAAAATGGAAGGGTGTGCGGACGATACTAACGTGCGCATTCTAGCAGTTAGGTGTATTGCAGCTCGCTCGTGGAGTCTTATGCGTTACCTGTTTGCGGTAGAACGGACGTAACATGTCCTTTTTGGGAGAAGAGAAGGGAAAGGTGGTTTGGAAATGTTGAGTGAAGTCGAACTACGATTGCTCTAATTCATCATTCTCGTCTGAATGTAAGATACGTAGGCAAAAGATTGCGATGATCTTGGCGAGCCACTTTCTTCCACCTTCTATCACACACTCTCTCATTCCACTTCACTTAACATTTCCAAACCACTCTTCCGAACATACGTAGTTGCAGTGTGGTGGTTTTGTGCAGATCAGAACTGTTCGTCGTTGATTTACGATTTGTGTTGATTTTACTTTTGAATCTCAACTTCTCTTCATCTTAGTCCCTCTGTGTGTTTGGTGGACTGAAGGTTAAGATATAGTTTGTTGCAGGTGTTGAGGTTTGGTGGTGGTTTACAGTGGTTTTAGAAGTTGAGGATGGCTGGAATTTTGTGGCCGCGATTTTGTTGGAGATTGGAGAGGTTATGCGTACGACTTTGAGTATGGAGGTGAGATTTGCTGCGTGTTTCTAATGTTGTATGCAGGTTGAGGGAGTTTGTGTTGTTTACAATGGTTTTAGAAGTTGAGGAGCCGATATGAGAAGGTTAGAGGTTATGTGAGATTTCGGTGATTTAAATCAATATTTCATGACTCAGGTTTGGAAGTCGGTTATGTGAGAGGAAGGTAGTAGCACCCCTCACATCCATCGTACTCGATGGGAACCATCTAAGTTGTCTAGCTCGAATGGGTGTTCTAATCTAAAACTCTACTTGCTAAAGGGAAGGAGGGTTGATTTTTTATTAGAGTGCTCGCCAAGGATTGTGGCCATTGTGCCTACGTATCTTCACTTAAAAGAAGTGAAGAATCAGAGCGTCCGTAGTTCGTGGGACTACGGTAAAAAAAATGGGAAGTTTGCTCGCTAGGATCATCGCAATCCTATGCCTACGTATTCTCACTGGGATGAGAAATCAGAGCAGTCGTAGTTCGGACTACGGATAAAAAAGGTGGGAAGAGTGTGTGGATGATGCTAACGTGCACATTCTAGCGGTTAGGTGTAGTGTGGCTCGCTCGTGGAGTCTTATGTGTTACCTGTTTGTGGTAGAACGAACGTAACAGGTCCTTTTTGAAAAGGATGGTGAGGATTAGGGGGTGGAAAATGGAAGATGGATAGAAGGTGGCTCGCCAAGATCATTGCAATCTTGTGCCTACGTATCTTACATTCGGACAAGAATGAAGAATCAGAGCAATCGTAGTTCGGCCTACGGAAAGAAAAAGAGAAGTTTGGGTGTGCACGTCAATCTTACGCCCGAATGAGTTCGTAGACCTCAATGGACATCTCCTCAAACCAGTGGTTAAGACAAGAGGACATCCTCAGAATTGGTGATCATTGGATCCATTCTTATCTATGCATTTGTAGTTTACTTTCTGTTAAGTACTACTTGTTTTTAAACATTATTGCTTACTAATGGTATTGTTAATGTGATGAACATGCATTTTTTGAACAAGTTCATTCGTATCCACTCATCTTTTCTCATATATTGCAAAAAAAAAATCACAAAAAAATTTCCTCCACATTTCACTCCCTTTATCAACTATTATTTTAGCAAAGGTTGCAGGGAGGATGATGAAAACGAAATACCCATAATTGCTAATAGTATGCTTTCGGATAAGATCCTACTGATGATGTACATGCATTGTTTCAAATCCCCTAAACACTGGAAAGATAAGGAGTTAGTCCCTAGTTAACCACTTCGAGCCTAGAAGTAGGTGTTTCCTTCAGATTTCTAACCCTTATGCTTAACCTAGGGCATGGGTAGTGTTCAGTTATCCAGATTACACATTCGAATTTCAAGATGAAACCTCCTGTTATGGCGGTTGTTCTTCAACAACCAAAGACTTGGTAGTCACAACCCTTCAAAAAAAGTCAAAGCCCGCTAAGTCGACCACCTTAAAAGATGACTTAGGCAAAATCAAGGCAATCCCGGTGGACTTGAAAAACAAAAATCAGTCCAGGAAAAAATTAGGGATCGAAATAAAGCAAAAGAGGTCCTCAAATCCTCAAAAGCAAAACCCGATTCAGTGACCATTATGTCAAAGATTAGAAAGGTCACTGACATTTATCAAAAACAAAATAAGGTGACTGCCATTTCAGCAAATCTTGAATCATTATCTTCGCCCTTACACCTGTCAACCATGTTGGAAGATAAACTTGTAGTATAACTGAATGTAGGACTGGAGTTCATCACGAAGAAGAGGTGGGTACAAATCAAAATTTGAGCCTAATATCCTTTGTTTCAAATAACCATGAACCAGACCATGTTACAACCCTCGAAAGACCTAAATGAGGCGGGGTTTATTCTAAAAGCGTACTAAAGCAAGGTTGCATAAACTGACTCCCCACAGATTTGCTAATCTTCATCATTGGTTTCATATTCTTGCTATATCTTTCGCACACCGCCAAGGCAGCACAACGTTTGTACTAATGGTCCACTCATCACACACTTTCACATCATTCCAATAAGTGATTTCCTTCAAAACTTGCATGAATGTCGCATTAAAATTACCATTTCTAAGCGAATAATTTTAACTGCAAGCAAGTACTTGACATCAAAAAGATTCCAACAAAGTGCAGTCAGAGAGAAACTTGATCATTCGTTGGTGCTGACTCGAATCAAGACCTTCTCATAACCTTGTGAATCTAAGGCAGAGCATTCAAGAGTCAGTTGAGTAGAGAATCATCTCAAAGACTCCACCAGCTAAGGGTAATCCACCCAAAGATTCATGTGATTGAGGGAAAATCCATCCAAGGCTCAATCAACACAAGTTAAGTCGCTTCAACGCTCATTCTGGGGCAAGTCCTTCAAGAGACTCAAGCAAAGGCTGACTATTACAGATTCAGACATTGGGGAAAATTATCTCAGACCATGTCATGGTATGGTCACCCCCAAGGTTTCCCTTTCGAGGAGGATTCATTTGAAAACCCTACAAACTAGGGCAGATGAATTGCAAAAGGGTGGTTTCCCTCTACTCTTTCAAGATTGGTCAAGCAGACCCTGTCGGACACTAGCAAATGTTGAGTTCACAACAAGTGTCAAAAAAGTCTTGGGGCAGAGCAAAAGCGCAACCATCTTGCATTAGTCACGTCACTACGCTTATACTGTCGTTTGCAAAGCCATCATGGCATCTCAGTTAGAATTGAGGTTCTCTGGAGCAAGCGCAACTTCTACAAAGAACCAAACTTAGAGCATCAGGAGCATGCACATCAGCCGTCTGATCGTAGTATTGTTAGATTTCGAGTGTCGGGAAGTTAAGCGCATTCCCCATCTAACCCAAAGCCCAACCATACTTGGCACTTCCAACCATAAGCCCAACCATACTTGGCACCCTTAACCAAATACAAAATCCTCCCTGCCGGCACAATTTTTAAAACCAATTCTCGTCTGGTAGACAACTTTAAGCCAGTTCCCGTCTGGTCAACCATTCTTAAGCACCATTTTAAAATCAGTTCCCGTCTGACAAATAAAAGAGAAGTCAGTTCTCGTCTGACAACTTAACCTTTTGCCACCAGTTCCCATCTGGAAAATCGCAAAGTCAATTCCCGTCTGACAAATAAACCATAAAGTCAGTTCTCGTCTGACAACTTAACCTTTTTCCACCAGTTCTCGCCTGGTGACCCTTTTAAAAGCCACCTTTAGTTGGTACCCTTCACCCTACCTATTTCTTTTCCCCAGCAAGTAGTTCAACTAATCACCAACCAAAGCCCAACCATTCCTTGGCACCTTAACCAAAGCCCAATCACGTTTGGCATGAACGTCACCCCAGACTCTCACCTCCTCATATCCCCAGCATCTTGCATACATTTCTGCATCATTTGCACGCTTGTTTAGCCAGTTCCTGTATAGGGTAGGGCATTCCTATGGACATTGTCCCCCCATCGCTTACTGTTTGAGTCCTCTTTACCTTTCGTAGGAGAAATGTCTCACAATCCTTTATTTCCTGAGTCCTCTTTACCTTTCGTAGGAGGAATATCTCATTCTTTATTTTTGAGTCCTCTCTACCTTTCGTATGAGGGATATCTCTCGTAACTCTTTATTCTTGAGTCCTCTCTACCTTTCGTATGAGGAATATCTCTCGTAATCCTTTATTTCCTGGTCCTCTTTACCTTTCGTAGGAGGAATATCTCACCATCCTTTATTTCTAGAGTCCTATCTACCTTTCATAGAAGCAATATCTCAACCCTCTTTATTTCTTGAGTCATTTTTACCTTTCGTAAAAGGAATATCTCAACCTTTTATATGTCCTCAAGATCCTACATGGATGCCTCCCCTTTCAAGACTGGAAAAGCACTCATGTTCATTCCGCATTGCATCTCAAGCATATCATCATATCCCCTCATAACCAACTCCCTTTTTTCCAATGACAAATGCCTTTTCAAGCCATCCCACTGATTCATCACTTTCATTCCACTCCTTTTTAGGCTAAAAATTTCGGGTGTTCTTATATTTAATCCCTTTGTACCTTGACTGTAAGAAAGCCTTTGCCACTCTCACCTTCAAGTTCACCCTACCCTTTTCATACCATTTCAACCATCTATGCATTCCATTAGGTCATAACTCTGGAATCAATCATGCGTTTCAGTAAGCTCTTAAGGCATGGGATCAAGAGGTCCCTTGAATCAGGGTTCCTGTTTGCTTTGAGGTACCTTCATTCAATTTTGAAGCAAGGGTTAATTTCTCATCATCATGATCATATTTCAATCAAAGTTCATCCAGCTACAAACCTTTCCTCTGCCGAGATTCATCAAGTATCAAGTTTACCTGCTTCAGGATTTCTCAAGAGGCATCAAGTGATTAAGGTTTCATCATGGTTCTAGTGGAGACTAAAGAACTAGGGTTTTGTTGGTTGTCAACATCTCAACAATGTTTCAGTTTCAAATTGGAAGTGTCCTGGCCTTTGACAGGAAAGAGGAAATTGTTTCATTCTTTATATCTAAATATCATCATCGAATCAGGGTTTCGTGTCAATTCAAGTTGTCTATTGAAGTTTGGTTGCAGAGCCATTGAAGGTCAAGGCAGTTGGTACATTTCTAGTTAGTTGCAAAGTCCTGGTTATATGGTTCAGGTCCTTATCAATTATCCAAGGATTTGTCAAGTTTGTTGTACAATTGAAGATCATGTTAAGATGGATTCAGGGTTGTGATGTTGTTAATCATAAATTGATTCAAGGAGGAGGAACTTCTGTGGTGTAATTCAAGAATTGTAGCATTTGGGTTCACTTGTCAAGGTTTTAGATTTTGTTCAGATGTGAAGGCACATTACCGTTATCCATATTTGTTCCCGTAACCAATTTCAATTTCATTCATTTATCCAATAAATCCAATTTTCCAATTTCTAAACCATTTTTCCATTTCAATTATCCATTTCCATTTTCATATCCATTTTTCACTTTTTCTTACTCAAATCATTAAACCAATTTTTTGGATCCTTCATTTTTTCTCTGTTTTTATTTTTTTAAACCAAATTTTCAATATCCGTCTATATCCATCATTATTTGATCTCCATTCATTTCAAGTTTTTATCCATAATTATCCATATCTTATTCATCTCAATTCAAAATCCATTTACTCTTTTTATCCAAATTTAATCAATAATCACATCCATTCTCGTAACCATTTTTGTATCCACTTTGTTATTTATCCATTTTTTCTAATCCATATCCATTCACAAACCACTTTCTTAAACCAATTCATTCATATTCTAATCCAATTCAATTCAATTATCCCCATTTTATTCATTCATTTCAATATCCATTTCAAAAAATCCATTTGTAATCCATAATATCAATTCATCCATTTTTTCTTGTTCAACTTTTTCTTCTCATTATTCCATTTAAAATAGAATTGACAAAATCACCAAAAATATAAGTCCAATGCAACTCAAAAGGCCCATTCCAAAATTTAAGAAAAAGAGGGCCCATTTTACATCAATTACAAAGTTGTGAACAAAATTTACAAAAAAAAGAGATCCTCTTCTGCTACAAAAGTACAGTAACCCATTACACCAAAATAACATCCAATTCACTTGCACAAACAAGACAAAAACCTGCGAAAAAGATATTACAGCCTTGCATAAGCTACACCAAAACCAACTCCAATTCTGCACTGCATCAACCGTACAAGGCCAGCAAGCAATTTTACTACAATCCAAATCCTGCAAAACCAACACAGAACCAGCAACAACTTGCACTGAAAAGGACAACACATAACAGTATCAGACTGGTACCAAAAACTTAATGAACAAGTTTTGTGGTTTTCAAATAAAAGAGGGAGAACGATTTGGATAGGAGGGCGGTTGAAAAGAAAAATAACAGAGCAGAGAATAGCAAGAAAAAAAAAGTGAGGAACTCACCATCACCAACCAAAAACCACGCCATACTCAATCATTTTCCACTACTACTCCACCAAAACACCCTCAAATTTCATCTCTATTCATCACCGAGCCATCCTCATCAACAATCTTTAAGCATATCACCATCTCCTTCACGTGAACAATCAAAATAACACCTACAACTTCATCCACGAAACACAACCATATTTCCACCATGAAAACCATTCCATCAACAAACTCATTTTCACCATTCAACGAACCACAAAACCCATTCAAACCAACCATGAATTTGAGATGAAAAGAGTAGACGAGTGAAACAAACCTTCACCAGAAAACATACTTCTGCCCTCAAACAACCGCGTCACCTCTTTTCACAACCACGCACAACAACCCTCTCATACCCAATTTCTAAATCGCGCCTCTATACAGATCTCATTCTCTATTGTAATCTCAAAACCTCCTCCGTTGAGACAACCGTGACAAACTTACCATTGTAGTTCCTCCGATGACATTCCCATCGACGATAACATCAGACGTAAAGCCGCAATCGTCGTGGATTTTCTTCTTCTCAAATCATCTTCCTTGAAAGAGGTCTGGGAAATGGTTCGATAATAAAGAACCCACTCCGTCGCCAGTGAAGTTTTAGCGACCACTAAATAAGCTTCCTTGTCAAAGTTTCAACAACAACAAGTCGGAATGGAAAGTAAACAACAAATCACAAATCGAAATCAGAATCGAAAGAAAGAAAAAGAGTTGAAAAAGAAGGCACCGCGAGAGTGAAAGAGAGACGAAGAAGATGAAATTGCACGACATCCATCATTCTCCTTCATGAGTCGCGTCCTGCTAGGGAAGTTTTGAATTAGTTTCTTTCCTTTTTTTCAGAACAAGCGTGATATTGAACTTGTGTGTTTGTCGTTTCCTTTTTCTTTCTTTTCTCAGCCGTTTTGGAGTTACAAGATTCTCAAAGAACCCTATTTCATGACCAAACCGACCCGCTTCGAGTCCAGGAACCGACCCGTTCCACCTGACCCGGTATCCCCATGTTGGACCGCCTTTATTGGGCTTTGGCTGCTTTGTTTCAGCATGTCTCATTTTAGTTCTTTAGGATTTTATTTCTTTTTTTTAGTTAGTAACCATTTTTTTAGGCTAGTTATTTTAATTTTAGGATTAATATTAGGTTTAGTTGATTTTAGTCTTAGGTTTAATTAATTTTAATTTTAAGATTAATTTTTAGTTTAGTAATTTTCTAGGCTTTAGTTTATTGTTTTTTTTTTAATCTTTTTAGTTTAGTAAATGTTTTAGGTTTAGTGATTAGTAATTTCAATTTTTAATAATAAAAAATAACCAAAAAATGATAAAATCTAAAATACAATTTTTTTTTTAATTTCTCTTCTTTAACGTAAAGGATTTGTGAGAACCCATTGAACCTCGTGTGTGACATAGGTGTGGCTTGAATCGTTATTTGAGATTTGGGATCTTAAATCGTAAAGTGGTTGCCATTGTATCGTTGTTAATCCATTGGACTTGTATGGTTGATTGCTCATTGTTAGTTTAGGACACTTCGCACACACACGACTTCCTCTTGGGCTACCTGACAACGAGACCATTTATTTCTCGCAATCCCATGTAATTTATGTGTATCCCTCCCCCATTACAAGGTAATAGCTTAGTTTCTTTTTATGCTTGCTTGCTTGATTGTTAAGAAAGATAAAATTGAACTAGGCTAGCTCACCATTTCAAAATAAAGAACAAATAAGGCTTGATTCAATGTCAAGTCATTTTTCAAAACTCATTAACTTGATTCACACCTTAGGGTTTCCTCTATCTTCTCATTCTCATCTATTATCTCTTCCATTAAACCCCACACTAACCTTGTATGTATTTCACCCTTGTAAGTCGATTGCCTTGCGCATCGTCATCAACCTACCTTGCTCTATTCACCATCCATTCTTTTCAAACTTTTTCTCTCTTTCTTTTGTCTCCTTGAGTCTAAAAACCTTGGTATCATACCAAGTGCATTTTCAAAACCATTTCTTAATAAACTTAGATGGTCGTGGAGTGGTTAGGCGAAGGCCTTCTCATATCCCGAGTGCTTGACATTACCTTTAGGATTCACTGTCATAAAGCACTTACCATCTAACTCAAAACACCTTAAATAAGAGAATAAGTTTCTCTTTGTATTAAACTAAAGAGAGAGGATTGGGTGAAGACTGAAGACCTCTTCCTCTTCGAGTATTAGGATGCTCACTTTAGAGTGTGTGGTCTCGATACTTGTCTTTTAATATGAAGACGTGACTATATTCACAACACAATTTTCAAAACAAATCTTTTGAGATAAAGAACAGGGTAGTACCCGCAAGGGGTTACTATCCGAGGACTTATTTCACCTAAAATCAACTTTCAACAAATCAAATGTGACATCTTACCTTGATGGCAAAAACTCATCCTTTTCAAAAAGGGCATGTTACGTCCGTTCTACCGCAAACAGGTAACGCATAAGACTCCACGAGCGAGCTGCAAAACACCTAACTGCTAGAACCCGAACGATAACATCGTCTATAAAAAACACAAATAACCCGTAGTCCGTCGAACTACGATTGCTCTGATTCTTCATTCTCATCCGAATGTAAGATACGTAGGCACAAGATTGCGATTGGCGAGCCACCTTCTTCCACCTTCTATCACACACTCCCTCATTCCACTTCACTTAACATTTCCAAACCACTATTCCCTCCTCTTCTCCCAAAAAGGACATGTTACGTCCGTTCTACCGCAAACAGGTAACGCATAAGACTCCACGAGCGAGCCGCAATACACCTAACTGCTAGAATGCGCACGTTAGCATCGTCCACACACCCTTCCATTTTCTTCACCCGTAGTCCTCCGAACTACGTTGACTCTGACTTTCCCATTGCACGAGGGAATACGTAGGCATAGGACCGCGAAGTCCTATCGAGTCACCTTTTCTTTCTCCCACCTTTTCCTTTATCTTCTTTTCTTTTATCTCTATTTCTCAACCCTTCTATATCCCTCTTAGAGCACTCTTAGAAAGCAAACCTTTAGCAAACATCCTTACACATAAGACAAGCGAATAGTTCCCATCGAGTACGATGGATGTGGAGGGTACTAATACCTTCCCTCCGCATAACCGGCTTCCGAACCCATTATTTGGTTGCGAGACCATCTTATCCTTTCTTCTTTGGGTTTTCTCGATGTTTTCCCTTCCCCTCATGGGATAAATAAAGTTCGATGGCGACTCTTTTGTTTCTTCCTCTTTTGCCTCCGGTCGACTATTTTTCGAGTAGCGACACGCGAGACTACCAGAAAACGTGCACCTCTTTCGTCACCCTGTTTCATGCGAGCCCAATTTAGGGTAGTTAATTATTATAAGAGAAAAATACCAAAATCAATAAAAATCCAAAACAAATACCAAAAACATGTCCTTAGTCTTCTTTGTACATACTTGGTAGGTTTTTCCGATTAAAATACTTACACCACCTGTAAATAATCCACAACTTGTACATAAATCACTAAATAAAAGATAAAAAACAACCAAAATAATTTTTGTGCAATAAAACTCTTTTTCACAAACTAAAATTAACCAACCAACAAAACGTCGAACTACGTAGACTCTGATTTTCTCGTCGCTCGATGAGAATACGTAGGAAAAAGGTTGCGAAACCCTGGCGAGTCCCCTAAATTAAAACTAACATTTTTCCTCTTTAATTTCCTTAGACAAACGCACTAAACCCTAGGCTAGAGAAGGTTCCTGTTGAGTACAACGGAGGTGAAGGGTGCCTAACACCCGCCCCTCACTTAATTGACTCTCGAACCCATATTCGGTTGTGATGATTGTCTTATCCTTTTCCTTTAGGGTTATATCAATATTTCCCCTATTCCTTAGGAATGAATAAAATATGGTGGAAACTCTGTATTTTTCCCGCCGCAACAGCTGGCGACTCTGTTAGGGAACCCCTAAAGAGAGTCCACCATACCCTTTAGTTTTAGGGTTTGTGTTTTTGTTTGTATGTTTTCTTTTATTATTTCTTGCCTTTATTTACCTTCTTGCTTTTATTCTATATTTTGTATATATATCATTTGTTGGGAATCATTTTCTGTGTGAAGCTCTAACACGAGCTTGGTGAAAAAACCATAAGCTTAGATAGGTAGTCATGTCATATTAATCAAGGATGTATCCACCTCATTGATTGGAATGAAGAATCCACTCAGAGTATATCATTTCTGACTCATCATCACGGTAGAGCCCGCCCCTCATTGTGTTGATAATCTGAATATAGTCCATGACTCTGGGAACCTTTATCTAGAACCCGTTTCACCTATGGTGACCTTATATGATTAATCCACAAGGGTCGGTAATAAGGTCCCATCTAGATGAGACTTATCCCGAAGGGTCACCTTGGTAGGGCTAGCCCCTCATCATGGTGAAACTTTAGGTATAGTCCGTGACTCTAGGACCCTTTGTCAAAATATCTTAGAACCTACATGTGAGAAGATTGGATAGTATAAACTTAGAACTAGCTTGTCGTAAGGAGACTCCCTTAACTAGGTCTTATTTTTCATGTTACCCTACCTACCTATCCTTGAACTTAAACACTTGCATCATCATGTGATTAAAATATTTTTGCATCCATTTTAAGGAATCTTAATAAAATCAGTTTATTGCTAGGCATTGAATGCTTGAGATAACTTAAAAGTTCATAGATTCCTAGAAAACAAACATAAAACGTTTTGCATATTCATGCATGATCATTCATACATTCACATTTTTATTCATTCCCAGTTGAATCAATGGACGAGACAAGCAGCCTTCCCGGCCTCCATATCAAACGAGATCCCAACGTAAGAAGGCGATGGAACACATTGAGCAAAGCCAAGCAATCCTCAAAGAAGATATGGACCTGATGAAAGGAAGTGTGGATGAAATCAAGGGGAATGTTAAGCAAATGATGAACGCCATGAAAGACCTCCTAGCAAGACAGGAAGAAGCCAACAAAGCCCCTGCCAAGTAAATTATTTATGCCCATGCTAGTAACGCTTCGCTGCATAAAACCCCATACTAGGGTTTCTCCTAAGGTTCTCTCCTCCCAAGGATAAAGTTGTTCATCTAGAGATTAACATGCCGCCTCCCGAAGGGGTCGTGCCTCATCCCGAAGGGATCTTACCACCTCTCGGAAAGAATAGGGCACCTTTCCCTATGCAAGTACCAGTCAATAATCCTCCTGCCTATGACAACTATATGGACTTAGGTTCATAGTATGAAGATGAGGATCTAGGGTACATGACTCACGTGCCAAAACAAGGGGCACCCCTATGATCATTTCTAAAGAACTCAAGGTTGATGACAAGTACAAAGTACTTGAAGAAAGGTTGAAGGTTATTTAAGGTCACGAGGTCTATGGACTGGATCCTATTGAGATGTGTTTGGTGCTAGATGTCGTAGTTCCACCAAAGTTCAAGGCACCTTAATTTGACAAGTAAAATTGAGTCACATGTCCTAAAACTCATCTGAAGACTTATGTCAGAAAGATGGTTGCCCACACAAAGGATGACAAATTGTTGATTTATTGCTTCTAAGACAGTCTTAGTAGGGTATCACTAGAATGGTACATGCAATTGGAGTAAAGTCGTATTCAATCTTGGAAAGACTTAGCTAAAGCTTTCATCGAGCATTACCACTACAATTCCGACATGGCTCCTAATCGCAACCAATTGACAAATCTCTCCCAAAAAGACAAAGAAACTTTCAAGGAATGTGCCCAAAGATGGAGAGAATTAGATGCTAGAGTCCAACTGCCTTTGTTGAATTGAGAACTTATTGACATGTTTCTGGACACTCTGCAAAGTCCATTTTATGAAAATATGGTTAGGACTGTCTCGATAAGTTTCTCTGACTTGGTCATCATAAGGGAACATATCGAGACCGATTTGAAAGGTGGTAAATTCCAGGTACTGTGGCTAATACAAAGAGGCCTATTCCTAATTTTCCAAGGAAGAAATATGTTAGACGATAGGCTTCGATCTAGAGGGGGTGAATAGATCACAAATTTTTCAACCAAAAACTTTTGGCAAAAATATGTTTTCAAAATATGGTGCAGTGGAAAAACGATCCAGATCGAATCGTCTAACTGAACCTACTATCGAAAAGCAATATACGTATTGCAAACCAAACGGAGTGATAACGAACGTAAATGGTCAACAAAAATCAAGCTACGAATCAATTAAATGCAATGCTAATCGTAACTCGTATATCCAATGAACCAAAACGCAAACAACATACATACAAACAATTTATCGGACACTTGATGTGCGATCAATAACAATTGGAATTATAGTTTGTTTTGTTGATGTTAAAACCTATCACAATCAAAGTGATTGTGATTATATCCATAACAACACCTTTAAAAGATAGTAGAAAATAATTTCCATTCAAATTGATCAAACATGGACGAACTCGATAAATTGGATAATCAACAATAAAAGAAATAAAGAGATGAAGAGAGAGAGAGAGAGACCAAGATTTGTTTAGGCAGTTCCCCAATTAGCCTGGCTATGGGTACGTCTGCCCTCAATACAAAATCAAATTAAGATAGTGTTATTAACCTTTTCTTTGTAAAAAAATTTATACAAGAGATAAAGAATGCAAACCCCGAAAACCCTTTTGTTTTGTGTTCATTCTTCCACCTCCAAACCCTTGATCAAAGGTTGATCAAGTGACCAACAATGCGACTACAATCCTTTGATTTTCCCGAGCACGCAACTTGTTGAAACCCGAGATTCCCGAACACAATTCACCGTTTCGCGCTACTCCTTTGCAAGGAAACCACCTTGTCCCAAGGCTTTCACTCGGTCAAATCTATGTTGATGTGATACCGTCCAAAATCTTCAAATCAACCCGATCTTGAAGAAAAACCCCACCTTGGTTTTCTTATTTGAAACACACAAAGCCGACAACCCAATATTCTCAGTTACAGCAAACCTAATTGGACATTATCAACCCTAATCTAGATGGTAACCCAATCGAAAAATGATTATGTGTAGTTCAATTGTGTGTATGCATAGAAGAAGGGATGGAGATGATGGGCAACTTTGTAATCTGGTTTCGTTTAGGTTTTATTCACTAGGAAACCTTGCCTAGAAGAAGATGCATGTATGATTATATATAGGTATATGAAGAAAATGGGCAAAAGGATGCAAGAAAAATATGATGCAAAAAAAAAGAATTTTTCAAGTTTTAACTTACATAGGTCGGCCTATGAAGGTCATTGGTCGGCCTATGAAGGTGTTCAGGCCAGCCTGTGAGGCGACCTGAAATGCAGCCTGTGGGCAGAATCTACAGGCTTCGTTCTTGGAGCGTAGGAGCCGGCCTGAAACATGGATGTGTCGGATTATACTGAAGTTAGGGCTTCCATAAGTCGGTAAATGTTGTTGTTTTGACACACAAACATGATTTTTGATGTGCATGACATGCCTAAAACCTATCAAACTTGTTCAAAGACTTTTTTTATACATCCTATGGCTAAGGGGACAAATGAACACCTAAATTTAGGTTGACATCATCCAATATACAAGAGCACTATAATAAACTACCTTATTCCTTGTTTGACATCATTCAAAACCCGGTAAAATTCATAATTAGCACTCACTTACTCCCCCTTTTTTATGATGGCAAACTTTAAATGATGTAGTCGTGGCCCGTTGCACTCATCTTTGGTACACGGAACAACTCCCCCTGAATTTATGCATTGTCCTTGATAGCTCCCCCTAAATGTATGCATTTTTCTCTTCATTTTCTTCTCCCTCTTTGACAACATCAAAAAGGAAAAAAATTCGTTAGAAGCATCACACAGATGCTCATTACGCAAATGTGAAATACTACATAGAGGCAATTGCAAAGAAATGAGATGCACTCACATACAACACATATGTAAATGGCATAAGAATAATAATTAACAACACCAATATCCAAATGAAATACACAAGTCAACACTTAGTACAACAAAGTAAATGCTTAAGATATTGTTCTAACAGCCAAGAACTGAGAAGCAAACAACCATAATTTAGAAGTGCAAATAGACGAAACTCAAAGAACACAACCCAAAGAGACAAAGACACCACAAACCACCATATCCTAACCCCAGTCAATGCCTTCCGCGTCCTCTTGGCCTTAGTCTTGCGTTGAATGTACCGAGCTCACATAGCTCGCGGTAGAAGCTCTCATAATGATATCCATCTGTTTCCAGGGTATGAATGATGTGATTCAAAGATCCATCTCAACAGTGTGATTTTCATTAATAGTGTTGTGCAAGGATACGAGGCTTTTTGTCGTGTAAGCAGCAAAGGAATGGAAATCTACATCCATGAGACGTAACTCTTCCGATTGTGCAGCATATCCCTCATCTTGCTGCACCTACATGTTTTGCAACATGGTAATAATAGCAGCAGTGTCACTAGGGCCAGTATAAAAACTACCACTGTGACCAACTCCTTGGTCTGCATCTTGCATAGTTGCATCGCCATCTGGAGCACCATAAGGATTATCATCAACATTCTTATTTTCCATCTGATTTTCTTTAGCGTCATCAACAACCACGTTTAGATCATCGAAGTTGAAAATCTTCCTACCATTCTTACGGATATAGTATGCTCGATGCTCGATAGCCCAAAAATAGCTCATGTTGGTGAGAGTACGTTGTGAAAACTCATGAGATGAATTTGGTGATTTGTAGATGAGATTTGCCACACCAATCTTGAAATGCTTTAAAATTCTTGCAATCATGGAAGGATAGCATAAAGAGGTACCTTTGTTGCAGGAACGGACAGAAAACATACGATCAACAAAGTAGTGTGGCTAGCTGATTTTAACATTATGCAGCAAGATATACACAAGATGAAATTCCGCAAAATCGACTCTTGAAAATCTACCATTTTTCGGACGTAAGACATGAGATACAATCCACAATAATATTCGAGGTAGCATCTTTAATTGGCCTGTGGTAATTGGTTCATAATAGTTTGCAGCTCGAGGAACCTTAAGCATTTCATTCAAGTGAACATTCCAATTGAAGTCTTTATGCTTATCGGAGTCGGTTACCACTTCATCAGTTTCTTCTTCATCAAACTCTTCATTAATATCTGAATCACTGACAGTAACACCAAATAGAGTGCTCCATAACTCATTTATGAAATGATACACTTTGTTACCTATAGAAAATTCTAAGCTTACACCCTCTTGTTCATGTAGCCCGAAATAGAACACACGAATAAGATCCTCGTTGTAATCTTGAGCCAACTAAAGGAAATAGTCTATGTTTTGAGGCTCAACACGAGTCATGACTTCGGGTAGAGCTAAACCTTCAACCGTCTTCTTCTTCCATATGTATTGCTTGACGACAAGGCGGGTCACAAGCTTAAGCTCAAAATCTCTCTCATACTTCTTTGAAATCAAAGAAAACAGATTCTCAGAGGCAGGAGTAGTTGAGGAGGCCTTGCCTTTTCCTTTGGATCCATTCTTTAACTTAGAGGCCATTGAATTTGTGAAAAACCAACTCGCACACAAGGTGTTTGTGGAAATGTTTGAATGAAACTCGTGAGAGAATGAGTGATACAACAACACCTACACACTCAAACACAAGAAATAGCAACAAACTAACATAAATAAACAGCTACAAACTCACAACAATTGAAAATTTTAAATTATGATGAGATATAGTGAGTTTTTGGAAATTTTGAGAGAAATGAAGAAAATGATGGATTAATAAGGGATATGATAAAGATTTGATGATAAAAGAAGATTTTATGATGTTGGATTCAAGCACAAAACACAAGTAATGGTAAATGTTAAGGGTTTAAGTGGATTTGAGATGATGGGTATTTTGTGCATGCTAAAACAAGAGTAGGAGTGAAGAGAAGTGAAATGAAATGTTTCAAGAGTTGCTTATGAGTCAACCTCAGGTCGTATGTGTCGGCATGTCCATGCTACAGGTCGGCACATACTAAAGCAACAAATTTTAGAAATTAAAAGTAAACGACATGAGTCGACCTAAAATCGAACGTGCGACCTATACTGAAACATTGACTTGCACAGGTCGACCTGTACCAGTTTGTATCGACCTGAAGACTCTAATCTTCAATAATTTTTTAATCAATTGATTTTTAATGACCTTGAGAGACTTATAATGACTCATGAACAATAGGTTTACGAGATATGCATACATATAATCAAATTTATGGTTTGTTTGCTTGACACACATGCAAAAAAAATATAAGCATGTCTTGGTTCAAGATAAAGATGAATCATGACGACATTTATGCGTGGTTACTATAAACACATAAAATGCAACATGCAGCAGTCACATTTGATATTTTTTGGAAGTAAACACATATCACAAGCATCACATATATTTCATCACATATCCTTATGAAATAAACAGGTAAAAGAAACACTTACATACATAATAAGAAATAGGGTTGAAACGATATTACCTCACCGTACACAAGACGGAGGATGCACAAGCATTCCAAGAAAAACTTTTGAACGGAAGTTGAAGTGAATGCAACACGTGCCACGAAACACAAATAAGACTAAAACGTTCTTACCACTTTCCTTCTTGTACAATTATTTGAATATAAGATTAGCAATGTATTCAAGAAGTACACTTGATGATTGTTGAATATTCTTTCAACTTGAGAGATGATTTTCCACTGTATGTTAATCTTGCTTTTTCTCATGTTTCATCATTTAGTTTGATCACTCCTACTTTGATATTCTTGAGCAAGTTTAGTCAAAGATATCCTACACAATTGAACATAATACCTTTCTGACACTTCTCGGATAACTTATTAGTAATCATTCATATACTTTTACCTCTTAAAAGAAAAAAATACACAAAGAGTTAACCTAATTGGTAGCATAATCTGCCATGTTAGTCACATAGATCAAAACAGTAAGGACATGTTATTGTGTTGTGCCTTTATGCTCTACGAACAAGATCCCATACTCTCTCCATAGAGTCAAGACATTTTTCCTGCATGATTAACAACTTGTGCTACGTACCCAATCTTCATTGGGTCCTTGGGGATTAGTACAACCTTGATTACATTTAGGATTCCATTGAAAGATATCATTAGAAACAAGAAGTTTCCTAACTCTGCACTTTGCAATAGTGTGCCCCTTTTTGCAACAGTAGTGACAATACAAATTTAAAGAAGATAACCTTTTTTATTTATCACGGTACTTGTTGGGATATTTGTCTCCATGTTTTAACATGTATCTATTGACTCGCTTTGTAAATAATCCCATATCTTCTTCGTCGGATTCGTTGTCATCTTTAAGTTCACTATCCCTTTGCTCATCATGAGAACGCCTTGAGCTAGAAGTATTTAGAGAAATTGACTTCTTCCCTTCTTCTTTGTCTCTCCCTTTCTCACTCTTCGATCGCTTTTCGTATTCCTTCTCGTATTTTACCAAGCAAGTAAGCTCTTACTCATGCTCTTCCAACTTATCAAACAAAACCGTAAGATCAAGCGACGTAAGATCAAGCGACTTAAAATCATTTGCTTCTTTAATAGCGCTGACCTTTGGTTGCCATTCCCTACTTAAACACCTCAAAACTTTGTTAGTATCAAGTTCATAGGAAACGGGATTACTTAGTGCATTTAATCGATTTATAAGATGAGTGAACCGTTTTCGCATATCCGCAATGGTTTCACCATGCTCAATACGGAACAGATCAAACTCTTGATTCAATGTTTTGATCCCAGCTTGTTTGACATCATTAGTACCCTCATGGGCAATCTCACATAGCTTTGGCGGTCTCACAATGAGAAACGCGATAAAGCTCATTAACTCCCAAGGCGGAAGTGAGAATGTTTTTCACTTTCCAATCATGTGACCACAATTTCCTATCATTATCATTCCATCGTGCTTCCGATTTAGATATTATGACACCATCTTCATTGGTCATAGTTATTTCATTTGGACCATTTTGGATAGCATCCTAAATACCTTTGTTAATGGAGTTGACATGAATACGCATAAGTGCTTTCCAATAGCCGTAATTTTTGCCATGAAAATTGGTGCTCTATTGTATGCACCCTTAGGTTTGGTAGCCATTCTTCTAAGAAATGTATCTCAAGCACGGAATGAACCAGAGCTCTTGATGCCACTGATAAGATGATACGCTTCGATCTAGAGGGGGTGAATAGATCACAAATTTTTCAACCAAAAACTTTTGGCAAAAATCTGTTTTCAAAATATGGTGCAGCGGAAAAATGACCCGGATCAAATCGTCTAACCAAACCTACTATCGAAAAGAAATAAACGTATCACAAACCAAAAGGAGTGATAAAGAACGTAAATGTTCAAGAACAATCAAGCTACGAATCAATTAAACGCAATGATAATCGTAACTCATATATCCAATGAACCAAAACGCAAACTAAATACACACAAACAATTTATCGAACACTTAATGTGCAATCAATAACAATTGGAAATATAGTTTGTTTTGTTGATGTTAAAATCTATAACAATCAAATTGATTGCGATTATATCAAAACAACACCTTTAAAATATAGTAGAAAATAATTTCCAATCAAATTGATCAAACAGCGATGAACTCGATAAATTGCGCAATCAACAATAAAAGAAGTAAAGAGATGAAGAGAGAGAGAGAGAGAGAGAGAGAGAGAGAGAGAGAGAGAGAGAGCAAGATTTATTTAGGCAGATCCCCAATCGACCTCACTATGGCTACGTCTGCCCTCAATACAAAACCGAATTGAGATAGTGCTATTAACTTTTTCTTTGCAAAAATGTTTATACAAGATATGAAGAATGCAAACCCCAAAAACCCTATTGTTTTGTGTTGATTCTTCCACCTCCAAAACCTTGATCAAAGCTTGATCAAGGACTAACAATGCGGCTACAATCCTCCGATTTTCCCGAGCACGCAACTTGTTAAAACCCGAGATCCCCAAACACAATTCACCGTTTCGCGTTACTCCCTTGCAAGAAAACCACTTTGTTCCAAGGCTTTCACTCAGTCGAATCTGCGTTGACGTGATCTCATCCAAAACATTCAAATCAACCCAATCTTGAAGGAAAACCCCACCTTCGTTTTCTTATTTGAAACACACAAATCCGACAACCCAATATTCTCGGCTACACCAAACCTAATTAGACGTTATCAACCCTAATCTAGATGGTCACCCAGTCGAAAAATGATTATGTGTAGTTCAATTGTATGTATGCATAGATGAAGGGATGAGGATGATGAGCAACTTTGTAATCTGGTTTCGTTTAGGTTTTATTCACTAGGAAACCTTGCCTAGAAGAAGATGCATGTATGAGTATATATAGGTATATGAAGAAAATGGGCAAAAGGATGCAAGAAAAATATGATGCAAAAAAAAGAAAATTTTCAAGTTTTAACTTGCATAGGTTGGCCTATGAAGGTCATAGGTCGTCTTATGAAGGTGTTCAAGACGGCCTGTGGGGCGACCTGAAATGCAGCATGTGGACAGAATCTACAGGCTTCGTTCTTGGAGCGTAGGAGTCGGCCTGAAACATGGATGTGCCGGATTATACTGAAGATAAGGCTTCTATAGGTCGGCTTGATCACGTATAGGTCGGCATATGCTGTTGTTTTGACACACAAACATGATTTTTGATGTGCATGACATGCCCAAGACCTATCAAACTTGTTCAAAGACCCTTTTTATGCATCCTAAGGCTAAGGGGACAAATGAACACCTAAATTTAGGTTGACACCGTCCAATATACAAGAACACTACAATAATCTACCTTATTCCTTGTTTGACATCATTCAAAACCCGGTAGAATTCATAGTTAGCACTCACAAAATAAGGTTAGACTAATGTTGTGTCAGAACACCACAGAAAGAAAGGAGGGTACTACTATGCACCTACACCCTACTATCTGGTTGCAGTAGTGCTCCTCCCTATCAACAACAACCTCAACAACCATGGATGATTCCTCAACAACAATTCCAACCATATCAGTAGCAATAATAACCATATGTGTCTCGTCGACCGAATTAGTATAAGAAGCCTCTGAGGAAGTTTGATCCTCTTACAGTGCCTCGCAGTCAGTTAGTGCAACATCTGCTTAGAGGCTTGATGGTCGAGCTTAAATCACTTAATCCTGCTCCTCGCCCATTCCCACCGAACTTCGATGAGAATAAAAGGTGTGAGTATCATGATAGATCCCTAGGGCATACTCACTACTATGGAAAAAATATATAATGACGTTGACAGTTTCACGTCCGTTGTTAGGTAGTGTGTGATTGTATGTATGGTGGTTTCCACAACGGGAATGTGACCGTGGTTATAATCTAGGTAGTGTGATACCTATCACAAAGGTTATATTACACAAACATTGTGATATATATTTAGGTCATGGGTTCGAAACCTAGCAACAACAAATATTTATTTGGAATATAATTAATATTTCACCATGGTTACAAAAGATATCCATTGTGAAAAGTACCCTGAGTTTATTATAAAATATGTAGATTGCTTGTTTTTCCTAAACCTCACTAAACATATAAAACCATTAAAATTGATGTAGAAGATAATGATTTGAAAAATTAAATTATTCTTGAAAAACAACTTAAACGAACCACTGTTTTTCAAATTGCATTCATACCGTAATTTATCTCTTGCTTCTTAACACATAATATTTGATTCAATGCCCCAAATTCTTCAAAGCAACATTTCATTACTAGTTTATTTTGCAAAGCATCAATATGTTGACTAATTCTGAATCATTATCATTGTTATCATCATCATTATTTTAATCAATGATGAAGATTATTAAGATGACAGCGATGAAGATTATTCAATTTCTCAACACATTTGATGTTTTGCATTATAAATTAATAGAGAACTAACTGTTGCTTTGAAGAATTTGGGGCAATAAACCAAGTTCTACGTGTTAAAGAGCGATATAGATGAATTACGAGATGGATGCAATTCGAAAAACATGTTTGATCTAAGTTGCATTTCAAATATAACTTAATTTTCATATTATTATTTTCTAAACCACTTTAAATGAATGCATGTTTAATGAAAGGTTAGTGAAACAAACAATCTACTTACATTATAATAAACTCAACAACAACATACATCAATAAAACGACAACAACATACCTTTTATTAAAAAGATTCGTGGAATGATTTGAAGTTGATCAACTTTGTGTTGCCATGAAGAAAAACTACATGGTGGATGAAGCTTCCAAACTTACTTCATACTTCTTGTATTGTTTCTCCATAGAAAAACAAACCATTTATGAACCACACTCATAGTATGAGTTCTATTGAACCAGATTTCGAAATATAAACAACTTTCAGAATGTTAACCTGTTTTGAAAACATAAACTAGCATTAACATTGTATCATAACACGCAATAACAACCAGCAGTACATTGTTAACCAAAAAAGGAAGTAAATATTTCCACAACAAAAAAGAGCATTGATCGGTAAATAGCAAGTGTACTATTTAACGATGTAGTAATAATTGAGGTTATCCCCAGAGTCGGTCTCTCGAGGACTACGCGTCAATGTAAGTGCAGATGCTAATTCAATTAAACAAAAGTTTTCTTTGGGGGTTTGTTTGGTTGATAGAATTATAATAACAAAATAAAATAAGCAGAATAATAAAAAGTGCTTTTGACAAATATGATGAAATATGCTAGGGAAGGTGTATAAATTGCTAGCAAGAACCCGAAATCATCGTCAGAGATATATGTCTCAAAACCTTAATTTTACTAACCCTCAAATATTTTTCTTAAATTCCTTTAAACGAAAAACTTTTGATATTCTCCCTTGACCCTAATTCCTTAGGAATCAAGAAAGAACATCAAGCAATAGTTCTGACAAAGTTGTTTTTAGTCACTATGGGATATCCCTATTCCTAGGCAATATCTACCATAATATTATTATGCAAAATCAACGGATTAGTTTTTCAGGCCAAATCCCTAATCGTAAATCGTTCCCAATTTAACCGATCGAAAAATATAAAATAATTTGCACAACAAAAGATTAAGGTAAGAAAACATAAATTCATCAAATAATTCAACAAAGGTTCATTACATCACAATTTAGGGACACCCCCTAGCATTGGGGGGTTTAGCCTCTCATAATATTCGAAACAAAAACAATAATAGGATTAAAGAAAGACATTACAAATTGATCGGAGTAATTTGATCCTTTAATCACTTCCGCTCATGAACAATCTCCTTCTCCAAATCTCCTTGATCGCATCAACTATCGTAAAATTGTTCGTCCCGTAAAAAAAAGTGTCTATTCTTCTTCCAAAAACTAGTCTAAAAAGTCACAATTCACCCAGATCGATTGGAAATACCCAAAGTGCCCCCACAACTTAATATAGGGAGAAAATATGGAAAAATTCAGAACATCAGCGTCAAAGCTGACACGGGCCGTGTCAGCCAACACTGTCGGGCGTGTCAGCTTGCTGGATTTTATAACCGAAATTGTTTCGATCATAACTTTTGATCCGTAAGTCTGTTTTGGTCCCCGTTCGAAGCGCCGGAAAGCTAGTGAAGAGAACTACAACATAGTACAGACAAGGAACTTGGTTTCCCAATATTTTTCCATGTTTGTTGAATTTTAGGTCCAGGCATCCTCTGCTTCATTCCAAAAACTCTTCTAAATCCCCGGAACTTCCATTTTCTTCGCACGAGTCCTTTGGGCTTTTCTACTCAGACCTGAAACCATTGAAAACTACCAAACCAAAGCATAAAATGCAATGTAATTGAAATAAAACAACAAATCATAAAATGCGAGAATAAAATACGACAAGTAAAATTGAATTGAAAAACAATGAAAAGACAAACAAAGTGCTACCGATTTTATGGATTGATGCCGAATAAGTGACAGAAACATAGTAGAAATGGTGACCGATCACAACCCCAAACTTATCTCATTGCTTGTCCTCAAGTAATGCTCGAGACAGCAGAAAGGTTACCCCTGAATTAATCAAAATTATCTTACCACAACACCGCTGAGATCTTTCGCGACTATCTTTCCACTTTTCTTTCAACATTTCCTTCTTACCTGAATTTTGACGGTCTGCTACACTTCCACATCAAAGTACCTCTTTACTTGTCAGCTTTTCACACTCTCACTAAATCTCTCGGGTTACAGTGTTTACACTCAATAATCATAGCATGCAAAGTCAACTCATAAGCTTAAACAACATCTATTTTCATCTCAAACGCACACAACACACACTTTTTTAGGGCTTTTATGGTTGTAACGGGGCTTAGGGACAAGGAGGGATAAACAAACAAAACGGAAAAATGATTGGTTTTTAGCTCAGACTCAGTGTCGTCATTCTAATCACTATGGTATTTGTTTTGTTTCACAATCAAGGGTATCGGACAGCATTTTACTAGGATTCTTTAGTTTACACTCAATTGTTTCTTTGAGCTTACTTTTTGACTTCTTCAAACTAAATCCTCCTCTAGGTAAGTGCTTTATTCTACTTCTCTTTTCTTTCTTTCTTTCTTTTCTCTTTTTTTTCTTTTTCCTGAATTTTCTTTCTTTTTTTTTCTTTTTCTTTTTGTACTTACCTAGTTCTTAAAGGTATCTCAACCCCAAACTTAGAATTTTTCACAGATCAAAAATCAACAACACTTATCTGAGCAGGGTGAGGGAGTGTTTGGGCTCATGATTTAATTATGAGATTAATAAACAAACAAAAGGAAGAAGGCTCGAGGGGGTTAACGAAGGATAACAAAAAAAGGTAGGCTGGAAAGGCTCAGGGTTAAAAATAAACAAGTGCCTCAGTGTGTATATGTGTGCATTGAAACTCCAACAGACGAGTATACAAACTAAGAGTGACAGAGACATACCTGACGAACTCTCATGATGATAAGGTGTTTGGTTTTTTATGATCCTCACCATGTTTGGCATACTGACAAATTCCAAGGTACCTCTAGTGTAATGTCGCTTCATTTCTGTCTCAGGTGCACAATATTCCCGTATCAGTCCAGTGTTGGAAAGTCGCGTCCAATCATCCATCTCAGCAGCACCAACTTTCGGGGGTTTCCTGGAGAGCAAGTATGGGTTGTGCCTTTTCATCCACTAACTATAAGTCTCCTCATTCATCCGACACGAATACCTTCAATCTGTAACACACGAAATACAAAACACACCAATCAACGGTACTAAGATGAAATAACATAAATAAAAATACTGAAAGCAATAAACCCCCCCCCCCCCCCCCACACTTGAACTAAACATTGACCTCAATGTTTTAGAACAAGCTAGAGAAGGGAACTCACAGAGCCTCAATGCGGAGGAACAAAGAAAGAGATTTTTTTTTACGCTACAGTAGGGCTGACACGGGCCGTGTCAGCTGACATGGGGGCCGTGTCAGCCTACTGTAAAAGAAAAAAAAAATTTAATTTTTTTTCACTACAGTAGGGCTGACACGGACCGTGTCAGCCTACTGTAAAAATTTTTTTTTTTACATTCAAAGACTCTGAGTGTACCTAATTAAACTTTAAACACAACAGAAACTCTAAGAAATAAAACCTGTGGGTTGCCTCCCACGACGCGCTTCGTTTAACGTCGCATGGCTCGACGGGTCACTCCCCATTGCTATGGAGGGTACTTCAGCTTACACGTTTTGTTGCTTAACCTTTCCGCAAAAGAGCACCATTCAGATTCAGGAATAAGAGCTACATTGTGATTCAATTCACGTCCAACTTCCACATTCTTCGTTTGATGTTTTCTTTCTCTTCTTTCTTTGATGTTTCTTCCTCTTATTGACTTCTTGATTAGATTTTGGAGTCTTACTCGGTGCAATAGATGGCTCAGATGGTGCAAACTGATGGATTATTCCAGAGACCTTTTCAAGAAGTGGTTTTGAGCTTTTGCTTTTTCCCACTGTTCGGATCATTCCAACTGCGAGGTGATTACTTTCCTCTTAACCTTGCTTCTCGAGTTCCAACACTTTCAAGGTTACTTCTTCCTCAAAATATTTCAAGGTTAAAGTACCAGCCTCAATATCCACACTGCACCGACTAGTCATCAAGAATGGTCGACCCAGTATGATAGTCGTCTCCTCATCCTCAGGTAAATCAATTATCTCAAAGTCTACTGGATAGGTGAAGTTATCAATAGTCACAAGCACATCTTCTGCTAAGCCGTATGACCGTTTGGTTGTGAGGTCGGCAAACTTCAGATTTGTTCCCGTTTCACTTATTTTCTTTATACCCAGCTTTTTGAAAATTGAGAGGGGCATGAGACTCACGCTAGCACCCGAATCAATCAAGACTCTCTTAAACGTTCTGTCCTTTATGGTACAGGGGATTGACACAGAAACAGGATCTTTCTGTTTGATTGGAATTCTCCTACCTTGTGATTCCTCACTACTCTCCTCACTTAGACTCTTTACCTCCTCTCCACTAGGTTTCTTTTTTCCAATGACCTCCTTCATGAATTTCTTGTATAGAGGCATTTGTTCAAGTGCTTCAAAGAAGGGCATGTTAATCTCTAACTTTTTGAACAATGAGCTGAATTTCTCAAAGTCTTTTTCTTGTGTCTCCTTATTTGTCGCTCTTGAGGGGTACGATAACTTGATCTTAGGTTTAGCCGCTTCTTTTCTTTTCCCTTCGGTTGGCCTGGCTTCTTCTTCCGCAACTTCTTGGATTTCTGTGGTAACAACATTGACATTCTCATGATTCTTCGGATTGGGGATTGTGGTGCTTTGGAGGGCGCCTGGTGCTTGAGAATTTGTAACGTGTTGAGCTATCTAACCCAATTAAACCTCTAAATTCTTTATGGAGGCTGTGGTATTCCTATAACTATTCCGGGTCTCTTCCTGAAATTGCATGTTATGAGCTGCCATCTTCTCAATGGCAATCTCCCATTGTGCTTTTTGGGAAGCCTATTGTTGTTGCGGATATTAGTGTTGATTCTGGTCCTTCCATGAGAAGTTAGGACGATTCTTCCACCCTGGATTATAAGTCTGAGCGTAGGGGTTATTCTGCTTTAGGAATTTGATCTCTTCAATTTGTTACAGGGTCGCGACACAATGTGCAGTATAATGGGGTTCACTACAAATCTCACAACTAATGGGTTGACCAGTTTGAACTTGTGCCACACGTTGAGTACCCACATTCATAGCCTTTAACCTTCTTTCAACTTCTGCCGCAATCTGATCTTTCACTTTCACAACCTGATTATTCAACTTCAAGTCAATCACACCCTCAGATTTACTCACACTTCGATCATATAACTCCAAATGTTCGTTAGCGGCTATGGCTTCAATGATCTTTTTGACACCAGTGGCTGTTGTTAAATTAGATGAGCCACCGACAGCTGTATCAATTAGTTGCTTAGTCTTTATCTGGAGGCCATTAATGAACACCTACATCTGCTCAGTTTGATCCATGTTGTGAGTCGGACAGGCTACCAAAACCTTCTTGAACCTCTTGTATGCGTCTCCGAGAGATTCTTCGTCCTTCTGTTTAAAGTTCACAATATCATATCTTTTTTGGATATAAACAGAGGCCGAAAAATACTCATTCAGAAACGCCTTCTCCATCTCTTCTCAAGTGGTAATACTCCCAGCCGGTAATGAGTATAACCACTCTTCAGCATCTTCTGAAAGAGTGAAAGGAAACATTCTCAACTTTTTTGCTTCCTCGGTGTGTCCCTCAATCTTGAGAGTGGTGCTCACAGTCAGAAACCTTTGTAAATGTTTGTTGGCATCTTCATTGACCTTTCCGGTGAAAGGTCTCTTCTCAAGCTGAGTGATGGTGCTCGGATGCAGCTGAAAATTCGTCACATTTGCTGGTAAGTTCACAATTGTTAACCGACCAGCTGGTGTATGTGCTGCTCCGTAATCCCCGAGGAGTCTCTCTGTTGGTTGCTCTGCAGCCATGGTCACTGTATCTTTGTCTGATTTTGAACCTGAGTTTGAGTGCTCCGAAGGTTCAGGTTCAGACGCTGCAAGTTTTGCTTGCCTACGCCTCTCGTGTAGCGTTCTTTCAATTTCTGCGTCAAAAAGAAAATTAGCTGAGGATTCTCCTCGCATAAAAGGTTAAACGCGGATTAGTAGTAATAGTAATAATCCCAAAAGTTATAAAATAAAAATTAAAATAAAATAAAATAAAAAATAAAAATAGTAATAACAAGAATCACTTTTATCCACAGAGTGACAAAATTCCAATTGAATTAAAATCAACACTTATAATTTGGCAGTCCCGGGCAACGGCGCCAAAAACTTGATCGGTAAATAGCAAGTGTACTATTTAACGATGTAGTAATAATTGGGGTTATCCCCAGAGTCGGTCTCTCGAGGACTGCGCGTCAATATAAGTGCAGATGCTAATTCAATTAAACAAAACTTTTCTTTGGGGTTTGTTTGGTTGATAGAATTATAATAACAAAATAAAATAAGCAGAATAATAAAAAGTGCTTTTGACAAATATGATGAAATATGCTAGGGAAGGTGTATAAATTGCTAGCAAGAACCCGAAATTATCGTCAGAGATATATGTCTCAAAACCTTAATTTTACTAACCCTCAAATATTTTTCTTAAATTCCTTTAAACGAAAAACCTTTGATATTCTCCCTTGACCCTAATTCCTTAGCAATCAAGAAAGAACATCAAGCAATAGTTCTGACAAAGTTGTTTTTAGTCACTACGGGATATCCCTATTCCTAGGCAATATCTACCGTAATGTTATTATGCAAAATCAACGGATTGGTTTTTCAGGCCAAATCCCTAATCGTAAATCGTTCTCAATTTAACCGATCGAAAAATATAAAATAATTTGCACAACAAAAGATTAAGGTAAGAAAACATAAATTCATTAAATAATTCAACAAAGGTTCATTACATCACAATTTATGGACACTCCCCTAGCATTGGGGGGTTTAGCCTCTCATAATATTCGAAACAAAAACAATAATAGGATTAAAGAAAGACATTACAAATTGATCGGAGTAATTTGATCCTTCAATCGCTTCCGCTCATGAACAATCTCCTTCTCCAAATCTCCTTGATCGCATCAACTATCGTAAAATTGTTCGTCCCGTAAAAAAAAGTGTCTATTCTAAAAAGTCACAATTCACCCAGATCGATTGGAAATACCCAAAGTGCCCCCACAACTTAATATAGGGAGAAAATATGGAAAAATTCAAAACATCAGCATCAAAGCTGACACGGGCCGTGTCAGCCAACACTGTCGGCCGTGTCAGCTTGCTGGATTTTATAACCGAAATTGTTTCGATCATAATTTTTGATACGTAAGTCTGTTTTGGTCCCCGTTCGAAGCGCCGGAAAGCTAGTGAAGAGAACTACAACATAGTACAGACAAGGAACTTGGTTGCCCAATATTTTTCCATGTTTGTTGAATTTTAGGTCCAGGCATCCCTGCTTCATTCCAAAAACTCTTCTAAATCCCCGGAACTTCCATTTTCTTCGCACGAGTCCTTTGGGCTTTTCCACTCAGACCTGAAACCATTGAAAACTACCAAACCAAAGCATAAAATGCAACGTAATTGAAATAAAACAACAAATCATAAAATGCGAGAATAAAATACGACAAGTAAAATTGAATTGAAAAATACTGAAAAGACAAACAAAGTGCTACCGATTTTATGGATTGATGCCGAATAAGTGACAGAAACATTGTAGAAATGGTGACCGATCATGCATGTTAACATAAATAAGCATGTTAACATAATAAGCAGTACACTGTAACATAACAAGCAACAACAACCACAACATAACTAGCATTAACATTTTAACATAACAAGCAACAACAACCACAACATACAAAAACTCGTCAACAACAACAACCAACAACAAATCGTATAAAACATAACAAGGTTTTCAGTCTTCATGCCTAGTTGAATTCGTTCGATTCTTAAGATCTTCATAGTTCTTAAGGTATTCATCTGATTCGAAATCAGTTACATCCAGATTCATTAGGTCATTTATAATAGCTTCTACCTTCTTCATCTTTTCGGAGTTTAGATTCTTGAAATGAATCTTTTTATAGTCTATTCCATCAGACGGTTCAACAACAGTAATGTGATCCCTAACATATTCAGCTTCCTTGGTTTTGTTCAACCATATCAATAACCTCCTTTGTAACCTGAATCTCGTGGATAATTTGTTGCTCCCACTATTCATGTTGAGAGGAGGATCTGAAATCGGAGTAACAAAAGAAACCCTTTTTCAGAATAACATACAACAACATAAAACAACAACATACAACAAAAAAAACCTTAAACTCTCGAACAGTAAGAAAATCTTGTGAAAATCATGTGAGGCATAAAAATAAAATACACGAAAAAGAAAGAACGGGGAAGAAGAAGAATACCTTTATATATGAAGCGAAAGCTAATGACGAAGAAGAAGAGAGAAAATGTGTGCTAGGGTTTTGTTATGATAGATACAGCGATACTGTCATGAAGCAAGAGCTAATTCATTTATTTTATATATGAGTAAAAAATTTCACCACGGTTGTATTCAAAAACCGTGATGAAATATAATGACTTTCACAACGGTTCATATTAACAACCGTGGTGATAGATATTTTAATTTTAATTTATATATTATAATTACAAGGAGAACATGAATTGTAACAAAAAAGTAGAAAATTGTTGGAGCTAGGATTCGAACCCTGTCACTCTATAAATGTATAATCATAGTTTATTAGTTTGACCGTAGTGCAATGTACTTTTGTAAATATAAATAAACAAAGCACGTCCAAAAAAGAGGTATCACTATGGTTGACAGTCAGACCGTTGTAGTTTAGTGTGACAAAAGTTTTATTTTGTAGTAGAGACTCTAGAAAACTGTTGGGATTTCAAACACAAAGTGCAAGGCCTGATAGAATCTCAAGCTATTACTTTTGATAAACCCGCTCTGAATGTCAAGACAAACCTTATGCCTCCACATTAGGGCCCATCAGTGAATGATGTTGAAAACTTTGTTGATCAAGAGTTAATCAAAGGAGTGGAATAGGTGAAGACTCTGATAAGTATCTTGAAGGAACATTTATTGAAGCATGGTTTCCTTCTAGAGCATAATGATGCCTTCTAGAAAAATCTACAATAACTCATGAATCAGGGAGTAGTCCAAACTGGTCGTCTCTCCAAAGAAGAATGTGTTGCTACGGTTGACAGAAATGGAAAGACAACAAGTCCTATGGTAATTCCGTGCCAAAGGCCAAGATTTGTGATACTGGTGCCTCCAAAGAATACAATGGTGATTGAGGTTCCTTCTCCTTTTCCTTATGAGGGTGATAAAGCTGTGGCATGGAAGTATGACCCTGCTGTCTATACATCAATGGGCAGAAACAAGAAAATCAACCTTTGTTGGTCAAAGAACCTGAAATAACAAATATCGCATGAACTAGAGGAATGACCCGCAGCGGTCGTGTGTTTGAATCCACCCATGTACAACAAAACACAATGAGGCCTTATCTAAAGGGGAAGTTGTTATAGAAACAAACTAGGGGAAAAGTTCCATGAAGAGAACTGCCAGTGACAAAGATGTTGAAGAATTCTTGATACTAATAAAGAAGAGTAACAATAAGGTGGTGGATCAACTTAATCAGACTCCTTCAAAGATCCCAATCATGTTTTTACTCTTGAGCTTAGAGGCGAATCAAGAACCACTTATGAAAAACTTCAGTGCTGCCTATGTGACAAATTGTAACACCCTAAACCCCGCATAAAATTTTAATGCATAATTTAATAAAAATTACAACCACATAGGGTGTCACTCGAATCAAACATCTCCTGCTTCGTAACACGAGTTATAAAATGTCGCATAATACCTGTCATCGCATGCTCACTTTCACTTAGGGTATCATCATAGAGAAATCATTATTAAATCAATTAAATACAATAATTGCAACCCATGACGTTTAGTTTCATAAACTTCAACTTTCATAAAGCAACAAAAAGAGTTGTAATATTCAACTCGCCACAACTTTGAAATCTCATCAAACATAAAAAACAACTTTAACAATACAAAATAAGTGAAAGCAAACGTTCCCAGTCTGATGTTACATAACCAAAGTAAGACCCTACTAAAGAAAACAACAAACTATTGGAAACTACTTCAAGAAATACCTTCCACTTACTTCAGCAATGATACTCATGGGTATCTGCACGATGCTTATGTATAGGCAACATTCAAACAAAATGGGTGAGAAACAACAAACCAGTATAAACAGTGTAAATAATACTAAGGTAGAGAACACACATCAAGTACACATTCATTACACAACTATAAACAATATTTTCTCACACCCAATTCATGACAGCAACCACATAATCACATCTAATCATAAACATCAAGAAAAATCAATAACATATGCAATCATATAAGCTAATGTACTCTACAACTGACTCATTATGCATGCGGTACCATTCACAAACACTCAGGCTCATCTGGCTTCCAATCCCTACCATAGGACCAGAGCACACCAAATCGTTACCATCACCATAGGTAACGCTTCACCGATTCCCACCTGAAACCGGCTACTCGCTCCCGATCCCCACCATAGGACCAGAGCACACCAAAGTTCGTTACCATCACCATAGGCAATGTTTCACTAGGTCCTCACTAGAACTAGCTACTCGCTCCCGATCCATACCACTGAACCAGAGCACACCAAAACTGGATCAAAGTCTATAAACTATGATGCATGACTCTCATCAACATGCATTATCACAAAAAGGTTCACCTAAAGGATCCCCATACACATCTAACCATTTATACATGACACCATTCATCATACAAAACAAGTAATCCATGTCACGACATCAATAAACAACAACCAACATCAGCAACTCAACAAATGTACATTCATAAGCATTTAATCATGTTACTTCACCAAACCAACAACACATCATCGTATAACCATAACGATTTGCTAACCGATCACATAAGTTAGTACAAACATTGGCACACTAGGTACATAATTATAATTCAAATAGTTCACCAAGCTTCACCATATGATAGTTTTGTGTGTTAGCTTTTCAATTATTCAAACTGTGCCTCAATCGGAGTCACAAAACTCAAGTTACGACGAAAACATTTGGAAACGAAAATTAGCATTTCTTGAAAACACAACAGCTGTAACCTGTTACACCAAAACCCATAACCGGTTACAGTCATGAAAATTTCAAAAAAAAATTACCAGTTCAATTGTAACTAGTTATAACAATACGTTAACCAGTTACCACTGTACCGGAACAAAAAAAATGCAATTTTCACTTTTGGAGGCCTTTTGAACCTCCAATTTCTATTCTGTAAAAACCCCCGATCTCAGAATTCGACATACTATACTTATTCAGTGATTAAAACATAAATTTTAGATTGTATCACATTTTGGCATCAACAAAATTATTCAATCTCATCAATTCATATTTACCCCAACCCTTTCAAACCCTCAAACATGGTGGAAAACATTTAACATCTCAAAAAAGAAAATAGTGCATTTGTAGGCATACGAATTTCATCATCAAAACAACCAATAACATCAAAACATCATAGAAATTCATAATCAATCACATCTCAATTTCCCTAAAGAGAGTATGGACCTCTCGTCTTTACCCCATAATGCAAAACACCTAGATTGGGATCCACTTCTCCCCCTTACCTTAGATCTTCAGTAATTAATGATGATTTGTGCAGCCCCTATGAGTTCTCTCCTCAATTTCCTAGCTTGCTTCTCTTCCCCTCTTATTCCTCTTTTCTACGTGTCTGAAGTTTTTCTAAAAACCTAGCTCTTTCCCTACTTTTAGAATATATACTCCCTCACCACTTTGTCTAATTATGAAATTTGCTCAACTCAATAATAGCTTCTCTATTTTTACCCATTATTTCCCCCAATTCTCACAAATATCCCAATTCCATCATTTTATTATTTAATTAATTACCGCAAATAAAAATACTATTTATTCTAATAGTTAATTCAAATTCCAATTAATTTCTAAACAATTATGCCAAGCTCTTACTCTCTCTATACCTATAATCAAGGACACTTCACCCACAACCACACAACAAATAATTTAAAACACCAATTAATCAAATAAAATTCTAAACAATTAAATTAAATTAATTAATTGAATTCGAGGTGTTACAACTCTCCCCCACTTGGAAGAAATTTCATCCTAAAAAATTACATGAAGGAAACAGAGTCGAATACGACTCTCTCATCTGACTTTCCAGCTCCCAATTTATGCTTCCACCAACTGGTCCACCCCACACTACCTTCATCAAGGAAATATCCTTACCATGCAACTACTTCACTTCCCGATCCTCTATCCGCATGGGAGATGTCTCCAAAGTCAGGTTCTCTCTCACTTGTATATCGTCCACTTGGATCACATGAGACGGACCCTGAATGTATCTCCTCAATGAGATACATGAAACACATCACGAAGATTAGCAAGAGGTTATGGCTAGGAAATCTGGTAGGCCACCTCCTATATCCTCTACAAGATCTAGCATGGACCAACAAAACATGGCATGAGCTTTCGAGACTTCAAAGCTCGACCAACACTGGTTACTAGAGTAACTCTCAAAAACACATGGTCCCCTTCTTGGAACTCAAGTGTCTTTATCCTCTTATCATGGTAACTCTTCTGGAGACTCTGCGAAGCTTTCATGTTCTCTTGGATCATCTTGATCTTCTCAGAAGTCTGTTGCACAATCTCAGGTCTAATTACTGCACTCTCACTAGATTCGTACCAACACAGAGGTGTCCTACACCTCCTACCATGTAATGCCTCAAATGGGGCCATTCCAATACTCGAATGGAAATTGTTATTGTAAGTGAATTCAATCAACGACAAATAGTTATCCCAAGCACTTCCTTGTTTATTTTACATAATCCCTCAACAGATCCTTCAAGGATTGGATAATACTATATGTTTCCCATCAGTCTACGGGTGATAAGCGGAATTCAACTTCAGCTTAGTACCCAAGGCTTCTTGCAAACTCTGCTAAAACCTTGACGTGAACCTCATATCTCTATCTGATACAATGCTCGACAAAATATCATGCAAACTGATAATCTTCTCAATATACAGCTCAGCTAACTTCAGCAAGGTATAGTTGATCCGTATAGGTATGAAATGAGCATATTTAGTCAGCCTATCAACAATCACCCAAATAGAATCACATCCCTTCGTCATCTTCGGTAAACTTGTTACGAAATCCATGGAAATGCTATCCCATTTCCACTCTGGAATACTCAAAGGTTGCATCAGACCAGACGGTCTCTAATGTTCAATCTTCAACTTCTGACAATTCAAACAAGCATAGATAAATTTAGCTACTTCCTTTTTCATTCCTGGCCACCAAAATAATTTCTTTAAGTCCTGATACATCTTAGTGGCACCGGTATGAATACTCAACCCACTTCTGTGACCCTTCTCAAGAATACTCTTCTTAAACTCAGGTATATCTGGTATTCAAACCCTGTCTCTAAACCTCATCACGCCATTTTCATCAATTCTAAAGTCGCCACCCTCATTCGATTGATTAATACAACTCGGTCAACGAATCCCACATCGGTCTTCTGACCCTCTCTGATCTCTTTATGAATGCCACTCATCAGCTTCAACATACCCAACTTCACACTATTATGGGTCTCTTCACATACTAACTCATGTCTCTGAATTGCTCGATCAACTTTAGCTCTCAAACCATCAACATTGACATGTGCAAAGATTTCCTACTCAACGCGTCAGCTACAACGTTAGCCTTACATGGATGGTAACTCAAGTCAAAATCATAATCTTTTAGAAACTCGAGCCATCTCCTCTGCCTCATATTCAATTCCTTATGATCAAATAAATATTTCAAGCTCTTATGATCATTGAACACTTCAAATCTGGAGCCAAACAGATAGTGCCTCCAAATCTTCAACATGTATACCACTGCGGCCAACTCTAGATCATGCGTAAGTAATTCCTTTCATGAACTCTCAATTGCCTCCAAGCATAAGCCATAACCTGACCATTCTACATCAACACACCTCCCAGACCCATCTTCGAAGCATCACAATATAAAACAAAGGACTCACTTGGATTCGGAAAAATTAAAATGGGAGCATACGTCAACTTCTTCTCGAGTTATTGGAAACTCTCTTCACAATGCACATCCCAAACATGGGGTTGATCTTTTTGAGTCAACTGAGTTAACGACAATGCTAACTTCGAAAAACCTTTAATGAACTTCCTGAAGTAACCAACAAATCCAAGAGAACTTCTAATCTTAGTGACAAACTTCGGAGTCTCCCATTGTAAAACAACATCTATCTTCAATGGATCCACATCTATACCACCACTAAAATTCACATGACCAAGGAAACTCACTTTTCTTATCTAGAACTCGCACTTGGAAAACTTTGTTTACAACTGTTTCTCTTTCAATGTCTGCAATACAGTTCTCAGATGTTCCACATGCTCTTCATTAGGCTTCAAGTATATCAGGACGTCATCTATAAACACAACCACAAATTGGTCTAAATATGGATGGAAGATTCTATTCATGTACTCCATGAACACTTCAGGAGCATTAGACACCCCAAACAGAATTACTGAGTACTCGCAGTGACCATACCTCGTTCTGAAAGAAGACTTCGGAATATCTTCAAGCTTCACACAAAATACAAGCACCTACTAACTGATCCATCAAGTCATCAATCCTCAAAAGTGGATACTTGTCCTTAATAGTTACTTTGTTCAACTGTCGGTAGTCCACGCATAGCCTCATATTGTCGTCCTTCTTCTTCACTAATAACACCGGTGTACCCCACGAAGAAACACTCGAACGAACAAAATTCTTCTCAAGTAGATCTTCCAATTGCTTCTTCAATTCACCCAGCTCTGAAGCAGACATCCTATAAGGAGCCATCGACACTAGACTAGTACCAAGTACTAAATCTATAGAAAACTCCACCTCTTGGTCTGGTGGAAAATCACTAATATCATCTGGAAACACTTAAGGAAAATCACTCACCACAGCTTTAGTTTCTGCCTTCATAAAAGCTAATGTTATAAACACTATATCATCATCTTTCAAGAAATCATCCACTTACTTAGTAGACATAGACAACTCATCACTTGCATCTAACTCTAGAAATAACACTCACTCATCAAGACCGTTGATATGAACTTCGAATCTTCCTCCTTAACAACTCAAGAAACAACATTGATTCATCCACAATCTGCACTCTTGCAATTAGTAGCACGCCAAACTAATATTCCACACCTAAAAAATCTCAGAGAAGTAGAAGCTTCTCCCCCACTTGTTTCAGAGATGCTCTTGCAAATAAGCGGTTAGAAAACCAAATGAGTATCGACACTGTTTCACACACATGTCGCATACCCGGGAACAATCAACATTACAAAACCTAGCCGGACGGACGGACCTTCTATGATACCACTATGAAACACTCTAAACCCCGCATACAATTTTAACGCATAATTTAATAAAAATTATAACCACCTAGGGTGTAACGCACATCAAACATCTCATGCTCTGTAACACGGGTTATAAAATGTCACAGAATACCTATCATCGCATGCTCACCTTCACTTAGGGTATCATCGGAAAAAAATCATTATTAAATCAATTAAACACAATAATTGCAACCCATGACATTTAGTCTCATAAACTTCAACTTTCATAAAGCAATAAAAAGAGTTGTAATATTCAACTCGCCACAACTTTGAAATCTCATCAAACATAAATAACAACTTCAACAAAACAAAAGAAGTGAAAGCAAATGTTCCCATCCCGATGTTACATGACCAGAGCAAGGCCCTACTAAATAAAACGACAAACTATTGGAAACCACTCCAAGAGCTACCTTTCACTTACTTCAGCAATGCTACTCTTGAGTAACTGCATGATTCCCATGTAAAGGCAACATTCAAACAGAAGGGGTGAGAAATAACAAACCAATATAAACAGTGTAAAGAAAGTTAAGGTAGATAACACACATCAAGTACACATTCATTACATAACTATCAACCACATATTCTCACACCCAATTCATGACAGCAACCACATAATCACATCTAATCTTAAACATCATGAAAAATCAACAACATATGCAATCATATATGCAAATGTACTCCACAACTGACTCATTATGCATGTGGTACCATTCGTGAACAATAAGGTTCGTCTCGATTCCGATCCTTACCATAGGACCAGAGCACACCAAATCGCTACCATCACCATAGGTAATGCTTCACTGATTTCCACCTGAAACTGACTACTCTCTCGACTCCACCATAGGACCAGAGCACACTAAAGTTCGTTACCATCACCATAGGTAACGCTTCACTAGTTCCTCACTAAAACTAGATACTCATTCCTAATCCATACAAATCCATACCACCGGACCAGAGCACACCAAATCTGAACCGAAGCTTGTAAATTATGATGCATGACTCTCATCAACATGCATTATCACAAAAAGGTTCATCAAAAGGATCCCTATACACATCTCACCATTTATGCATCACATCATTCATCATACGCAACACGAAATCAATAAACAACAACCAACAAAAGTAACTCAACAAATGCATATTCATAACCATTTCTTCATGTTACTTCACCAAAACAACAACACACCGTCGTATAACCATAACATTCGCTAACATATCACACAAGTCAGCACAAACATTGCTAAATTAGATACATAATTATAACTCAAATAGTTTACCAAGCTTCACCATATGATAGATCTGCACATTACCTCTCCAACACTTCAAATCGTGCCTAAATCCGAGTCACGAAACTCAAGTTACGGCGAAAACAGTTGGAAACAAAAAATCAGCATTTATGAAAAACACAGTAACTGTAACCAGTTACACCCAAACCCGTAACCAGTTACAGTCACGATAATTTCAAAAAAAAACTTATCAGTTCAACTATAACCGGTTACAACAATGGGTTAAACGGTTACCATTGTACCAGAACAAAAAAATGCAATTTTCACTGTTGGGGGCCTTCCGGACCTCCGATTTTCATTCCGTAACCCCCCGATCTCAAAATTCGACATACTACACTTATTCAGCAATTAAAACAACAATTTCACAATGTATCACATATTGGAATCAACAAAATCATTCAATCTCATCAATTCATGTTTACCCAAACCTTTCAAACCCTCATACATTGTGGAAACCATTTAACATCTCAAAATAGAAAATAGTGCACATGTAGGCATACGAATTTCATCACCAAAATAGCCAATAACATCAAAAAATCATAAAAATTCATATTCAATAACATCTCAATAGCCCTAAAGAGAGTAAGGACCTCTCATTATTATCCCTATCATGCAAAACACCTAGATTGGTAACCCTTTCTCCCCCTTACCTTAGATCTTTAGCAATTGATGATGATTTGTGCAGCCCCTATGAGTTCTCTCCTCAATTTCCTAGCTTGCTCCCCTTCCCCTCTTTTGCCTCTTTACTATGTGTCTGAAGTTTTTCTAAAACCCTAGCAATTTCCCTACTTTTAAAATATATACTCCCTCACCAGTTTGTCTAATTATGAAATTTGCCCAATTCAATAATATCTTCTCTATTTTACCCACCCCTTATTTCCTCCAATTCTCACAAATATCCCAAATCCATCATTTTATTATTTAATTAACTAACTCAAATAAAAACACTAATTATTCTAATAGTTAATTAAAATTCCAATTAATTTCTAAACAATTATGCCAAGCTCTTACTCTCTCTATACCTCTACTCAAGGACACTTACCTCACAATCACACAAAAAATAATTTAAAAGACCAATTAATCAAATAAAATTCTAAACAATTCAATTATATTAATTAATTGAATTTGGGGTGTTACATAAAGGACATCATTGTGGACCAATTTGATGGAGTGGTAGCCAATTTGACCTCAGGGGCATGCCTAGACTTCAACAATGATGAGCTACCTTGCCAAGGGAGAGCCCAGAATAAGGCTTTGCATATTTTGATCAAGTGTATGAACACTCACTTATCCAGAGTTTTGGTTGATAATGGATCATCCTTGAATTTAATGCCAAAGATTACTTTGATGAGATTGACAATAGAGGGTGTTGTACTAAAACCAAGTTCAATGGTAGTTAGAGCCTTTGATGGTTCTCAAAGCTCTGTATGTGGGGAGGTGTACCTTCCTATAAAGATTGGGTGTCATACATTCTACGTTTCCTTTTACATTATGCATATAGAACCTGCATACACCAGTCTACTTGGACGACCATGGATCCATGTTGTTGGGGGTAGTCATATCGACTCTCGATCAAAAGATGAAATTCGTGGTCGAAGGAAAATGGTTGTGATTAATGGAGACAAAGATATCTTGGTAAGTCATCTAGCTTCATACCGATATATTGGAGGTGGGGACGAGAGTCTAGAGACGTCATTCCAGGCCTTATAAATTTCTGCTATCACCACCCATTCAGTGGAGAAAATCAAGATGCCCGAGACCTCTGTGACATCTTGGAAGGACTTGTAATCTGTTGTAGGATATGGAAACCCTGAAGGTTGGGGCAAGCTGTCGGAAATCCTAAAGGACCGTTTTGGTTTGGGCTATCAACTATCTGAAGTTGGCAAGGCTGTGAAGTATAGAACAAGTGTCTGTGGTATGAAATAAGGACAACAATGAGGGGACATCAAACCTCATCTACGGGTGTGCTCTGGACGAAGAAATCAACAATTGGAACAATTGGACCAATAGGGATTTATTTTTGAATCCCTATGTCCTGCCTGAGGCATATTGGTAGCTTGTAAGGGCCCATATTTCTTTTAAACTTTGTTTATCATTAATAAAATTTGTTTTTTGCATTCAATGAAGATCCTTTTTCTATTAGTACCTTTATTTTTTTCAAATGTTAATATTTTCTTTCATACACACTTTTCACTCCACATTCTAAAAACAAAAACATGATAAAACATTTAGATCCACATCCAAACCAATTGATAACAACGCTGCTATAGTCTAATATGACTTTGATCTTCCAATTAACCAAGCCGAAGAGGATGGTAAGGAAGCATGTGAACTGCCTGAAGAGTTATCCAGACTATTAAAGCATGAGCCAAAGATCATACAACCGCATCAGGAGTCGGTAGAGATCATCACTCTTGGAACTGAGGAGAATCGAAAATAGGTCAAGATAGGCGCTATCGTAGAAGAAGTTGTGAAAAATAAGTTTATTGAATTTTTGCATAAGTATGTGGACGTGTTTGCTCGGTCGTATCAAGACATGCTTGGGTTGGATACGAACATTGTTATGCACAAGTTGCTTCTAAAAGAAGAATGCCCACCAGTTAAGCAGAAGCTTTGAATGACTAGACTAGACATGACTCTCAAAATCCGTGAAGAAGTCCTCAAAAAGTTTGACGCGTGTTTCTTAGCCATTGCAAAGTATCTGCAGTGGGTTATTAACATTATACCAGTACCTAAGAAAAATGGAAAAGTGCGTATGTGTGTGGACTACCGAGACTTGAATAAAACAAGCCCAAAAGATGATTTCCCACTACCTCATGTAACACCCCGATTTATTTTATCATTTTCGTAATTAGAATTATATGATGTTGTGTATATGTGTGTGGTTATGCGTGTTTTGGTTGTGGTTGAGTTGCCCTTAGTATGGGGTAGTAACCTGAGAATTGTAGGGATTAAGGTGTTAGGGGGTGTCTGACCCATTGGTGTAGAACTTGGTGGTGAGAACGATTAATTGATTAATATTATTAATATAAATTATTAAGAAATATTTTTATTATTATTTAATTAGTAAAATAATAATAATAATAATAATAATAATATGAATAAAAAGAATATTATAAAATAGAAAAGGGGGATTAGAGGAGAAAATCATTCAGTACGTGTTTTTGGAGGAAAAGAGAAAGAGGAGAGCTAGGGCAAAAGGGAAGAGAAAAGCCATTGTTGAGGCCGAGGTTTTTTGTTAAGAACTCTAAGGTAAGGGTGGGGTTCTTTAATCTCTAAGGGTTGCATAATATTTGAACGAGGGTAGATAAACCTTTAGGATCATCCCTATGTGTTGTTTATGTTGATTTGGGGACTGGGGTTTTTGCGTGTCGGAGGTTTTGATAAGAAGAAAAATGCATAAATTGACCGGTTGAATTGTGGTTTATGTATTCCTTTTTGTTTATATGATAACCTGTGATGGTATGTGTATTTTCGGTACTGTTTGTGGGTAGAATCGGAGAAGGGTTGGGGCTGGCTTATGCTGAAATCGCAACTGCAGAATTGCATAATCGCGTAATTCGCTGTGCAAATAAAAGTTCGATGGGCGAATGTTCGCCCCAGATTTGCTATGTGAATGAGGCAGCGAGTGAAGGGAAAGAATAGAAATTTTGGAATGAGTGGTGGGGAAGTTCGCCCCAGGATCGCTGAGCGAACTCCTGGCGAACACAAGTTCGCTGGGCGAATGAAGAGCGAGTGGAGAAGAGGAAAAGTAAGTCTCGGGTTTTTGTATGGGAGGGGTTGTTCGCTGGGGACTTTTCTAGGTGAACTCTTAGCGAATGATAGTTCGTTGAGCGAACTTGCAGCGAGCATGACAGTGTTGTTTTGCTGCTGTACGAATATAATTTTCTTAAACTTTCAATATTCATAACTTTTAATCTGTATATCTGTTTCAGTCGCCGTTCGAATCGTTGGAAAGCTAGTTTCATATACTTTTTGTTAAAATTAATTTCAATACCAGAATTCCAACTATTTGACGCGTTAATTGGGTTTTCGTGTATGTTGTTATTTATTGCACGTTGAAGTGATGAATTTGGGTGTGTGAATGCGTGTTGTAGCTGTGGATTGCAATTGCTGCAGGTTTGGCAAGTATATGTTGTGTTTTGGACAGTTGTAGTGTGATGTATTGACTGTATGTTAGTCATATGCATTAGTTGTAGATGTATGTTGTCGTTGAATGCATATTCATGTTGCATAAAGTTGTGCGATAAGTCGTGTGCCCGTGTGGGGTGTGAGCGTCTTATCTGGATTCTTTAAAATAGAATCGTGTTATTGTTGTTGTTGTTGAAGGTAATCGTGAGCTCATGTGGGGTGTGAGCGATTACGAGTATCGTGTGCCCGTGTGTGGTGTGAATGACTTATATGGAAATTCCGACGGGAATTATGATCATGAAAAAGGGATCGAATTGGTACCACATGCATTGAGTCGAGTTGTGGGTCTCATTGCTTTGCATTATGCTGTGTTGCATGGTGAATTGTATGATTATCTGCTTATGTGGAAAAGTGTGATTTCGTTGATGTAGTAATGATATGATGAATGGTGTAATTAATTAAATGTTTTTATATTTATATTATGCATTTCTTTTGTTGATTTGAGAATCTCACCCCTTCTGTTTGAATGTTACCTCTACATGGGTAACGTGCAGATAATCAAGATTAGTGCGGAGTTGAAGTTAGTGAAGATGGAGTCTTCTCTTTTATTTCGCTGAGTCGGCGTCTGCTCTGATGTGTAACACTGGGGAATTAGAACGCTATTTGACTTTTGTTTCATTATCTGTTATTGCTTTTATTTAATTGATGATGGCTATGTGGTATTGAACATAATATATGTTCGTTGAATTTCCGTTGCTATATGAGAAGATTGTTTAAGTATGATTTTAATTGTGATAATTATATGTTACATGTAGTATGCATGAGCAGGTGAATATTGAAAGGTACCATCCTAGACGTTGTATGTTTTATTTTACTCTGATATTTTATTATTAATTGTCGTGGGGGGTTTAGGGTGTTACACCTCACATCGATGTATTGGTGGACAGCACTACTCAGTTCTTAGTATGTTCTTTTATGGATGGTTTCTCCAGAAATAACCAAATTAAAATAGATCCCGAAGATATGGAGATGACTACGTTCATAACCTCTTGGGGAACTTTTTGCTACAAATTGATGCCTTTCGGTTTGAAAAATGCATGGCCAACATATCAACGAGCAATGGTTACTCTCTTTTATGACATAATTCATAAAGAGGCCAAGATATAGGTGGATGATATGATTGTTAAGTCTCAGTCAGAAGAAGATCACATTGTCCATCTGCAGAAGCTATTTGATCATCTGAGGAAGTTCAAACTAAGGTTGAATCCTAAAAAGTCCATATTTGGTGTAAGATCAGGTACATTATCGGGTTTCATTGTAAGTCAACATGGAATCTAGGTCAACCTCGATAAGGTGAAGGCCATATAAGAGATACCAACTCCTAGAATAGAAAAAGAGGTTCCTGGTTTCCTAGGTCGATTGAATTATATTGCAAGATTCATATCGCACCTCACAGCCACCTGTGAACCTATATTCAAATTACTTAGAAAGAATCAAGCGATCGAGTGGAACAAAGACTACCAAGCAGCCTTTGATAAAATCAAACAATATTTGCACGAGGCATCGATCTTGGTACTGCCTATCCCAGGAAGGCCACTCATTATGTACTTAATCGTGCTTGATGGAGCTATGGGCCGTGTATTGGGCCAACACGATGAAACAGGTAGAAAAGAGCACGTCATCTACTACCTAAGCAAAAATTTCACCAACTATGAGGCCCAGATTCACTACTCGAGAAGGCTTGTTGTGCACTTGCATGGGATGTCAAACGTTTGAGATAATACATGTTAACCTACACCGCGTGGTTAATAGCAAGAATGGATCCTATGAAGTACATCTTTGAGAAACCAGGTCTTACAGGAAGAATCGCCCGATGGAAGATGTTGTTATCCATGTATGACATCTAGTGTGTTACACAAAAAGCCATCAAAGGTAGTATACTTGCAGATCACCTAGCTCATCAACCAATGGAAGGGTATCAACCTATGAAGTTTGACTTCACAGACGAAGACGTCATGGTCATAAGAGATTACGAAATCCCAGGACCTGAGGAAGGACCTGAACCAGGGGCACGATGGACACTCATGTTCGATGGTGCTTCAAACGATATAGGACATGGAGTTGGGGTAGTATTGACATCTCTAAAGAACTACAATAAACACTTTACTGCAAGATTGTGTTTCAACTACGCAACAATATTGTCGAGCATGAAGCTTGTATCCTGGGAATATATGCAACTATTGATCTAAGGATTAAGTTCCTCAAAGTATATAGAGATTCAGCTTTGGTTATACGCCAAGTCAATGGTGATTGGGACATTTGATATCCCAAATTGATTTCAGATCGGGATCATGTGTTGGAATTGGCAACTCAGTTCGAAGAAATCACCTTTACTCACATTCCCCAAGAAGAGAATCAAATGGCTGATGCTTGGGCAACTGTGTCATCTATGTTCAAAGTGACTTGGCCTAATCATGAGCTAATTGTAAGAATCATACACTTCTAGGAACCTGCACAGTACTGTCTCGCAGCCAAAGGACAGCCTGATAACAAGCCTTGGTTCTATGACATCAATAGGTATATAGTAAAACAAGAATATCCAGAAAATGCCTCAGTGATAGACAAGCAAACTCTAACAAGGATAACATCAAAGTTCTTCTTGAATAGGTAGGTGTTATACAAACGAAATTATGACATGGTCTTGCTCAGATGCCTGGATAGACATGAAGCATACATGCTCATCAAAGAAGTCCATGGGGGTCCTTTTGGTACTCATAAAAATGGGCATGTTATGGCAAATAAAATCTTAAGAGCATGTTACTACTGATTGAAAATGGAAACTGACTGCTACCGATATGCTAAGACGTGCCACAAATTCCAGATATACGCCGACAAATTACATGTGTCACCAACTCCCCTGAATATCCTAACTTCACCATGGCCTTTCTCTATGTGGGGCATCGACATGATTGGGATGATTAAACCAGAGGCCTCGAATGGACATCGATTCATACTAGTTGCCATCATTTACTTAACTAAATGGGTTGAAGTCGCTTCTTATACAAATGTAAGAAAGCAAGATATCATCTTTCGGTATGGGGTTCCTAATAAGATCATCGTAGATAATGGATCTAACTTGAACTACAAAATGATGAAGGAATTATGCGATGACTTCAAGATTGAGCATCACAATCCTTCACCTTACCGACCCAAGATGAATGGTGTCGTTGAAGCTGCCAACAAAAACATCAAGAAGATCATCCAAAAGATGGTGAAAACATACAAGGATTGGCAGAAGATGCTTTCATTTGCATTACACGACTATCGTTACTCTGTACGCACTTCAAATAGGGCAACACCATTCTCTCTTGTTTATGGAATGGGGATCGTACTTCCTGTTGAGGTAGAGATTCCCTCACTCCGGGTCCTCATGGAGATTGAGCTTGAAGAAACTGAATGGGTCCAGACACGACTAGATCAGCTCAACCTCATCGAAGAAAATCGCTTAACATCTTTGTGCGACAGATAATTATATCAGAAGCGGTTGAAAAAGGAATTTGACAAGAACGTTCATCATTGAGTATTCCAAGAAGGTGATCTGGTACTACAGAAGATCCTGCTACCTCGCTTAAATTCACGTGGAAATTGGACACCCAACTATGAAGGTCCATATGTCGTAAAAAAATAGTCTTTTCTGGAGGAGCTCTAATACTCACGACAATGGACGACGAAGAATTTCCACATCTATTGAATTCAGACGCAGTAAAAAAATCTACGCCTAAAAAAACAAGCCCGCTAAGTCGAAAATCCGAAAGGGAGGCTTAGGCAAAAATGGACGTCCCGGTGGACTGAAACCCCAAAAGGGCAGTCCAGACAAAAATTAAGGACAAAAAAAATATTCTTCCCGGTGGATTGAAAACCTGAAAGGGCAATCCAGGCAAAAATTAGGGATTCTATCAAATAAAAAGGAAAAAAGATTCTAACAACTGAAGATAGGATGACTCGATCCAATTACTCTCCTCATAAGCAAAGTATTGAGATTATTGAAGACATAAGGAAGATAGCAGTGTCGAAACTAAATTCCTGTTGCCAATTAATTTTTTCGTTTTTACTGCAGTAATTACCGCTTTTAGGAATTGCATCTTATTGTACTATTTCCTATTCACAGGCCACACAATCATTAACAAAATTTTCGTTTCACAAGCCTTCTCCATTATTTTATATTTTTCTGCTTGTTAGCAAAAATGACGATTATTTTTAAAAACACGACATTAAAACTATATGGGGACCTAATAATAAAAAGCATTGAGAACATGAAAAACATTTGATTCGAAATATGTTTAAAGGAAATCAACAGTTTCCACCACTACGTCCGAAGCACAAGACATCAAGTCACTTTACAAGTCACCTCAACCTAATCAACACAGACTCGGGCTGACACAACTTTCCAGGATATAGGTGGAATAGGAGGCATCAAAATGGCTCGCATCTATTACACTTTCTCAAAGCACAACAAAGGAAGGAGTGCCCTGAAGTCGACATCCCCAAAAGTCCAATCATCCAAAGATCACTACCAAAGTTTCATTCATGCATCATGACACGCATAACATATATATGAGAATGGAACGTTATGTTGTACAAATTCAAAAATATATAACAAAACATGCACGCATGACATAACATAAGGGTCATGATACCTAAAAAAATTTGAAATCAATCCCCAGCTATATTGGTGACAACTCTACGACTATGTTTATCCCTTTCTTATCATTCGTCCCTACAAGTCTATATTATAGACATTCCCCATATGAAGCGGTTACAATCCCCAAGTGAACTTATTTCAGGAAGTATGCTTATTAACTTCCCAAATATACTTCCTCACAAAGTCTCATTTGCAGCATGCTCCCCAGCAAACTTTCCCCAGAGGAAATATGCTAGAACCTTCCCCAGCGAAGGATCATTCTAAAGACTCACACTAACACGATAGTAAGCAACCTTACGTATCCTCGAAAAATCATTTGCCCACGCATTAATCCTCGCATTAGTAACAATCCATCTATTCCAATCTCTGCATTGGTCTTTCTTATTCCATCCCTGAGTTGGACGCCTCTCTTTTTCAACTAAGATACTAATCCCCATGTTGGTAAGAACCTCGTTTCTCCATCGCCTCGTCCATAACATCCATGTATCTCTGGTCCATCCGAAATTTTTTTCATACATCTGGTCCGTCCGAAATTTTACCATCATATTTGGTATGAGCGCAACTTCTTCATTACCTCTGGTCTGTCCGGAAACTTTTTCATTTATCTTTGGTCCATCCGGAACTTCTTTGAAACCTCTGGTCCATCAGGAACCCTTTTCAGTATCTGGTCCGTCCAAAATTCCTCTATTATTTCTGGTCCATCTGGAATATTTCCTCATTTATGATCCATCCAGAATCTTTTCACCATCTCTGGTCCGTTCATAATCTTTTCATCATCTTTGGTCCATCCAAAATCATTTCATTATTTCAGGTTCGTTCAGAACATCCTATCTTCTCTGGTTCGTCCATAATATGTTATCCTCTCTGGTTCGTCCAGAATTTGTTGTCTTCTCTGGTCCGTCTGGAGTATCTCGTTCTCTCCGGCCTTGTCTAAAACATTTCACTCTCTCCGTGATATTTGTCCGTCCCGTTCTCTTTGGCATCCTCGCTACATTCAAGTAGAGGACCCATTTCATTCCAGGTCCTACCTAAGGATCATCAGGGGAAATCAAAACTTGAAGGTACAACGTTAACCTGTGAATAGGTGTCTGCCCACATATCCTCAGCGAAGTTAACTTTCATACATTTTCTCCTAAATAGGCAAAATTGAGGTTTTTCTGTATTCAATTATCCTCCACCACAAACGTGCGAAGATTTCGACTTTCGCACTCTCGAGTCGAATGGTAATTAAATATGGGCAGATGTCATACTCCAATTTTGTCCAGAAATTTTTACCATTATATGGGTTTTAATCGCATTTTATCTCGAATAATTATGATAGTCCATTTGATAAAGACTTAAGTGTAAGGAGGTACAAGTGTGAAGTCCTGAGTTCGAGTCCTATCTTTCCCACTTTGCATTTTTCTCCTTTTTGTTTTTTTATTATTATTTGACTAGAAAGCATATTTTATTTAAATTTGTTTTTTTTAAGTTAGTTATTAGGTTTTATTAATATTATAAAGAATTAATTTTCTTATTATTATTATTATAGTATTTTTATAATTATGTTTAGTTATTAGGAATTATGATATTAGAGGTTATATTAGCTTAGGATTTTGTATTTCTTATTATTATGATGATGATTAGGTTTAATTATTAGAAATATTAGATATTATTAATAGTGCTATTATCATGTCATATTTGTTTTTTGTCATTAAAGAAAAATCATGAGATTCCAAAATTACAAAAGGACCAAATCACAGTCATCTTTCTTTACAAAACATTACACGACAAAATCTTCAAAGTTTCCCAAACAACTTCAAGACACAATCATCCAAAAATTGAAGAAAATTAAACCATGAATCACAAATCCTTAAGGCTACTTAATTAGTTTTATTCTTTCAAATTATTCCATATTTGACTTGATTCAAATGTCTATATTAGAAGGGAAAAAGAACAAGAGAAGGGGAGACCAAAAAGAACCTTCCCCGTCTACAATTTCCCTCACGTGTGCTAGTTTTTTTCCAGAAAAAAAATACGTACATCAATTGCACAACACCCTATTCTTCAAACTCACGCAACCTGTTACAACCTTACCACTCATCACCCTCACTAACGTTTATTTACAAAACACAAACCTGCATCACCAATAATACCATACTACACCCAAATTTCCACGAACAACTCCCTTCATCCAACATAAATCAATACAAAACCAAAACAACAACACCATTAAAATCAACAGTAACAAATAACAATACAAAAGCAAAATCACTCACAAATAATAATAAAAAAATAGAATGAAAGAGAAAAAAGTGAAAATCGAGATCGAGCCAACTCGTCGGAAACACATAAACGCGAGACCACGGGAAAACCTCCCTTCATGGTGCACCGCTTCTGTCACCTTGTTTCATGCGAGTCTCTCCGTCGCCCAACCGTAATCAATAATCTTCTTTTTTCCTTTCATATTTTTTCATGTTCTATTTGGATGCTTTGATTTATGTTTGGTTATAAGACTTTTGTTATAGATTGGTTGGTTTTGTTGTTAGAGAAAGATGAACATTGGCCTTGATTATGTGTGTTGTGAATATTTTTTTGAAAGTAAAGAGATGAAGAAAAGAATGAAAGTGTGTGTGGTTGATTGTGTTTACCTGCGTTTGCGATTTGGGAAGAAGAAAAAGAAAAGTGGCTTTGGAAAATTGAATGCTTTCCTCTTTCTCTTAATGTTCATTTGTTTTATTTATTTATAATAATAATAATAAAGTGCCACATGTCTCATTTCTATTGGCTATGGGTTTGAAAAGTCAAATTAGATGGTTTTATTATAAGAGAGAAAATGTAGCATTGTTATTCCTCCACTATTTCTTACACTACAATATTTTTATTTTTTTAATAAATAAAATATAATATTTATAATACGTGAACAGTGCAAGAATAATGTGTGAACAGTGCATAAACAATACGTGAATAATGCTTTTAAAATAGTGAAATAAAATTAGTTAATGAAATGGAAAAAATTAATTAATGAAGTGATGAAGTTGGTTAATAAACGTTCAGATGTTAAAAATAATTTTTAGTAATAAATCAAAATTGATTAATGAAATGTAAAAAGTTGGTTAATGAAAATAAAGCTGGTTAATACAATATAAAAGATTGGTTAATGAAGTTATGAAATTAGTTAATCGCTTAATTGTATATCTGTATCATTTAATCTAAAAATAATATATATATATATATATATATATATACTGATCCGGCGTATTCGAACAGATCCACGTAAGCTGGTCGTCAGAAGGCAAGGTGCTCGGCTGGATGCTGGTCTTCAGGCATGCGAGGTGTTCGGCTTGTGAATGAGGTGAGGAGGGGGTGTACCTGCAAGGCACTCCGACGCTCAAGTAAGAAAAGGTCAGAGAAAAAGGGCAAGTACAAAGTGTATTCTTAGGGTGAAAAATGATATCTGACCCTCTCAAGAGAGATGGTTTATATAGAGCCCCCAGCGCGTGGCCAACGGTCCTATTTTCGGGGCGGAATAACCGTTTTCCCCAAAGAATAGGTAACTGCCCAAATTAGCCGTTATGCCGGGCAGGGTGTCAGAAACTAGCCGTTGTGTCGGGTATGAAAGTCGGGGAGAGCGTTGCGTTCCTTGCCCAGTTGGAGGGGCAGAAATGTCGTTATTGCCCCTCTGTGGATTGGGCTTAGGCAATTTAGGCCGCTCTGGAGCAGAGGCGGATTTGGTCAATTCTAGCCATTGGTCCAGTCCAGAATATATATATATATATATATATATATATATATATATAATAATATTTTACTATTCACTAGTGAATAGTGAAATACGATGTAAATATAAATTGTAGTGTAAAAATAACATTATTGATATAATAAACTTGAAAAGAGATGCCCCTTTCCTGTACACCCTTTCTCAATTTTTTTATATTTTTTATTATCTATTTAATTTAATTAGGTTTTTTTATTTGGGTTTTAGTTTGGGCTAATGGACCGTATTCTTCTTTTCTAATATCTCCCCATGTTTCTACATTACACCACTTTAGGTCTCTTATGTAAATTAATTTATTTTATTTAATTAATTAATTTTTTTAGGATTTTGATTATTATTTTAATTCAAGGTTGTTAATTATTATAAGAGAAAGTATGTGGGCGGGGACAAGAATCGTAGCGTCAGCACCTTTTGCGGAGTTCTGAGCGGCCATATGTGGGCGGATCAAAGAAAGTATGTTTTGATCTTTTAGTTTCTAAGGAGGAAAGAAAGAAGAGGAGAACAAGGAGTTCCCACAGACGGCGCCACTGATCCGGCGTATTCGAACAGGCCCACGTAAGCTGGTCGTCAGAAGGCAAGGTGCTCGGCTGGATGCTGGTCTTCAGGCATGCGAGGTGTTCGGCTTGTGAATGAGGTGAGGAGGGGGTGTACCTGCAAGGCACTCCGACGCTCAAGTAAGAAAAGGCCAGAGAAAAAGGGCAAGTACAAAGTGTATTCTTAGGGTGAAAAATGATACCTGACCCTCTCAAGCGAGAGGGTTTATATAGAGCCCCCAGTGCGTGGCCAATGGTCCTATTTTCGGCGCGGAATAACCGTTTTCCCCAAAGAATAGGTAACTGCCCAAATTAGCCGTTATGCCGGGCAGGGTGCCAGAAACTAGCCGTTGTGTCGGGTATGAAAGTCGGGGAGGGCGTTGCGTTCCTTGCCCAGTTGGAGGGGCAGAAATGTCGTTATTGCCCCTCTGTGGATTGGGCTTAGGCAATTTGGGCCGCTCTGGAGTAGAGGCGGATTGGGCCAATTCTAGCCATTGGTCCAGTCCAGAATATATATATATATATATATATATATATATATATATATATATATATTATAATATTTTACTATTCACTAATGAATAGTGAAATACGATGTAAATATAAATTGTAGTGTAAAAATAGCATTATTGATATAATAAACTTGAAAAGAGATGCCCCTTTCATGTACACCCTTTCTCAATTTTTTTTTATATTTTTTATTATCTATTTAATTTAATTAGGTTTTTTTATTAGGGTTTTAGTTTGGGCTAATGGACCGTATTCTTCTTTTCTAATATCTCCCCATGTTTCTACATTACACCACTTTAGGTCTCTTATGTAAATTAATTTATTTTATTTAATTAATTAATTTTTTTAGGATTTTGATTATTATTTTAATTCAAGGTTGTTAATTATTATAAGAGAAAATATGTGGGCGGGGACAAGAATCGTAGCGTCAGCACCTTTTGCGGAGTTCTGAGCGGCCATATGTGGGCGGATCAAAGAAAGTATGTTTTGATCTTTTAGTTTCCGAGGAGGAAAGAAAGAAGGGGAGAACAAGGAGTTCCCACAGACGGCGCCACTGATCCGGCGTATTCGAACAGGTCCACGTAAGCTGGTCTTCAGAAGGCAAGGTGCTCGGCTGGATGCTGGTCTTCAGGCATGCGAGGTGTTCGGCTTGTGAATGAGGTGAGGAGGGGGTGTACTGCAAGGCACTCCGACGCTCAAGTAAGAAAAGGTCAGAGAAAAAGGGCAAGTACAAAGTGTATTCTTAGGGTGAAAAATGATACCTGACCCTCTCAAGCGAGAGGGTTTATATAGAGCCCCCAGCGCGTGGCCAACGGTCCTATTTTCGGGGCGGAATAACCGTTTTCCCCAAAGAATAGGTAACTGCCCAAATTAGCCGTTATGCCGGGCAGGGTGCCAGAAACTAGTCGTTGTGTCGGGCAAAGCCGCAGTTCCGGGCACCTGTCCCTTGCTGTTCGGGCAGCGAGGAAGCCTTGTGTAATGGGTATGAAAGTTGGGGAGGGCGTTGCGTTCCTTGCCCGGTTGGAGGGGCAGAAATGTCGTTATTTCCCCTCTGTGGATTGGGCTTAGGCAATTTGGGCCGCTCTGGAGCAGAGGCGGATTGGGCCAATTCTAGCCATTGGTCCAGTCCAGAACAGGAGCCCCCCAAGTCGTTGCTCCCGAGCATGGGAGTGATGACTTAAGGATTGCCCGTCGCTCAAGGGAGCTAGCGCGTAGACGAGGGTGATCGTCTCGAGGTGCTCGTGGCCCTCTGTGTCCGTGATGTTCGTGGTCGTGACCCTATTGCCCGGTATTTGGGGAGACAAAGCGTCTGACAGAATGGGAAACGTTGGGCCGCCACGTGTGCATCGAGCCCTGTGTAGCAGTTAATACGTAATTATGGCTAGTGGGCAGTCATCATTGCATACGGGCGCGTGTGTGCACGTGCCCCTCAGTATAAAAGGGGGAAGGTTGTCCCATTTTACACTTTTTCCCTTCTGATTTCTCTTCGTCGTCATCAGCGTTCTTGCCCGTCGCCGTCTTTAGAGCAACCGACCACCGTGCCAAGTTTCAAGCAGTCTCCCTATTCTACTCAAATCAAGTAAGTTTTCTGATTTCCAGCTTGTTTTGCTTTCCCCTGTTGTTAGTGGTAGATTGCATGCGGCTAGGGTTAGTCTTAGGTGACAAAATAGGTAGGTTTCCGGCGAGTGTTGGTGGTGGGCGGTGGTTCTGCCCTTCTGCTGCCTCAAGCATCTCGCCGGAGTAGGTAGCGCGTTTGTTGAGAGTGGTGGTCCACGTCGTGGTTGCGAGTCGTGACCACCGCGTCTTACCATCTTCTGATGGACTGGTGAATTTTCCGGTAGAGCGTTTCCAGATTCCGGTGGAGCCCTACAGTTTCCGGTGGGGCTTCAAACGAAATCTGGGCACGAGCGCAGGGAGGTTCTTCGCAGGAAGATGGTATGTCTCGGGCATCTCCTCGTGGGGAGGTTTTTCGTTTGATGTTAGGGCTTAGGCCGGGGACGTTGTCCTTAGCCTTCTGTGCGCCCTTTCACTTGACTTAGCGGTGGAAGGGTGGATTTGATTTCCTGTCGAATTCACTATCTTTCTCTGCTTTTTTAGGTGATCGTAGTGGCGATGGAGCCAGAGAGAGAAGTTATCCCCGTCACGTCCGAGGAGGAAACTGTCTCCGATGAGAATAGCAGCGCAACGGCCTCGAGTTATGCGTCTTCGAGTTCGACGACATCGAGCTCCTCGAGCGAAGTTGGAGAGGAAGAGGATTTGGACGTCATGGAGGAAGATGTCGAAGGGTTTTGTCCGGAGGAGTGGGAGGTGGCCGAGCCTTCCGAACATATTTCCACGTTCGCCAGATCTGTGGCGGATGCCTTTACAGAGGTGGGTCCACCGGGGGATTGGAGAGTGCATTTTCCCACCGTGGACGAGCGGGTCTGCTCGGAGTTCGGGGACCGCTTCACGATGTATGAGTACGCTTTTAAAGAATTGGGGCTGAGGTTGCCCTTCACTGACTTCCAGCGGTCGATATTCGAGCATCTGAAGCTGGCGCCCTCTCAACTCCACCCTAATTCACTGGCCTTTATACGGGCTTTTGAGTAAGTGTGCGAGCATATCAATCTGGGAATTACCCTCCCTCTGTTTTTTGCTGTTTTCCATCTTCAACGGCAGCTGGCGGGGAAGAAGTACGGATGGGTTTCCTTGAAGCAGCCCAAGAAGTTGTTCAAGCCATTCTCGGAGTCAATCCGAACGTTCAAGGGACGGTACTTCATTGTTGAGCCAGTGTCTGAAGCTGCCCAGGACAATACGTATGTCTGGGAGATAGAGGTGGATGAGAACGGAGAGGAGTTGCTCAACAAGGACGGGAAGTATATCGGGGAGAGGTTGTACAAGTTCCCGATCCGCTGGACACCCGACCACTTCTCAAAGAAGCCCAGTGCCTACGTCTTCGAGCCGAGCGCGCTATGCGGGCAGGATGCCATGTCTTGTAAGACGCTGGTGAAGTGGGTCAACTCCTTCCAGCTCGCGAGCTGCTGGACGAGCAAGGGTAACCCTATCTTCGAGGAGGATGGTAGCCAGAGGGTTGAGCGCAGGTTTATCAACGTGAAGGCACTTCTGGAGTGCAAGACTTCCGCGGATGCTGAGAAGCTGCTCGGTAGTCATAGTTACTTAGAATTTGTTTGTGTTATTTCCTTTCCCCGTAACTAACGTGCTTGTTTTCATTCGTGCAGGTGAGATGCCTCAAGCTCGTGATCGTGTGGTGAGGAACGCCATGGCGAGGGGCAAGGCAGGAGCGGCTCCCCCCAAGACCCGGACTGCTGCTAGTACTCGTGCTCCTTCCCTCGTTCAAACTGCTCCGGGGACTTCTTCTACGCCCTCTCCTGGTCCACGGAACTCTCCATTGTCTTTGATCGGGCGGGCGAAGTGGCCACAGACGTTAGATGCTGTGGACCTGACTCGGGCGCCTGAGAAGGGAAAATTTGAGCTCCCCCCGTGCATCCTTGACAGGAGATTTTTTGAGGGCAACACCCTGGTCGTTCCTCGGGCAGAGTCTCTTAGCTTGGAGGGTATGGACCGGGCGAGCAAGAGGGCGTTGGTGGCCCAGGATGCTTCTGCCCTTGTGAGGATGCTGGAGATGGCGGCCGTTTATGCGGAAGGGGACACTGCGCTCGAGGCTGAACTTACTGCTGCCGGGGCTTCTGAGACGACCTTGAAGGAGGAGGTCAAGGGTGCCCGTAAGGCTAGGAAGAAGGCCGAAGAGGAGACGACCAAGCTGAAGGAGAAGGTCACTAAGCTGAAGGCGGAGAAAAAGGTTGCCGAGGATTTGAATCAAGAGCTGACGGCCAGTGCCCCGGGTGCTGATGAGCCGGATGAGATAAGAGTGTTGAAAACTAGGGCTGAGCTGGTCGCCAGCATTCTGTAGGCCGAGGATGACGGTATCGCCGTGGCAGTGGAGTCCTTCGAGAGTGCCGTGGCCCAGTTGCGGGTGGTGAACCCCGGGCTTGAGCTTTCGACCGAGGGTATCCACTACCTTGTGCGAGTGGAGGATGGTCGCATTGTCTTACCCGCAGGCCTTGTTCTTGATACCCCCGAAGTTCAGGCCGAGGACCAGCCCGTGGAGGAGCAGGGACCTGTGCCCGCGTCGACCGAGCATGCCGAAGAATGAGGAGTTTTGGTGTTCTGATGCTGTTGTATTTTGTCCGGACTGCGTGCCGTATATTTCTTTGTAATTTTATTTGATTTTGGGGGGGGGGCGTGGCCCCCTTTTTTATGTAATACGCACATCTTTTTGGCCCTTGTGGCCTTTTTATTTAATGCTCGGTTAATGTTATTTATACAATTTTGTTGTACTTTACATTATTTGTGCATGTGTGACTGCCCGTCGGAGGGTGTGTCTGTTAGTGGAGCTTTCTTTTGAAAGATAGCTCGTTGGGTGTGAATTCGCCAGTGCGGAGAACTGGTCGAATAACCGGGGATGGTCCTGGCGAGGTTGTGGATCTCAGGTCGCGATCGAGGCCTGAGGGTTGCTCCTGTTCGGATTTCCTCGACAAGGTCGAGCTCCTCTCTTATTGCTTCGTTATTCATTTCCTCGTCTAGAGGTGATTCGGTCCTCCTGGACGGTACGTGGATTTCAATGGGTAGAACAGCCTCCGTGCCATATGCTAGGCGAAAAGGTGTTTCCCCGGTGGTGGACTAGGGAGTAGTGCGGTATGCCCATAAGACGCTGTGGAGCTCCTCGACCCAGGCTTTCTTCGTTTCGTCCAGTCTTCGCTTGAGGCCACGAAGAATGACGCGGTTGGCCGCTTCTGCCTGCCCGTTGGTCTGGGGATGCTCCACAGAAGCGAAGTGTTGCTTTGTTCCGAGATGGGCGACAAAGTCTTGGAACTTCTTGTCCGTGAATTGTGTTCCATTGTCCGTGACGATTTCCTGGGGAATCCCAAAACGGGTAAGGATATTCCGCTTGTAAAAGCGCAGAATGGTAAGTGCTGTAATCTTTACTAAGGCTTCTGCTTCTATCCATTTTGTGAAATAATCTACACCCACTATCAGGTATTTGTTTTGGCTGGACCCCGTCACGAAGGGTCCTAGGATGTCTAGGCCCCACCAGGCGAATGGCCACGGGGAGGTCAAGCTCTTCAGTTCGTTAAGTAGAGCTAGGTGCATATCCCCGTGCCGTTGGCATTTGTCGCATTTCTTCACGTGCTCCTTGGCGTCTTGTTGCATGGTTGGCCAATAATACCCTGCCCGGAGGGCCTTGCGGGCAAGGGACCTTCCTCCCAAGTGCTGGGCGTTGATGCCTTCATGGATTTCTCGTAAAAATTGGGGGACAACCTCCTCCTCTATGCACTTGAGTAGTGGGATGGAGAAGCCCCGTCGGTAGAATTTGTTTTCGAGGATGACGTACGAGCAAGCTCTTCGTCTGGTGGTGCTGGCTTCCTTGGGGTCATTCGGAAGTTCGTCCCTGGTGAGGTAATTGTACACGGGCGTCATCCAACAATCGTTGTCCCCGATCGCGTGCACGTGTAGGGTCGAGGATCCCTTATCGATGCTGGACCGGGGAAGTATCTCTTGGATAACTGACCTGTTTCTGCCTTTCCTCTTAGTGCTTGCTAGTTTGGACAAGACGTCTACTCGCACATTGTGTTCGCGTGGAACATGTCTTACTTCTACCGTTCTGAACTTCGACATTTTTTCCTTGACTAGGGTGAGGTACTCAGAGAGACTGTCATTTTTGGCCTGATACTCCCCGGATATCTGGTGGGCTACGAGCTGAGAGTCCGTGCAGATGACGATTTCTTCAGCCCCTAGGTCTTCGGCTAGGCGCAACCTGGCGAGGAATGCTTCATACTTGGCCTGGTTGTTCGACGTGGGAAAGGACAATGTGAGAGAAGCCTCGACTATGGTCCCTTCGTCGTTCTCTAGAATTACTCCTGCCCCGCTGCCACTCGAGCTGGATGCTCCATCCACGTAGATGGTCCATCTGTTTGCTATGTGGGACGAGGAGTCTGAGAAGGTCACTTCCGCTACGAAATCGGCCAGGACCTGAGCTTTAAGAGCTTTTCTGCTTTCATACTGGACGTCGAATTCAGACAGTTCTAGTGACCATTTGAGCATTCGCCCGGCCATGTCTGGTCGTCCCAGTAACTGTTTGATGAGCTGATCCGTTCTTACCACGATCGTGTGGGCCAAGAAATAGTGTCTCAGTCATCTGGCAGCGTTGACGAGGGCTAATGCTACCTTCTCTATCTGCTGATATCGCAACTCCGCGTCCCGCAACGCTTTGCTCGTGAAGTATACTGGCTTTTGCCCGCCAGGATTCTCGCGAATGAGAACGGCGTTAACGGCCTCGGCAGTGACAGCGAGGTATAGGAACAAGACTTCCCCGGTATCTGGCCGTGAGAGTACGGGCGGTTTCGACAGGGCTTGCTTCAAGTGAAGGAGGGATGCTTCGCATTCTTTGGTCCATTCAAACGCTGCTTCTTTTCGCAAGAGCTTGAAGAAAGGAAGGGCGTGTTGGGCGGACTTTGCGACGAAGCGGGACAACGAGGTAAGTACCCCCGTTGAGGGCTGGATGTTCTTCTTAGACACGGGCGTTGGGAACTCAGAGAATGCCCGGCATTTGTCGGGGTTAGCTTCTATTCCTCGTTCCGTTAGGTAGAAGCCAAGGAATTTACCTGCCCGTACACCGAACGTGCACTTCTCTGGGTTAAAATGCATTTGATACTTTCTTGCTTGCTCGAAAATTTTGCGAAGATGGGCGACATGATCTAGTTCCTCGTGGGACTTGACGATCATATTGTCCATGTATACCTCGAGCATGTCGCCTATTTGTCCTCGGAAGACTTTGTTCATCATTCGTTGGTACGTAGCGCCGGCGTTCTTCAGTCCGAAGGGCATTACGTTGTAGTAATAGTTGCCCGATTCGGTCATGAATGCCGTGTAAGTTTTATCGCTCGCGACCATTGGGATTTGGTTGTAGCCCGAGTAGGCGTCGAGGAACGATAAAAGTTTAAAACCTGCTGAGTTATCTACGAGCTTATCTATATTAGGGAGGGGGTAGGCGTCATTCGGACAGGCCTTATTAACATCGGTATAATCAACGCACATCCTCCATTTGCCATTATTTTTTCTTACAAGTACAACATTTGAGAGCCATGTAGTGTATTTGGCCTCAGAAATAAACCTAGCTTCTAGAAGGTCTTTGACAGCTTTCTCCGCGGCTTTCATCTTCTCCGGGGACTGTTTCCTTCTGCGCTGGGCAACGACTTTGATGGCTGGATCAATTGTAAGCTGGTGGCAAGCGACGGAGGGGTCCAATCCTGGCATTTCAGCAGCGCTCCATGCGAACAAGTCTGCGTTCTCCCGGAGGCACGCTTTTAGTTGTCTCTTGGCCAGGTCGGGGAGGTCTGCTCCGATCTTCACTCCCCGTTGGGGGTCTTCTTCGAATGGAACTATCTCGAAGTTGCCATTTGGGACAGGGCGTAGGAGATGGCCGCTGTTGTTGGACTGGCTGCCCGAAGTCGTTGGGTCTTTGGCGTGATCTTCCTCGCTGAAACGGCTGTCCAAGTCGATAGATTCGACCTGGGGGAGCGGTTTTGGCTGCTCGGAGCTACTAGGCAGAGGGGGACGACTAGAAGTCCTCGGTCTCGCTGAGATGGTGCTTAGTCCTTTTGATGCTGCTTCAAAGCACCGACGGGCAGCTTCAATATCGCCGTGGAGGGTGGTGACCATCCCTTCAGAAGTGTAGTACTTCATCTTGAGATGTACGGTGGAAGGTACTGCGATCAACTCTGCCAGGGTTGGCCTTCCAAAAATGCACTGGTATAGTGACGGGCATTCAATTACCAGAAACTGTGCTTTAATTGCTCGGGTTGTCTTTCCTGAACCGAAGGTTACGATGAGCTCTACGTAACCTCGGGGCCTTGTCACTGCTCCATTGAATCCCTGCAGGTCGGATCCAACGTATGGAGTAAGGTGAGAGTCGTCCAGCTGCAGCGTTTCGAACAGGTGGTTGTACATTATATCAACTGAACTGCCCTGGTCCACGAGTATTCTGGGAACGTCAAAGTTCGCCATCCTTGCTCGGATAAGCAGCGGGATGCTCGAGTTCGGTGCCCCGCCGAGGAGCTCCTCCTTGTAGAAGGAAATAGGAGCGGATCCTTTGTGAGTGGTGTCCAGCGTGGTGACTTCATTGGAGCTTTTGCTGATCAGTTGGTCGAATCTCCTCTTGACTGAACCGACCGTGATTTTGTTGAATCCACCATCAGAGATGACCATGGCTGACGGGAAGGCCTCCCACGGGCTGTGAGCAGCGAGGAACGTGGAGACGGGCAGACTATCAGAGATGCGGAAGTCTTCTGGCTGAGTTATGGACATAGCGACCTGTACATTGGTGTCATCGGAGGGCGGAGTCTCTTCTACAGCCTTCTTGCTCTCTTGAGAATGCCGGGGAGCTTCTTTCTTTTTCGCGAACTGCTTCAGGTGGCCGTCGCGAATGAGGATATCTATGGCATCTCTGAGGTGGATGCAATCTTCCGTCGTATGGCCGTGGCTCTTGTGGAAGCGGCAATACTTGGATTTGTCTACACCCGGCCTGGTCGGCAGCTGTTTGGGGAAACGGACGCCCGCCTGCTTGAATTCTGAGTTGGCACATTCGGACAAGATCTTCTCCCTCGAGGCAGTGAGGGGGTATAATCATGGAACCGCCCAAAAGGTCCCTTCTGCTCGCGTGCATCGTGAGGCCGATCGTCGTGTCTTTTATCTCCTCAACGGGATGTCGAGGGTTCTTCAGCTCTGGATGACCGGGCACCCTCTTGGTTTCGAGAGGCTCGGACAGAGTGGGCGGCGACCTTCTCATCGTATTGTATATGTGACTGGGCTTGGAGGAGAAGGGCGTTGAGGTTCCTCGGTGGATCGAGGCCGATGGCTTTGGCGAAGTCTGAACCAGGGCGTAACCTCTGCTCGAGCAGGAATTTCTTAATCTCGTCGGTCGTTGGCACTTGGACGGCCTCCTTGTTGAACCGCTCAATGTAGGCCTGAAGAGGCTCATCTCTTCCCTGCACGACTGCTCCGAGGGACGCCTCAGTCTTTGGATGGCGTCGTGATGCAGTAAAGTGGCGGGAGAAAATCCTCTCCAGCTGCCTCCAGGATGTAATGGATTCTTCTGGGAGCTGCTTGTACCATGTCATTGCTCCCTTCCGGAGCGTGGTTGGGAACAGGCGGCACTTGATGGCTCCTCGTACACATCTGTAGTCCAAAAGAGCATCTATGTTCTTTATGTGCTCGTCTGGGTCAGTGGTTCCATCGTAAGTCCCTAGAGACGGAGGCTTCTCTAGTCCTTTAGGGAGACGGGTGGCCAGGATCCTGCGGGACAACGGGCCGCGAGGCTCGTCGTCGCTGTCCGAACTTGGAGTTGATGGTGACCGTTGTCTGCGCTCGCGGCGACGGTCTTTGCCAGGTGAGAGTGAACGGGGCCGGTCGCGAGGTCTGACCAGCGGAGAATGCCTATCCTGCCTCGTTCTCTTGTGTCTTGGTGGGGATCGATCTCGCGGGGAGATCTGGTCGCGCTTTCGAACGCGTTGTGATTCAGGGTCATGCCTCGTCATACGGTCTTCCCCGCGCCTGGGTGGCAGGCTTGTTGATTTCCGGTGTTTACTCTTGGGAGGAGAGGATCTTGGAAGAGATGCTTCCTCGAGAGCTCCTATCCTTTCTCCTTGCTGCAAGATAAGGAGGTTTGTGCGGTTTACAGCTTCGAGGAGAGCTGCAACAGCCAGGTCAGTGCTGGGAGGACCAGGAATTGGTTGTTCCCCCAACGGTAGCTGTTTGCCTCCTTGCTCGGTGGGAGGAGGAGTTGGAGACCCAGTGGCCCCGTCTCAAAGGAAACGGGGATCAGAAAGTAACAACGAACTGCCGTTAGCGTCCATCTTATTGACGGGGACAAGAATCGTAGCGTCAGCACCTTTTGCAGAGTTCTGAGCGGCCATATGTGGGCGGATCAAAGAAAGTATATTTTGATCTTTTAGTTTGCGAGGAGGAAAGAAAGAAGGGGAGAACAAGGAGTTCCCATAGACGGCGCCACTGATCCGGCGTATTCGAAAAGGTCCACGTAAGCTGGTCGTCAGAAGGCAAGGTGCTCGGCTGGATGCTGGTCTTCAGGCATGCGAGGTGTTCAGCTTGTGAATGAGGTGAGGAGGGGGTGTACCTGCAAGGCACTCCGACGCTCAAGTAAGAAAAGGTCAGAGAAAAAGGGCAAGTACAAAGTGTATTCTTAGGGTGAAAAATGATACCTGACCCTCTCAAGCGATAGGGTTTATATAGAGCCCCCAGCGCGTGGCCAACGGTCCTATTTTCGGGGCGGAATAACCGTTTTCCCCAAAGAATAGGTAACTGCCCAAATTAGCCGTTATGCCGGGCAGGGTGCCAGAAACTAGCCGTTGCGTCGGGTATGAAAGCCGAGGAGGGCGTTGCGTTCCTTGCCCGGTTGGAGGGGCAGAAATGTCGTTATTGCCCCTCTGTGGATTGGGCTTAGGCAATTTGGGCCGCTCTGGAGCAGAGGCGGATTGGGTCAATTCTAGCCATTGGTCCAGTCCAGAATATATATATATATATATATATATATATATATATATATATATATATATATATATATATTACTATTCACTAGTGAATAGTGAAATACGATGTAAATATAAATTGTAGTGTAAAAATAGCATTATTGATATAATAAACTTGAAAAGAGATGCCCCTTTCCTGTACACCCTTTCTCAATTTTTTTATATTTTTTATTATCTATTTAATTTAATTAGGTTTTTTTATTAGGGTTTTAGTTTGGGCTAATGGACCGTATTCTTCTTTTCTAATATCTCCCCATGTTTCTACATTACACCACTTTAGGTCTCTTATGTAAATTAATTTATTTTATTTAATTAATTAATTTTTTTAGGATTTTGATTATTATTTTAATTCAAGGTTGTTAATTATTATAAGAGAAAACCACCAAAAACAATAAAAATCTTAAAAATACCAAAATCATGTCCTTAGTCTTCTTTGTACATATTTGGTAGGTTTTCCCGATTAAAATACATACACCACCCATAAATAATCCACAACGTGTACATAAATCACTAAACAAAAGATCAAAAATGTCCAAGACAATTTTCTTTCACACTAAAATCCATGTCATCCATCAAATCAATTCCTATTTTTGCCCCGAGCGATAAATTAACTAACTTCTTTTCCCCCCGTGCGGTAAAACTTTTTTTCACAAACTAAAATCAACCAACCAACAAAACGTCGAACTACATAGACTCTGATTTTCTCATCGCTCGATGAGAATACGTAGGCACAAGGTTGTGAAACCTTGGCGAGTCCCCTAACCTAAAACTAACATTTTCCCTTTTTAAATTTTTTTTTTGTAAATATCCAGTATATAAAAGCAAGTAGAAACATACATGCACACATTTCCTTAGACAAAAACACTAAACCCTAGGCTAGAGAAGGTTCTTATTGACTACAACGAAGGTGAGGGATGCCTAACACCTTTCCCTCACTTAACTGACTCTCGAACCCATATTCGGTTGCGATGACCATCTTGTCTTTTTCCTTTAAGGTTTTATCATTATTTTCCCTATTCCTTGGGAATAAATAAAATATGATGGAGACACTATATTTTTCCCACCGCGACACACGTAAAATCAGTGAACAGTTTTTTTTCAGGTTTAGGCCTGCAATTATCTTTTTTATTGATCTACATTACGCGTAGTTTAACCTGGTGTCCTAGTTTTATTTTTTTCGCGCCTTCACACAGTTGCATTTTGATTTTTCTGAGCCTTTTCAACCGGATATTTTTAACTAAAATATCTGATCCACGATTATCTGTTTTACTAAACTTTATTTTGCGTAGATTATTTTAATGCGCTCATTTTATTTTTTCGTGCTTAATTTTTATTCGTTTTAATTCCTTTTATTTTTGTTTTTTATCAAAATATTTAGAAAAAAAATAAATAGAGATAAAAAATGATCAGTTTGATTTTTATTTTCTTTATTAAAAATATTTGAATTTTATTTCATTTAGTTTCTTAAAACTCATTTTTTTATCCTAAAAATATCTAGGGGTATTTTGGACTTAATCAAAAATTGCAAACCCTCAAAAACCTACTGTATATAGCTACTTGCATTGGCCAATGAGAAAAAACAACACTAGCAACTTAGCAAGCGACACCTTCTCAAAATCGTATTTCGCGCTCTCAAATTTCAAAGTTCATATACAAAAAGCAAAAGCTGAAAAGTGGAAAAATTCCTTCACTCACCCTCTTGATCTTTCACGTGACATTCACCTTCATCAACATACTCCAACGTCACTCCTATAAGACACTCCTCACATTTCTCTTCATTATCCGCCCACTTTAACTCTCTCACCTCATCACCATCAACAAACTAAAACGTTCTTCTCACTATTCACGTAACCATCTTGTGCACACCACCACACCACTCACCCAAAATCCAATCCTGCTACTTCAGAACCTACAACGCCCTTCTTCATCTTTTTCCTAATTCATCCATAACCCTCACTTCATCTTCAACATACCACACTCACTATTCAACTTCCGCTACCAACAATAACATGCTTCCCACCTTCTCCATCTAACCACATAACTTCATCTCCCTCCCTCAACGTATTCCCTCCGACGTGTTTGTTTTTCAACGGCAACAAACAATTTCTCACAACCGTTCCACCAATAAAATCGCTCATTCTTCATCATTTTCACGTGAAACCTTCTACAACTCCACCCTCCGTTTTCGTTAGCTCACTTCAACCACATAAACACTACATCCAACCTCATGAAACGAACACCCTCCATTTTCGTCCATGCAGCGACATCATCGCCAATAAACCACCATATGCTCACCATCGAAAACAACATCATCACCACGGAATAACCGATCCAAAACGCACCACCATGCACAATTCTCAACAAGCTCGTTTTCGATCCAAACTCACAACCGGCTTTCGCTTTGACAATAATGATTCTTCTTCCTCTGATACCATCGTCGGCAATGCAAAAGAAAAAGCTGCTACGTTGGAGAAACGATGTGTTTGGTAACATTTCGATTTTGAATTTTCTTGTGTTGTTTTGTCCACTGTTTTGAATATGTATTTAATCTCGATTATAGATCGTGTTAGTTTGTCGTTGCATTGCTGCTGGATTGTTTTTACGGATTCTGTATTATAATTTGTAATGATGTAATATTTTTTTATTTGTATGGGTTGATGTTTGCTATTTGCATTGCATTTAAATCAGCTCAGATCCGTAGGTTCGACATTGTTCGTATGTCGTGACTCTGCTAGATTGTTTTTGGCAAAACAACACTAGAGATCCTTTAAGTTATTTAATGTTACCACTTAAGTCCTTTAAGATTTTTTTGTAACGGTTGGGTCCTTAACGTTTTAAAAAGTTTGCACCGTTACCCTTTTTTGGAATTTTCATTAAAAACATGCATATGTGGCAAAAACGAAGCTTAGGTGGCAGTTATGTGGCATTTTATTTTATTATTTATTTATTTATTAATTCCACATGGATTTTAATTTAATTTTTTATTTATTTTTTTAATTTTTTTAATTTTTTTAATTTTTTTTAAAATTTTTTAAAAAAAATTTTTAAAATTTTTTTTTTATTTTTTTTAATTTTTTTTTTAATTATTATTTATTTGTACACCAGTTAAGACTGGAAGGACTTGATTGTTACATTTTAAAAACATATGGGATGTGAGTGTTACACTATTTTTTTTAATGCAAGTTACAAAATGTGATGACAATAAATGAATTTAGTGATTGGAAAAGATTTCATTTGCCATATATTGAGTGACCTCTGCTCTGTGAGATTTTAATACGTAACAATTTTGAAGAATAAAAATAGAAATCAAAATAATTAGATCATAATTATATATTAATTAACATTTGTACAAGTTTGTACTATGAATTAAGATATGCAAACGCTATTAAATTTGCATTTTAGATTTGGTGTTTGAAGCCAATGTATTTAATATTATTGTACATTTGCTGTATTATTGTATTTGACTTTACCTAAAAAAATAGATTTGGTTTATAAATAATTTGTATTTAAAAATCTTTTTTGTCTATAGTTTGTTAGAATATCTATTGTGTGGGCTTCTTTTTCGCTCTTATCATTAAATGAATATAGTTTAAGTTTTAATTCTAAGTTTTGTTTGGTTTCTACACCTATTTTTGCGTTAAAGATTGGATCTTATCATTAAATAATCAATTTGCAAGGCTTTTATTTTTACTATATAAATAACATAAATTGTTTTAGCAACTAAATAAATTCCACAATACTAAACCAAATTATTTCTATTCTAAGATTTTGTTCACAATATTTGATCTCTCAAGCTTCATCCATGGAACTCAACTTTTCTCTAAATATGTTTTCTACCCAAGAACAAACCATTACAACTCCACAAGATTATCCTTCAAGTGATATTTTTACATTCATTTTCATTTGATCAATGTAAATTGGCCTTCTCAAATTCATGTTACCAACTCAATTGATGATTTTATAACTACCATTAATCGAAACTTTTGGGTTTCTAGTAATAACTTGTGGGTTTCTAGTAATAACTTGTGCAGCAGTAATCACACAACAATCTCGAATGAAGATAACAATATCTCTTTATACCACTCTTTTTCTTCTCTGCCTATTCCACATCCTATATTAAAATAAAATTCTCTATTAATAATAAATCTACCATATGCACAATAATATGGTACAAGGAGGGATGGATTTTTCGCTACACCAAACTGGTTTTTATATGACAAATGAAATCTTTTCCAATCACTAAAGTCATTTATTGTCATCACATTTTGTAACTTGCATTAAAAAAAATAGTGTAACACTCACGTCCCATATGTTTTTAAAATGTAACAATCAAGTCCTTTCAGTCTTAACTGGTGTACAAATAAATAAAAATTAAAAAAAAATTTTAAAAAAAATTTTAAAAAAAAAATTTAAAAAAATTTAAAAAAATAAAAAAAAATTTTAAAAAAAATTTTAAAAAATTTAAAAAAAATTATAAAAATTAAAAAAAAATTAAAAAAATTAAAAAAATAAATAAAAAATTAAATTAAAATCCACGTGGAATTAATAAATAAATAAAAAATAAAATAAAATGCCACATAACTGCCACCTAAGCTTCGTTTTTGCCACATATGCATTTTTTTAATGAAAATTCCAAAAAAGGGTAACGGTGCAAACTTTTTAAAACGTTAAGGGTCCAACCGTTACAAAAAAATGTTAAAGGACTTAAGTGGTAGCGTTAAATAACTTAAAGGACCTTTAGTGCTGTTTTGCCATTGTTTTTTTATATATTGATGTAAATATTTTTGATCCGTACGCGTTGCTGTTTTGTTGTTTATTATCGCGTTGAAATAAGATCCAAGCATATTACGTGCGTTTAGTTTGTTTTGTTTATCAGCATTGCGTTAAGCACATTTTGTTTTGATTGCAATGAACACGTTTGCATTAGCAAGTTACTGGCTAGTTTTCAATTATGTTGTCGCCGCGTTTAACTTAGATTCATACACATTTTTTGATAGTTTGGCATAGCGACAATTCAAGTTTTCTTTTGCCACTTTGCATTTCGTACGTTGCTTTCGTTATGATCTAATTCGTCACATTCAATTTATTTACGATAATCGCGCTTCGCGTTAGCAACTTGTTCGATTTGTGGTAGTATGCAACATTTCAATTTCATTTCGTTTAAATCGGATTTGAATTCTGTCTTGGCACCTTCTTATCGCACGTCTTCGCGTTACTTGAACTTAATTTGTGTCCTCGCATTGTATTTAATTTTACATGCACGTTTACTTTTCAATTCAATAATGATGAATATGTGTTATGCATCGTTATCCTATCATTTTGTTGCGCGCGCGTGTGTATGTGACATTACATTTCGTACGATTTGTGGCGTTAAGATACGTCTCACATTAGAGTCCGCGCCCTCGCGTTTGAACTTGCATCCTCGTATTGCAATTTCGTCTCACATCTCTTTTCAACCATTTCACCATCGATCAAACAATTTTCAATATCAAAATAAAACATTTAATCATTTTCAAACATCTTTCATAAATCATATGAAAAATGAATGGTTTAGTGTCTACTACTTTTTTTCGCGATTGTTTGAATACGAGTTGTCTAGCTCGACCATCTAAGCATTTGTCATCCCTTTAAAACTCCTAACCCAATTCATCTTGAACCTCTTTCATAATTAAATCTTGAGCAATCTTGTTTTCACAATAAATCAGACGGAAAAGGAACATTCTAGTGTCTATTTTTCTTTTCACAAGTACTTGGATATGAGTTGTATAGCTTGACTGTTAGAGTATTTGTCTTCCATTCAAAACACCTTAACCATATCTAACCACTTTCGCATTAATTGGATGAAAAAGGAACAATCTAGTGTCTACTATTCTTTTCCCCGGTTGTTTGGATACTAGCTGTCTAGCTCGACCATCTGAGCGTTTGTCATCCACTCAAAAAAAATTTCAACCAATCAAACTTGTCTTTTTAAATAATTGCATTTAACGCAAACATATTTTCACCCAACTTAAACTCGAATTTTCTTTTTTATCAGTAAGAATCAAACTCAGCACCCGGGGTTTACAACAATCAAAGACACTATGCATCATCCATTTGCACTACACTCCAGTGATGGATAAAAATTATAGCCCTTTTAAAACACATGATTACCTAATTAGAGCTTGGTCCATAGATTCACACCAAGACCATGTCCAAATCAAATCTGGAAAAATGATATTATTGAAAATTGAAATACAAATCGGTGCACCCGAGTGCACTGAGAGAAAAGAACGAGCAGTTAAGCATCCAAATTTACAATATCTAGAATTTGACTTATACAACCAAAGAATATAACATCTTGAACTTCTTATAGCTCCAAATAAACTCTTGATCTCTCTCAATTAAAATCTACATAAAATATTCTTTAATATAGCCTAAGCGTAAACAAAAGCTCATCTAATTTCCTAACCTAGTACTAGTTTCATGAATTTCATGGCCTGGATCAATATATTAGTGTACAAGCAAGGACATTAGAGCTTTTCTTGATGGACTAGCTTGCATAAGGTATATGATAATGTTTAGTGATCAGAGTTTAAACAAGACTACAATAAGCAGAAAGTAAAACAAGAAAACAAGCAATGAATTTGGATAACGGACAAATGAAGAAGATTTAGATAATTGAACAGATCCAGTATAGTTTCCACTGCCGCCAGTGTTTCTCGCTGGACTTGTACTTGGTACAGAAATATTATTGCAAGATCCATAGGTTGCACCTGCCTACATAATTTCCTAATTAATTCATTCAAAATCAATTTTTTCACTGTAGAACCAAACACACGCTAAGGGCGTAAAGGCAAGAAAGGTAGACGAACCTGGCAAGCAGCAGTTGTGCTACAATCCACACAATGAGTGGCCATTCATTTTATCCACAATATCAAAAACACCACCGCCATTACTCCTCTGCGATGATTTTCAATCAAAATGTTAAAGTGTATGCAATATGTGTGTTATGATTAAGTTTCCATTAACACCGTTAAAAAATGAGATATACCATGTAGAAGTTAACAGCTATGAAGTTAGGAACCACATTCCCTGCAGCTTTATAACATGTGTTCACCATCTCAGCAAGTGGAGCAGAATACTCTTTGCACGAGTCAGCTTGAACCGGATATGTTGGAAAGTAATTCATCAAGAAAAGCGATGCCCCTTTAGAGTTTAATGCCTTTGATTCTTTTCTATATGGACAAGAATCCTTTTGAATTCTAGGGTCTCCAGCTGAAAACAAGTGAATCATGAAACTTTCATTAAAATCGTGTATAAAGGAGTTAAATATATATTATATACGCGTATAAAAGTTATTGTGCATACACTCATTTTCAACCATATGCTTCCATTGATAAGTTATTCCTTCCCGAGCTTCCTTTGAAGCATCGGAAGTGAAAAAAATAAGTCGATGATTCACTTGAACCATCTCGGTTATAGTAGGTCAATCATCTCCTTTTTTTGGCATCTTGGACACAGGAAACCAATACTTATCCAATCCAACACTTGTAAACAGATTACTCATCCCCTTTGGAGTATGCACATAGTCTTCATTTTTTAATGGTAACAAGCTCAGTTGGATTTTGCGTCAAGAATGCTCCCACTTCTTTCAAAGTATTGATTGCAGGTTGCTGAAAGCAACAACATTTCAGTGGTTTCAACCACGTAACCGTATAGCAACCACAAAAAGCCAATCTTAGATTTTAAAATCAGTATAGAAAATAGGGTTAGACTTATATTACAAACACTACAAGTAATTTTGTCAATACCCAGGGCCAAAATTCGTCTGTAACAAAAGAAATTTGTGGGTAAAGGTAAATTACCTAGGGCTTACTGACGACTACGGAACCCTCGGTAAATCGCTCATTAGTAACGTCTACCGATGGCCAATAAAGCCCACGGTATTATCCTCGGCTTAATCGTGAATAATTTGTGGCTAACCTTATCGATAAAAAACAAAAACAAAATTAAATTACCCACGAGTAAACTGTCGATAATGTTATTCAGAGCCGAGCCTTCGGTAAAAATTTATGTATACCAATAAACCACTACCACTCCTTGTATGAAAATATTTTTCTTGTTTTGAAAAAAGTAATAGGAATTAATTACTGAACATTTTTTCATAACCAACTCTATTTGAACAATAAATATACTTTTTTTAATTGAAGGCAGACATAAGAAAACATACTTATTCCACTAAAATATATTTAAGATTTTTTTCTATTAATTAAGAGATTCATAATAAACATTAATACTAATTGCTCATACATTCACCAACCCAATCTCATCTAAATATAATAGATGTAGTTTTAAGTAGGCTAATAATGCCAAAACAAATGCACTTATTTCTCTAATCTCCAATTGGAAGAAATGTGTTGGAAAAGTTCTATTACATAGTGCATTGCAAGCGGTCCTCAAAATATAATATATATAATGACAAATCACTAATCACCCTAGCATTGACAAAGAACTTAAACTTTATATGTTTATGCAGTTCCAATCTTGATAGTATCTAATCTTGAAAAGAGCTTTTTCTTTTTATAAATCAAAAGACATGTAATCTTTTGAAGTCAAACATGTTTCCTACGATTGAATATTTTATATAAATGGAAAAGGAACTGTAATAACTAATGTATAACACTACACTAAAATATTGAGCAAACCTTGAAGAACGCTCTCGTACGAGACACAGACATGCATCACATAAAGAAATGTTTGATAGTTGGCTTTTAGACTTTGAACATTTTCTTCATTTAGTCTTTGTAATTCATAAAAACCATCAAGCTTGGATCATAAGGTATGTTTTTCACCTGAAACTATAACAAAAAGAAAAATCATTATCATTAGCCATCACATTTTATACATCAACATGTTTTAATTAAAAATAGTATACATGTTACATTTTCTATGACAAGAAAAAAAACAAAGTACTCAGGCCTCAAGATATTTTCTGGACTATGTCCAATTTAGATGATTTGTTCATAATAAAATATGTATGACATTTCCATTTTAAACTTTTCATATAAACACCAATTACTGATTCGCTTTTAACATACTTAAATTATAGCTAGATTGTTATAACTAGAACTACAATCAGCTTCCCACCTTAGCAGCTTCCATGCCATAAAATGCTTGTAAATACAAACCTTAGGTCCCCAAACCTCGTACTACAATACTCTCTCTGGAGCTACTCTTGATGCAACTGTTGAAAGCCTAAAAGTTTGAAGTTTCAATATTCAATAAAGGCAACCTAATCCTATAAAACTAATGCCATGTCAAAGACGAGGGAAGTGTAAATATATCATAGATAAGTAGATAAATAGTATAAATTCATACAAATCCTACCTGCAAGGCACTATAAAAGCATGTGAATTTTTATCTCCAAGAGACTATAAAAGCATGTAAATTCATACCTCCAAGGAACAACAATATCATTTCAAACACGCTCAATACAACCTTAAAGTTCAAGACCTGGAATCATAAAGAAGTGCTCTTGGTATTATGTAATATCAACTAAGGAAGAAAAGTATATACTTGTGTCCAAAAGGAAAATATGTATTGTTTTTTAGGGAATAAATATACAAACTAGTGAGTGAAAACTATCAAAATATCAAAGAGTTCATTGATCATCAGAATACAAAAGTAGACAAAATAAATATACCATATTTTATAAAATGTTAAACATATATACAATCCAGCAACAACAATCAACATATTTCAAACTTGTTATTAGTGATGAAGAGCATAATCATAACATTTTTATTTTAGTGTGAAGCAACATACAAAATCTGGTACATCTAACATTGTTGTTGTAATAAAAATCTACCTCTTCGTTGCAATGGAACATGCAGAAAATTTTTCTTTCAATGCCCTCTAAAACTCTTAGACATTACCATTTCCAAAGAACTACTTATCTTCTAGTTCCATCGTCATTACCATCCCTCAAAACTATGTCAGGTTTAACAATTCAATAAGGTTCATGTTAGTGTGTTTTTCATAGCGAAAAAGATTGATCTTGATGATTTTTTTTCCTAAACCTATTTTCGGAAGCAAACAAATATGGACTTAAGCCAAACTATTAATTAAAAAATAATAATTTTTTAAAAATATTATTCATGAACCATATCCAACCAAATGAGAAGAAAAATAGAAACAAAATGAGAAGAAAAACAGGTCATTCACTCCAACCAAATCAATATTACACTAATAAGCAAAAAAATGAATAACCCTAATTTAATTAATATAATACCAAAAGCATATGCAACCCATGAGTTTGGGATGAAATTGAGTGTTAAGGTTTCATAAAATTTGGGCATTTCCATATTTTGAAGCAATTATAGGTTAAGTACTTACCAAAAGAATGAAATCATGTTGGGATATGAGAAATTGGAGATACGTTAGTAGTGATTATGCTGGATATGATAGCATTGTTGTCTATCTCATGTGGTTTCCACGCAAGGACGAGATCAATAGTGGCGATTTTGTATAGTTGTCTCTACATCGCCCATAGAAGAGAGGAGAAGAAATCACAGAGAGGTGTGATGTGGTTGTTTCAACTGTTGCCCTGTTTCTGCGTTTGGATGAGTGATGGTTTTAGTGAGACAAAATGCATAAGAAAGAAGAAATGGAAAAGTTGTGTTTTGATCGTGGAAATTAGGGTTTTTCGGATGTGCAATGAGAGGATGGATGAGCGATGGAGATCTAGGATTTTGGAAAGAATGGTCGTGCGATGATGAGAGATGAGAAAGGTTGAGTTTTGATTGATCAAAATTTGGGTTTTTCGAATGTGCAATAAGAGGAAAGAGATGGAGCTCTGGGGTTTTCAGAGAGAATGGGTTTAGAGAAATGGGTTTTGATAGATTTGTTATGCATTTTTTCATTATTTTATTTACACGATATTAATTTAATAAATTTACACCCATTAATTCACTTATTTACCCAATTAACACTTAATACAATATATTGTGGTTTATTAATGTGTTTAAGATTAATATTTAAAATTATTAAAATAAATAATTTTTTGTCAGCCAATCTAAATTTACACTCGTTTTAGCTTTAACGATAGTAATAGAGATTTCATTATAATAATGATTTTAATTTATTATAATAATATTTTTAATTTACACCATTTTTTTAAAAATATGGTGTCTATTATCACGTACTACTACTTAAAATAATATTTTATTTACAAATTTGTCACCGTGTTTCTTATTTACATCTGTTTTCCATATGACGAGTGTAAATTTTAAAATTATATTCGTCATTTTGCACTAGTGGAGATTCATCGTTTCGTCAAGCATTATAACAAAAAACCCAAAAATATCTTTTTTCTTGCCCAAAACTATGAAGCTTTGAATTCCCCATGACACCTGAGGATACGTAGGAGTAAGACTTGTAATCTTATCAAACACCCTAATAAAAATCTTTTTGCGACCCCTTTTCTTTTCTTTTGGAACTTTTAATCACTCAAAGAAAACAAATAACATACTCTAACATTCTAAATCGTAAATCTAACTAAAAGGTTTTCGTTGACTATAACAGATGTGAAAGGTGCTAATACTATCCCCTAGCATAATTTTGCAAGTTTCCATTCTAGCTTTTCGGTCAGTTTCTTAGTCATCTGTTTGTGCGAAATTTAGGTTGTTGTTTGTTAGAATCTTTGGCTTTGCATGAATAGTTTTTGTTCAATGATGGGATCCTGAGTAATTGGGATATTTTGGGTAAAATCAAGTAGTTGTCCTAGGAATGGTTTTATGTAAAAGTTACGGGTTTAACTACTCTTAGTTGGGAGGATTGGAATTTTGATCCGACTACTTGTTTGGTTCTCTCTATGGTGATTTAGTTCTTATGTTTATTTTTGGCTTAATTGCAACTATGGTCCCCCTATTTTGTATTTTTTGGGTTTTGATCCCCCCATTTTAAAAATCACAATTTTGGTCTATTTTTTAAGTTTTGAGTTTGATTTTAGTCCCCTCTCCAATTTTAGATTTTTTTTAATGATGTGGCACTATATAAGATGACGTGTCAATGCCAGGTCATTTAAAAAAAATTAATTTAAGACATTTTTATTGATTAAGATAATTAATTTATTAATATTATTTTAATTTATAAATTAATTAATTAATCAAATTTTTAAATTAAACATTTGGGCCTAAAGTTATTGGCCTATGTTTTTTGTCCATTTTTCTAACCCACATTTGAAATATTGTGTTTGTTTTAGCTTTATAAACATATTTATAACTTATACAAAAACCAATGTGGGACTGCTAAAAGCCATTTTCTATTACAACAATATGTTCTTTTTCTTCATTGCAGCAACTTCTCCGTCTTCTCAAACTTGTGTCCCTTGCTTCTTCATACTGCATGTCCTTCTTTTAAATGAAAAGTATAACTACATCTCCAACACCCAAAGATAATGCTTCATCAGATGAAAATCCTTCGGCTTCCAAGGATTGTTGAGAAACTGGTTATTGTCGTAAAACTATTTAGATTTCCCTTTGTCTGTTTCCTAGAGTTTGTAGATTGCAGCCTTGTTATATTTTTTATTCATAAACATTACAAATGTTTGTAGTTACAGATTTAGAATTATGCGCCGCGTCTTTGTTTTGTATAATACTAAAATTTGTGGCACCTCAGTTAATTGGCTATGGATATATCAGGGTAGGGACGATTTTTTCATATCTCCATTAGGCTTGTTTGTTTTGTTGATCCTTCCTATAGTTTAGCATTGCAGCATCACACAATCATCAACCGAAGGGGTAATTGCTCTCTCTCATTTGTCGAACTTGGAGTCCTTGCATATTAGACAATTTTTATTTAACATTTTCAAATATATCTTAAATACTTATCAGAATATAAGTTGTTTCCTTGAGAATCCAAAGATATGGATTATAAGTTGTGATTTTATGGTTTTGCATAGATGAAAATTTTATTGGAACTGAATGCTCAGTTTTCAGTTAAATTGTGATTGAATGAATTCAATTACTAGTACAATATAGGTCAATCTGTTTATAAGTTGTTTATGCATTGTGTGAGTGTCTATGCAGGCTCTCAAGAGCTTGAGTTGTATTCTTCTTCATACTGCATGTCCTTCTTTTAAATGAAAAGTATATTTACATCTTCAGAGGCGTATAAAATGCAGTATGGAGAATAGGCATAAGCTGTTGTAATGGACACAAGTTTAAGAAGAAGGAGAAATTGCTACAATGAAGAAGAAGAGCATATTGTTGTAATAGAAAATGTCTTTTAGAAGTCCCACATTGGTTTTTGTATAAGTTATAAATATGTTTATAAAGCTGAAACAAACACAACATTTCAATTGTGGGTTAGAAAGATGGACAAAAGACATGGGCCAATAACTTTAGGCCCAAATGTTTAATTTAAAATTTTGATTGATTAATTAATTATAAAAATTAATAATTAATTAATTTATAAATTAAAATAATATTAATAAATTAATTATCCTAGTCAATAAAAATGTCTTAAATTAATTTTTTTAATGACTTGACATTGACACGTCATCTTAGATAGTGCCATATCATTAAAAAAAAGTCTAAAATTGGAGAGGGGACTAAAATCAAACTCAAAATTTAAAAAAGGGACCAAAATCGTGATTTTTAAAATGGGGGAATCAAAATCCAAAATAATATAAAATAGAGGGACCATAGTTGCAATTAAGCCTTTATTTTTCTATTTGTATTTTGGTTGAGCATCCTTGTGTTCATTCTTAATACATTTTGACTTATAAGGAAACTATTTTATAATATAAAGCACTATTGTTTTTTCTTCTAAACTCTTCCCTTCAAGCAACAATCATTAATACATTAAGAACAACGAAACGCTATTGCGCAACTTGAGTTTGGGCACATTTGTTTTGCCTTTTTATAAAAATAATCTTTATAGTGTAACATAATTTTTTGTAAAAAAATTTATAAAGAAACTTTTCATAAAAGTTTTAAATGAAAATTTGGATTGAATAGTTATTCTTAAAGATATTATTTTAGATATTTCATTATTTTATTGAAAATTTTTTAGGATATCAAAATTTCAAAAAATCACTTAATTTTGAAATTATTTTAAATTTTTTTCATAAAATTCATTTTTGAGATACAACTCTTTGAAAAAATTGCAATTTCGATTATATTTTAATTTTTAATATTGTATATGTATGTTATATAATGTCAAAATTAGTCTTTTAAATTAAAAAAACGAATATAAAAAAACTTATAATATTTTTAAAAAACGGTTTTATAAAATCAATTCTTGAAAATACAAAAAGAAAAATTCATTTTTTTAATGTTAAAACAACCCGACCCTCTGCCAAAGGAAGGAAAATGATTAACACACCTAAGTGTATGCAGGAAATTACGTCATATAATTATACACTCATTATCACTCACTCCGTTCACAATTATAAATAAAATTAACTATTTTCACAATTATTAAAAAAATTAGTTAAGTATAATTAATTTTATTGATTTTATGTACAATCAAAATAAAATTTATTATAATATTCTTATTTATATTTGATGAATTAACTACTAACATTAAATATTTTTAATTAAGTAAAAAATATATTAATACTACAAACAATAATTAGTTTAAAAATTAATAACTTTTGTTTATAATAATAATTAAGATTTAAGATTATTTTGTTTTCTTACAATAGTGATTAGAGAATAACATGCAATTTTTTTTTTCATGCAAACCATCTTGCATCCACGCATTGACAAATTGAATCAATACATTTCAGAAATAGAGTAGGCCTACACATATTTAGTGGACAATCTATGTAACTTTTACACTCCCATTCTGCCAATTCAAATAATAATAAAGCATTATTATTAAAAGGTAATGAAATAATGTATACCATAAAAAAAATAAATGCAAGAATAATCTTTAAAAATACTTACGCGCATTGTCTGCAACAAGAAATTGAGAAAGAAAAATTATAGCGTAAACAAATTTCAAATTTTGATCCATATTTCCCCTCATTTACATGAATAAACGAATTTTTTTCAACTTTATATAAGTACAAATTTCCTCTATTTTAACTTCATTCTAATAGTTTTAGCTCTCAAGTTTTGCAAGATACGATTAATAAATTAAAGTTATTATTAAATGTCTCAAAGATATATTTTAGTGTTGCATTTATTCTTTAGATGGCTCAAGTGTTAATTTAACCTTTGTAAAAAGAAAAACTTAACCGTTTAATAAATAAATAAATAAAAAAAAAAATAATAATAATAATAATAATAATAATCTTTGTAAATATCTTGAATAAGAATTTTAACATTTATGAAAGATTTATTAGAATTACAAAAATTATTTTTAGCTTTTCAAGATAGAGAAAAGCAAAAAAAAAAAAAAAGTCAATAATATAGATGATTAATGGGGGAAATGTTTTAGAAATAATAAATCAAGATTATATAAAAATTTAAAGTACCATAAAATAAATTTTTTTCTTCACAAAACTTTAGGATCAAAGTTTTGACACCTTAAACCCAAGATAAAATATTTGATATTTACCATTGATTAATGAAGTTCATTTGTATAAGAATACAAGTTTTCAAAAATATTTGAATTAAGGCAAGAGATATCATGAACTTTTTTATTATTTGAATTAAACTCAAGACTTTGAGTAATTCTGAATTAATTTTGATGAACAAGATTCAATTACTCCGATCGAATTTCCTCTTGTTCTTCACTCTTGACTCAAGTGAATTAACCAATCTTAGCTACAAGATTGTATTACAGCACAATGATGATGAAAATAAGAAAAGAAAATTGAATTGGGAAGAAGAATAGGTTTAGGGTTTAAGAGAAAATAAGAGAAGAAAATATTTTCTGCAGAGGTTCTCTCTGCTTTCAAACTCTAATTCTTTATTCTTTTGCAACTGCAAAATTCAAGTATATACAAAAATAGGGGTTACTCCCTATTTATAGATTTAGCTTGCTTGATCCCTAAGAAAAACTCAAAAATAAAAGCTCAAAATACCTAATTATGCTAACACTACAAAATTAGGTTAAAGACAAAATCCATGTCGAGGCTAACTCCTCAACACTTCGACAACTTCCTTGTCTGTGTCGAGCAACGTGCTTCGACACAAGGAATTACAATTTAACACATCACCTAATTCATTGTGTCTAAGCTATCTATATTCATCATAAACCTTAACTTCTTGAACCCTCCGACCTGCACTCCCTTGTCATGATATCTGCAATCTGATTCTCAGTTCTGCAGTGTTCCAAGTTCATCTTCTCATCTACTACATGCTCTCGAAGATAATGGAACCTCATTTTGATGTACTTGCTTTGACCATGTGCTATCGGATTCTTCGTCAGATTGATAGCAGACATGTTGTCGATATTCATGGTAATTGCTCCATGATTCTTCCCTGTAATTTCTTCGACCAAACTCACCATACACGTTGCTTGACATGCACATAGAGAAGTAGCTATGTAATCTGCTTCACATGATGATAGTGCCACTACTGGTTCCGTTCTTGAACTCCAAGTAACGGGTGCACCACATAACATAAACACATAGCCAACTGTATTTTTCTATCCTCAACATCACTACACCAACTTGAGTCGATGTATCCTAGTAACTTGCATTATTTTCCTTCATCAACTGCAAGAAACAAAATGCTATAGTCGAGAGTTCCTTTCAGATACATTAGCATCCTCTTCGTCGCTGCTAGGTGTGATACCTTTGGGTTCTGCATGAATCTACTCACCATACCTATACTGTATGCTAGATCAGGCCTTGTGTGAAAAAGGTATCAAAGTAATCCGATGAGTCTTCTGTATTGCGTTGGATTGACATCATCTTCATTTGTGTCTTTCGATAGTTGCATTATGGGTTCAATTGGAGTCGAAGTTGGGTTGCAATCTTGCATCTCAAATTTGTTGAGTATTTCTCTCGCATGTCTTCTTTGGTACATCATTAAACCTCTACCACTCTTGTAGAATTCGATGCCAAGGAAATATGAGAGATTTCCCAAGTCTAACATTTCAAACTCGTCACTTAGGTCATGTTTGAAATCTTCTATCTTTTTCTTGCAACTTCTTGTTATCAACAGGTCATTGACATAGAGACATAGTATAAGCAATTCACTATTGCTTCTTCTTACATATACTCTATGCTCAGTTGTCCACTTTACAAATTCCTTCTCCCTTAGAAAGCTATATATCTTCTTAGTCCAAGCTCTTGGAGCTTGCTTAAGTCCATACATGGCTTTATGCAACATGTATGCCTTGCTTTCTTTGCCTTGTTTCACAAACCCAGTTGGTTGTGCAACATAAATTTCTTCATCTAAGGGGCCATTCAGGAATGCACATTTCACATCCATCTGAAACATTTGCCAGTTGTTCATGTTTGCCAGACCAACAAACAACCCGATTATTTCGATCCTAGCAATAGGTGCAAAAACCTCATCGAAGTCTATTCCTTCTTTCTGAAGAAATCCTTTCACCACAAGTCTTGCCTTGTGTCAAGTTACTTCTCCTTTGGGATTCAATTTCACCTTGTATACCCATTTCACATCGATTGCCTTCTTGTATTTAGGCAAATTGACAAATGACCAAGTGTTGTTGACTTCGATGGACTTCAGTTCCTCATTCATTGCTTTTACTCACTTCGAATCGTTCAATACTTCAGCTGCATTGACTGGTTCGACATCTGCATAGAAAGCATAGTGTACTTGCTCACCTTCATCATCGAACACATCATCTGATGTAATCACACATTCTTGCAACCTTGCAGGCATGTGTCTTATTCTTTGAGGTCTGATTGTGCTTGCTTGACCTCTGACCTCTTCTTGTCAAACTTCGCTTTTGACTTCACCTACCGGTTCTTCACATAAGATTCTCACTGAATCTTTCTTGACATTTTCATTCAAATCCCATTCGTTAAGCTCATCTATGATCACGTCCCTGCTGATCACTACTTGCTTGTTCATTGGGTCGAACAACTTATATCCTCAAGTCGAATGATATTTTATTAGGATCAACTGACTCGACTTGTCATCAAGTTATCTTCTCAGTTAATCAGGTACATGTCTATGTTGGAACACCTTGATTTATTTTAATTATTTTAATTATTATTCGTAATTAAAATTATATGATTTTGTGTATATGTGTGTGATTATGTGTGTTTTTGTTGCCCTTAGTATGGGGTAGTGACCTTAGAATTATATAGAGATTAAGGTGTTGGGGGTGTGTGACCAATTATGTAGAACTTGGTGGTGTGGAGAGTAGTACTAATTAAATTATATTAGTAATATTTGGTTGATCATAAAATGAGTTGAATAATATTAAATTAATTAAAATATTGATTATTATTATTACTATTTTAATAAGTGGATATTAGTAATAATAATAATAATAATAATAATAATAATATAATAATAATAATATAATTATAATAATAATAATAATAATAATAATAATAATAATAATAATAATAATAAGAAGGGGAATAGGAGAAGGGAAGTTGTCAGTACGTGAAAAATAGAGAAAGGGAGAAGAAGAGCTAGGGCAAGGAAGAGGAATTAGGAGGAATCTCCATTGCTAAAGGTTGAGGTTCTTGGAAGAACTCTAAGGTAAGGGTGGGGTTCTAACTATCTAAGGGTTAACATAATGATTGATGGGTAGGTTATAACATGTAAGGTTTTTGGATTTCTTCTCTTATTTCATGGTTATGATGATTTGATGATTGATTGAATTCTTGATGATTCGTGGATTGAATATTGTTGTTGTGATTGCTGTTAGAATTATGCTTTATTGCAATTGTTGTTGTTGAAATTGCATGATTGGGAGGTGCATGATATGTATGTTGATTGTTGTGTGTGTGATCGCGAGTCAGAGTCAGAACAAGGTTATGAACGATTTTAGGAAATAAAACTTGTGTTTCTGAAATTTTGAAAAGTGTCTTTTTGTCGGAAAACAGTGTTTTGAGTGAATTCTAAGAAAAGTTAGTTTTTGAAACAACTTAAAAAAATAAGTTCTGGTGTGAACATTTAGCAGAATTGCAGTTTGCAGAAATTCGCCGGGTGAAGGACCCGTTTCGCCGAGCGAAGCGATCTCGCTTGGAGGTCGTCGGGTGAAACTGAGAGGCGAGCGAGGGGTGGGAAATAGGAGTTTCTGGAATTTGTATGAGGGGATGATTTCACTTCTGCTTCGTCGGGCGAGCATTAGGCGAAAGGGGGATTTCGCTGGGCGAATGAGGATTTCGCCGGGCGGAGGTGATTTCGTTGGCGTCTCGCTAGGCGAACACCAGGCGAGCAGGGACAATGTCTAGTTACCACTGGAACGAACAGAATTTTCTAAAACTTTAAAATTCATATCTTTTGATCCGTAGGTCCGTTTCAGTCGCCGTCCGAATCGTTGGAAAGCTGGTTTCTTGTACTTTTTTTAAAATTAATTTTAATGCCAGAATTCCAACTATTCGATGCGTTAATTGGGTTTCCGTGTACGTTGTGATATGTTGAACGTTGAGATGTCGAGTTCGGTTGTGCGAATGTGTGTTGTAGTTGTGGATTGAAATTGTTGCATGTTTTGGCAGGTATGTGCTGCATATTGGACAGTTGTGGTGTGATGTATTAGTTGTTTGATAGTCATATGCATTGGTCGTCATTTTATGTTGTCGTTGATGTATAGCATGTTTACATAAGTTGTATGATAAGTCGTGTGCCCATGTGGGGTGTGAGCGCCTTATCCGAATTCTTTGAAATAGAATCATATTATTGTTGTTGTTGTTGAGGTAATCGTGTGCCCATGTGGGGTGTGAGCGATTACGAGTGTTCGTGTGCCCATGTGGGGTGTGAGCGATCACGGATTTTGTGTGCCCATGTGGGGTGTGAGCGACTTATATGGAAATTCCGACGGGAATTATGATCATGAAAAAGGGATCGAATTGGTACCACATGCATTGAGTCGAGTTATGAGTCTCATTGAATTGCATTGTAGTGTGATCGTTATTGTGTTTTGTTGATGGATATTGACTGTGTGGATGTATGTGTTGAATGGGTGACTTATACATGAAATGAACTGTGCTAGCTAATTATCATGCTTTCCTTTATCTAGTTATGATATCTCACCCCTTCTGTTTGAATGTTGCCTCTACGTGGGTAACGTGCAGATAATCCACAGTAGGAGATTCGATGTGAGTGGAAGATGGAGTCTTCCATTTATGCTTTTAGAGTCGGCGTCTGCTCTGATATGTAGCACCGGGGAATGGAACGTTTTTATGTCATTTATGTTTGTTGGATATTGTTTGGATATCTTTTCATATGATGTTTCTTACAATCACTTTAAAACATGATTATGCTTTGAATCATTAAACTGTCTAGTTGTTGATGTTCCACTGCAATAAGAGTTGAATTTTCAGACATGCTTTATTTTTATTATTACTGTTAGTAAATTTTAATAGGTGACATGTGTTACATATCATAATGTATGAGCAGGTTTATGGTGAATGTGACATCCTAAATGTTTATGTTTTAAATTTACTCTGATAATTATTATAATTTAACGCGGGGGTTTTAGGGTGTTACATAGTGGTATCAGAACTGGTCGGTCTGTCCGGCCAAGTTGCTGAGTCGTTGTCGTTTGACAGTTGATTACTGCCGATGTCGTTTCCTTAACCATTGTGTTCTGTTGTTGATGCGTAACAGATTTAGAATGGCTGGAAGGAACGAAGCTGCTATTGCTGCTGCTTTGCAGGCAGTTGCTCAGGCGGTACAAAACCCGCCTCATGCTAGTGAGAATGATGAGTTTCGGAAGAATGGACCGCCTACCTTCAAGGGAAGATATGATCCGAATGGAGCGCAGGCTTGGCTCAAGGAGATCGAGAGAATCTTTCGGGTTATGTAATGTTCTGAGGCACAGAAGGTGCGGTTAGATACTCATATACTGGCTGAGGAGGCTGATGACTGGTGGGTTAGCACTCGTCAATTGTTGGGAGCAACAGGAGAGGTAATCACTTGGGCTGTGTTCAGTAGGGAGTTCTTGAGGAAGTATTTTCCTGAAGATGTCCGAGGAAAGAAAGAGATTGAGTTTCTGGAATTGAAGCAGGGTAACATGTCGGTTACAGAGTATGCTGCAAATTCTTGGATCTGGCTAAGTTTTACCCTCACTACAGTGCGGCAACTGCTGAGTTCTCAAGGTGTGTCAAGTTTGAGAATGGATTGAGACCTGAGATCAAGCAGGCGATTGGTTATCAGCGAATCAGAAGGTTTCCAGATTTGGTGGATTGTTGTAGCATCTTTGATGAAGATAGCAAGGCTCGATCGACTCACTTTAAAGGGCTTGCCGAGAGAAAGGGAAGACAACAGATGAACCGTGGGAAGCCTTATACAGCTCTAGCTGAGAAAGGTAAACATAAATACGCTGATGGCAAGAAGCCGAGTGAGGGAGGTGCCCCTGCTTCTCTGAAGTGTTACAGGTGTGGGGAGCTAGGTCATCGTGTTCATGAGTGCACGAGTGATGTGAAGAAATGCTTCAAGTGTGGACAAGCAGGACATCTGATTGCTGACTGCAAGGTTAAGGTGGTGACTTGTTACAACTGTGGAGAACAGGGCCATATTAGTACTCGTTGCTAGAAGCCAAAGCAAGCTTCAACTGGAGGAAATGTGTTCGCTTTGATAGGGACTCAGACTTCCAGTGATGACAGACTGATCAGAGGTACATGTTACATTAATAATACGCCTTTGATTGCTATTATTGATAGTGGGGCTACTCATTCTTTTATTGCTGCTGATTGTGTGGTAAGGCTAGGCCTTGTTGTTTCTTCTATGAAAGGAGAGATGATTGTCGAAACTCTTGCAAAGGGATCGGTGACCACTTTCCTAGTTTGTTTGAATTGTCCACTATCAATCTTTAATAAGGACTTTGGTGTGGATCTTATTTGCTTGCCGTTGGGAAATCTTGATGTGATCTTGGGTATGAACTGGTTAGAGTTCAATCATGTTCATATTAACTGTTTTAACAAGTCGGTGCGATTTCTTGCTCCTGAGGAACAGGAAGAAGATGGTTTCCTATCTGCTAGAGAGTTGAGAGAGCTCTTAGAGGAAAAAGCTCAAGTGCTTGCATTGTTTGCATCCTTGTCAGTGAAGAGTGAGTCGGTGATTAATGAATTGCAAGTAGTGCGTGAAATTCCAGAAGTGTTTCCGGAGGATATTACTGATGTACCGCCAAAGAGAGAAGTGGAGTTTACTATTGATTTTGTCCTTGGTACCAGACCTATTTCTATGGCACCATACAGGATATCGACATCAGAATTAACAGAGCTGAAGAAGCAACTGGAATATTTGTTAGAAAAGAAATTTGTGAGACCAAGTGTATCGCCTTGTGGAGCTCTGGTGTTGTTGGTGAAGAAAAAGGATGGCAGTATGAGGTTATGTATCGATTAGAGACAGTTGAATAAAGTGACAATTAAGAACAAGTATCCGCTTCCAAGAATAGATGACTTGATGGATCAGTTAGTGGGTGCCCGTGTGTTTAGCAAGATTGACTTGAGGTCGGGTTATCATCAGATACGAGTAAAGGATGAAGATATTCAGAAGACGGCTTTCAGGACCCGATATGGACATTATGAGTATGTGGTGATGTCGTTCGGAGTTACTAATGTACCTGGTGTATTCATGGAGTATATGAATCAAATTTGTCATGCTTACTTGGATCAATTTGTGGTTGTCTTTATTGACGACGTTCTAATCTATTCTAAGTCAGAAGAGGAACATGCAGAGCATTTGCGGATTGTGCTCCAAGTGTTAAAAGAAAAGAAGATCTATGCTAAGTTATCTAAGTACGAATTTTGGTTGAGAGAGGTAAGTTTTCTTGGTCATGTTATTTCAGGTGATGGTGTTGTTGTGGATCCATCCAAGGTAGATGCAGCTCTACAGTGGGAGGCTCCGAAGCCGGTTACTGAGATTAGAAGCTTTTTAGGTTTGGCTGGTTATTACTGTAGGTTTATTGAAGGCTTTTCGAAGTTAGCACTTCCGTTGACTCAGTTGACTTGCAAAGATAAAGCGTTTGTGTGGGATGTTCACTGTGAAAAGAGTTTCATTGAACTGAAGAAGAGATTGACTACAGCTCCACTTTTGATTCTACCCGAACCAAATAAACCGTTTGTGGTATATTACGGCACTTCTTTGATGGGTTTGGGAGGTGTGTTAATATAGGATGGTAAGGTTGTGGCTTATGCTTCACGACAGTTAAGGGTCCATGAGAGGAATTATCCAACTCATGATTTGGAATTAGCAGCAGTGGTATTCGTATTGAAAATTTGGAGGCACTATCTTTATGGTTCCATATTTGAAGTGTATAGTGATCATAAGAGCTTAAGGTATCTATTTGATCAGAAGGAGTTGAATATAAGACAAAGAAGGTGGTTAGAATTCTTAAAAGATTATGATTTCGGCTTGAACTATCATCCTGGTAAAGCTAATGTCGTGGCTGATGCTCTGAGTCGGAAGTCTTTGCATATGTCTACTATGATGGTTAAAGAGTTGGAGTTGATTGAGCAGTTCAGAGATATGAGTTTAGTTTGCGAACAGACACCGCATAGTGTGATGTTGGGAATGCTGAAGATCAACAGTGAATTTCTTAATAGTATCAGAGAGGGTCAGAAGTTGGATGTAAAACTGGTGGATTTGATGATTGAAAATGAACAGGCAGAAAGTAACGAATTCAGAGTGAATGAACAAGGTGTGTTGAGATTCCGTGATAGGATTTGTATTACTGATGATTTTGAGTTGAAAAGAATGATTCTAGAAGAAAGTCACATGAGTAGCTTGAGTATCCATCTAGGAGCTACAAAGATGACTTGAAGAAGATATTTTGGTGGCCTGGATTGAAGCGTGATGTGGCTAAGTTTGTATATGCTTGTTTGACTTGTCAGAAGGCGAAGGTGGAACATCAGAATCCTGATGGTTTGATACAACCGTTAGATATTCCAGAGTGAAAGTGGGACGACATTTCTATGGATTTTGTGACTGGATTGCCTAATACTCAGAGAGGGCATGATGCCATTTGGGTAGTGGTGAATAGACTGATGAAATCGACATATTTTATTCTGATTAATATCAGTTTTCCTTTGCAGAGGCTGGCAGATATTTATATTCAGGTGATTGTGAAGTTGCATGGAGTTCCATTGAGTATTGTGTCGGACAGAGATCCAAGGTTCACTTCCAGATTTTGGGAGAGTTTGCAAGAAGCTTTGGGATCGAAACTGAGATTGAGTACGGCTTATCACCCGCAGACGAATGGACAGACGGAGAGAACTATACAATCTTTAGAGGATTTGTTGAGGGCTTGTGTGCTTGAACAGGGAGGTGCTTGGAATAGCCATTTTCCGTTGATTGAGTTCACTTATAATAACAGTTATCATTACAGTATTAGAATGGCGCCTTTTGAAGCTTTGTATGGACGGAGGTGTCAGACGCCTTTGTGTTGGCATGAATCTGGTGAGAGTGTAGTACTTGGACCTGAGATTTGATCAGTGCATTTTGATGCTCATTCCTCTATGTTTAGACTTATGCATTTCTATGGTTTGGTTTGTTTATTTTTCCATTTTATGATGTTTTTATAATTTAATTTATTTTCAGCCTTATTTGATTTTCGTTGTTATTTTCAGCATTAGCAGCTTTCAATAAAAAAAATTCATAACTGGAGCTACAGGAATCGGATTGAGTCATTCTACCATTCGTTGGAAAGCTAAGAAAAAGATCTACAACTTTTATGTTGGACGAAGAAGCTGATTCAGACTATAGATGCCTCAGAAAATTCGTTAAAGTTTCAGTCATAAGAAACAATTAGTTTTGGACCATTTTTTGGGCCGGCTCTTTTCTTGTTTTTGACCCAGTTGGGTTATGACCCGATTTCATTCTTTCATGTAAAATTAGGAAGCATGTTACTGTAGAGAACATATTCTATTCACGAAAAAAAATAATCTTTTGGCTTTTGACGAATTTCATGGAGAACTAATCACTAAGATTCATCTACTGTAATCGGTTTCCACCGCAACCTTGAGGTTCTATAATTTTCAATCAAATGTTTTTCCCTTTCAATATTATGCTATATATCTTGTTTGCTTTATTCAATTATATAGAACAATATTGATTAATTGCGATTGCATCTCATATTCCTAAACTTTATCGCGTTTGCTTAATCCGCGCAAGTTTCCTGTTTGCTTAATTCACGAAAGATTTAATATGTTTGCTTAATTCGGGATTTAGGAATATAAGTCTTATAGGGTCAATTGCGCTTGTCAATTGATACTATTATCGAAAAGGGATTAGAATCCGCTTGGGTATGGAAATTATGTGGATCAATGATAAGTTGGGAAACCGAAACAGTAGATAAATCATTTAGCTTATTTTTATAATCACTTTTTATAATCACTTATTTTCTCATTACCTTTCTAAAACGAAAGCAAACCCCCAAATTCGATTCCTTTTGGTTAAATTGAACAAGAATCCTTGCGATACGACTCGAGCCATTGTCGCTAAACTACAGTTTAAAAATCACTTGTTTTGATTCGTGCGCGATAGCGGATCAAGATTGTTCAGCAGACTATTGAAAAGGTGAAGTTGATTCGGGAAAAGATGAAAGCTTCGCAGAGTAGGCAGAAGAGCTACCATGATAAGAGGAGGAAAAATCTTGAGTTTCAAGAAGGAGACCATGTGTTATTGAGAGTCACTCCGGTGACCGGTGTTGGACGTGCATTGAAGTCGAGAAAGCTTACTCCTCGGTTTATTGGTCCATATCAGATTTCTGCAAGAGTTGGACCTGTTGCCTAGAGAGTGGCGTTGCCACCCAATTTGTCAAACTTGCATGATGTGTTCCATGTGTCACAGCTTCGAAAGTATGTTTCAGATCCGTCCAACATGATTCCGATGGATGATGTAGGAGTAAGGGATAACCTTACGGTTGAGGCTTTACCAATACGGATTGAAGACCGCGAGGTGAAGCAATTGAGAGGTAAATGGATCACTCTTGTGAAGGTAGTGTGGGGAGGCGCTGCCGGTGGAAATATGACTTGAGAGTTAGAGAGCAGGATGCGAGAGTCGTATCCGGAGTTATTCGTATGAGGTAAATTTTCGAGGGCGAAAATATTCTAAGTGGGGGAGAGTTGTAACACCCCAATTTATTTTTATTATTTTTATTATTTTTCGTAATTAAAATTATATGACGTTGTGTATATGTGTGTGATTATGTGTGTTTTGGTTGTGTTTGGGTTGCCCTTAGTATGTGGTAGTGACCTTAGAATTATAGAGATTAAGGTGTTGGGGGTGTGTGACCAATTATGTAGAACTTGGTGGTGTGGAGAGTAGTACTAATTAAATTATATTAGTAATATTTGGTTGATCATAAAATGAGTTGAATAATATTAAATTAATTAAAATATTGATTATTATTATTATTTTAATAAGTGGATATTAGTAATAATAATAATAATAATAATAATAATATAATATAATAACAAGAAGGGGAATATGAGAGGGGAAGTTGTCAGTATGTGAAAAATAGAGAAAGAGAGAAGAAGAGCTAGGGCAAGGAAGAGGAATTAGGAGGAATCTCCATTGCAAAAGGTTGAGGTTCTTGGAAGAACTCTAAGGTAAGGGCGGGGTTCTAACTAACTAAAGGTTAACATGATGATTAATGGGTAGGTTATGACATGTAGGGTTTTTGGATTTCTTCTCTTATTTCATGGTTATGATGATTTGATGATTGATTAAATTCTTGATGATTCGTGGATTGAACATTGTTGTTGTGATTGTTGTTAGAATTATGCTTTATTGCGATTGTTGTTGTTGAAATTGCATGATTGAGAGGTGCATGATATGGATGTTGATTGTTGTGTGTGTGATCGCGAGTCAGAGTCAGAACAAGGTTATGAACGGTTTTCGGAAAGAAAACTTGTGTTTCTGAAATTTTGAAAAGTGTCTTTTTGTCGAAAAAAGTGTTTTGAGCAAATTCTAAGAAAAGTTAGTTTTTGAAACAACTTGAAAACATAAGTTCTGGTGTGAACATTTAACAGAATTGCAGTTCGCAGAAATTCGTCGGGTGAAGGACCCGTTTCGCCGGGTGAAGCGATCTCGCTTGGAGGTCGCCGGGCGAAACTGAGAGGCGAGCGAGGGGTGGAAAATAGGAGTTTCTGGAATTTGTAAGGGGGGGGGGGGGTGATTTCGCTTCTGCTTCATCGGGCGAGCATTAGGCGAAAGGGGGATTTCGCTGGGCGAATGAGGATTTCGCCGGGGGAGGTGATTTCGCTGGCGTCTCACTGGGCGAACACCAGGCGAGCAGGGACAATGTCTAGTTACCACTGGAACGAACAAAATTTTCTAAAACTTTAAAAATTCATATCTTTTGATCCGTAGGTCCGTTTCAGTCGCCGTCCGAATCATTGGAAAGGTGGTTTCGTGTACTTTTTGTTAAAATTAATTTTAATGCCAGAATTCCAACTATTCAATGTGTTAATTAGGTTTCCGTGTACGTTGTGATGTGTTGAATGTTGAGATTTCGAGTTCGGTTGTGCGAATGTGTGTTGTAGTTGTGGATTGAAATTGTTGCATGTTTTGGCAGGTATGTGCTTCATGTTGGACAGTTGTGGTGTGATGTATTGGTTGTATGATAGTCATATGCATTGGTCGTCGTTGTATGTTGTCGTTGATGCATAACATGTTTGCATAAGTTGTATGATAAGTCGTGTGCCCATGTGGGGTGTGAACGCCTTATCCGGATTCTTTGAAATAGAATCGTATTGTTGTTGTTATTATTGTTGTTGAGGTAATCATGTACCCATATGGGGTGTGAGTGATTACGGGTGTTCGTGTGCCCATATGGGGTGTGAGCGATCACGGATTTCGTATGCCCATGTGGGGTGTGAGCGCCTTATATGGAAATTCCGACGGGAATTATGATCATGAAAAAGGGATCGAATTGGTACCACATACATTGAGTCGAGTTGTGAGTCTCATTGCATTGCATTGTAGTGTGATCATTGTTGTGTTTTGTTGATGGATATTGAGTGCGTGGATGTATGTGTTGAATGGGTGACTTATACATGAAATGAACTGTGCTTGCTAATTATCATGCTTTCCTTTATCTAGTTATGATATCTCACCCCTTATGTTTGAATGTTGCCTCTACGTGGGTAACGTGTAGATAATCCGCAGTAGGAGATTCGATGTGAGTGGAAGATGGAGTCTTCCATTTATGCTTTTAGAGTCGGCGTCTGCTCTGATATGTAGCATCGGGGAATGGAACGTTTTTATGTCATTTATGCTTGTTGGATATTGTTTGGATGCCTTTTCATATGATGTTTCTTACAATCACTTTAAAACATGATTATACTTTGAATCATTAAACTATCTAGTTATTGATGTTCCGCTGCAATAAGAGTTGAATTTCAGACATGCTTTATTATTATTATTACTGTTAGTAAATTTTAATAGGTGACATGTGTTACATATCATAATGTATGAGCGGGTTTATGGTGAATGTGACATCCTAAATGTTTATGTTTTAAATTTACTCTAATAATTATTATAATTTAACGCGGGGTTTTAGGGTGTTACATATGTGCTATAGATCCAAATACCTTCAAATGACTCAAGCTAGGCTTGACACCAGACCAACACTCTTCTGGAGTGATTCCTTATAGTCTTTTCGTCGGACATCTATTCAATATGTATGTTGCAGTCGCACAGCTTATCCCCATAATTCTTTAGGTAGATGCTTGCCTTTCAACGTACTTCTCACCATATTCATGATGGTTTTATTCTTCCTTTCTGCAGTTCCATTCTATTGTGGAGTGTAGGGTGGCACCACCTCATGCAAAATCCATTCTTTCTCACATAATGTGTCGAAGTCTTTCGACACATATTCTCCACCACCATCAGTCCTCAGAATCTTGAGCTTTCGACCGCTTTGTCTTTCGACCATAGATTTAAACTTGGTAAATACCTCGATCACTTCAGTTTTCTTCTTGATCTGGTAAGTCCATAGTTTTCGACTGAAATCATCTATGAAGGTGACAAAGTATCGGTTACCTCCAATCGAATCCACCTGGATAGGACCACATACATCAGAGTATATGACTTTAAGAATTGCCTTCAACTTACTTCCTGCATCCTTGTTGAAGATCTTCTTGTGTTGCTTCGCCTACACACATTCTTCACACATTTCATTTGGAATGTCAATTTCTGGTAACCCTGAAATCATATTTTCTCTTTTCAGATCTCTGATGTCTTTAAAGTTGAGATGAACAGGTTTATAGTGCCATATCCATTCATCCCTGTTAGCTCCAGTTGCAAGGAATTTGTGCTCCATCACATTTAGTTGAATCCTGAAGGTTCTATTCTGAGACATAGGTGCCTTCAAGATTAACCTTCCACCTGAGTCGAGAACTCTAATCATCCTGTGATCGATTGACACCTTGTAGTTCTTTTCGACCAACTGTGATATGCTGAGCAAATTACTCTTTATGCCAGGTATGTACAATACGTTGGAAATTACTGACCTCTTACCATCTTTCTTCATAATCAGAACATCACTAATACCTTCAGCTGCTAGAGTATTGCCATTCGCGAATTTCACTATGTTCTTCATTGAGGGTTTGATGTTGACAAACCAATCCTTCCTACCTTCATGTGTGATGAGTATCTTGAGTCCAAGTACCATTGGTCTTGGAATCTTTCTTCATATCTTGTTGTGACCATCAACAAGATATCTTCTTCTTCATGCTTTGCAAACTTTGCATCATTTTATTGGCTCTTTTTTTTCAGGACAATCACTAGAATAGTGACCATACTTCTGACAATTGAAACACTGAATGTGACTTTTGTTAGGTTTTCGACCACCACCTCTTCCTCTACCCGCTAAACCACCTCTTTGTTTGCTTCGGCTTGAGGACTTTATCTCATTCGACCAGCCTTCTTCTTGCTGATTTTGATCAGTCGAATTATTGTAGCCTCCTCTACTTTTCAAACTTCCTTTACTTTTCTTTTCTTTTGCTGATTACACGTGCAAAGCCATATCACTCTTCAACTTGCCTGCAACTCTATCAGTCATCCTTTTTTCATGAGATTCAAACATCCCTTGTCATTTGTCAAACATTAAATATCTTTCGACTCTTCTATGGCTACTACCACGTGGTCGAACTTTGGAGCCAATGACCTCAAGAACTTTGCAACAACTGATCTTGATGTCAACACTTCTCCACATACCTTGATTTGATTCACTAGTTTAGTAACCCTAATGAAAAAATATGTTATGCATTCACTTTCTTCCATCTGAAGCAATTCATACATCCTTTTGTGAGTTTGTAACCTCACCTCTTTCAGCTTCTTTGTGCCTCTGTTGAATGCCAAACTTGCTTTAAATTAATCATAATTATTAGCATTTTTTAACTCTTTTGTATTGTTTTGTTGGATTTACTCCATGATATCACGTTATTCTTCAATATTGTGAAAATACCTTTGGTTGCTTAGATTTATGTGTTATTGTGCAGAAATTAGGCATAAAAACATCAAAGTGTAAGACACAAGCAATTGGGCAAGGAAGCCAAAGGAAGAGAAGGATTTCAGCATTTCGTTGTGCGAATAGCCAGCAAGGATTGCCAGCGAATGTTCGTTGTGCGAACTCATGGCGAAGTCCCAACGAACCATCTCAGAAAGATGGCAGTAAGAAAAGGGCAGTAAGTTCGATGGGAGAACAAGCAGTGAATGTTTGCTGTGGCGAAGGGCCAGCGAACCATCCCAGATTGAAGTCAGTAGCTAAAGGACCCTAAGTTCTGTGTGAACTTGTAGCGAGGTAGTTCGCAGTGCGAAGAACTGCTCGCACAACGAACTTCAGATATTTCTCATGGGCGGTTTAACTGTTCAGAGGCACTTCAGGTGCCTACAAAGGTGTTCGCTGGGCGAAGAAACGGTTTGCAGTGCAAACGTGACAGATTCTAAAAGTACTATATAAGTACTTTTCACTATTTTTTGGGATCATAACCCATTTTTACACACAAGAACTTCATTTTCTCAGATTTCTTCTTCAAAAGGTGAGATTTTGTAAATAGAAGCTGGATTCGCATCCGAGTTCGATTCTTCGATGTGAATGCTCATTCATCTTCGTCCAAAACTTGTAAAGCAAGTTACCATGGTTATGGGTAGCTAATTTCCTTTGTATCAAAGCTAGAGGTAGTCTACCATTTGCTTGTATGTATTTTTTTTATTGGCCTTGTATGTGAACAAGTGATGATTAATATATGATGAATATTTTTGTTCTTAATGATCCATTCTTGTTTTGTAAAACTCTAGACATAGATTTTGTAAAACTTGACATAAAATATTCATCTATCAGTTTATAGATAGGAGAAACGGGTCTATGGTCGATAGTTGCTTTGTGTTGAACTTAAAGCTTACTATATTGATTGTTATATGGAGAAATCGTGTAGCGATGAATACGGTATTTCTCACGGCGTCGCTCTAGACACAGACGGTGTTGAGAGAATGCGTGATGATATTAATCGGATCCGACTTCACATGTGAGATTGAAAGAATATGTATAAGTTAGGGTAGATGAAAACTACTTTTGATATACTTTTTTAACAACAATCTTTATAATTTATAAGCTTTGCTACTAAAAACGTAACAATTTTATGAACAAAACTTTGAAAACCATTATTCTTAAAACGATAAAATGTTGAAAGGCAAGCATCAAAATATCCTCAATCCCTGTGGAGACGATAACAAAACCCCCTTTAACTACGATTCGAACAAAATTACGCCATTATCGGGGATTGTTGATATTGCAAGCATTGCAATAGTTTATTGATTTAAGAACTTTGTATTGTATTCTTACCCCTGTTACTTTTCGTGTGCTGCTTAATGTGTTTGGTTAAGTGTGCGGAATCTATTTATGCGAGGGAGTGTGCCTGCAGACCAACTTCTTTTTGATCCTGAGATTGAAAGAACTGCTCGTAGGCTCAATAGCAGAAGTAGGCGGAGGAAGCAACTTGCCCAAGAAATACGAGAGAACGAAGAAGCTTCTACATCTACACCCATTACAACGCCAATCATGGCTGAACCACCACCACCACCACCTCCTGCTTCAACCCCTTGTGTTAACAGTCCAAGACACAACTCTCAGTTTGCGCAAAACGCCCACAATGGGAGGCATTCTGAGATGAAAATGGGAATCCTTGCTCTTATGTATCATAATCCTTTTACTGGTATGGACCATGAGGATCCGTTCACTCATCTCACCAAATTCTATGAGACTGCAGGTGCAACGAGAGCGACGGAAGCTAAAGAGGAATCCTTGTTTAAGAGACTATTTCCGCATTCCTTAATCAGGAAGGTGAAGGAATGATATCTTGATCAATTAACTTTAGTGATGACATATTGGAATTTATTGGAAGAAAAGTTCCTTGAACGGTTTTCCCCCCACAAATGATTTATGGAAGCAAAGATGACGATATCGGTGTTTGCTCAAGGTGGAAATGAATCTCTAATGAAGCTTGGGAGAGGTTCAAATCCATGTTACGAAAATACAAAGGTCACAGTTTTGATGAATTAACTCAAGTGCACATCTTCCAGAATGGGCTCCAATCGGTTCACAAGACTTTGTTGGATGTTACTTCGGGTGGTTCATTAATGTCCAAAAGCGTTGAAGATGCGATTGCTATTATTGATAGGATGGAACTCAATGATCATCAAAGAAATCACAACCGTGGCACACCTCAAAGAAAACCGAGCATGATCGAGTTGGGAACAAATGATGTTATTCTAGCTCAAAACAAATTACTCTCACAACAAGTGGAGTTGTTGACAAAGCAAATGTCAAAGCTTCCATAAAAAATCAAAGATATACAAGAGGTTCCCAACCAAAATCAACATGTAGCAAGTTGTGAGCTGTGTAAAGGCGATCATCCTACCAGATATTGTCCACCGGTCGTTGAAGAAGCCAACTATGCGGGAAACCAAAATCAAGGCTTTCAACCAAGACCACCATATCAAAGCAATAACCAAGGCTATCAACTGAGAGGTAATAGCCAAGGTTACCAACAAGGGTGGAGGCAAGAGCCGAGTTCTTCAATCCGTCAACCTTACCAAAATTACAACCATCCACAAGAAAACCAATGAGGAGTCTCTAAGATTGAGGAGACTTTCAACCAATTTATGCAAATGTCCATCTCCACTCTAAAAGAACGGATGCGGCAATTTGGAATCTTAAGACTCAAGTTGGACAATTGTCCAAGCAACTAGTCGACCAACATATAGAAACCTTTCCGGCTAACACTCGAGTGAATCCAAAGGAGCATTTCAAGGCTATCTTTACAAGGAGTGGAAGAACAATTGGTGGGGAAGTTGAAAAAATGTGGTAGATGAAAAGGAGAATGAGATTGTGAGAAGGAAGTTGAAAAAAATGATGAAAATAAGGTAGTTGAAAAGAATGGTGTAGAGGAGAAGTTGGAAAAAAAGGAAAAAGGAAAGGAGTATGAGGGAGAAGTTCTACAAAAAAGTTACCATACCTTCTCGCTCCTATGAAAAAAGAAAATGAAAAGCATTATGCGAGATTCTTGGATATATTCAGTCGGTTGCAAGTAACCATTCCTTTCTCCGAGGCTCTCGAGCAAATGCCTAAGTATGCCAAATTCATGAAGGACATACTTACGAAAAAAAGAGGTACACAAATAAAGACACCATTGAACTCAATGCTAATTGTAGTGCTATTGTCCAAAGTATTCTCCCGCGGAAAGAAGGAGATCTGGGAAGAGTAGCTCTACATATAACTATTGGTATTGAGTTCAAATGCAAAGCTTTGGTCGATATGGAAGCTAGTATAAATTTGATTCCTTTATCCGTTGTCACAAGAGTTAAAAACATGGAAATGAAGTCAACCAACGTGACTTTACAACTTACGGACAAGTCTAGGACTCGTCCTCAAGGAGTTGTTGAAGACGTCTTATTGAAAGTCGACAAATTTTTATTTTCGGTTGATTTCGTAGTCATGGACATGGAAGAGGATGAGGATACACCTATAATCCTAGGAAGACCCTTCATGAAGACCGATAGGATGTTAATCGATGTTGATGAAGGTATCATGAAGGTGCAGACAAATGATGAGGAAGTGTGTTTCACACTTTTCAAAGGGGTGGTGTATTCGAACCAATTTGAGGAAAATTTTCAAGTGAAAAATGATGAAGCAAATGTTGCATCAAAGAAAAAAAGGAAGAAAGAGACAAAAATTAATAAGTGTTTAAAAAGAAGGATGAAGAAGCCAAGGATGCTTTGATGAAGTCATGTTGGAACTTTTCTTTCTTAAGGAGAAGTGGACCAAGAACAGGTCATGATAACGGTTGAAGTCTTTGTTGTTGGAGTGTTTTTCCCGGAAGCTAATCCATGCGCTTTTAGTTTCGAGGTTTCAAACCTCCGGACCATCGAGCTTAAACGAAGTTAAACAAAGCGCTAGTTGGGAGGCACCCTAACATTGTAAGTACTCTTTCAATTTTATTGCTTTTCTAGTGTAATTTAGTTTAGGAAGTGTTGTGGTAGAATGAATTGAAAAGAAAACATTTTTCAAAAATCTGTCACATTCGCCTTGTGTTCGCTAGGCGAACCTGGGGCAAATGTTCGCTGGGAAGTTCGCTAGGCGAACTGAGCGAGACAGAGAAAATAACAGTTTTTCTGCAACATCACTTAAGTGGTATTTTGGATGGGCCAGTGATGCGTAAGCCCAATACCCACTTTTTAGATTTGGTGGGGTAAACCTTTCCCCATTCCCCTTTTTTTTCTTCACTTTTCTCTCTTGTTTCTCTACTTCTCACGAAACACACCACACACACTTTCCTTTGCTCTCTCCATTGTACCTGTGCAAGTGAAGTAGTTCCAAATTTAATTGCAATTCCCATTCTCTCCTCTCAACACAATTTAGGTTTGAGTTTCTATATTCATTCCCCTGTTCTTGTTAGCAAAAATGTTGTTAGGGTTGGTATGAGAAAATGATAGAACTTGCTTATAGGCTTTGTGACTATGTGCATGTTTTATATTGTTGATTTCCATTTCTTTGCATGTTAGGTATTGTACTTTAAAAGTGTGAAAGTTGAGTTGTTTAGGTTAGATTTAAATTAAAATAGAATGAAAATCTTATGAACTCTTAACCTTTTGCTTGAACAATTGTGGTAGTTAGTGTTGTACTTGATACTCATTGTGTACCATGAATAAAAATAACTGAATGTAGAAAATTGGCACTGTAATTGATTTTCTTTCAAGTAGGCAGAATCTGCAATTTTGAAAATTTGCAGGATTCGTCTTGAGTTCGCAAAGCGAACCTGGAGCGAGTGTTCGCTAGATCTCGCTAGGCGAACTTTTAGCGAACATGACAGAAAATTTAAATTTTTTTTGTTGTGCTGAGATTCTTGTTCTGATTCTTTGTGCATTGCTTTCTCACTAATGTATCTTGTGTTTGGCTTGCTAGTTTTGTTTGGTGAATATGCAAATGACACCTCCAAAGGCAACTCCTTCCAAGGAAATAAAGGTTGGAAGCACATCCCGTCCGCAACTAATCCAATATGATTCTGACAGGTTCAAGGGAGCTAAGCAAGCTGCTCGTTATGTTGCTCTCGAGAAGATGAGCATTTTTCCATAGAAGAAATTTAACCTCAACCCTCAAGGTTCCTACCGGGAAGTAGAGGGAATCCTTCATTCCAAAAATTGGGACAGATTGATCACACCTTGTGATAGCTTTAACGTAGAGCTCGTAAGGGAGTTATACGCTAATGCCCTTCCAGATGACAACGAGGTGTTTTCTTGGATCACTATGGTGTATGGGAGAGAGGTGAAATTTGATCAGGATACCATTAATCATGTTTTAAGTAAACCTCTCATCTTGGGGGAAGATCAAATTGATGAGTATCACAGGACCTTAAGGCTCCATAGAGACGTAGAGGCCATTTCTAGTGCATTATTGTTGGAGGTCAAATCGGTGGAATTGAACTCGTTTGAGGTTCCTAGAAGATACCACAGGGAGGACATGCGATCGTTAGCTCAGCTGGTACTTCTGTTGGTGTTGACTAACATCAAACCGGAGTCACATACACTACTACGAAAACCCCATTTAACGATGCCAGGTTTACCACGGTTTCGTATCCCACCGTTGTAACAGGATTAAAAATTTATAACGCCATATTTAACGACGTTGTATTACATAACCGTTGTAATACAAGCTGTGTAACAAGCTTCGATTCCCAGCTCTATATTTTTTTTCCATATTTTTACATTTTAACACGCTTGTATTAGAAGACCGTTGTACTACATGTATCACGCTTCGATTCACAGCAATGTATTCTTTAGTATTTTTAAGTGCAATAGAGTATATATATAACTTTAAAAATAAAACTGTAAGAGATGAACATATATAGACATAATTTTATTTTAATATTCCATTGAGAGTACATTGATAAATATATTACATATCAAGATCATTGTCAGAGCCCATAGCATAAAATGCATCTTCGTAATCTAGACATCTCTCCTCACTCTCCTCATCAGAATCATAATATACAGGCCTCCTTTTCTTCTTTATCTTCTTCTTCTTCGGCTTCTTCTTCTTCTTCTTCTTCTTCTTCTTCTTCTTCTTCTTCTTCTTCTTCTTCTTCTTATCTTTCCTTACCCTTAAGGAATCCCTGAAGTTGGCAGTTGCTGGTTGGACGACCTCCTGGATTGGCGCCTGACGTTCCTCATTGAGGTTTCTAGGATTCTCATTTGTTGAACTCATTGTTACGAAGAATATATTATTTAGATATGTAAAATTGTCTATTTATAGATGAGGTTGAAGATGAAAAGACTGATAGTTTAATGCTTGTAATGATGATAACTTGTAAACCGTTCATATTCTGGAACTATATTTTCTTGTAAACCGTTCAAATGTTGGGAAGTGCAACGGTTAATAATATCACGACGGTTATAAGTAATGACCGTAGCGATATCACTTATAATCCAGGCGTAATTTTAGGAAAATGTTGTTGCCTGGTGTCGAACCTTGTACCACGTATAAGGGGTATCGCTACGGTTATTATAACTAACCGTTGTGATATTATTAAATTAATATATAATCTATCATAACGGTTATTTAAGAAAACCGTTGTGAAACATTTACCTATATAAGGGAATTAACTTTCCCTTTTTTACAGTCGCGCCGTTTCCTTCACAGCGAAACCCTAGCACCCAAACTTCATCTTTTTTTTAGAATCTGCGAGAAGAAATAAAAGAAGTATGAAGCTTTTGATTTAAGCTTCTTCCTCCTTGTAGTTCTTCCTGTAGAATCTAAAACTAGATGAACATGGTGATGATGATGGCGGTAGCAAGCGTAATGTACATATTTTTTATGGAAAATAAGGTAGTCTTCCACTTCAATCTTTTTGTTAAATAGTTCCCATTATCTCGTTTGCTTCATGTTGTTTTTGTTGATTGTTCTCATTTTGTGCAGATTCGACTTCAATGCTTCACAAGCAAGGTGAACTTCATTGTAATGGTACAGTCCCACTTCTTAGGGTTTTGTTTCAACTTTTGGTTGTTTTGTTTTGAATACTAACTAATTTTCTTCATTGCTTCCCACTTCTTAGGGTTTGTTTCACATGGTGATGATGATGGTGGTACATATATATATGAATTCATTCTGATAAGGTACATATATATGAATTCATTCTTATATTGTATATGAAATTTAGTTCATTATATACTATGTACATTGTTTGTTTTACTATCCTTTTATTGAAAATGCAATCAGTTAAATTGATATAGAACATTAGTTTATTATATATATACTATGTATATTGTATATAGTTAAATTTAATACTAACTAATTTTCATCAATGCTTCCCACTTCTTAGGATTTGTTTCACATGGTGATGATGATGGTGGTACCTATATATGGATTCATTCTGATAAGGTACATATATATGAATTCATTCTGATATTGTATATGAAATTTAGTTTATTATATACTATGTATATCGTTTGTTTCACTATCCTTTTATTGAAAATGCAATCAGTTAAATTGTTATAGAACATTATAATCTAAAAATTAGGATGTATTTGAAAACCAACCTTTATCATGTCAATGTTTTCTGAATTGCATCCATTTCATTCAGCACATTTAATGTTCCTTAACATAAAATTTATGGTTCAATGGTCCATTTCCTTCAATTCATCGATATCTTTTATTATAGTTTACCTCATCGTCGTCACTAATCGCCGTGGTTGTTAAGATCATGATCATTGTTATGATGATAAAATCGTGGTGATTTTTGGCGATGATGAGGTAAACTATAACAAAAGATATCGATGGATTGAAGGAAACCGACCATCGAACCATAAATTTTATGTTAAGGAACATAAAATGTGTGAAATGAAATGGATGCAATTCGGAAAACAGTGGTGTGTTTAAGTTGGTTTTCAATAACAGTTTAATTTTCAGATTATATAGTTCTTTACCAATTTTAATGGTTGTATTTCTTTAATAAGGTGGATGGTAAAACAAGCAATATACATTTGTATTTAATAAACTAAGGATACATTCCACAACGGTTGAGAAAAATAACTGTTGTGATAGTTAACATATATGACAACGGTTCATACTGATAATCGTTGTGATAGTTAATATATATTACAACGGTTGAAATACCTAACCGTTGCAATATATCGCACGCTTCCAGAATACAACAACGGTTTCCAGACCTTTGTAGAAACGAAGAACTTACAACAACAATCTACATAACAACGCCTTCGCCCGCGTCATTATATGTCATTCTCAACCGTTGCTAAATGGGTTTTTCGTATTAGTGATACCTCCACTGTACCTATTCCGGTTGCACACTTGGTTCACAGTATTTTGATTAACACTCAGATTGATGTGGCTAGGATTATAGCTGATGAGATGCGCGTTGTTGCTGAGAGTGGACTTAGATCAGGGTCGAGAAAAATTTTCCCCTTGGTCTTTCCATGTCTAATCATGGTTTTGTGCGTGCATGCGAGGGTGAAAGTGCCCTCCCACCGTCAGGTGACGATCCCGGCTGCTATTGATGATAATTATATGGATAAGTTTTACAGGCCAAATGGAATGAGAGGAGGACAGACCTCTAGTGTTGGTGTTGATGCTGGTGCAGGTTCAAGAGCTGGTGATGCTTCCGGTTCTGGAGTTACAGGCTCCCATGGCTTTGACCCGTTCTAGAGGGAGATCTGTAACTACAACTAGGAGTGGATGGCGGCAACTCAGTGCGCCATGATTGATATTCATGATTCTATGTAGGTATTGCAGCTGCAGTGCAGGGAGCCCTATGTGGAGCATTTGATAATGACTAAGGAGCAGTTCCTAGCTCATGCTACTTGGCCTGAGGCCAGGCCATATTTTGGAGAGGGGGCAGGTGTAGCAGATGCTGAGGACGCTGAGGAGGCCGGAGATGATGATGAGGATGGTTTTGATGATGTTTCTGGTTCTGGAGAGGATGTTAATCTAGAGGAGGAGACTGAGTCCGATGAGGACTAGTTTTGTTGTTGGATATTTTGAGCATGATCTTAGGCGACTTCCTTTGGTTCTACAAAGTGAAGTTTTCTGTTAGCTTAGATTATTGCTATTTATGTTTATGTTTTTTGAATTCCCTTTTATTGTACAATATCCACTTAGTGGATTATTTTGGATAATGTTGTTTGTATGTACCACTTTTGGGTACTAGTGATTTTGTTGGTGTTTTTACACCATTAACATTTTAATGTTATTTCCAGTTGAATTCTTCAGTTCACGAATGTTCAACTTTAGTTTTCTTTACTTTTTTTTTCTTTTATTATGTTGTTTAAGAGTTGAATTCTTCAGTTTAGGAATGTTCAACTCTTGTAGTTTTATTGTTGATATGCTTTCTTTGAATTTAATGTATCCCTTTTGTGGTGTTGAAATGTGAGAACTTCTAGATTGGTTGTTATTTGCTAAAAGTATCTAATGAAGATTCTCCCAAGTTTGGATGGTGATGATAGTATTTGATCATGTAAATGTTGGCAAGGTACATGGTTACCTCTTTCTAGGATACTAGAATGTTTAAGAATTTCTTTTCTTTGTGCAAATGTAATTTTGTTTCATTTTTCCAACTTTGTTTGAATGCTTGTATCACTTAGGTTTCAATAGCCACAAATTTGTGAGAAACCTCCATTGTTTACTAAATGCATAGGATGACTGATAAATCTTGTTAAATACATCTGATTCATGCTTAATCTTGTGATTATTTTGATATTTTGGAAGCATTAGAAATGATCAAGGCATTTGTTGATTATGAGCACAACCATATCCAAAAGTAAATTACCCGTGAGTAGTGAAAATTTGCTAACCCCTTTGAGCTTAATAGTTAGATCCTATTTTAGTGATGAACTTGGTATTTGTAAATAATTTGAAAGATAGTTCATCATTGAATTGTGTAGGATTCTAAAAAAATTTCTTGAACCTTTGAAATTGTGCTAAATTGTCTTCCTTGCCATAAAAAGCAAGGAACATTCACTTGAGGTTTGGTTGAAACCAAGTTGGGGAGAGTGAAAAGGAAAGTGGTAGGTTACTCAAAATTTTGAAAATTTTCAAACAAGCATAAAAAGAAAAATTGTGAATATGAATGTGAAAAACAAAAGAAAAAGAATGCTTGTTTAAAAGAATAAAAATAGAGAATGAAATAATGTGCAAAAAGGTGTTGGAAGGGTGAACAATGGAGAAAAGAAAGTGTTGGATGAAGTTGTAATGTGTACATAACCTTGTATAGTGAATGTTTCTTTTGCATTGGCAACTTTGAATCCATGACCTTATAAATGTCCCTTTGTTGTGAACCTAGCCATGCTACAAACTTTAAAGACCTTGGTGATCTTCTTGCTTCCATAATTTCTTTGATGATTGATTAAATGAATATATGAATTGGTTTGTATTTGCATCATTTGTCAGGTGAGTGAAATTGCCCCGCGGTTGCAAACGCCTTAATTTCTTCAATTCTTATTCGAAGAGGAGTGTTAGAGTGATTCAAGCATGAAAATTTAGTAGTTACTTGAAGCATTGCATTATATTTGTTTAAGAACTAAATTCTTTTGCATTGTTCAATTCTAGGAAGATGTAACCATTGCTTGTGTGCATTTATTTATTTATTTGAGCCATAAATCCATTCTTGGTTGAACTAAATGCTCGAGCAAATCCTCTTGTGTTCAATGAGAGGCATACTTTGCTTGAGGACAAGCAAAAATCTAGTTGGGGAGAGTTTGTTGAATGTCGAACTTGCTTTAAATTTATCATTAATTATTGGCATTTTTTCAACTCTTTTGTGTTGTTTTGTTGGATTTACTCCATGATATCATGCTATTTTTCAATATTGTGAAAATACCTTTGGTTGCTTTGACTTGTGTGTTATTGTGCACAAATTAGGCATAAAAACATCAATGTGTAAGACACAAGCAATTGGGCAAGGAAGCCAAAGGAAGAGAAGGATTTCAGCATGTTCATTGTGCGAACAACCAACGAGGAGTGCTAACAAATGTTCGTTGTGCAAACTCATGGAGAAATCCCAGCGAACCATCTCAGAAAGATGACAATAAGAAAAGAGCAATAAGTTCGCTGAGCGAATAAGCAGCGAATGTTTGCTATGGCGAAGTCTCAGCGAACCATCACAGACTGAAGTCAGTAGCTAAAGGACCCTAAGTTCGTTGTACGAACTTGTAGTGAGGTAGTTCGCAGTGTGAAGAACTGCTCGCATAGCGAACTTTAGATATTTCTCAGGGGCGATTTAACTGTTCAGAGGCACTTTAGGTGCCTACAAAGGTGTTCGCTGGGTGAAGAAACGGTTCGCAGTGCAAACGTGACAAATTCTAAAAGTACTATATAAGTACTTTTCACTATTTTTGGGGATCATAACCCATTTTTACACACAAGAACTTCATTTTCTCAGATTTCTTCACCAAAAGGTGATATTTTGCAAATAGAAGTTGGATTCGCATCCGAGTTCGATTCTTCGATGTGGATGCTCATTCATCTTCTTCCAAAACTTATAAAGCAAGCTACCATGGTTATGGGTAGCTAATTTCCTTTGTATCAAAGGTAGAGGTAGTCTACCATTTGCTTATATGTATTTCTTTTGATCGGCCTTGTATATGAACAAGTGATGATTCATATATGATGAATATTTTTGTTCTTAATGATCCATTCTTGTTTTGTAAAACTCTAGACATAGATTTTATAAAACTTGACCTAAAATATTCATCCATCGATTTATAGATTGGAGAAATCGGTCTATGGTCGATAGTTGCTTTGTGTTGAACTTAAAGCTTACTATATTGGTTGTTATATGGAGAAATCGTGTAGCGATGAATACAATATTTCTCACGACGCCGCTCTAGACATAGACGATGGTGAGAGAATGTGTGATGATATTAATCGAATCCGACTTCACATGCAAGATTGAAAGAATACGTATAAGTTAGGGTAGATGAAAACTACTTTTGATATACTTTGTTAACAACAATCTTTAGAATTTATAAGCTTCGCTACTAAAAACGTGACAATTTTATGAACAAAACTTTGAAAACCCTTATTCTTAAAACGATAAGCTGTTGAAAGGCAAGCATCAAAATATCCTCAATCCATGTGGAGACGATAACAAAAACCCCATTTAACTACGATTCGAACAACCTCCAAACGATTTCTCCAAGATTTCCCATGCTTCTTTCGCTGATTCTACATCACTTACCTTTTCTAAATTGTCTGGAACAACACATTGATGAATTATGAAGAGAACTTTATAATCTTTCTTCTTCAATTCTTTGTATGCAGCTTTTTGTTGATTCGACGCATTTTCTATAAGTGGTGTTACTCCTTCCTTCACAAGATTCCAAAGATCTTGATAACAGAAAATAACCTTCATCTATTTACACCAATTTTCAAAATTCTGGCCCTTCAGAATTGGGAGACTCGTCAAAATATCCATTAAGATTATTCATCGCCATTATGTTTTGCTTCCCACAAATCGTTCAGCCAGTGCTCTAGATACCAGATGTTGGAATTAAACCCAAAACTTTGAGTAATTCAGAATCAATCTTTATGAACAAGATTCAATCACTCCGATCAAATTCCCTCTTGTTCTTCACTCTTCACTCGAATGAATCAACCAACCTTGACTACAAGATTGTATTACTGCACAATGGTATTACTGCACAATGGTGATGAAAACAAGAAAAGAAAATTGAGTTAGGAAGAAGAAGGGGTTTAGGGTTTAAGAGAAAAATAGGAGAAGAAAAGATTTTCTGCAGAGCTTCTCTCTGCTCACAAACTATAATTCTTTATTCTTTTGCAACTGCAAAGTTCAAGTATATACAACAATAGGGGTTGCTTCCTATTTATAAATTTAGCTTGCTTGCTCCCTAAGCAAAGCTAAAAAACAAAAGTCCAAAATACCTAATTAAGCTAACACTACAAAATTAAGTTAAAAAAAAATCCATGTCAAGGCTAACTCCTCAACACTTTGATAACTTCCTTGTTCCTGTCGAGCAACCTACTTCGACACAAGAAATTACAATTCAACACTTATAGTCGGTACTCAAGTGCTTAAAAAATTCACAATAATAAAACTTGACTTAATGTACAATATTTAAGAATAATAAGATCTTACAACTTCAATCATCACTACTATAATAAAATTATCATACACTTATTCCAACTTTTATTAAGCAAAGTTGAAAGTTATATATTTACTTTCCAACTAAGTTGACACCCCAATATATCAACAGTGGCCCTATACATTTATTTCAATCTGTTGTAACCTTTTAGAGTCGAAAAATCTCAAAACAAAAGACATTTAACATTGATGTTTGACAAATAATTGATAAACGATATAATTTACACAAACCATATTCCTTACTCCAACTTATGAAACGTTTGCACCATCACCTATGGCAAAGACAAATCTCCTATAAAACTTTAGGAAACAAATTACTACCAAAAAACCAGTTATACCCCCTATTTCAAGTATCGACACATAGTCTCTTTATAAAAGTATTGTTTTCCTTTTTACTTTTATTTAATACTCGCATGTCTATTTTACTAGCTAAAATCGGTTACTAATTAATAAAGTTAATTTTATATTTTATATTTTTAAAATAAAAATAAAATAAATTTACATTTATTTATTATAAAAATTATATAATAAATGAGTGACAAATGAATATTTAAAAATTAGTTAAAATTGATTTTATTTAATAATTATTTTCAATGTTAAAAGTAAAAACAACTGTAATACACTTATATCGAGTCATACATACACATATAGAAGAAACATAATTTTGTATTTAATCATTCATACATTACCATTAAATAAATTTATAATTGTCAAAATAAATTTATAATTTGATGCATAAAATTGTGTCTTACGATTTTATCTTATGTCTAAAGAACAATATACATAAAATTACATTTTTAAATAAATATCATACAAAAAATATGATAAAATATATTTTGTAAAAATAGTATTTATAGATTAATAATATTTTGTTTTTTTGTTGATATGTAAATTAAAATAAACATAAGAATACAATAAAATATGTACTTAGTACTTGTTAAACTTTTCTAAAGAATTAAAAAAATATATAATGGTTAGTAATATTTTGTAACATATTGCAGTTTGGTTTGGTTTGCAAAATACGAACCGCAAACAAAATCGAACCGCGTGGTTCTATTAGAAAATGGTTCGAACACATTCGAACCAAGGTGTTTTTTTACGGTTTCGATTTGATTTGATTCGATTAGCGATTTTTTATTGGATCAGTTCGATTTTGACCACGTACCCCTAACTGTATGTGCATCAAAATTGAATTTATTGCAGTTAAGATTCCACGCGTTCACGCATTTAGAGCAACCATGACCGTTTGATCGTGATTAAATGGCTTATAAAAACATATTCTACTTTTTATTTTATACCAAATTTAAATATATATCATTTAATCTTGTTCAACTGATCCACAATGTATCAAATGTGTAAATGTGTGAAATATTAAAAATAGGGAATCATCATCCATATGAACCCTCCCTTGACCGTAAATAAAATTTAACTAAAAAAGTATTTTGTGAGTATCATCATATCAATATTTTTTTAAACATTTTATGTAAAATAAGTAAAAAAGGAAATATTTTTTGAACTAAATCGAGAACTTTTTTTGTATAAGAGTTGTTCGAACAAAGAACAAATAGATTGGGTTAACAATGGTGGAATTTATAATTTAGGGATTTAAAATTGTGAGAGAGAGAGAGAGAGAGAGAGAGAGAGAGAGAGAGAGAGAGAGGGAGAATTATAATAGAGAGAGAGAGAGAGGGAGAATTATAATTGTCATTAACCACAAATAGGAGCACTAAAGGCTATTTATACAACATATACAAAATGATTGGGAAAATACAAAACAACTTAAAAAATAAGCTAAAAAACTAAAAACGCCCAGTGTAACCGGTTACACCAAATCCTCAAAAACACAAGCTTCTGTGTGAACAGCGTGTAACCAATTACCACATATCCAGTAACTGGTTACACCAACTGAAATGTCAGAAAATTAGCTTCTTACACACCACCTCATTTCAGTTGGTCCAAGTCCACCATGCTCAAGTTCATCTTCAACCTCTTGAACACTTCATTTGTTACTCCCTTAGTCAAAAAATTTGCCACTTGGTATTCGCTTCGACAATATCCCAATTTTAGCTTACCTTCACTCACTAGCTCCCTCGAATAATGAAACTGCATCTCAATATGCTTACTTCTTCCGTGTGCAATCGGATTCTTCGCAAGGTTTATCACAGAAACATTATCAACAAGAAGTATGGTAGCCTCACCCGAATTGCTGTCCAACTCCTTCAATAGATTGATGAGCCACATAGCTTGACACGCATATAACGATGTCGTAATATACTCGACCTCACAAGACGAGAGTGCTACCACCGGCTCCTTCTTCGAACACTAAGAGATTGGTGTCCTACCGAACATAAAGATGTATCCAGCCGTCGACTTTCTATCATCCTTATCTCCACACCAATTGGAATCGATGAAACCAAGTAAATCGCATCTTCGACCCGTATCTGTTGCGGGAAAGAGAATTTCGCAGCCAAGATTTCCTTTGACGTATATAAGGATCCTCTTGACCGCTGACAAGTGAGACACCTTCGGTCTCTCCATGAATCTACTAGCAATACTGACACTAAACGCCAAGTCCGGTCGCGTATTGTACAAATACCGCAATGATCCAATCAATCTCACATATTGCGTTGGATCCACATCTTGCTCAACCCCACTCTTGGGCAGCTACAACCTTGCTTCACATGGTGTAATGGCTGCATTATAATGCTCCATTTCACACCTTTTTAAAATCTCAATAGTATATCTCCTTTGGTGCATGAGCAGTCTCGTTTTTTACTTCTGTAACTCTATGCCAAGGAAATATGTCATGATACCAAGGTCCTTCATCTCAAATTCATCCATAAGTTCACTTTTGAACTTGGAGATACTCTTTTCACAGTTGTCGGTAATCAATAGATCATCAACATACAAGCAAAGAATGATCACGCCATCATTCGCATCCATTTTCACATACACTCCGTGTTCGGATACACACCGCTTAAAACCAATATCAATTATAAAGTAATCAATGCATTTGTTCCAAGCTCTTAGAGCTTGTTTCAAACCATATAATGCTTTATGCAATTTGTAGAACTTCAACTCTTGATTCTTCACTACAAATTCGAGTGGCTGCTCAACATAAACCTCCTCATCAAGTGGACCGTTCAAAAATGCAGATTTGACGTCCATTTGATATATTGCCTAATCGTTGTTATTCACAATGCCAACAACTAATCGAATGGTTTACTAGTCTATCCACAGGTGCAAACACCTCCACAAAGTCTATACCTTCACGTTGCAAAAATCCTTTTGCTACCAAACGAGCCTTATGCTTGATCACATCGCCTTTGGGATTTGCCTTCACTTTATAGACCCATCAAACAGCCATTGGCTTCTTTCCAAGCGGTAAATAAACCAAATCCTAAGTACCATTTTTTACAATAGATTTCAGCTCCTCCTTCATTGCACAAATCCATTTTGGATCACTTAGAGCCTCTTCTGTGCTAACTGGTCCAGGTTCGACCAAAGCGTAAAGTGGACGAAATTACCATCATCATTGATTTTGTTGTCTCGGAATCTCTCACATTCTTGGAGTGTTTAAGGCAACACCTTTTTCCTTATTGATCGTCTAACATTCTCTTCATTTCAGTCCTCGATTGGTGGTTGCACGACTATTTCGGAACTGATGGATCAGAAAAAACAAAGTTGGAAGGCTGTTTTTCCTGCATGTAATCGGTTACACCAGAATGAACTGGATGAGTGTAACCGATTACATTGGGGACTGCATGTCTTATTTCATCAAAAATCATATCACGGCTGATCACTATTTTCCAATTTCGTGCATCAAACAACTTATATCCACCAGTAGAATGATATCCAACCAATATCATCTCCTCACCCTTGTCGTTCAACTTCTTTCTAAGTTGACCCGACACATGTCGATACGCCACCAAACTGAAAACTCTCAAATGACTTTGATTCAGTTTGAATCCGGACCATACCTCTTCCGGTGTCAACTTCTCAAGCTTCTTAGTAGGGCACCTATTCAACAAATAGGTGGTTGTAGAAACTGCTTCTCCCCATAGCTCCTTCGGCAAGTTCTTTCCACTCAACATGCTTCGAACCATGTTCATAAGTGATCAATTTTTTCTCTCGGCATCACCATTTTGTTGTGGTGTATAGGGTGCCACCACCTCATACATTATCCCCTCTTGGTCACAAAACTTCCCAAAGTCGTTCGAAACGTATTCACCTCCACGGTCCATTTTGAGAACTTTAAGTTTTTGACCACGTTGTCGCTCCACCATGGACTTAAACTTCTTGAACACATCAAGCACCTCATCCTTCCTCTTAATAAGATAAGTCCATAGCTTTTTACTAAAATCATCGATAAAAGTGACAAAGTATCTATTGCCACCCAACGTATCAACTTGCATCGGCCCACATACATTAAAATACACCACCTCAAGGTGATTCTTGGTCCTATGATCGACATCCTTACTAAAACTACGCTTGTGGTGCTTTGCTTTCGCACATTCATCAGACAACTCAGCTGGAATGTTGATGTGTAGCAGCCCGGTAACCATACCATTTTATTGCAACGCTTTGAGATCTCGAAAATTGAGATGCCTAAGATGGTAGTTTCATAACCACTCTTCTATACTTGTCGCTGTAGCTAAAAACCTGTGCTTTATAACTTTCAACTCCACCTTGAAAGTTCTATTGGAAGCCATAGGAGCCTTAAGGATCAAAACACCGTTTGCATCCACAACACGCAAAACCTTGTCTTCCATGCGGATTTTGTAACCCCTCTCAAGCAATTGGCCAATACTCAAGAGGTTAAATTTAATTCTCAGAATGTACAAGACGTCTTTGATCATAGAGTGTCCACCGTTCTTCTTTTTTATCAAAACATCACCGACACCTTCGGCCACAAGAGTGGTATCATCTGTGAATTTTACTATACTTTTAGCAACTTGATTGATTTGCACAAACCAATCATTCCTACCCGTCATATGCGTAGAACAACCCGAATCTAAGTACCACTCCTCGCTGTATTGGATTTCATCTCGCATCGTAACCATAAAGTTGTCATTTTCGCACTTTTCTACAGAATTTTCAACAACTCTGCTGCATTTTTCCACAGAATTTTTAGCACCTCTGCCACTACTACAATCTCCTTGTGTGATTATCACTAAGAGCATATTCTCCTCATCTACCACTTGCCTTGCAACCTTAGCTTAATCTCCTTGGGAATCCCTCTGTTTTGCAGTACATTCCCTTGAGAAATGTCCAAGTTTTTGACAATTCTAACACTGAATTTTACTCTTGTCAACCTTTGGTTTTCCGCCTCTACCGTTGCTTTGATCACCATATCTATTGCAACTGCTCTCACCCTTTTGCCTCATCGAAACCTTCGAATTTTGTGGATCTTTTCCACCCAAATTATGGAAATTTTTCTTCCCTCTGGAAGCCCATTTTCCTTTCAATCTTTTACTCTTCTCGTTGAACCGAGCTTGCAAAGCGATCTCCTCATTTTCCTTGTCGCTATTCCTCTCACCCATATGTTGCTCATGAGCCTCGAGAGAACTTTGCAGCCCCTCTTTGCTCATCGTCACAAGGTCCTTCGATTCCTCAATCGCCACTACAATGTTGTCGAATCTTGGTATTAACAAACGCAAAAACTTCAAAACAACATTCTGTTGCGTTGTAGTTTCTCCACATGACTTAATTTGGTTTACCAAGCGAGTAATTCTTGTAACATAATCATTATAGTCTTCTTCTTCTCCATTTGAAGTAATTCGAATTGACATTTGTGAGTTTGTAACCTCACCACCTTGGCTTTGTCTGTAACACCCCAAAATAATTATAATATTTATTTAATTGATTTATTATAATTATTCGTGATTTTCGGTGAGTTTTGATGAAATATTGTGACGCATGGTGTATTTGAATTATGTTGTGGGATATTAGTGAGCTAAGGGAATAATGAGAGCATTGTTAGAAATTAAGTGATTAATTAGAATTATTTTAGTAGTAATAATAATAGGATAATGTGAATAATATTATTTAGATTATTATTATTATTTAAAATAAAAGGGAGTGAGACACTAAAGGCAAGGTGGTCTTTTGTAAATGAATAAGTAAGGGTAAGATAGGAAAATCATAATAGGGGTCCAAGGGGTAAGAATAACAAAAGAAAAAGAGAGAACGGGGAGAATGGAGAAAGGAGAGATAGGGCATAGAGAACCGAGGAAAATCATCCGTAGAACGCAGAGAAAGAATCAATTGCTAAAAATTCGAGGTATGTGGGGTGATCCGGGTTGTTATATCTGATATGAGGTTTAAGGTAGATATAGGTTTAGTGTGTTATGTGTCAATTGATGAAAATATGATGAAATTGTATGACGATCCTTGTGAATTTGTGTGTATACGATGTAAGTTATGAATTTCGTGTTGAATGTTGTCATTGTTGTGAAATTCGTATGAGTGTATGTTGTTGTTGTGATGAACAATAAACCCGATCTGAAATTGTGGGTTTGGGGTTAACGAAATTAGGTTCTAATGGCAGAAATTGATGAAAACAATGAAGTAGAATTAGAACCTTGAATCTGTAATGAATCGAAGGTAGTTTTGGATCTGATTTAGAAGTTTGAAGGTGCTGCACTGGGGGAAATTTCGCACTGATGCTAAATCTGGGTTTTTGGTGTGCGTCTGGTCATACGTGTATGGAAGGAGGCCAAACGCGTATGAGGGTGACATTCCCAGGGTGATACGCGTATGGTACGCACCCGTCCCCAGAGCCAGCAGCACGGCCCTCTGCTAGTACGCGTAGGATACGCGTATGGTGGAGTGGGCATACGTGTATGGCAGGGCAAGTACGCGTATAGGGAGCTTGTGGAAGGGGCCATACGCGTATAGGCTAGCCATTACGCGTATGGGGAGTTTGGGAGGCGTTTTGAGAGGGGAACCCTCTCTAGTCACACGCGTAAGGCTCAAGGCGATACGCGTATGCATGGCCTGGGCAGATGGCCCTACGCGTATGGTACGCAGGCCAAGGGGCGAGGGTCGTATGCATATGGGGTATGGCCATACGCGTATGGACAAAATTGTAGGCAAAATTTTCCGTTTTTGCGATTTCTGTCTCGATTTCGCGTGTAATGCAGTTTTTCTCGAACTGTAAGACTATGATGGTGTAATTGAACATGGGGAAAACTAGTAACGATACTAAATGGGATAATTTGGGGGATTTGTGTTGTGATGATTATAATATGATGAATTGTGAAGTATTGTGATGAATTGTGACGAATGTGATTAATGATATAATATGATTGTTTGATGAATACTCATGAATGATGATGCAATTTTGACGATTCTATGATGGTGATTATTATGATGTTTTGCATCATGCATTCATGCCATATCTAGGACTCCGGTCCCGCGACGATGTTAGGACTCCGGTCTAGTGGTGGCTTCAATCCCATTGTGTGGATTGAAGTGTTTTGTGACGAGCTCCGGTTCCAAGGAGGAATCGATCCTATGGTGGGGATCTTTGGAGGATGATGGCCCAATGTCCATCAAATGAATTGGTATGACATGCATGAGTCTATGTTGTTGCATTCCATACTATGTGACATTGCATGATTATTAAGTAATTGACGTGTTGATGATGTTGTAAAATGATTGATGTTTTGTGGTTATTTTGATTTAATAGTATAATGATATTGTGAATGAATTAATGATGATATGTGTGGTTACTATATCTTTTGCCTTATATCTTGTACAACAATTTGTGATTACTCACCCTGCCTATTGGAATGTTGCCTCCACGTGGGTAACATGGAGGTGATCAGGATTAGCTCTCTTGGTGCGTGAAGACTTAGCTTTGAAGTATTTTGGTTATTTTCGTTGATTAGAGGGTCTTGCTCTGATATGTAACATCGGGTTGGGACGTTTGAGTCAAACGATTATGTTATTTTTTTGTTGACATCATGATACTATGAGTTTCTTGTTTTAAGACGTTTTGAATTATAAATTGTGTTGAGTTTTGATTTTTCCGCTAAATTGTAATTGACTGAATTTATGATGATAGAACCCGTGTTACGAAGCAGGTTGTTATTTTGACGTTTTATGAAGAAATGTGACACCTTTTTGGTGATGTACTCTGATATAATTGTTTCCATTTATCGTGAATATTTTATGGGGTAGAAGGGTGTTACATTAGTGGTATCAGAGTAGGTCAGATTGTCCGGCCAGGTTTTTGTATGATGTCAGTCCCTTGTCAGTCGATGAGTGTGTGTACACTGTCGATGTTTTGTTTCTTCTAACTTTGTTGATAGTGTGGAGGATGGATGAAAGAAATGATCGTGCTATTGCTGATGCATTAGAATCACTCGCTCAAGCGATGGCTCAGAACAATCAGAATGGTGGAGCTCTTGACGAGTTTCGTACTTTGGGGAAGTTCAAGAGGAATAATCCGCCGACTTTTGTGGGCACTCATGATCCAGGAAGTGTGCAGAAGTGGCTCAAGGTGATTGAGAAGATTTCTGAGTGATGGCATGTACTGACGCCCAATAGGTTCAGTTTGGTACTCATATGCTGTCAGAAGAAGCTAAGGATTGGTGGGATAACACCCGTCAGAGACTGGAGGATGTTGGTACTGAAATAACTTGGGTTGTGTTCAAGCGAGAATTCTTGGGGACGTATTTTTCGAAAGATGTTCGCGGTAAGAAGGAGGTGGAATTCCTTGAGTTGAAACAAGGAAACATGACTGTGGCAGAGTACGCTGCAAAGTTTGAGGCGCTGGTGAAGTTCTGCCCTCATTACAACTGTGCTGATGCTGATATGTCTAAATGTCTCAAGTTCGAGAATGGGGCTGAGGCCATAAATCAAGCAAGGTATTTGATACCAATAGATTTTTAGGTATGCTGAGCAGGTAGCTAATAGTAGGATCTATGATGAGGATAGCCGAGCTCGATCTGCTCACTACAAGCATCTTAGTGAGAAGAAAGAGAAAGGATAATTTAGAGGAAAGCCTTATGTGACTCCAGCTGACAAAGGGAAACAAAAGGCTTTAAATGGGAAGAAGATAAGTGGGGGAGCAGCTCCCGCTTTTGTTAAGTGTTACGGGTGTGGCGAACAAGTCCACCGTGTTGAGAGTTGCAACAATAATGTGTTGAGGTGTTACAGATGTGGTAAGAGAGGACATAGAGCTACCGATTGCAAAGATGAAGGTCCAACTTGTTTCAACTGTGGTGAAAAGGGTCACATCAGTACCTAGTGTTAGAAGCTGAAGAAAACTGATACTGCTGCTCAGACTAATGGCAGAGTGTTTGCTTTGAGTGGTTCAGAAGTTCCCAAGAAGGATAATTTGATTCGAGGTACTTTCTTTATTAATAATGTTGAGTTGGTCACTATTATTGATACTGGTGCTACTCATTCGTTTATTTCATTTGAGTGTGCTACTAGGTTAGGTTTGAAATTTTTCTGATATGAATGGTAATATGGTAATAGAAACTCCTGCTAATGGTTTTATTACTACTACTTTTGTGTGTACGAGATGTCCTTTGACGATATTTGGAAAGAGTTTTGTGATGGATTTGGTGTGTTTACCCTTACACCAAATCGATGTAATCCTGGGAATGAACTAGTTGGAGTTCAACTATGTTCATATCAATTGTTATAATAAGACCGTGGAATTTCCTGAGTTTGGTGATAATGGGGAGTTGATGTTCTTGTCTGCTAAGCAAGTAGACGAACTTCTAGAAGACGGAGCCTTGATGTTTGCATTGTTTGCATCGTTGCAAGTTGATCATGAAGCTGCGAGTGTCGAATTACCTGTTGTCCGTGAATTTCCAGATGTGTTTCCGGATGACATAAGTGATTTGCCTCCAGAACATGAAGTAGAGTTTGCAGTGGACTTGATACCAGGTACGAGTCCAGTGTCAATGCCTCCTTACCGGATGTCCGCTTCTGAGTTAAGTGAATTTAAGAAACAATTGGATGGATTACTTGAAAAGAAGTTTATTCAACCGAGTGTTTCTCCGTGGGATGCTCATGTGCTGTTAGTTAAGAAGAAAGACGGTAGTATGAGATTGTGTGTTGATTACAGGCAGTTGAATAAAGTGACTATCAAGAATAAATATCCACTTCCCAGAATTGATGATTTGATGGATCAGTTGGTAGGTGCTTGTGTGTTCAGCAAGATTGATTTAAGGTCGGGTTATCATCAGATTCGTGTTAAGCCAGATGATATTCCGAAGACAGCTTTCAGGATGAGGTATGGTCACTATGAATACATTGTGATGTCGTTTGGTGTATCAAATGCACCAGGTGTGTTCATGGAGTATATAAATCAGATTTTTCATGAGTATTTGGATAAGTTTGTTGTGGTTTTCATTGATGATATTTTAATATACTCTAAATCTGAAGGAGAGCATACTGAGCATTTGAGAACTGTGTTGCAAGTGTTGAAAGAGAAGAAGTTGTATGCAAAACTGTTGAAGTGCGAATTCTGGTTGAAGGAAGTGAGTTTCCTTGGCCATGTGATTTCAAGTGGTCGAACTGCTGTTGATCCTTCTAAGATTGATGATGTGTTACAGTGGGAGACCCCGAAGTCTACTATTGAGATACAGAGTTTTCTTGGGTTGGAGGGTTATTACCGCAAGTTTATAGAAGGTTTTTCTAAATTGGCATTACCTTTGACTCAGTTGATTCGAAAGGGTCAAGCTTATGTGTGGGATGTTGCATGTGAAGATAGTTTTGTGGAATTGAAAAAGAGGTTAACGACCACTCCGGTCTTGATCTTATCTAATTCGAGTGAGTCTTTTGTGGTATATTGTGATGTGTCGAAGATGGGTCTTGGTGGAGTATTGATGCAGAATGGTCAAGTTGTTACTTATGCTTCGAGGCAATTGAGGGTTCATGAAATGAATTATCCTACACATGACTTAGAGTTGGAAGTTGTGGTGTTCATGTTAAAAATTTGGAGACATTATCTTTTGGGCTCTAAATTTGAAGTGTTTAGAGATCATAAGAGCTTGAAATATCTCTTTGATCAGAAAGAGTTGAATATGAGGCAGAGAAGGTGGTTGGAATTGTTGAAGGATTATGACTTTGATTTGAATTACCATCCTGGTAAAGCAAATGTGGTGGCTGATGCATTGAGCAGGAAGTCATTGCATATGTCAATGCTTATGGTGAGAGAATTAGAATTAATCGAGCAGTTCTGAGACCTGAGTTTAGTATGTGAAGAGACTCCTGACAGTGTGAGGTTGGGTATGCTGAAAATGACTAGTGGTATTCTGGAAGAAATCAGAGTGGGTCAGCAATCTGACTTGAGGTTGGTCGATCAGTCGACCCTGATTAACCAAGGTAACGGAGGTGAATTCTGGATTCATGAGAATGGTGTGATGAGGTTCAGAGAAAGAGTGTATGTTCCAGATGTTCCAGCAATTAAGAAGAGTATTCTTGAGGAAGGGCATCAAAGTAGATTGAGTATTCATCCCGGTGCTACGAAGATGTATCAGGATTTGCAGAAATTATTTTGGTGGCTAGGTATGAAGAAGGATATTGCAGAGTTTGTTTACGTGTGTTTGACTTGTCAGAAGTAAAAGATTGAACATCAGAAGCCTTTGGGTATGATGCAGCCGTTGAATATTCTAGAATGGAAGTGGGATAGTATTTCCATGGATTTTGTGTCGGGATTGCCGAAAACTGCAAAAGGAAATGATTCGATTTGGGTGATTGTGGATAGATTAACTAAATTGGCTCATTTTTTACTGATGAAGATTAATCATTCTATGCAGAAGCTAGTTGAGATATACATTGATGAAATTGTGAAGTTGCATGGGATACCTTCGAGTATTGTGTCGGATAAAGACCCGAGATTTACGTCGAGGTTTTGGAAAAGTTTACAAGATGCTTTGGGTACTAAGTTGAGGATGAGTTCTGCATATCATCCGCAGACGGATGGTCAGACAGAGAGGACTATCCAGTCCTTGGAGGATTTGCTGAGGGCTTGTGTGTTGAACCAAGGAGAATCTTGGGATAGCCATTTGCCATTGATTGAGTTCACATACAACAACAGTTTTCATGCCAGTATTGGGATGACGCCGTATGAGGCGTTATATGGAAGAAGGTGTAGAACTCCATTGTGTTAGTATGAATCAGGCGAGAGTGCTGTACTTGGACCTGAGATTGTGCAAGAGACGACCGAAAAGATTAAGATGATCCAAGAAAGGATGAGAGCTTTGCATAGTCGTCAGAAGAGTTATCATGATAAGAGAAGGAAAGCACTTGAATTCCAAGAGGGAGGTCATGTGTTTTTTAGAGTTACGCCGGTGACTGGTTTGGGCCGAGCTTTGAAGTCTAGGAAGCTCACTCCACGTTTTGTTGGGCCGTATCCGATTACGCAGAGAATAGGGGAAGTAGCTTATCGAATTGCTTTACTACCGTCGCTTGCGAATTTACATGATGTGTTTCATGTGTCTCAGTTGAGGAAGTACATTCCAGATCCGTCGCATGTGATCCAGATGGATGATGTACAGGTGAGAGATAACCTGACTGTTGAAGCATTACCTGTGCGGATTGATGGACGAGAATTGAAACAACTGCGGGGTAAAGACATAGCTTTGGTGAAGGTGTTATAGGGTGGAACAGCTGGTGAGAGTTAGACTTGGGAGCGCGAGGATCAGATGAAAGAGTCGTATCCGACTCTGTTTCCTTCAGGTAATTTTCAAGGACGAAAATTTTTTAAGTGGGGGAGAGTTGTAACACCCCAAAATAATTATAATATTTATTTAATTGATTTATTATAATTATTCGTGATTTTCGGTGAGTTTTGATGAAATATTGTGACGCATGATGTATTTGAATTATGTTGTGGGATATTAGTGAGCTAAGGGAATAATGAGAGCATTGTTAGAAATTAAGTGATTAATTAGAATTATTTTAGTAGTAATAATAATAGGATAATGTGAATAATATTATTTAGATTATTATTATTATTTAAAATAAAAGGGAGTGAGACACTAAGGGCAAGATGGTCTTTTGTAAATGAATAAGTAAGGGTAAGATAGCAAAATCATAATAGGGGTCCAAGAGGTAATAATGACAAAAGAAAAAGAGAGATTAGGGAAGTTCACTCTTGTACGATCGTGAAAAGTTGAGAGAACGGAGAAAGAAGTGCTAGGGCACAGAGAACCAAGGAAAATCATCCGTAGAACGCAGAGAAAGAATCAATTGCTGAGAATTTGAGGTATGTGGGGTGATCCGAGTTGTTATATCTAATATGGGGGTTAAGGTATATGTAGGTTTTGTGTTATGTGTCAATTGATGAAAATATGATGAAATTGTAAGATGATCCTTATGAATTTGTGTGTATACGATGTCTACTATGAATTTCGTGTTGAATGCTGTCATTGTTGTGAAATTCGTATGAATGCATGTTGTTGCTGTGATGAACATTAAACCAGATCTGAAATTGTGGGTTTGGGGTTAATGAAATTAGGTTCTAATGGCAGAAATTGATGAAAACAATGAAGTAGAATTAGAACCTTGAATCTATGATGAATTGAAGGTAGTTTTGGATCTGATTTAGATGTTTGAAGGCGTTGCACTGGGGGAAATTTCGCACTGATGCAAAATCTGGGCTTTTGGTGTGCGTCTGTTCATACGCGTATGGAGGGAGGCCATACACGTATGAGGGGGACATTCCCAGGGTGATACGCGTATGGTACGCACTCGTCCCCAGAGCCAGCACGACCCTCTAATAGTAAGCGTAGGATACGCGTATGGTGGAGTGGCCATACGCGTATGGCAGGGGCAATACGCGTATGGGGAGCTTGTGGAAGGGGCCATACGCGTATGGGCTAGCCATTACGCGTATAGGGAGTTTGGGAGGAGTTTTGAGAGAGGAACCCTCTCTGGTCATACGCGTAAGGCTCAAGACGATACGCGTATGCATGGCTTGGCAGATGGCCCTAAGCGTATGGTACGCATGCCAAGGGGAGAGGGAAGAGGGCCATGCGCGTATGGGACATGGCCATACGCGTATGGGCAGAACTGTAGCTAAAATTCACCATTTTTGCATTTTTGTCCCGATTTCGCGGGTAATGCAGTTTCTCTCGAACCGTAAGACTATGATGGTGTAATTGAACACGGGGGAAAATAGTAACGATACTAAATGGGATAAAATGAGGGATTTGTGTTGTGATGATTATAATATGATGAATTGTGAAGTATTGTGATGAATTGTGATGAACGTGATTGATGATATAATATGATTGTTTGATGAATACTCATGAATGATGATGCAATTTTGACGATTCTATGATGATGATTATTATGACATTTTGCATCATGCATTCATGGCATATCCAGGACTCCGGTCCCGTGACGATGTTAGGACTCCGGTCCAGTGGTGGCTTCAATCCCATTGTGTGGATTGGAGTGTTTTATGACGAGCTCCGGTTCCAAGGGAGAATCGATCCTATGGTGGGGATGTTTGGAGGGTGATAGCCAAGTGTTCCTCAAGTGAATTGATACCACATGCACGAGTCTATGTTGTTGCATTCCATACTATGTGACATTGCATAATTATTGAGTAATTGACGTGTTGATGATGTTGTAAAATGATTGATGTTTTGTGGTGATTGTGATTTAATAGTATGATGATATTGTGAATGAATTAATGATGATATGTGTGGCTACTATATCTTTTGCCTTATATCTTGTATAACGATTTGTGATTACTCACCCTGCCTGTTTGAATGTTGCCTCCATATGGGTAACGTGCAGGTGATCAGGATTAGCTCTCTTGGTGCGTGAAGACTTAGCTTTGAAGTATTTTGGTTATTTCTGTTGATTAGAGGGTCTTGCTCTGATATGTAACATCGGGTCGGGGCATTTAAGTCAAACGATTATGTTATTTTCTTGTTGACATCATGATACTATGAGTTTCTTGTTTTAAGACGTTTTGAATTATAAATTGTGTTGAGTTTGAATTTTTTCCACTGCATAGTAATTGACTGAATTTATGATGATAGAACCCGTGTTACGGAGCAGGTTGTTATTTTGACATTTTATGACGAAATGTGACACCTTTTTGGTGATGTACTCTGATATAATTGTTTCTATTTATCGTGAATATTCTGTGGGGTAGAAGGGTGTTACATTGTCAACCCCTGCATAATCTTTTTCCAAGATCCCAAGCTTGCTTTGCCGAATCGCAATCGCTAACCTTTTCGAAGTTGTCACCATCGACACAAGAATGAATCAAGAAAAGTGTTTTGTAATCCTTCTTCTTCTCTTCCTTGAATGTAGCCTTCTGAGCATTTGTAACTTCTTCCCCAAGTGGTGTAACTCCATTGTTGATCACTTCAAAAACTTCTTGATACCCAAACAAAACTTTCGTTTGTTTGGACCACTTGTCATAATTCTTCGAATCAAGAATTGTTAGGTTGGTGGATACTCTATCGCTGGAAACAATATTCACCATTGCAGCGGGTTAATGGACTAGAATCAGTGCTCTTGATGCCAAATTTTGGAACAAAGAACAACTCGATTGGGTTAACAATGGTGGAATTTAGAATTTAGGGATTTGAATATATATATATATATATAGAGAGAGAGAGAGAGAGAGAGAGAGAGAGAGAGAGAGAATTGTAATTGGCATTAACCAAAATGGGAGCATTAAAGGTTATTTATACAACATGTACAAAATGATTGGGAAAATACAAAACAACTTAAAAAATAAGCTAAAAAACTAAAAACGCCCAATATAATCGGTTACCACATTTGACGTAACCAGTTACACTCAATCCTCGAAAACATAAGCTTCTGTATGAACAGCATATAACCGATTACACCAACTAAACTAAATTATTATGAGTAACTAATAATGATGAGTATTGTATGTTATAAATAAAATATACGAGTAACTAATAATGATGAGTATTACCCATTGTCTAATGATTAAAATAGCTAACGAAAATTGAACCTTCTTAATCTAATAACAACGCAATAATGCCATAACATAAAAATTATTCTTTATGTTGAAAATTTGTAGTTCAACTGTTGTTTGTGAGTGTGTGAAACTATTTCCATAAACTACCAGCAAGTTATTGAACCTTAAATGAAGCACTAAACTAAAATTTAATGAACGCACAAATTACTTTACACCTTAAAATCATATACTAAAAATCCATTAAATATATTTTTAGAAAGAATAATAACTAAAATAGTTAATCTAAAAATAAGAAAAATAAAGAGAATATGAATAAGTAGAAAAGAAAATATTTTGTGTGTCTCATATTAACATTTTTTCTTAGTTTTATATATGTAAAATGAATAGAAAAAAGTATTATTTGAACCAAATTCAAAACTATTACACATTGGTTAATGATAAAAAGAGGTAATGAAAATTGAACATTCATACTCTAAAAACAGGTGGGTTTGCACGAATTCTGATTTGAATATCCGTGCATTCGTTCGGATAGTTGTGTGTTCAGACCCGTCCCAAGTTTTTCGGAAACCCTACATAAGTTTGTTGCATTTTAATCATGAAAAAACAACAGAGGCTCTATCTAATTATTGTTAACTATTATAAATATTTTATGAAACCCTATTTAACCATGAGTCAACTATAATAAATTTGAAGTCCTGTGTTGTAGTCCGTTTTGCACGTCCTCAAAGACGACCTTGAATATGTTACATGCATTTGTTTCTAAAAGGTAAAAGATTATCTTTTCTCGGAAAAAAATCATCTAATTTATTTTGAAACTAATTTTAAAATTTTAAAATTATAAAAATAATTAAAATATATTAAAATATTTAAAACTATATATATATATATATATATATATATATATATATATATATATATATATATATATATATATATATAACTCAAGTTAAATTAGTGAGAAATTTAGAAAAGTAAATGTAATGATGTAACCACTCAATTTATAAATAATGTTTCAGCATCTAAAAAATAATAATCCAAAAAAAAAAAATTAATAATCCAAACTTCTAAAATGGATTAACCTGTTGTTATTAGCTTCAAACTTCTACTAAATGTTTAATTATAGAAATTAGTACTATTTCCAATTCTTTTTATAATATATGTATTTAATCCATATATTATACCACATACATCAACAAAACGACAAAAAGATTTAATTCACCGATTTTAGCGGGATAAGACTAAAATGAGGTTGCGGTGTTGGTTCTAAATGGAATAGGTTGGAAGAAATAATTGAATACCCTATGACATGGATCCATGCTGTAGCCAATGTATTATGATTTATAATCAAATGCATAATAGATATTGGATAAAGTTTAAGAAAATAAAGGATATTAATTAATATTTTTTAAAACAAACAAAACATAATTATATATGAATTATACTTTTAAATAATAATTATTAATTACTTTAACTATTTTTTTATTGTAATTAATTTTCACTTTATAGAACAATTGATTGATTATCGGTACTATTACAATGTCATATAGTGGAAATTGTATAGTTGTAATTTCAATTAGAATAATAATGACAAATTATTAAATTATTTGGAAGTGTGAAGCTCTAATATAGTATCAGGCTATACATCTATTCTATCATTCATACATTTACTCAGTGAAGTCGATCTCATTACTAACAATCTATCCTCATTCGTCACTATCATCTTAGCTGGTTCTACCTTTCAAAAGTAAAAGCTGCTGATATACTACTATCAATATTTGCACTCTTCTTTTTCTTTTGCTTTGCCTCCTGTATATCCATCTGTTCTTACCCTGCAACATTTTATTACACATAAATTGAAAATGAGAAAATAACCCGTAAAACAAAACATTTGTGTTTTGAGGAGTGTAAAATATGGTATGTAGATTGTCGCATCTGCGAAAATCAACCAGCGGAAAGGACAAAAGAGTCGTCACCGAACGTTATTTATCCCGACGCAGGGAAAAGAAACGATCGAAGAAAACCTCAACACAGGGAAAGGAATGGTCATCGCAACCATAGCCTAGGTTTGGGAGTCGTTTACGCGAGAGGAAGGTATTAGCACCCCCCTCGCATCCATCGTACTCAATGGGATCCACGCTTGTTGTTTCGATCAAAGGGTGTAGGTATCTGAAGCTCAACTGCTAACGGGAAAGGAAGGAACGTGAAACAGAGAAACGGGGAAAGAAAAATTGGCAACCAAAAGAGGACTCGCAAGGATTATCGCAATCCCATGCCTACGTATCTTCATGGACGAATGAAGAACCAGAGTCGACGTAGTTCGACAGACTAAGAATTTGTGGGGGAAGGTTGCTCGCCAAGACATCGCGTCTCGTGCCTACGTATCCTCAATCTGATGCGAAGGAGGAAGTCAGAGCAGTCGTAGTTCGACCTAACAGGGTCTTGTTGTTTTGTGTTTTTTAGTGGAAGACGTCAATGTTCGCGTTTCAGCAGTTTAGGTGTTGCCGCTCGTTGTACGGAGTCTTACGCGTTTACATGTTTACGGTAGAACGGAAATGACGCATCCTTTAAGAATGGAGTGAGGGAGATGAGAAGAGAAGACAATTGTTTGTTTTCGTTTTTTAGAAGAAAGTGTTTTGATTTATTGTTTGTAACTCATATTGCACTAAAGTCTATGACATAGGAGCGAATGCGTCGCATGGTCGTTCCCAACAGGACGTATGCTAAACACTCTAGAAAGGCGAAGGGAGACCCTCCCCCTTTCATTTCCCATGTACTTAAGGCTCATGGCGTACAATACTTGTTGTCTTTATTACATGTTTTTGATTTTGTTTTGAGATGAGAGGAGAGAAAGACTCAAAGTTGAAAGAAAAAACTAAGGGAAACTAATGTCCTAAAGTTATCATACAATGATGACCCTATGGTTGAGGTAAGAAAGGGAAGTCTACCTAATGTTAGCATACATGGATTAACTCCTAATGTCTATCCTATTCCAAGCTTAATCAAAATTAAGTTGGACTAGGGAAGCCTAAGGGAATATGTGAATCAACACAAGTAAACATTATTCTAAATAATCACAAAGAGAGAAGTAAAAGAGAGAAGTGAGAGGAGAATGAATCATGTAAGTGTAAAACTGCATTCAAAGTATCATAAACAACTTACCATCTCCATGCCAAGCTCAACTAATGAATAGTTGAAAGCAAAGTGTGCAAACATGAAATTATGGCTAGGTTAAAGTCCTAAGAATATACTAAGATGAATATCAAACAACTACCAAAGTTAGAAGTGTCCTAAAGGTATGAGATCCTACTAAGGGCAGTAGCAAACCTTATTCTACCTTATCTAAGTTAGTGTCCTAAGGGAGCATGCAAAAGTGTCAAGTTTTGTCTTACACCATCACCTAAATATGTATCATTTACAAGCTATGTCCAAAAAGACTTATAAAAGTCACAAAAATAGAAGCCAAGTCAAGCTTATCAAGTGTATATACACATGGGGCAGTGGAAAATGATATGTAGAATGATGCACAAAAATATCTTAAAGAGGATAGCACAAATACATCATCAACCTAAAACACCTAAGCAAACATCAATCGTAATCGAATAAACTACTTAGGGTTCAAAAAGAATCATGTAGGTCATGATCAAAAAGCAACATTTAACGATATAAAAGGCACCTAAAATGTCATTGTATATAGGTTCAAACATGCTCTCAAAATCGGTTTTAGGGAGCTCACACATTGGCATTAAACTTGACCTAGTTCTAGCATGTTTACATATAACATGTTCACATGGGAAAATTAGTGAAAAATAGAAAATGACCTTTGGAAATTATGAAAAATCAACTACTTCATGTTAAGTCCAGTAGGTGATCACATACAAAATATTGGATCCAAATCATGCACCAAAAGTGCCCAAAAAATGCAAACATTAGGCATTTCCCACTTAATGATCATACAAACACAAGTCACAAAAAGGTACTTAACAAGTGACCTAAAAAACATGATCAAGGCATGAATTTAATATGTAAAGATCCTAACATGAAGGTTCAAAATACACACAAAAAGTAAGGTAACAAATATTAAGAGAAGGTCATTTTTCAAGCCTTGGATCACAAGGTACATCCATATGCACACATCTCTTTCAAAAATCCCATAAAAAATCCAAACAGTCCAAAAATGAAATTAAAGTTCATCAAAAATTAATTAAAACGTCCAGAAACATAAATTACTTTTTTCAGAATTTTTTAGCAATTTTTAGTAGATTTAATATTCAATTTCTAACGTGTAATAAAAGAAATTAAAAACAAAAGAGAAAACCAAGGGAGGTGTTGAGTTAGCAATGTCTTAGTTTGATCCTTGATGGGCCATGAAAGGGATGGTGCGAATAGCACCTTCGTGGGCCCAGTCACATAAAAAACTCTTTTTTACTGAAAAAAAATGGGAAGGGTGGAAAGAGAAGTCATGTGAAAGGCACATGATCTCATTAATGTGTTGTCCAGTTCCTGCGCGTTGGATCTAATGCATGGCTATGGTCTTATTTCGCTGAATCTCACATGTGATACTATCATGAATCCCGTCTGCACGATCACCATCACACGGTTATGATTGGTTTTTGCTGTAGCTTTAATCATATTATCATCCTTTATTTGTTCATCGTGTGATCAAGATCACACGGATGAGATGTGCTGTCTCTACTTACCCATTATCCATGCTGTGTATATTGTTTCATGATACATGAATTAACGTTACAACATAATACTCCATCAATTGGTCAAAAATTTTTTTAATGAGGAAGATGACAAAAACGTTGGGCTAATGGGAGGACGACACGTGGTCGTCTTCCCCATGCAAAAAACTGAACCATCCATGCATACTAAACCATGCGCATGAAACTATGGTGCAAACATCATTCTTTAGCAACTCATAACCCAACCAATATTCCATCAAATATTGCAAAATAATATACTAAACTGAAGCCCACGAAACGTAGAACAACAATACACTATTAATTTACCAAAATAATAGCTCCAACATAGAGAAAATTAACACTAAAGTCACAGATTCAAATTGAAAATCATAAAATCAAGAACAACACATAAAATTAAATTCCAAGATTCATGGTGTGCCATCATTTCAGGACTTCCAGATGCAATGTATGAACAATATTTCAACGTCCTAAATCATGTGAATCTAAGAATGAGAGCCATGGAATTTTTAGAGATTTTTACCTAATGGAGAAAGTCCACCGCTTCTTGTGATGCTTCGCAATTAAGAAACCCGAAAAACTTCGGTGCAAGGTCTTGGAATCTCCCTTAAGCAAAATAAATGCTTAACCTCTTCAAATCTTGAAAAAATTGCAAATTGATAATGGAAGAAGATGAACTAGTAGGTGATGATTCAATGGTTACAGTTGAGAATCAATACAAACAGTAGCTTCTACTCTACGAGATGATGAAGATGGTGAAAGAATTCCAGAAAAAAAAAACCTCAAGATGAGAGAGATCTTGGAGGTTGAAGTTGTGGGTGTGAAATTTATTTTTTGATCTATTTGCTCTCTAATGTTGTAACTAACTTATGTTAGAAGGTGAATGAGAATTTATATGGTGGGTTAGAGTATGGTTAAAAGGTTAAGCATGGTTAAAAGTTGGTTAGAGGTGGTTTAGGGAAAGTTGGAAAAATGAGGGTTTATGGTGGTGTAAGATTTTACTTTGTGGGTGGTGTATATTTGCTACCATGGAGTGCTTTATGATGATAATAATGGTGTATGATGATAGTTAGTAAAACCAACATAACTTGCTCACAAAATTTTGTAATTTGAAAAATAGAATTTTTATGGTTTATGGCATGGAAAAAAAAGTTCATGAAGGTGACTTTATGGATGAATTTCTTGAAGGATAACGGATCAATTTGCATGGTTTTGATGTCATTGGAAAGATGGTATTTGATAGAACAAAGTTGATGTAAAAAAGAATTGAATTTGAGGTCTGGAACACCATGAAAAATATTGTTGAAAACCTGATCACAAAACTGAATTTTGGGACTTAGAAAAATTCTGAATTTTTTCATTGAACAACTTAATAATCCCAACTTTGATTGATCATAACTCTTGATCTAGAAATTCAAATGGAACATTCTTTATATGGTTGAAAAGCTTGGAATTCATGCTACAACTTTTATCTCCAAATTTTTTTCCAAATGAGGCTTGGATCATATAGAAAAATGGCCATAAAGTTGGTTGCATGACATGCAAAACTTTTCCAAAATGGAAAGTTCTAAAACCTTTGTTTTCCAAAAATGGCAATTTTTCATAATTCTTGATTTTTCTTTATTCCTTTAATAATTCTTGACCAAATTCCACTTAAGGACCATATTTGACATGATGAACATAAGTTTGACCTAAAAAGTCTAGAGTTGACTTTTTCCTCGATCAGTTGACTTTTTTCCGATTTGTCTGATTTTCAACCATCTGACCAATTGAAATCCTTCTGAATGAGGTTGTGAATCCAATGAGATATCTTGGCCTTGAGGAGCCTCATTCTCCTTGCTTTGAACAATTCATACCATAGAAACCTCTGATCCCATGTCTTGTGAAAACCAATGATGCATGTGCGATGCTTATGACCTAAATGCATATGGAAAGGTGAAACATAAGCCACTTATTGGGAATAAATAAGAGGGCAAATTTTGAGGTGTTACAGCTGCCCCTATTCAATCAACTGTAGACCTGAAGGGATGAGAGCGCCGGCTTTCAGACATTCGAGGTAAATAGGGATTGAATATCAATGGCAACCGAAAATTTGCGCTCTGTGGGTATAAAATAAGGGTAGAGGATCAGACGAGTGTGAAACTCTACTGGGGATGAAAAGGTAAGTGAGATTGAAGAATCTGTTGGGGATAAGAAACGACACAGACGGATGTCTAAAACCACGAGATAAAACAAAAACATAGGGTTTAGATCAACGACGCGGACGAGTGTTGGAAGATGATATGGACGGGTGTCAAAGAATGAGGACGAGCATGAATGAATGATTCGGTTAATGATACGGACGAGTATCGGAAGATGATACTTAGGTGTATCAAGGAAATATGGACACGGAAGAGTGTTTGGGTTAACGACACGAACGAGCATCGAAAGAGGATACAGACGGGTATCAAAGAAAGAGGACAAACATGAACACATGATTCAGTTAACGACACAGACGAGTATCGAAAGATGATACTTACGCCTATAAACGAAAGCTGAACACGGACGAGTGTCAAGAAGTAGATTGAATATCAAAATAACCACATCAAATTCGCAACCTGCGAGGGAGGGACGACTCCGCTAGGGAACCAGTAACAAGAGGTGTAAAACCATAAACACAGACAGACGTCAAAATCAATACGAACGAAGTATTGAAACAGAACGAAACAACCAAGGACGGGTGCTTAATTGCACTGGGGATAAACACAGACGAGTGATGAAAGAACACGGATGAGTGCTGGAGAAATTAGTGCGAGTATATGGACTCTAGGATCATCACGGACGAGTGTTGATGAAGCCAAAACAAACACGGACGAGTGTTGCAATAACACGGACGAGTGTCTACAAATCCAGAATCAATACGAACAAGTATTGATGAAACTGAAACAAACACGGACGAGTGTTGCAAGAACACGGACGAGCGTCTACAAATCCAGAATCAACACGAACAAGTATTGATGAAACTGAAACAAACACGAACGAGTGTTGCAAGAACACGAACGAGCGTCTACAAATCCAGAATCAATACGAACGAGTATTGATTAACCTGAAACAAACACAAACGAGTGTTGAAAGACCACAGACGAGTGTCTAAGATTCTAGGGTCAATACGAATGAGTATTGATTAACCTGAAACAAACACAGACGAGTGTTGAAAGACCACGGACGAGTGTCTACACGTTCTAGGATCAATACGAATGAGTATTGGATTAACCTGAAACAAACACAGATGAGTGTTAAAAGACCACGGACGAGTGTCTACACGTTCTAGGATTAATACGAACGAGTATTGGATTAACCTGAAACAAACACGAACGAGTGTTGAAAGACCACAGACGAGTGTCTACACGTTTTAGGATCAATACGAACGAGTATTGATGAACTTGAAACAAACACGGACGAGTGTTGAAAGATCAATATGGACGAATATTGAAGAAATGGAATCGAACACGAACGAGTGTCGAAAGAACACGGACGAGTGCCTAAGAATCCAGAATCATACGAACGAGTATTGTCGAAACTGAAACAAACACGGACGAGTGTTGAAAGACCACAGACGTGTGTCTTCAAATATAGGATTAATACAAACGAGTATTGATGAACCTGAAACAAACACAGATAAGTATTGAAAGAACACGGATGAGTGTCTACACATTCTAGGATCAATACGAACGAGTATTGATTAACCTGAAACAAACACGGGCGAGTGTTGAAAGAACACGGACGAGTGTCTACACATTCTAGGATCAATACGAACGAGTATTGATTAACCTGAAACAAACACGGACGAGTGTCTACACGTTCCAGGATCAATACGAATGAGTATTGATTAACCAGAAACAAACACGGACGAGTGTTGAAAGATCAATATGGACGAATATTGAAGAAACTAAAATAAATACGGACGAATGTCTAAGGTCAATACGGACGAATATTGACGAGGCTAAAACAAACACGGATGAGTGTTGAAAGATCAATATGGACGAATATTGAAGAAACTGAAATAAACACGGACGAGTGTTGAAGGTCAATACAGACGAATATTGACGAGGGATAAACACGAACGAGTGCTGAAGATCAATATAGACGAATATTAACGAAAGTGAGACAGACACGGACGAGTGTTGAAAGAAATGGGGAATCAATACGAACGAAGTATTGAGGACATGAAATAAACACGAACGAGTGCTGAACGAACAGTGCCTCGAAAACATCAAGATTAACGCATCCATACTTTGGACGATGGGTGTGAGGGACGACTCTGAGGGGATAATGGAATTCTAGTCAGACGACTTCTGCTAGGGAATGAAGATCAAAAGGGTAAGATTGAAGAATTTATTACCCTAAGGATTGGTTGAAGCACTTGCTTGGGGCAACAGTCACATCATTTTCTGCTGGGGAAAGGAGAAATCTGAACAGACAACTCTGCAGGGGAATACCAGTGAGATGAACGAATTCATTGACAACTTTACCATGGATAAAGTAAGATTAAACCTCCTGAGTTAAACCACTTTCGTTAGGGGACGTATGGCGGCGAGAATATCCAAACCTGGCTTATGCTTCAAATGCATATGTTTGAATTTTTCTATGGTGTAATGCTCCATACGAAATGAAAATGCTATGCGTTTTGAGGATGCAATGTAATGATGATTATGCTATGCAAAAGAGGCTCTTCAGCAAAATAAATGCTGAGGACATGAAGGCAACTCCACTGAGGATGGAAAACTGGATTGTCCTCAGGGTCACAAATCGTGCTGAGGAAGACAAATTGAACGGCCTTCCTGATCCAAACCTCTACTGAAGATGAAACCCAAAGAGAACTTCCCCTTCGTTGGGGATTAAGAATGATAACTGATGATAATGGAACCCAAAGAGCTGATACGAAAAAGGTGCCAATAACCATTGATTGTACTTGGAATCTGCCGGGGATGTCAACCAATGTTGATCAAGCCGTTGAGAGGATGAACACCAAACTCTGCTTGGGGTAAGCAGTCAATAATACCAAACCTGCCGGGGAATATCATTGAACTTGAACTGCTGCTGGGGAAACGACTTTAACTTGCTGGGGTGACAGCATACCCTTGCTGGCGATATTACACTTCCTGACCTGATGAGGAAAGTTGACACCAAGGCTCTGTGGGGAATACAGATCTTTATCAAGGAGAGACATCAAACAAATCTCCGGCTGGAGATGCAACATTATCCTGTCTGAGACGGTCGACTTCTGAATACTAGCTAGGGAGTAACAAGCCAATCTGATCGGGGAAGGCAAATCTCTGCACTCTTGTTGGGGAGAGAGAGGTCCTCGATGCTCAGACCACCTGGTATACTGGGAGAAATCGTCTCAAGAGGATTTTACAGAAAACCCGACATTCAAAATGCCCCAGGGTATTCAAACTCTCGGAGAGATTTATAGATCTCGACGTAACTGCCCCAGACTGCATAGTTTATGAAGGAATTTGCCTCGAGATGATTCGTAGTGATTTGAAATACTCTGCCCCAGGAGGATAACTTTTCGTGCTCTTGAGGTCGCCTGCCTCGATACGAGCCTTGAAGTGATTTTTCCCCTGACTTTCGAGAGGTTTTCCTAATCTCGATGTGATTGCCCCTGTTTGGCTGAACTTTAGAGAGATTCCTCGACGTGGCTGCTCCAGACACTACTACGAAAAACCCATTTAACAACGGTTGGGAATGACATATAATGACGCGGGCGAAGGCGTTGTTATGTAGATTGTCGTTGTAAGTTCGCTGTTTCTACAACGGTCTAGAAATCGTTGTTGTATTCTGGAAAGCGCGCGTTATATTGCAACGGTTAGGTATTTCAACCGTTGTAATATATATTAACTATCACAACGGTTATGAGTCTCAACCGTTGTAGAATGTACGTTTAGTTTATTTAATAAAAATATATATTGCTTGTTTTACCATACACCTAATTAAAGAAATACAACCATTAAAATTGGTAAAGAACTATATAATCTGAAAACTAAATTGTATTTGAAAACCAAGTTAAACACACCACTGTTTTCCGAATTGCATCCATTTCATTCCGCACATTTTATGTTCCTTAACATAAAATTTATGGTTCAATGGTCCGTTTGCTTCAATTCATCGATATCTACAATTCTACTTTACCTCATCATCGCCAAAAATCATCGCGATTTTATCATCATAACAATCATGATCTTAACAACCACGATGATTAGTGATGACGATGAGGTAAAGTAGAATTGTAGATATCGATGAATTGAAGCAAACAGACCATTGAACCATAAATATTATGTTAAGGAACATAAAATGTGTTGAATGAAATGGATGCAATTCGGAAAATATTGACATGATAAAGGTTGGTTTTCAAATACATCTTAATTTTCAGATTATAAGTTTCTATATCAATTTAACTGATTGCATTTTCAATAAAAGGATAGTGAAACAAATAATATACATAGTATATAATAAACTAAATTTCATATACAATATCAGAATGAATTCATATATATTTACCTTATCATAATGAATTCATATATATGTACCACCATCATCATCACCATGTGAAACAAACCCTAAGAAGTTGGAAGCAATGAAGAAAATTAGTTAGTATTCAAAACAAAATAAGCAAAAGTTGAAACAAAACCCTAAGAAGTGGGACTGTACCATTACAATGAAGTTCACCTTGCTTGTGAAACATTGAAGTCGAATCTGCACAAAATGAGAACAATCAACAAAAACAACATGAAGTAAACGAGATAATGGGAAATATCTAACAAAAAGATTGAAGTAGAAGAATACCTTATTTTCCATAAACAATATGTACGTTACGCTTGCTACCGCCAGCTTCATCACCATGTTCATCTAGTTTTAGACTCTGCAAGAAGAAATACAAGGAGGAAGAAGCTTAAATCAAAAGCTTCATACTTCTTGTATTTCTTTTCGCGGATTCTAAAAAAAGATGAAGTTTGCTGCCAAAAATGTAGAGAAAAAATGGGTGCTAGGGTTTCGTTGTGAAGGAAACGACGCTACTGTCAATAAGGGAAAGTTAATTCCCTTATATAGGTAAATACTTCACAACGGTTTTCTAAAAAGAACCGTAATGATAAGTATATATATTATTTTAATAATATCACAACGGTTAGTTATATTAACCGTAGCGATTACCCCTTATACTTGGTACAAGGTTCGACTCTAGGCAACAACATTTTTCTATAATTACGTAAAATAGAAATATGTTGTTGCCTGGAGTCGAACGTTGTACCAAGTATAAGGGGTATCGCTACGGTTATTATTACTAACCGTTGTAATATTATAACCCTTGCTCTTCCCGGAATAGAGAACACTCTGGCCAAGTATAATAATGATTTAAAATTTTCTCTATTTTTCTAAAAATACCGTTCCAGAATATCAACCATTTACAAGTTATCATCATTGCAAGCATTAAACTATCAGACTTTTCCCCGTAACACTAACAAAATATATGTTTAAAATCTAAAAATATGGAAAAATATATGTTTTGGGAATTTTTTTGAAATTTTTTGAGACTATGAAAACAGTAAAAAATTCATTAAAAATAGAAAAAAGATGAATTTGGGGTTTTGAGGGTGAAAGTATACTCGTGGTGAAAGGCTGCCAGCATTTTGAAAAAATATGTAAAAAATCATAAATGTTGGCGCTGGGACTTGAACCCATGACCAGACGCTACCTATAATGACGATTTCTTAAATACCCGTGGTGAAAGGCCTCACATTTCACCACGGTTGGAATATTAACCGTCATTAAAAGCCTTTTAATGAGATTAAAAAAAAATGCGCGCATCTATTACAATGGTGTATAGGCAAGCTGTTGTAAGCCTGACGTTGTTGTTTGAGCGTTTTGTAGTAGTGAGATTAGCTAAATCTTGGAATGAATCGCCCATTTGGTGTGATCATTTGATGACTTGCCCCTGCTCAACAGAGTACTCAGGCGTTTTGCATCTTATCATGATCCCTCTTTCCATCGCAGAAACTCTCCTGATGTCAAGTACTTACTCGCAAGTAAAGAAATTCGTTTTGAAAAGATAACTTTAATGCAATGCATATGACAGTTTTGAAATCCAAGTCTGTTCCCTGGAAAAACATTATGACATATAGTGAACGAATCACTTATTGTAACACCCCAATTCCCATCGCGAATAAATAATGGATAAATAAATCAGAGTGAATAAAAATTTTATCCTTAGACAGAAACAAGGATGCCACATTTAAAGAAAGAAAACACAATCCCTGCTCATAAATTTGATACATAACACAAAATGGAATAAACATAAAAGGGAAACTTTTTCCAACAAAAGGAAAGTTCAATTATGGAATAAATCGGAAAGATCCATAACTGACTTGTTTTACAAAATAAATTGTTTTATAACATCAACATATTCATACAAAGTTAATACAAAATAGATCCAACAAATGTATACATATATAACAAAAGCGTTCCCCGACTCCCGTGTTACGTATCAGAGCAGACAGACCGACAAAAGGATGGAGAACTAATCTTCACAAAAGCCTCCAAGATACTAATGTGCAATTGCCTCATAGAGCAACAAACCACAGCAGAAGGGTGAGAAATAACAACTAAATCAAGATTGCATAATAATATGCAACACACATAAATTCACATGCATAATTATTCTCACCACAAGCATCACATATTAATACATATAACATGCCACATATACATAACATATATCTAATAATACAACAACATAGCATATATCAATTATCCAACATAATCACATATTCACACATAAGGCATACCAAAGTAATAACATATGGAAACACGCCACCACATCACATAGCATATGTCTATACATAAAACATATCATCCACAACCAATGCATTTATCACAAATGCATATCAATTCACCAATGCTTTCACAAGCTCAACACATAATCAATCAATTCACAATTTCCCACACATAATCAATCCATTAATAATATATGCAAATGCACAGAGACCGACACAACGACTCTATGCAATGCAATGCGGTACCGTCCATCCATCATTCTCATCATTAATTCACTCAGGAATTATTGGAATCATCGCTTGTTACTTAGTGTAACTCCCCGTCGGGCAAACGATGTTCTCCCGTCGCTCACACCTTTTTGTATAAGGCACGCGACGTTTATGGATCGCTCACACCTCTTTGTATAAGGCACACAACCCGATCGGCCACACCTCTTTGTATAAGGCACACGATCGTCTATAATCATCGCTCACACCTCTTTGTATAAGGCACACGATGTTATAGCGGATTCCCTCTGGAATCGTTTCGTCGCTCACACCCACTAGGGCACATGACATCACAAGAATGCATATCATGATGCTTGGCATACAATGACCCATGACCATCAAATGCATACATATACACATCCATGTGAACCATTTCAACATCCATAATCATGCATATACAATCAAACACATCACAATGCATTTATTTGCCATAAGGCCACAAACTATCATCACAACATTGAATTTCACATGAACAATGCATTCCATCATAATCCGCAAACCACAACAATTACACCAACTTATCACATGCTTCAACATCATATAAACCACAACAATCCCACAAAACCTCATAACAACATACATTAATATTCAATCAAACAATGTATTTTACCACACAACAACATCATTATCACATGCATCAACATCATATAAACCACATAAAAGCTCCACGTTGTATAACAATAGCACAACACACGGTAAAACACCTACCACACGCATTTAACGCGATAAAAACCCGACAACCCAACACTTTTACAAAACCACGACTTAAATAATTTATCTACTGCCCTCCAAACCATTTTTAATAGAAAGAATATTTCATTAGCTTTCCAACGCTTCGAACGGGGGTCAAAACGGACTTACGGTTTGAAAGTTATGAATTTTTGAAGTTTCAGAAATTTTTCATATTTGCCCAGACCGCGCTAAGCGCGCATACCCCCGCGCTACGCGCTACCTGCATACATTGGCCTTAAAAACACCATCTAAAGACTTCGGACATCCGTTTTCGATTCCGTAAAAAGCTGCGATCTCAGAATTCAACGTACTACAATATTTTCACCATTAAAAAGCCATCCAACATATTTTCCATTGTTGAAATATTTTGAAACATAGTTTTATCAATTTAACTCAATTCCAAACTCGATCGAAACCACTCAAAAACACACAAACAACCATTCCCGATTAAATATCAACCTATACCAATGTTACCAGACATATCCAAACACATTTACTCGATCACAACATCAATTTGCACAAAAACATCGATATATATCAAAAACGCAAAAGTTACAAATTCAACCCAATTCAATCAAACGATCATACTAAATCACGACCTAACATCACTCGACTCCACTACACGACTTATTCCGACTTTCGACCATGAAAACATCGATTTCTATTCATATTGATCATTTTCAACCTAGAAATGAAAACTATGGAAAAACAAGAAAACATTCACACACATATACATATACAATCGCAATATAATAGAAAATTCTCACCCTTACCCGATTATTCGCGATTGAAACGGAGTTTCTTCACTTTTTCCTCTTTCTCCTCTTCTCTCTTTTTCCTTCTCTTCTCTTTCTCTTATTTCCCCTTTCTTACTTTTCTTTTCCTTTCTCTCTTTTTTCTCTTTTTTCTCTCTATTCTCTATTTATATAAATATCTAACTTATCAGTTGACCATTTTTCCCTTACGCTCAAATATCTCCCAAAGGCTCTCAAAATGCGATAAAACATAAACAGCGATGAAATATATTTCGGGAAATAAAAGTTGAAAAGAAATTATAATTTATTGCAAATATTTTACCTATCAGGGAAATTAACCAATTAACTCAATTAGCAGGTAAAATACAATAAATTCACACATTTCACAAAATTCACATAAATGAAATAAATAAATACCATTAAACAAATCGGGGCGTTACAACTCTCCCCCATTTAGACATTTTCGTCCTCGAAAATATAACTGAGACGAACAACTCCGGATACGACTCTCGCATCCAACTAACCCATCAACATGCCAACACTAGGCATACCACGAATAACACAAACTGACAAACCACCTTGCTAACAGCAGCTACAACAATGACACGACAACGACGACAACTACAACGACAAGATGCAAAGCCCATACAATGCACTTGACGACCAACTCACGACTCAAAGAAAACCATGTCACCAACACCCAGGTAACACTCCCCTAACTCCCACACAGGGATTAGCTACTCGCACTCGAACCATCACGATGGAATCGAGGCAACAATAAAGACAAGAACCTAAAGTCCCACGACACAACATCGTGTCAACAACATCAACAAAACCAGAATACCAAACATAACATCAATACAACAACATTGTGATTTACCCACCAAACATGTAACTAATACATCCATTTACATATTAGTACATGATTAATATTGAAACCTTCCAACTATCACTTCCATTATAGAACATCCCAAGGTCTCATCATTCCTACCATTTTCCACTGTTCAACCTTTGAACTCTATCAAGTCACCCACCAGATACAAGTCTCTGAACTGCTCAAATAATTCTAACTCCCTGACCCTCAAAACAAACATGTATAAAAACTTTCGACTTAATTCATCAGGCACGACATTAACTTTACCAATAGGATAATTCCAGCTAAAGTCATAACTCATCACAAATTCCAACCATCCTCGCTGTTTCATACTATATTCCTTCCGACCAAACAAGTACTCACTATTCTTGTGATTACTAAACACTTCGAACCCAGAACCATAAAGATAATACCTTCAAATTTTCCAACACAATACAACCGCAACCAATTCCAAATCCTGAATAGTATAAATCCTCTTATGAATCCTTAATTGTCGTAAAGCCTAAGCCACGAATTTACCCTCTTGCATTAACACACTGACTACACTCATCAAAGACACATCACAATACCTCACAAACAGTTTATTAGGATCACACAGAATCAAAATTGGAGCCGTAGACAACTTCTACTTTAGCTCTCTGAGACTTTCCTTACAACGAACATCCCAAGCAAACGACTTACCCTTTGGAAGTCAACTGAAGTAACGAAAACGCTAACTTGGAAAAGCCTTCCACAACCTTCGGTAATAACCAACTAAAGTCCAAAAAGTTTCTAATCACCTTAACCGACTTCGGAGCCTCTCATGTAGAACTACATCCACTTCCGCTGGATCCATAACCATACTCTAATCTGAAATCACATATCCAAGAAACTAACCTTTTTCAACCAAAATTCTCACTTGAATAACTTAGCATAAAACTTTGTCTCATTTCAACACTTGTAATTCAATTCTCAAACACTCTACCTGTTCTTCCTCTGAGTTTATAACAGACCTGAATACTCTCAATTAAAACCACTACGAACTTATCCAAATTCACGACACAATCAAATCGGCCACTAAATCTCAACACCATTTTTTTTTAAGAAAGAACATCTCAATCCGAGTTACGAATCTAAAGTTATGGATTTTAGAAAAAAACAAGTTTTAATTTTTTTCCCCAGGTCGCGCTAAGCGGGCTCCACCCCGCGCTAAGCACGCTCCTCACTGCCTGGAGAGGTTGCAAATTCTCCAGACCGCGCTAAGCGGGCGGCTGCGCGCTAAGCGTGCACTGCGATTTTCAGAAAAATAACCCTTCGACAGTCCTCCCCAAAACTCACCATTTTCATCTTAAATCAGTTTCAACCAGCATAACAAGTATCAACAACCCACCAAAAGGAACTCTTAATATCAATATTACATCCACACATAAGGATTTTCTCAAGATTTCCATTAATGCTCTAAAACTCCAAAAAATCCAAACCTCACCAGAACTCTAAGTTTCGCTTTCCAATGTCCCAATACCATTATACACATCATGCTTGTTATTCCGTTCAATCATCCCTCCTTTTTGTTTCCAACAATACTGGAGCTCTCCAAGACGACACACTTGACCTCACAATTCTCCTTTCCAGTAAATCTTCCAACTGCTCTATCAGTCCGGGTACTTCTAATGCTAACATCCAATATTCCATCCGGAAATACATCTGAAAATCACGCACAACTGACAACCCTTCACTGTGGCCTTTCTGCCAATTTCTAGAAACTATCATCACAAACATAACAACATCTCAGTCTCATCTCCTAAGAGTTTTTCTACTTACTTAGCAGATATAAACCTCAACTATTCGCCTTCGTCCAATTTAAGTTCACACTCTACTCTCTGAGAACAACCATTAGTAATACCCAATCATTCTCCCTCAGAGACATTCCAACTTGACCAACATACAAAAACCTCAAATCTGCCTCACCTTCAGATATAAAAATCTTCATCGACTCGTCAAAACAATTTGTACTCACTGGCTTAGCTCCAAACGATTCACAAAACATACTATCAAAGTTGGAAAGACACGTCTATTCCATCCAACATAATTCCATCTACTATCAATAAGAGATTAAGGGTGATCAGTTCCTCAATTTGTCAATAGACAACCGACAATCATGATGGGGCATAAACTGTCTTTACCAAACTAAAATAGCATTTCTTGCATATTGTGCACAAACTACCTAAGGCACAAATCCTTAGTTGACATAAATCTTACCTCCTCCGGAACCGGGAACAACACTGTCCAAACAACACTTACACTCTTGCAACCAACGACACACAAACGAAGCAACTTGGAGAAGTACAAGCTTCTCCCCCACTTATCTCATTCTCAATCCTAAAGACAAAAGATTAGAAAACCAGAAAGCACTGACAGTGTTTCACACACATATCACGTACTAAGGGACAAACAACATCGACAGTATTTAACTGTCACACCAACTGACTCAACAACTTGGCCGGACGGACCGACCTGCTCTGATACCACTAATGTAACACCCCAATTCCCATCGCGAATAAATAATACATAAATAAATCAGAGTGAATAAATTTTTTATCCTTAGACAGAAACAAGGATGCCACATTTAAAGAAAGAAAACACAATTCATGCTCATAAATTTGATACATAACACAAAATGGAATAAACATAAAAGGGAAACTTTTTCAGACAAAAGGAAAGTTCAATTATGGAATAAAGCGGAAAGATCCATAACTGACTTGTTTTACAAAATAAATTGTTTTATAACATCAACATATTCATACAAAGTTAATACAAAATAGATCCAACAAATGTATACATATATAACAAAAGTGTTCCCCGACTCCCGTGTTACGTATCAGAGCAGACAGACCGACAAAAGGATGGAGAACTAATCTTCACAAAAGCCTCCAAGATACTAATCTGCAATTGCCTCATAGAGCAACAAACCACAGCATAAGGGTGATAAATAATAACTAAATCAAGATTGCATAATAATATGCAACACACATAAATTCACATGCATAATTATTCTCACCACAAGCATCACATATTAATACATATAGCATGCCACATATACATAACATATATCTAATAATCCAACAACATAGCATATATCAATTATCCAACATAATCACATATTCGCACATAAGGCATACCAAAGTAATAACATATGGAAACACGCCACCACATCACATAGCATATGTCTATACATAAAACATATCATCCACAACCAATGCATTTATCACAAATGCATATCAATTCACCAATGCTTTCACAAGCTCAACACATAATCAATCAATTCACAATTTCCCACACATAATCAATCCATTCATGATATTTGTAAATGCACAGAGACCGACACAACAACTCTATGCAATGCAATGTGGTACCGTCCATCCATCATTCTCATCATTAATTCACTCAAGAATGATTGGAATCATCGCTTGTTACTTAGTGTAACTCCCCGTCGGGCAAACGATGTTCTCCCATCGTTCACACCTCTTTGTATAAAGCACACGACGTTTATGGATCGCTCACACCTCTTTGTATAAGGTACATGACCTGATCGCTCACACCTCTTTGTATAAGGCACACAATCCTCTATAATCATCACTCACACCTCTTTATATAAGGCACACGATGTTATAGCGGATTCCCTCTGGAATCGTTTCGTCGCTCACACCCACTAGGGCACACGACATCACAAGAATGCATATCATGATGCTTGGCATACAATGACACATGACCATCAAATGCATACATATACACATCCATGTGAACCATTTCAACATCCATAATTATGCATATACAATCAAACACATCACAATGCATTTATTTGCCACAAGGCCACAAACCATCATCACAACATTGAATTTCACATGATTAATGCATTCCATCATAATCCACAAACCATAACAATTACACTAACTTATCACATGCTTCAACATCATATAAACCACAACAATCCCACAAAACCTCATAACAACATACATTGATATTCAATCAAACAATGTATTTTACCACATAACAACATCATTATCACATGCATCAACATCATATAAACCACATAAAAGCTCCACGTTGTATAACAATAGCACAACACACGGTAAAACACCTACCACACGCATTTAACGCGATAAAAACCCGACAACCCAACACTTTTACAAAACCACGACTTAAATAATTCATCTACTGCCCTCCAAACCATATTTAATAGAAAGAATATTTCATTAGCTTCCATCGCTTCGAACGGGGGTCAAAACGAACTTATGGTTTGAAAGTTATGAATTTTTGAAGTTTCAGAAAATTTTCATTTTTGCTCAGACCGCGCTAAGCGTGCAGACCCCCGCGCTAAGCGCGCTACCTGCGTACATTGGCCTTAAAAACACCATCGGAAGTCTTCCGGACATCCGTTTTCGATTCCGTAAAAAGCTGCGATCTCAGAATTCAACGTACTACAATATTTTCACCATTAAAAAGCCATCCAACATATTTTCCATTGTTGAAATATTTTGAAACATAGTTTTATCAATTTAACCCAATTCCAAACTCGATCGAAACCACTCGAAAACACACAAACAACCATTCCCGATTAAATATCAACCTATACCAATGTTACCAGACATATCCAAACACATTTACTCGATCACAACATCAATTTGCACAAAAACATCGATATATATCAAAAACGCAAAAGTTACAAATTCAACCTAATTCAATCAAACGATCATACTAAATCACGGCCTAACATCACTCGACTCCACTACGCGACTTATTCCGACTTTCGACCGTGAAAACATCGATTTCTATTCATATTGATCATTTTTAACCTAGAAATGAAAACTATGGAAAAACAAGAAAACATTCACACAATCACACATATATACATATACAATCGCAATATAATCGAAACTTCTCACCCTTACCTGATTATTCGCGATTGAAACGGAGTTTCTTCACTTTTTCCTCTTTCTCCTCTTCTCTCTTTTTCCTTCTCTTCTCTTTCTCTTCTTTCCCTTTTCTTTCTTTTCTTTTCCTTTCTCTCTTTTTTTCTCTCTATTCTCTATTTATATAAATGTCTAACTTATCAATTGACCATTTTTCCCTTACGCTCAAATATCTCCCAAACGCTCTCAAAATGCGATAAAACATAAACAGCGATGAAATATATTTTGGGAAATAAAAGTTGAAAAGAAATTATAATTTATTGCAAATATTTTACCTATCAGGGAAATTAACCAATTAACTCAATTAGCATGTAAAATACAATAAATTCACACATTTCACAAAATTCACATAAATGAAATAAATAAATACCATTAAACAAATCGGGGCGTTACACTTATCAGAATGTCACATCGATACCAACATGAATGGTAAGAAAAATCCTTTTAGGAGTCAGCTCTGACGCGATCTTTATCGAAGATGCTTTCGAAACAACCCTGCTTCAATTAGGTCTTTTGAGGGTTGTAACGTGGCCTGATTCGCGATTTAAGAAAGAAAGGATATAAGGCTCAACGCTTTGTTTTAACCCACCCATTCTCCTTGATGTTCTCCAGTCCTATGTTCAGCTAATTCGACACAGACGCTCACCTTTCAAAAGGGTTAATGAATGGTAAGAGGATAGAAGGAACCCACACGGTTTTCGGAGTGACAGTCACCCCTTTTGTCTTCGGTGCCTGTGGTCACACGACTTGTTCCTTATCGAGGATTTTTCTTCTGTCATCCTTTTCGTTTTTCATTCTTTTCACGTTTTTTATTTTCCTGATTTTTTCCTGGACTGATTCTTTTTTAATCTTTCAAGTTTGAAGTCCAGCGGGATGCCCTAACTTTTGCCTAAGTCACTAGTTTTCAAGTTTCGACTTAGCGGGCTTTCTCTTTTTTCTTTTTCTTCAATTCTTTTTTTTGAGCAAATCGTGTGACACTGGCTTGTCTGACTTGTTTGAAAGGGTTGTGACTGTCTCACTCTTCGGTTGGTGAGGGATAACCATTGTGATTTGATCCTCGAATGGGACACTCCTTTTGAAATTTGAACGCACAGTCAAATTAACTGACACCTACCCTCCCCAGGTTAAGATTGAGGGTTTTTCGTTTTTTCAGAAAGAAACTCCTACTACTAGGCTCAAAGGGGTTTACAAGGGATTATCTTCCTTATGTCTCCGGTGTTTAGGGAATTGAAACAATGCATGTACATCATCAACAGGGTTTTTGTTCAAAAACATACAATCGAAAGCTTTGCGTCTTTCAATTTCGTCATCCTCCTCGGATCCTGCTTAAACAAGCATATGATATCGATAAAAAAGTATGAGTGAACACGAATGGATTTAATCAAAACATGCATATTCATTTCATTATCATTATCACTTAAAAACAGACGAGTTTTACAAATGAGCTTACACTTTAACAGAAAAGAAACTACAAATGCAAAAAAATGACATGATATAATGATTGCCAGCTTCGGGGAACTGGGCTTTCCAAGCTTGATTTGCTACTGCGCTAGCCATCTTCAGAATTGCTCGTCGAAGTCAGTCTGATAACCATCTCCACAACTGCTCTCGGTGCCTTGTTCCATAACATGGATTGATGAACCCACCTGACTGGATGAAGGAGAATCGTTGATCTGAATACCCTGAGGCGTGAAGGAGAACATGTTGGAGTTAAGAAGTGTCTGAACCTTGCTCTTGAGCATCTTACAGTCTTCAGTTGAATGCCCCTGTACCCCAGCATGGCAGTCATAACGGGCGTTGATATCAAAACCTGGTGGGTACGGAAAAGGAACTGGTGTCAATCCCTTCTGCACTATTAATCCACCTTTGATCAAGTCTGGAAGTATCTGAATATACGACGTTGGCAATTGAGTGAAATGCCTCTCTGGCTTTCTTGGCCTTTGTCGGGTGTGCTGACGCGGCTGACGACGGTATGATTGTTGATTCTGAGGAATACCTTGATTTGGAGAAAGATAATGTCCTTGTGGAGAAAATGGCATCTGATACAAAGACCCCGAAGATTGTTGACTCTGAATAGTTGATATGTCTGAACGCTGAGAATAAAGTGGCGGAGATTCCTGGATGGAACTATTTTCTTCCTCACATTCTTCCTGAGAACTGGCAATTGATTCATTTTCACCGGCTGGGATGTCCGAGACATTTTGGATCCTTCCACATTTGAGCAGGCTCTCAATGCGTTCTCCAACTATTACCAGGTCAGAGAGTTTCGCTGCCCCATTTCCAATCATCTTATCGTAATACGGGACTTGCAAAGTGTCCAAGAACAGATCAACCAATTCTTTGTCTAGAAGTGGTGGTTGGATACGAGCAGCTAACTCTCTCCATCTCTGAGCATACCATCGGAATGATTCATTATCCGTTTGAGATAAACCTTGCGAATGCATTCGGATGAGAGCCATGTCAAGATTATAAGCGTATTGCTTCACAAAGGCGTTGGCTAGATCTGACCATGATCGGACGCAACCACTTTCTAACTGCATATACCAATACAATGATGCCCCACTTAGACGGTCTTGGAAACAATGGATCATGTCATTGTGGACATAAGAGGTCATTGTTTTGCAAAACATTACCAAATGTTGTTTTGGACAACTATCCCCTTTGTACTGCTCAAACTTCGGCATCTTGAACTTTGGAGGCATTACAAGGCCAGGTACCAAACACATGCTAGAAGCATTCGGATCAAGAGTATCACGTCTTTCCAGGACTTTTAGCTTCTCGTCCAACACACGGTATTTTCATAAAACTCAGCAGATCGTGGATCCTTAGGTTTCATCTTTGGAACTACCCCTTGGAAATCTGGCACAGAAAATGCAAAACTCTGATAGTCCGCAGCATCAAGAGAAGATGAATTTCCATCTCGGACAATAGGACGCTCTCGCATAACTTGATTCTCAACAGGGATCCGCACAGGCTGAGCTTGAGTAACATTGTTCATTGGAGGTGGAATGACATTCTCAGTTATCTGAATGTTGGCCTCTCCCCTTGTCATGGCGGCCGTAGCTTCCATAAGTTGATCCAACTGTTTCTTCATCAATTCAACATTGGCCCTAGTCACAAACTGATTCTGCTCTCCTGAGTTCATGATTCTGGCAAGATACTGATTCAAGTCCAATACGGAAGTCGGGAAATCAACTTCAGTTCAGATAAAGGATGAATGAGCTCTCTGTTCTGGCCGGGGAAAGATAAGCAAAATGATGCAAAAATGCAAACGCAATGTAATGAATGCAATGAGACATGGGATCAAAGCTTCCATATATTCTGAATAACTGTTGTGCTGATGACTGAATAGGTTCACAAGTCTTCTCTGAAGAGAATTCCGGAATACCAGAATGCCGGATAACCAGGATACCAGAATACCAAAATACCGGAGTACCAGAATAATCAGAATATCAGAACAATCGGGATGCCAGAATAATCAGAATACCGGAATAATCAGAATACCAGAATATCCAAATAATCAGAATACCATAATACTAGGCTGATGAGTCCACACTGATAAGAAAACCAGAGAACTGGGTTGGTTGAAGGTCAAGGTTACTTGCAAACCTGTAAACACCCAGCCCCTCTCACATGTGGGTTCTAAAAAAAATGAGGATCCTCAGCATCACGGACTCTCAGGTCGAGAAATGATGATACGGTCACCATTTCTGGTTGGCATCATCACCAATCGATGAGGCCTCCACTGATTCCCCTAAAAAAGGTCGTCCTATAATAAGTTCCCAGCTTCGGGTCCTCGGATCAAGAAGCGTAACGGTTTTGCCATTTATGGTCTGCCATTATCACCCCTTGGTAGGAGTGCCTCAACTGAGTTCTCAGGGAATGGTCGCCAGAGTCGACAACTCTCTAGGTTACATTCTATCGTCTGCCCCAATGCCCAGGATAGAACATTACCAAAGAAAACCTCGTCTGGATGAGGAATTTTCGTGTATACTAAGTCTGGCCAAATGCCACACAAGTCACACTACTTTCCACTCTAATCCTAGGTGTATACTCAAGCCTGGGTATTAGGCTTATCTCTCATGAATCCAACCCACCCAACAGCACAACAGCAGTAGAGCAATATGATAACAGTAATCGAATGCGATAAATGCAATAAAATACAGTAATATATAACAAATAATGCGCAATAGTAAAAACCCAATGAGATATAAACAGACAAGCGCTAGGATTGACTCGCATAGGGAACCAGAGTCCCCAATGGAGTCACCATATGTCGCATATGCAAAAATCAACCGGCGGAAAAGACAGAAGAGTCGCCACCGAACGTTATTTATCCCGACACAGGAAAAGGAAACAATCGAAGAAAACCTCAACAAAGGGAAAGGAATGGTCATCACAACCATAGCCTAGGTTCGGGAGTCGGTTACGAGAGAGGAAGGTATCAGCACCCCCTCGCGTCCATCGTACTCGATTATGTTACATCGTACTCGGTTCGGGAGTCTGTTGATTAGAGGGTCTTGCTCTGATATGTAACATCGGGTCGGGGCATTTAAGTCAAACGATTATGTTATTTTCTTGTTGACATCATGATACTATGAGTTTCTTGTTTTAAGACGTTTTGAATTATAAATTGTGTTGAGTTTGGATTTTTTCCACTGCGTAGTAATTGACTGAATTTATGATGATAGAACCCGTGTTACGGAGCAGGTTGTTATTTTGACATTTTATGACGAAATGTGACACCTTTTTGGTGATGTACTCTGATATAATTGTTTCTATTTATCGTGAATATTCTGTGGGGTAGAAGGGTGTTACATTGTCAACCCCTGCATAATCTTTTTCCAAGATCCCAAGCTTGCTTTGCCGAATCGCAATCGCTAACCTTTTCGAAGTTGTCACCATCGACACAAGAATGAATCAAGAAAAGTGTTTTGTAATCCTTCTTCTTCTCTTCCTTGAATGTAGCCTTCTGAGCATTTGTAACTTCTTCCCCAAGTGGTGTAACTCCATTGTTGATCACTTCAAAAACTTCTTGATACCCAAAAAAAACTTTCGTTTGTTTGGACCACTTGTCATAATTCTTCGAATCAAGAATTGTTAGGTTGGTGGATACTCTATCGCTGGAAACAATATTCACCATTGCAGCGGGTTAATGGACTAGAATCAGTGCTCTTGATGCCAAATTTTGGAACAAAGAACAACTCGATTGGGTTAACAATGGTGGAATTTAGAATTTAGGGATTTGAATATATATATATATATATATATATATATATATATATATATATATATATATATATATATATAGAGAGAGAGAGAGAGAGAGAGAGAGAGAGAGAGAGAGAGAGAATTGTAATTGGCATTAACCAAAATGGGAGCATTAAAGGTTATTTATACAACATGTACAAAATGATTGGGAAAATACAAAACAACTTAAAAAATAAGCTAAAAAACTAAAAACGCCCAATATAATCGGTTACCACATTTGACGTAACCAGTTACACAAAATCCTCGAAAACATAAGCTTCTGTATGAACAGCATATAACCGATTACACCAACTAAACTAAATTATTATGAGTAACTAATAATGATGAGTATTGTATGTTATAAATAAAATATACGAGTAACTAATAATGATGAGTATTACCCATTGTCTAATGATTAAAATAGCTAACGAAAATTGAACCTTCTTAATCTAATAACAACGCAATAATGCCATAACATAAAAATTATTCTTTATGTTGAAAATTTGTAGTTCAACTGTTGTTTGTGAGTGTGTGAAACTATTTCCATAAACTACCAGCAAGTTATTGAACCTTAAATGAAGCACTAAACTAAAATTTAATGAACGCACAAATTACTTTACACCTTAAAATCATATACTAAAAATCCATTAAATATATTTTTAGAAAGAATAATAACTAAAATAGTTAATCTAAAAATAAGAAAAATAAAGAGAATATGAATAAGTAGAAAAGAAAATATTTTGTGTGTCTCATATTAACATTTTTTCTTAGTTTTATATATGTAAAATGAATAGAAAAAAGTATTATTTGAACCAAATTCAAAACTATTACACATTGGTTAATGATAAAAAGAGGTAATGAAAATTGAACATTCATACTCTAAAAACAGGTGGGTTTGCACGAATTCTGATTTGAATATCCGTGCATTCGTTCGGATAGTTGTGTGTTCAGACCCGTCCCAATTTTTTCGGAAACCCTGCATAAGTTTGTTGCATTTTAATCATGAAAAAACAACAGAGGCTCTATCTAATTATTGTTAACTATTATAAATATTTTATGAGACCCTATTTAACCATGAGTTAACTATAACAAATTTGAAGTCCTGTGTTGTAGTCCGTTTTGCACGTCCTCAAAGACGACCTTGGATATGTTACATGCATTTGTTTCTAAAAGGTAAAAGATTATCTTTTCTCGGAAAAAAATCATCTAATTTATTTTGAAACTAATTTTAAAATTTCAAAATTATAAAAATAATTAAAATATATTAAAATATTTAAAACTATATATATATATATATATATATATATATATATATATATATATATATATATATATATATATATATATATAACTCAAGTTAAATTAGTGAGAAATTTAGAAAAGTAAATGTAATGATGTAACCACTCAATTTATAAATAATGTTTCAGCATCTAAAAAAAAATAATCCAAAAAAAAAAATTAATAATCCAAACTTCTAAAATGGATTAACCTGTTGTTATTAGCTTCAAACTTCTACTAAATGTTTAATTATAGAAATTAGTACTATTTCCAATTCTTTTTATAATATATGTATTTAATCCATATATTATACCACATACATCAACAAAACGACAAAAAGATTTAATTCACCGATTTTAGCGGGATAAGACTAAAATGAGGTTGCGGTGTTGGTTCTAAATGGAATAGGTTGGAAGAAATAATTGAATACCCTATGACATGGATCCATGCTGTAGCCAATGTATTATGATTTATAATCAAATGCATAATAGATATTGGATAAAGTTTAAGAAAATAAAGGATATTAATTAATATTTTTTAAAACAAACAAAACATAATTATATATGAATTATACTATTAAATAATAATTATTAATTACTTTAACTATTTTTTTATTGTAATTAATTTTCACTTTATAGAACAATTGATTGATTATCGGTACTATTACAATGTCATATAGTGGAAATTGTATAGTTGTAATTTCAATTAGAATAATAATGACAAATTATTAAATTATTTGGAAGTGTGAAGCTCTAATATAGTATCAGGCTATACATCTATTCTATCATTCATACATTTACTCAGTGAAGTCGATCTCATTACTAACAATCTATCTCCATTCGTCACTATCATCTTAGCTGGTTCTACCTTTCAAAAGTAAAAGCTGCTGATATACTACTATCAATATTTGCACTCTTCTTTTTCTTTTGCTTTGCCTCCTGTATATCCATCTGTTCTTACCCTGCAACATTTTATTACACATAAATTGAAAATGAGAAAATAACCCGTAAAACAAAACATTTGTGTTTTGAGGAGTGTAAAATATGGTATGTAGATTGTCGCATCTGCGAAAATCAACCAGCGGAAAGGACAAAAGAGTCGTCACCGAACGTTATTTATCCCGACGCAGGGAAAAGAAACGATCGAAGAAAACCTCAACACAGGGAAAGGAATAGTCATCGCAACCATAGCCTAGGTTTGGGAGTCGTTTACGCGAGAGGAAGGTATTAGCACCCCCTCGCATCCATCGTACTCAATGGGATCCACGCTTGTTGTTTCGATCAAAGGGTGTAGGTATCTGAAGCTCAACTGCTAACGGGAAAGGAAGGAACGTGAAACAGAGAAACGGGGAAAGAAAAATTGGCAACCAAAAGAGGACTCGCAAGGATTATCGCAATCCCATGCCTACGTATCTTCATGGACGAATGAAGAACCAGAGTCGACGTAGTTCGACAGACTAAGAATTTGTGGGGGAAGGTTGCTCGCCAAGACATCGCGTCTCGTGCCTACGTATCCTCAATCTGATGCGAAGGAGGAAGTCAGAGCAGTCGTAGTTCGACCTAACAGGGTCTTGTTGTTTTGTGTTTTTTAGTGGAAGACGTCAATGTTCGCGTTTCAGCAGTTTAGGTGTTGCCGCTCGTTGTACGGAGTCTTACGCGTTTACATGTTTACGGTAGAACGGAAATGACGCATCCTTTAAGAATGGAGTGAGGGAGATGAGAAGAGAAGACAATTGTTTGTTTTCGTTTTTTAGAAGAAAGTGTTTTGATTTATTGTTTGTAACTCATATTGCACTAAAGTCTATGACATAGGAGCGAATGCGTCGCATGGTCGTTCCCAACAGGACGTATGCTAAACACTCTAGAAAGGCGAAGGGAGACCCTCCCCCTTTCATTTCCCATGTACTTAAGGCTCATGGCGTACAATACTTGTTGTCTTTATTACATGTTTTTTATTTTGTTTTGAGATGAGAGGAGAGAAAGACTCAAAGTTGAAAGAAAAAACTAAGGGAAACTAATGTCCTAAAGTTATCATACAATGATGGCCCTATGGTTGAGGTAAGAAAGGGAAGTCTACCTAATGTTAGCATACATGGATTAACTCCTAATGTCTATCCTATTCCAAGCTTAATCAAAATTAAGTTGGACTAGGGAAGCCTGAGGGAATATGTGAATCAACACAAGTAAACATTATTCTAAACAATCACAAAGAGATAAGTAAAAGAGAGAAGTGAGAGGAGAATGAATCATTTAAGTGTAAAACTGCATTCAAAGTATCATAAACAACTTACCATCTCCATGCCAAGCTCAACTAATGAATAGTTGAAAGCAAAGTGTGCAAACATGCAATTATGGCTACACTAGTCTAAAAAATAATTTTTAAATCAGACATTTTAAATCAGATGATATCCACTTGATTTAAAAATCTAAAAAATTAGGACACGGAAGATGCATTTTTACTAAATAAAATTTAAATCAATTAATCTGATTTAAAAACAATTTTTTTAATAATTTTTTATAATTAAAAAGAAAATAGTTCCACTCTTCTCCGCGAAAGCATAAACGATTCATTCTAAACCCTTTTCCTTCTCTCACTCGAAGGCGGCGAAAAAACCCGTTACTTCCGTCTCACCTTCTCTCTCTGCAAATCACCACCATCGTCTCTCTTCACTCTTTCAATCCCTCCTCAACTATCTTCCACAAATCCTTTCTTCCTGGTCTTGCTACTTTACCATCTCTTTCTCTCAATATATTCGTCTTTTCCACTAAAAATCTCGAACAACAACTACTACTACCACCGTGCTTCTTTGCTTGAAACTCCCATTTTATGGGTTGGTAGAATCTGCGTCTTCTATGCTCTTCTCAAGATCGGATTCTTTGGATCTCCATCAAACCCCTTTCTCTCAGATTTGGAAATTGGTAGTAATGGTGATAGTAATGATTCTGGTGACTTAGGGTTCTCTAAATGGACACAGGCCATACTTGGAAAACCAGGTATACCATTCTAACTTTTTTATCTATAATTATTTCTTCTTTTTATATTTTTGGGTTTCTGTTTTTGTATCCATTATACTTGTGATTTATCCATGCCTTGGAGTAATGTCAGTGGGTTTCTGTTTTTGAGATTCTCTTATAGAAGACAAATTATAGCGTAAAGCTTAACATTAGCTCCTATATTAAGCTCAAGGACCTTACCAATGTATCTTTTTGTTACAATATGTATTGATTATTTCTACTTATTTTGTTTGGTCAACAAAGGAAGGAGCTAACGGAGGGAACCTTACGAGTAAATGGCATCCTACAACAAAGGGTACACTCAAAAGGAACTACAGAATCCCATCCAAGTCTATTAGGTACTTTTCTTCTTCAATTTCATACACAATCACTTATTTTAGAATTTTAACTTCACTTTTTCATAATCACTTTTTTCAGGTAAAACTCGTTTTGCAGTGCGTGATAGGTTACTGTGTCGGGTTTCGGGGCTCCGATTCTTCAATGTTTCCCCAGAAGAGTATTCCAAGAGGAATTACGCTAACAATGTCGCTGAATACAACACTGTTTTAGGTTCTCTCAATGCTCAAAGAAGGTTCCTCTTTCTCTTGAGTTTTTTTTTGTTTTTAAGAATTGAAAATTATTAATTTTGTTGTAAACATATAAAATGGTAGTAGAATTAGCCATTTTTAGGATAATTTTGAATGAGAGTAAGGCTAGCTCCTATTCCGCGTGTGTTTGGTTTTTGCGGTGAAAAGAATTGATTTTGAATGAATTGATTCAGTAAAATTAATTCTAACTGAAAGTGAGTTGAAGGTAAAGTGATTTATGTTCGGATAAATTTATGTCGAAGTGAGCTGAATAGTAAATTTCAATGTAAAAATCACCTTTAAAATAATTTAGGTTAGTTCTAATGTTGGTATTTCTTAAGATTAATTTGGGTTGGTGCTTCATTAAATTTACAAAGTGTTGTGTGTTGTTACATTATATGATGTTTAATTTTGTAAAATATGTTACTTTATTGCTATGATTTCATTTGGAAATTCTTATGAACAAAAGAAGAGGGAATTTACATTGCCAAAATTTGTTTAATGTTGTTTATAGCTGTCAATATGTTGAGAGTTGTTTGTGGGTTGTGGGTGATATAACTTACATTGAAAACTTTGTTGACTCACACCTCTGTTTGTGTAGTTTTGTTTCTTGTGTGGTGGTGTTTTTGTTTGAGGATATTGGTTGAGCTAGTTGAATTCTTTTAGCTATCAAAAGTTTAGTGTGATATACATTAATTGTGTAGTCCTGCTACTTTATGCAGGTCTTGTAACTTGTCATCTCTATGAGATAATCTATTATACAATAAATTTAGGATATTGTATTTTATGAATAAGTTTAGGATATAATGACATGATTGGTTAATTGAGGGCTGCTATTGTACGCTCTACTGCTGCTATAATAGTTGTACTATGGCTCCTTTTATTAATGAATTTACACTAGGAAAGGTGTTAATGTTGAAACACTTACTCTTGTTATACAAATACATTATGTAATTTACTATGTGTTCGCGGTACAAACTACTTAGGTTGTTTTCTAATTTTATTACCGTTCGTTTCTGCATTATATTTTTCAGAAGATACCTTCTCATCTATCTTCGCGAAAGAAATTCTGAAATGCATCAACGTCTACGGAGAACAATGCATTTCTAAACGAGAATGGGATAGAGAATATTCAATCGAAGCAAAATGAAGAAATAGAGGAAAGAAGTGAGGTACGTGTGAGTTAGTCATGATATACATTTTGTATTTGGTTGAAATTTGTTCACGTTTATATCATTATTCTCTTTCTTTTATATTTATTTTCTAATAACATATATGTTTCTGTTGATCAACAATTTTAATTAGGAATTGTCTTGCCAATCTGAAGGATTAAATTATGTTCTACATTCAAAAGAAAAGATATTACAGTCGGATTTACCATCGGTAATGTCATCTCTAAACTCACAAAATTTCTTGATTTTGTTTTCATGTGTCTTATAAAATTTCTGCAGTATTTAGCTAAATTGACCTTTGCTAATTTTCTTAAGTCTGGAGGTTTGGCAGCAATAAACTGTTAATAAGATAAAGGTTGTGGGTTGTAGCCATAGATAAAGCTAGTGGAAATTGACATTAAGATATGTTTGCTAAAACAAATATGAAACTTTTTATACAGAGGCAATATATAGAGCCTTTATTTGCATGCAGAAAGGTCACATTGTGCTTTACATCTTAAAAGAGCTTTTAAAATAGAAAAGGAAAACAAATGAAAAATAAGAACATAAAAATTTCATATGAAAAGCATAACAAACAACCACTCTGAATTTTGCTTTACCAAGTTAAATGTGCAGATTCTTCAGTGGTGGTTATTATTAGTTCTTGGATGCTGGAAAGTGGCCAAAAGGTCGGGGGTTGTAGTGTGGTGGTTTGTCCATCTGTGATGGCTTCACTAGAGGAGGTGGCGCGTGAATAAACGGCTTCACATGAGGAGGTGCGTGGAAGAGTGGGCGATGGTACACATGTGGTGGGGGTGAGTTCTCATAAGGCGGTTTGTACACTAGTGTTGGATTCTCATGTGGCGGTTTCACGTGAGGTGGTGGATATTTTGGCAACAGATGTTCATGAGGTGGTTGATACTCTGGGGGTGGATTCTCATGAAGTGGTTTCTCGTGAGGCTTATGATATTTTGGAGGTGTATGCTCATGTGGTGGTTTCTCACGAGGGGCTTGGTATTCTGGTGATGGATTTTCATGTGGCGATTTTCATGTGGTGGTTTCTGTGATCCTATTTGTTTTTGTGCTTCTATTGTAGGCTTCATAGTTTGTTTAGCTTTGCTTAGACAAGCTAGTGTTATGGTAGTACCATAGTTTGATTTTGGCAAGAGGTACTAAGTTTTATGGTATTGTTTGTAACATAGTTTCATGAATATTTTATAACTGATCGAATTTATTTAAAACTTTGTTCTATGGTATTTTGTATTAATGGTTGTGTATGAAGTATTTGATTAGTATTTGGTTGTGATGAAATTTTGTATTATTTATAATTTTTTGTACAATATTGTGGTAGAAATAAAAGAAAAATGACAATTAGGAAAAAAATGACATTGTACTTTTAAATCGAATGAACCGATTTAAAATAACATTATTAAATCAAATGAACCAATTTAAATTTGAGAATTTAAATAAGAGCATATAGATTTAAAAGCTTTCATTACTTTTTGAACATTTTTTAAATGTGTCAAACTGATTTAAATAAACACTTTTAAATTAGACTAGCTGATTTAATAAAATATTTTAAATCGGATGATACCTGATTTAAAAACTTTCATTACTTTTTGAACTTTTTTTAAATGTGTCAAACCGATTTAAATAAACACTTTTAAATCAGACTAGCCGATTTAATAAAATATTTTAAATCGGATGGAACCTGATTTAAAATCTAAAAACTTTCTAAATTGACCGGAATTAAATCGGACCACCAACCGATTTAAAAAGTTGTTTTTAACCGATTTAAAAAGTATTTTTTATACTAGTGCTAGGTTAAAGTCCTAAGAATATACTAAGATGAATATCAAACAACTACCAAAGTTAGAAGTGTTCTAAAGGTATGAGATCCTACTAAGGGCAGTAGCAAACCCTATTCTACCTTATCTAAGTTAGTGTCCTAAGGGAGCATGCAAAAGTGTCAAGTTTTGTCTTACACCATCACCTAAACATGTATCATTTACAAGCTATGTCCAAAAAGACTTATAAAAGTCACAAAAATAGAAGCCAAGTCAAGCTAATAAAGTGTATATACACATGGGGCAGTGGCAAATGATATGTATAATGATGCACAAAACTATCCTAAAGAGGATAGCACAAATACATCATCAACCTAAAACACCTAAGCAAACATCAATCGTAATCGAATAAACAACTTAGGGTTCAAAAAGAATCATGTAGGTCATGATCAAAAAGCAACATTTAAGGATATAAAAGGTACCTAAAATGTCATTGTATATAGGTTCAAACATGCTCTCAAAATCGGTTTTAGGGAGCTCACACATTGGCATTAAACTTGACCTAGTTCTAGCATGTTTACATATAACATGTTCACATGGGAAAATTAGTGAAAAATAGCAAATGACCTTTGGAAATTATGAATAATCAACTACTTCATTTTAAGTCCAGTAGGGTGATCACATACAAAAGATTGGATCCAAATCATGCACCAAAAGTGCCCAAAAAATGCAAACATTAGCATTTCCCACTTAATGATCATACAAACACAAGTCACAAAAAGGTACTTAACAAGTGACCTGAAAAACATGATCAAGGCATGAATTTAACATGTAAAGATCCTAACATGAAGGGTCAAAATACACACAAAAATTCAGGTCACAACTATTAAGATAAGGTCATTTTTCAAGCCTTGGATCACAAGGTACATCCATATGCACACATCTCTTTCAAAAATCCCATAAAAAATCCAAACAGCCCAAAAATGAAATTAAAATTCATCAAAAATTAATTAAAACGTCCAGGGACATACATTACTTTTTTCATAATTTTTTATCAATTTTTAGTATATTTAATATTCAATTTCTAACGTGTAAAAAAAGAAATTAAAAATAAAAGAGAAAACCAAGGGAGGTGTTGAGTTAGCAATGTCTTAGTTTAATCCTTGATGGGCCATGAAAATGGAGGTGCGAATAGTACCTTCGTGGGCCCAGTCACATAAAAAACTTTTTTTTGCTGAAAAAAAATGGGAAGGGTGGAGAGAGAAGTCATGTGAGAGGCACATGATCTCATTAATGTGTTGTCCAGTTCTTGTGCGTTGGATCTAATGCATGGCTATGATCTCATTTTGCTGAATCTCACATGTGATACTATCATTAATCCCGTCCGCATGATCACCATCACACGGTTGTGATTGGTTTTGGCTGTAGCTTTAATCATATTATCATCCTTTATTTGTTCATCTTGTGATCAAGATCACACGGATGAGATGTGCTGTCTCTACTTACCCGTTATCCATGTTGTGTATATTGTTTCATGATACATGAATTAACGTTACAACATAATACTCCATCAATTGGTCAAAAAAAATTTTAATGAGGAAGATGACAAAAACGCTGGGGTCAATGGGAGGATGACACGTGGTCGTCTTCCCCATGCAAAAGTCTGAACCATCTATGCATACTAAACCATGGGCATGAAACTATGGTGCAAACACCATTCTTTAGCAACTCATAACCCAACCAATATTCCATTAAATCATGTGAAATAATATACTAAACTGAAGCCCACAAAACGTAGAATAACAATAAACCATTAGTTTCCAAAAATAACAGCTCCAACATAGCAAAAATTAACACAAAAGTCACGGATTCAAATTGAAAATCATAAAATCAAGAACAACACATAAAATTAAATTTCAAGATTCATGGTGTGGCATCATTTCAGGACTTCCAGATGCAATGTGTGAACAATATTTCAACGTCCTAAATCATGTGAATCTAAGAATGAGAGCCATGGAATTTTTAGAGATTCTTACCTAGTGGAGAAAGTCCACCGCTTCTTGTGATGCTTCGCAATTAAGAAACCCGGAAAACTTCGATGCAACGTCTTGGAGTCTCCCTTAAGCAAAATAAATGCTTAACCTCTTCAAATCTTGAAAAAATTGCAAATTGATAATGGAAGAAGATGAACTAGTAGGTGATGATTCAATGGTTACAGTTGAAAATCAATGCAAACAGTAGCTTCTACTCCATGAGATGATGAAGATGGTGAAAGAATTCCAGAAATAAAACCTCAAGATGAGAGAGATCTTGGAGGTTGAAGTCATGGGTGTGAAATTCGTTTTTTGATCTATTTGCTCTCTAATGGTGTAACTAACTTCTGTTAGAAGGTGAATGAGAATTTATATGGTGGGTTAGAGTATGGTTAAAAGCTTAAGCTTGGTTAAAAGTTGGTTAGAGGTGGTTTAGTGAAAGTTGGAAAAATGAGGGTTTATGGTGGTGTAAGATTTTACTATGTGGATGATGTATATTTGCTACCATGGAGTGCTTTATGATGATAATAATGGTGTATGATGATAGTTAGTAAAACCAACATAACTTGCTCACAAAATTTTGTAATTTGAAAAATAGAATTTTTATGGTTTATGGCATGGAAAAAAAAGTTCATGAAGGTGACTTTATGGATGAATTTCTTGAAGGATAACGGATCAATTTGCATGGTTTTGATGTCATTGGAAAGATAGTATTTGATAGAACAAAGTTAATGTTAAAAAGAATTGGATTTGAGGTCTGGAATACCATGAAAAATATTGTTTGAAAACATGATCACAAAACTGAATTTTGGGACTTAGAAAAATTCTGAATTTTTTCATTGAACAACTTAATAATCCGAACTTTGATTGATCATAACTCTTGATCTATAAATTCAAATGGAACATTCTTTATATGGTTGGAAAGCTTGGAATTAATGCAACAACTTTTATCTCCAAAAATATTTCCAAATGAGGCTTGGATCATATAGAAAAATGGCCATAAAGTTGGTTGCATGGCATGCAAAACTTTCCCAAAATGGAAAGTTCTAAAACCCTTGTTTTCCAAAAATGACAATTTTCCATAATTCGTGATTTTTCTTTATTCCTTTGATAATTCTTGACCAAATTCCACTTAAGGACCATATTTGACATGATGAATATGAGTTTGACCTAAAAAGTCGAGAGTTGACTTTTTCCTCGATCAGTTGACTTTTTTCCGATTTGTCTGATTTTCAACCATCTGACCAATTGAAATCCTTCTGAATGAGGTTGTGAATCCAATGAGATATCTTGGCCTTGAGGAGCCTCATTCTCCTTGCTTTGAACAATTTATACCATAGAAACCTCTGATCCCATGCCTTGTGAAAACCAATGATGCATGTGCGATGCTTATTACCTAAATGCATATAGAAAGGTGAAACATAAGCCACTTATTGGGAATAAATAAGAGAGAAAATTTTGAGGTGTTACATAGATGCATGTGTAAAACAACCCAAAAGTAAATATATTAAACTTGATGAAATACTATCATAGTGATTAAAAGATTTCATACAGTTTCAAAATAAATATTTTACTTGTTTGGAGGAAGAAACAAAGCAACAAAATTAAGTGCTTATTTGTATAAGCTCTCTAATTAAGCGCTTATATTATTCAAACTTACTAATAAATTGAATAAGAATAAGAATAATTCTGAATTAGAAATTCTTTTACCCTTTTCTTCCTTCTTCTTCCCTCCATTGGCCTTTCCGCGACTGTATCTTAGTGCCATTTTCAACTCCTTTAATATCGACCAAAAAAACAAAAATGAAATTGAAGTTTGATAACTATGTAAATAATAATTATTCAACAAAATATTTAATTGTTGCAGAAAATATAATTTACCAGAGAATAAAAAACGGGTGCAAAAGTGATTATTTCAGAGAAATAGGGATAATGAATTGTGCAAGAACATTGAGGAAAGTTGATAGAGGAAGAAAAATAGGAGAAGGAATTAGAAAGATAATATATAAGATGTGTGGTATGATAAGGAAGGGCTGAGATTTAATTCGCAGAGTCAGACACAAGGATAATAACAGGGTCATAAATATGTAATGTGTGGGATGTTGATCAGCAGCACAAATCTCCATAAAAATTAATATGTTGATCTGATAATATTCAGGAGGCATAAAACAATCAATGTTGTTCAAAAGAAATAAAACAATTAATTGTAAGTTAGTATCCAACATGCTCACACAGTTGAAGATCTTGGGAGCTTCAAGGTCTACATTGTTAAAAAAAACACTTGTTATTAGATTAAGAAATAAAGTATTACAAAATAAGTAAAGAAAAAATAGCAACACATTATGATCAAACCACCATCATGTCACCATTATTTCAAATCAAATTATTCACCTATTTCAAGATCATGCCAAGGGTGTGCAGCAACATATCTCCTTGTCAGGGATGAAAGGATCCTCTCATTAAAAAGTGGAGATGAGATATAGTTAGAGGAATGAACCTTGTTTGGGGTCTCAATTAGTGGAGCCATATTTTGAGCCTGAAAAAACTAAACAACAATTATAATCAGATCCATCACTACATTTATTTTGAACACAATTTCACAAATATTTGGGTAGAGAAAAAAAAAAGCATAATTGAATTTGACAATAAAATAGAATTTTTCTTTTGAGGATGAAGCTTACTAATTAGGCATAAATAAAAACCCTAACTTTCCCAAACTTGTTTGGGGTCTCAATTGGTGGAGCCATATCTTCAACCTGAAAAAATTAAACAACAATTATAATCAGATCCATCACTGCATTTATTTTGAACACAATTTCACAAATATTTGGGTAGAAAAAAAAGCATAATTGAATTTGACAATAAAATAGAATTTGTCTTTTGAGGATGAAGCTTACTAATCAGGCAAAAAGAAAAACCCTAACTTTCCCAACCTTAGTTGGGGTCTCAATTGGTGGAGCCATATCTTCAGCCTGAAAAAATTAAAACAAAATTATAATCAGTTTGAACACAATTTCACAAATATTTGTGTAGAAAAAAAAAAGCATAATTGAATTTGACAATAAAATAGAATTTTTCTTTTGAGGATGAAGCTTACTAATCAGGCAAAAATAAAAACCCTAACTTTCCTGATTCTTCTGTTTTCTCACATAACCATACCTTTCTATTTTACCTATAAATCTTTTTTTGTTGTTGTTAACGACAAAGGAAGTTAGAAACCCAAATCTTGCACAAAAAAACCATAAATATTAAATGTAACACCCATATAATATATGTCTAGAAATACATATTATACATAGTTGTAAAGTTGGTACTGAAATACATAAGTTCCTAGTGGCAACATTGTACATATTACACGCATAAAATAGTACTACAACAATGGCACAATATATACAAGGGTGCCCAAAATATAAAAACTAGGAACTAGATCATTCTAAGATGATCTCCAAAATAACTGCACAATGGATACGCCATCCAAAGTTACAAAAGAAGCAAGGACATCATGTTATCTTGTCCTTACCCTTCACCTGATCAGAACCACCTTAAAATAATCAAAAATATGGGGTGAAGTAATAATCCCAATGGGTTCCCTATCTTATGGGTCCACTCGGCTCTACAAGGTTTTAATCATCATCGTAACTCAAGTCCCCAAAGGGGAAAAGACTTGAGTTCGCAAAACTTATATTATGTGGAAACATGTTACTTGAGTTTATCAACTCAAACCATCATTAATCGAAAACCATACCAAGGTATCTTTCCCTGGCCAACCCTACGTCTAGAGTTACGACACGGGTCACAGATCCTTGTATCATACTTTGACATACGCATGGATTTCGGATTCTAAGGGATAACATCAACATTAAGAATCGTCGCTTCCTATGTGTCATACCCTAATTTTTACCCCTAAGATCCCACCTCATTTGCATCTCATTTGCATCAAGATCACAAATTTGGTTTTCTCCTAGCTCTCATACCTTTGGGTTTGCCTTTGTAGAGATCACCAAACACCTCCTTGTATATCTTTCTTTTTGTACTTATATGCTTTACATGTTACTAACCTCTAATCAAAATACAAAAATATGTGCCTTGTCCCTTTATTTCTTTTGCAAGGTAGGGTTTGGAATCAAGAGCATCAAATGAATGTATTATCAACTAGGGTTTGAATTCCTCAAGTCAAAGTGTGGTCAATCATTGATCTTCAAAGGTTATTCATTAAAGCATGACCTCTAATCTCAAGTCATAGGTTTCAAGTATCATTTAACTCCATTTTGATCAAAGACACTTCAAGATGGATGACTTGTTTCTCAAGAAACTTTAAAGGTTCATGTGTTTATTTCCATGCCTTCATCAACAAGTTTCTTTAAGCCATTGCAAGCTTCATCAAATAAAAATCAAGGGCACACCATTTTGAGTCCATAAGATCATCAATGAGCTTTGAAATGTAAGAAAAAGTCCAAAGGTTACAAGTTTGTTCCAGGAGGTTTGACCAAAACATCAACATTTTAAGCCTAAGTTCAAGACTTTACAACTTCCTTATACTTCAACATTTTTTAGTGCTTATTTAGGAAAATAATTCATCATGACATCCTCTCCAACTTCTCTTTACAAGTCAAGAGCCAATTGTACTTGGAAGACCATTAAAAGTTTGAAGACATTATAGGTCATCTTGTGGACTTAGAATTTTTGGCCTAAGGTTCAAGTTAGGTATGTCTAACTTCCAAAGATCATAACTCCTTCAATATTCAACATTTATGGGCGCTTCTTTTTGCCAAATATCCCTCTTCATGTCCTCTACAACTTTGCTTTAGAGATCAAACATCAACTCATGCTCTAAGTACCTCAAATCTTGAACGCCACTTGTGCACAAAACTAGGTCATGACCTGTTTGACCTAATGCCTGACCTGATTTTCAGAGCCACGACCTCAACTTTCACCTCATGCCATTTTCACCTCAAGAATCCTTTTGGATTGATTCTTTTTTAATTATGTTCTACTCCATAAATAGATCATTTGGCTCAAAGAAAATCAAGAAATGCATGAGTAAATTGTATTTGGCCTAGCTATGAACATGGCTACTTGAAACTGAGTTATGGTTCATGATCAGTTTTGCAAATTCATCCAATTCTCAATTTTAAGTCAATGTATGCACGTGATTAATACCTGGTGATGTTAAGTGATGCACAAGGAGCAAAAAGACCTGAAACTACATAGAATGGCCTGCATTTTGGCTGACTTCTTGATCAAGGATTGTCACACTTTGCTTGCTCATGATTTCACACGGATTCAAACTAATTCTCATACGTATAAGTTCCATTCTCTTCATCTATAAATAAAAGACTCGTTTGAACTAAAAACCAAGCTTAGAAAGCCCCTAGAACCCCTGCTCGAGCTCCCACTTCACTCTGAAAATTTGTGATTTCGTTTTCAAATTATGAGCTATTTCAACCTTATTTCTTGATTCCATTAGCTCCGTCGTACTTCTCTGAAGCTTCTACAACAAGAATCAAGCTCTAAGACTCATTGAATTGTGCTGATCAGATCCACAATGTGGTAACTTGTTTGGCATTTAATTTCTCTTTTCGTGTTTTCTCTTTTACTGAGTTTTCTCTAAATGAAAGTGAGGCATATGGTTGGATTCGTGATGAGATAACAGTCACAATGGTAGTGGTCTCATTCTCTAATGTTACCATTTGCCAAAACTTCGGTGATGAGTATCCGGAGAAGATGGCCGAAGATTAAAAGGTGGTCGGAGTTTGTTTTAAGTTTAAAATGGATCATATGCATTATTTCGCTTAATTTCCACTTTGCGCCTTTGATCTGGACCTTCGGATGTGCATTCTTTGGCCAGTCCACGTAGATCCGATGGTTCATGTATTTTAATGATACATTGTGTTTTTTTAACTTAAAGTCCACCCACCATACACTGCAGATCTGGACCTCTTGATGCACATACTTTGGCTAGTCATCGCGGATCCAATGGCTGTGGTTTTTTCCAGCTTTTTATTTCATTTTCTTTATTTTCATTTTCTCATTTAATTTCAAAAATTCATTAAAAATAAATCCATTAACATTTTTCACTCCAATTTTTTTCATAGTTTCCTAAAAATATTTTCTATTTTCTGATATATTTTCCATATTTTTATTTCATCATTTTCTATTTTTCATTATTTTCTTCATTTTCGTGCATTTTAAATAGTTTAAAATTACTTTTATACATTTTTAAATTCTACAAAATTTTATATATGATTCTTGAGTTGTTTCTGAATTGTAGTATTTTTCTTGATCATTTGATTTTAGTTTAGATACCTCTTTCTCTTTTTCTCTTTTATTTTGATTTTAAAATTCATTTTAAAAATCAATTTTATTGCATTTTGACTGGCTTGCTGGTTGTTGCCTTGGATCATAACTTGTTGATGAAATTTCTCTTCAATTTTAATGGACCTTGGGTGTTGATGAGGTTGGATGAACCTTTATCAATACAAATCTATCATTAAATGAATCATTTGATTCATTTTTGGTGCTTTGTGTTGATGATAGGTTTAGTGCCTTAATCCACCAAGAAAGGTGATTGAAATTAATGATGAAGTGATCTTCAGTCTTGATTCAATTTGGTCTTATCTTCATCTTTCTTTCTCTTTATTTTTTTCTTTTTGTTTTTCTATTGATCAATTGGATGATGTGTTGTCCATCTTGTTTACGATGTTTGGATTGATGCTTGATGAACTTTCATAATTTCAAATCTACCATTTGATTGATAATTGATCATTGGAGGTACTTTGGATTGATGCATAAGTTTGTCCTAAGTGTCATGAAGGGTTGATTGATGTAATGACCAATCTCTTTGCCTTAGTGCTTGATCCATCCTTGATTTTGACTTGTGCTACATGTTTTAGAAGTATGATTTCTATCATATCTCTAACATGTATGGTACATAAATTGTTATTGAGCGACCTCCCATAGTAGGATCTTCTTTATAGATTATTCTACGGTTGCTTAACATAGCGTAAAATTTGTCCTGTATCGGATTATCAACTCTAACACTTACACTAACCATATAATTGTGCCAACTTTTACTTTATACCATTTACTTTTTTGCACCTTTGTTTTTTTATGTCATTTACTTTCTTGCTCCTTATATATATTGCTTTATTATTATCATTTACATATCATATTGCTATTGTTTATGTTTATGCCTTTTTTCTTTGTCCACTTGGACTTTTCTTTTTTTTTTTCTTTTTCTTAAGACATTAATAAAGGCTACACCACTAAAATACATAATGGTTCCATTGGACTATTGTTTACTATCCCATGCTTGGATGTTGGACTTATGGACTTAGAAATTAGGTTCTTTATCCTATGCTTTGGAGTTGTGACTCAAGACCTTGGAATTCATCTGGTACCTTGACCTTGAGTTGACTTTTGGAAGGTTTGGCTCTGTTACCTCATCTTTGGCTTTGGCTTAACTTCTTCTTTATCTGATGCTTAGTTTATTCTTTGCTTAATTTTGGCTTGTTGCTTGAATCCAAAGGAATGGAGTGTTGACTTGTGTCAAAGCTTGCTATCTTGGTTAGATATTTCCTTCCCTAGCTTTTACTTTGTGCATTAGGGTAGTCTCTTCATCTCCTCCCCTTCTTTAATTTTCAAAATCCTCTCCCTTTTTCAAAACCTTCCTGTTTTTTAAACTTAAACCACTTTCTCAATAAACTTTGACTTTGTCAAGTTATTTTCAAACTCTTTTTCTTAAATAAATGCCAATTCATCTTAAGCATATCAAGACCATTTTCATACGACATAAAAATACACAACTCATTCAAACTATTTTTATGCCCTTTGTGCACTTTTCTTTTAAAACCTTTTTCAAGTATTAGACATGAGTCATTTTCATAGTTGAGATGTAATTCTACTATCCCCATAGTGATGTTTGATGTTGATTCTTTTCCACTTGAGAGAGTTAGTGGCATGCTTGTTGATCTCTATCCAAGTTAGAGCCCTTCTCAATAGTGAGCAAATATCCATTTTCATACACTTGTGAGTGACTAGTTGAGTTTTCTCCTTAAAATGACAACTTGTCTTGCCATTTAAAATCAATCACAAAAAATCTCTTTTGTTATTTTTCCCATGAACTACGAGGTTTTGATCCTCCATTTCACTTTGTGGGTACGTAGGCACGAGGCTCGGGAAGTCTTGTCAAACACCAAAAACCCTAAAAAATATTTTTCTTCTCATCTCCTCAATCTTTAGCAAACAACACCTTTTAAGGCAAAACATAGATTTTCAAGAGGTTCATATAGAGTACTATATATGTTTTGGGTGCTAACACCTTCCCATTGCATAACCAACTCCCTTACCCTTTGTCTCTCTGTTTTATTAGTTTTGTTTTAAAACTTCTGTGGGTTTTGTTCGTTCTTTTCCCCATTCCTTTGGAAAAATAAAAGTGCGATGGCGACTCTTGCTTTATGAGTTAAGTTAATCAATAGCTTAGTCTCAAAAAAGTGGCGACTCTGCCGGGGAGTAGTCCCTAGTGGGTTTATCCTATCTTGTTTATTTGTGTTTTATTATTATATGTTGTTTGCTTTTGTTTTTCTGGTGCTTGGTGATCTCTGAGTGGTGAGATAAGTCCTATACCCGGACTTGAGAGCACTTGAGATAAGATGGTGGTATAGTCATGTTTGGCTTACGTGGAGTTGATCCTTAATAAACTTACTTGAGATCCCGAACTCAATAGAGGCCTCCTTGAGGTTAAATATGTTGAACAAGTAGTTGTGAAGGCATTTTACTTTCGACCTGAGAGCCTGAGAAGCTGAGGATCTTAGAACCCTTTAACCCATCTTGGCCTTATTAGGACGTAGTGCGGTGACTATTTAGTTGTAGACTTGAATTAGTTGTTACGTGATACCACACTTAGACGAGTTTCTCTTCAGAATATTATTGGCTGACGAGTAGTCGTTTAAGCCAGTAATGTCCAAAAGATGGAATCACGACTTTGGGAACTTTGTAGAACCTTGTTGTAGATGCGATTTTTAACCCCTAGTACATACCTTGTGGGTTGTTCTTACCCTTGGCTCCATGCTCGTGACGATGAACCCTTGAACGTTGTTTGTGATCTTGTCTGTGGTTCTTGCATAATCATGCACTCATGCATTCATGAACATCTTCACTCAGTTCTTAAGGAACTTAGAGATTCTCTTTGCAAACATCGTAGATATTATGATTTATGGATATTGGAAGGAGGAACACTCAGAAGTACAGTTTCAGAGCTCCTGGTCTCAAAGATTTGAGAAAGCTAGCATCATTTGTGGTTGATCCTGTGAATTTCAAATCTCGTCATGGAAGACTTTTTTCTATTCTCTCTACCAATGTTGAAGACGAAATTCTTAATACTCTTGTGCAGTTCTATGATCCTATCTACCGGTGCTTTACCTTTCCGGATTATCACTTGTTGCCTACCTTTGAGGAGTATGCTTATCTCGTGAGTGTTCCAGTTTCTGACAGAGTTCCTTTTAGTGGTTTGGAGGAGGTTCCCAAGTCACAAGTCATTGCTACAGCCATTCATTTAAGGAAACCTGATATAGAAGCCAATCTTACTATTAAGGGAGGTATTCAAGGGTTGACTTCTAAGTTCCTGATTGAGAGAGCTTCTACTTTTGCTAGTGCTGGTAGTATGATGGTTTTTGAGGCTATTTTGGCTTTACTCATCTATGGACTAGTCATGTTCCCTAACATTGACAACTTTGTTGATGTTAACGCTATTAGGATCTTCTTGCTTGGAAATCATGTTCCGACTTTTCTTGGCGATACTTATTTCTCTATCCACCATAGGACTTCTAAGGGAAATGGTACTATTGTTTATTGTGCACCTTTGTTGTACAAGTGGTGTATTTTGCACTTGCCACAATCATCTATCTTCAAGGAGAATAAGAGTTGTTTAAGGTGGTCTCAGTGGATCATGTCCCTTACTAACGCTGACATTACTTAGTATTATTCTGTGTATGATAATATCAAGATCATTGATAGTTGTGAAGAGTTCTCTAATGTACCTCTTATTGGTACACAAGGTGGAATTAACTATAACCCTAGTTTAGCAAGGCGTTAGCTTGGATATACTTTGAAGGATAAACCTAATAACATTCTGTTGGAGGGTTTATTTTTCCAAGAAGGGAAAGACACTCATGGTTTGAAAGAGAGAATGGCTCATGCTTGGCACAACATTCATAGGATGGAAAAAGGAGAGCTTGGAAGACCAATTTGCATAGTTTTGGAACCTTATACTCTTTGGGTGAAGGAGAGAGCAAGGGAGCTCAAGATGCCTTATGCTTTTGAAAAGCCTATGTCTTTAGTGGTTGCCAAACCACTCACCATTCCTACTGAAGATGTGAAAGAGCTTCAAGAAGCTTTAGCCATGATGAAGCAAGATAAAGATATGTGGGAATACAAATTTCATGCTTCAAACCTTGAGAAGATAGAGTTTTAGAAGCAGATGAAGGAAAAATATGACTTGATAGAGTTGTTTAAGCAACATGCTGTGAAGAGACAGAGAGAGAATTTATTTTCCTCTAGTACTTCATCATCACATCCTCCTAACTCAGGTGCATGGAAGGGTATTGTGGATCAACTTGTGTTGGAGAAAGCCACCATGAAGGATACTTATAAGAGGGAGATCAAAAGGCTCAGAAGGAAGTATCAGCTTGGAATTGGATCATCCTCAGATGTGATTACTTAGGATCCTTAGGATATAGCTTTTTTCCTATTGTATTTTGATCTTTTGTAACTTGTACTTCCAAATGTAATTCTTTCCAACTATTAATGAAATGAAAATTTTTATTTCAAAAAATGTTATTTCTTTATGATGTTTGCAATTACTTAAAGTTCCTTGAAAACTGAATGAAAACATTTGCATTGCATATCATGAATCATTATGCATCTGGTCTTGCTTTTGAGAGTTTTACATGTGTCTTATTTCTTTCTCTTGGTATTCTCAGAAGTCAATTTGTCTCATTCGTACAACACTCGAGCTAATTCTCAAAGGAAAATGGATCATTTAGAGTAAGAAAATCGTGAACTCCGTGAAGAGGTGACAACCCTCAGGTTTGAGATGGAGAAGCTCAATGCTCTGGTTGAATCTCTGATTGCTCTTTAGAATCAGTCTCCTCATCATCCTCTTACTCCTCTGGAAACTCAGCCTCAGACTACTGTGATTTCTGAAGTTGCATCTGTGCCCGTTTCTATGGCTTCGATCAGTGCTCCATCACACCAAATGTCTCCTGGTTTTCCCTGGGGCATGCCTTTGAACTTTGTTCCTGAAGGTTATAAACCCGCTGTTGATGTTTCCACTGTTCAACCTGTCGTGACTATTCCTCCACCTCTGGTGCATGCTGTCCCACAGACTGGAGAACCTATTTTTCATGCTGAGCCAAGTGAAAGCTTGGGCTTTTATGAAAGGATGGACGAATTCCAAGACCAGTTTCAAGAGATGCAAAAGGAAATCAAAGCTTTAAGGGGGAAATAATTGTTTGGAAAGAACGCTCATGAATTGTGCCTTGTTTCGTATGTGAAAATTCCTGCCAAATTCAAAGTTCCTTATTTCGAGAAGTATAAGGGAAACACTTGTCCTCAAAGTCACCTTGTCATGTACGTAAAGAAAATGTCCACTCATACTGACAATCATCAACTGCTAATCCATTATTTTCAAGATAGCCTCACTGGCGCTGCTCTGAAATGGTATACGGGATTAGACATTACTCAGATTCACACTTTCAATGATTTGGGGGAAGCGTTCATTTGTCAATACAAGTACAATCTGGATATGGCGCTAGACCGTGATCAACTCTGCGCTATGTTACAGAAAGAGAAAGAAACTTTCAAAGAGTACGCCTAGAGGTGGCGAGAAATTGCTGCACAGATTAGTCCTCCGTTGAAAGAAAAAGAGATGACAGAGATTTTCTTGAAGACTTTAAGTTCTTTTTACTATAAACGAATGGTGGCTAGTATGCCCAGTGACTTTACCGAGATGGTAAACATGGGTATGCGCCTGGAAGAAGGGGTCCGTGAAGGACGATTGACCAAGGAAGGTAATTCTGCTGGAAGTACTAAGAAATGTGGGAGTGGGTTTTCTATAAAGAAATAGGGAGAGTTCAATTCCATTTCCCAAGAGAAGCATAGAAGACACAGAGGAAGAAACAATCAAGATCATCAAAAAGTAGCTTCAGTCACACCTTTCATCAATGTTGCTCCAACTGCTCAAGCTACTTCAAATTATCAACCACAATTTCAACAAAGAACACATCAACAACATAATCAACAGAACCACACTCAAAAGAAAACTAAGTTTGATCCAATTCCCATGTCGTATGCTGAATTGTACCCTGATCATTTATGTGCCTACCATCAAAGGGAGCCTGGCCATGACATCGAGAACTGTTTTGCATTAAAAGCCGAGGTTCAGAGATTAACCCGAAGTGGTATTATGTCCTTCAAGGATCTTGGGCCTAATGTTCAATCCAATCCTTTGCCTAAACATGGAGGTGCCAATGTGAACATGGTGGAAGGATGCCCTTGTACCTGTCGTATCTTTGATGTTAATTTGATCAGAGGTTCCTTGGTTGATATGCATGCTAGTCTATGTAGATTGAGTTATTATGAGCATAACCATGCTACTTGTCGTATTTGTTAAAGAAACCCCGAGGATGCTCTGTGGTGAAAAGAGATCTTCAGGAAATGCTAGATCAGAGGCTTATTCAGATTAATCGTTCGAGGTATGATCTTGATCATGAAGTAAATGTCATAGTGCCTCACTTTAATATACCTGATCCAGTTGAGATTGCTTATAATAGCTGGAAGCCGTCTGTTTCTCCGTTGGTTATTTGTCTACCTGGTCATACTCCCTATGAATCTGACAAAGTTGTGCCTTACAGATATAATGCCACAATGATTGAAGATGGCAATTAGGTGCCTATTCGCTCTCTTTCTTCTGTTGTCAATATTGTTGATGTTAGCAGGGTGACCCGGAGTGGTCGTGTATTTGTTGTTGCACCTCCTAAGAAGGATGATGATATCCCTGTTAACAAGCCAAATGTATTTGAGACGCCTGTGGTACAATCTGAATCTAGATTCGTAACTGGGAAATTTAGTGGTTCAAGCCAGAATGCTGATGATGAAGTGTTAAAGTTGATTAAAAAGAATGAATACAAGATTTTGGATCAGTTGTTGCAAACTCCATCCAAAATTTATGTATTATCTTTGTTGATGAATTCTGAGGTTCACAGAGAAGCTCCGAGGAAGGTTTTAGAGAAATCTTACATAGACCATGATGTTACCATTGATTAATTTGATGGTATTGTTGGCAACATAACTGCTTGTAACAATTTGAGCTTTAGTGATGACGAGATTTTGGAAGAAGGAAGAAATCATAATATGGCCTTACACATTTTAATGAATAGTCTAGAGGACGCATTATCCAATGTGTTGGTTGATACTGGTTCGTCTCTGAATATAATGCCCAAGTCCACTCTGTCAAGGCTTTCATATCAGGGCACTCTGGTGAGATTCAATGGTGTTGTTGTTAAAGCTTTCCATGGATCCAGAAAAATTGTGATAGGAGAAGTTGATCCCCCTGTGAAAATAGGTTCACAACCTTTCATAATTACATTCCAAGTTATTGACATTCATCCCGCATATAGTTGTTTGTTGGGAAGGTCGTGGATTCATGAAGCTGGAGCTGTTACTTCAACTCTTCATCAAAAGTTAAAATTTGTGAAAAATGGAAAGCTGGTTGTGGTAGGTGGTGAGCAAGCTATGCTGGTAAGTCATCTTTCATCTTTCTCCTATATTGATGCTAACGAGGCTGTAGGAACCCTATTCCAAGCCTTCTCTATTGTTGATAATGCTGGTAAGAAGAGTGGAGCATCCATTTCTTCTCTGAAAGATGCGCAACAAGTTGTTGAAAGCAGTCAATCTGTTGAATAGGGCAGAATTATTGAGCTTGCTGAAAATAAGAATAGAGATGGTCTGGGATTTTCTTCTGGTGCAACTAGAAGAGAATTAAAGCGCAATCAAGACATATTCCACAGTGCTGGGTTTATTCATTATGGAGATCAAACTACTGCTGGAATTATTGAAGATGATTCAGAAGAAGATATGTCGAACTTCGTGACTCACGAAGTGATATGCCAGAATTGGACAGTTGTTGACATTCCTTCTATTGTTCACGCTTCAAAGTAATTTGTTTTTGTGTTTTTTAAATATCCTTTCACTCTGCCTAAGGTGAAAGTGAATATGTGAGGGCTTTGTTTCAACTTTTAATATCATGAATAAAATGTTATTTTGCTTATCCATATGTGTTTTTTTTTATGTTTTTGCTTTTTTTGGAAAATGGCAACCTAAAAAACCAATATAATAATAATAATATAATTTCAATATCTCCATAGTTCTTGCGCATTTATTTGCTTCTTAAATTCAAGCATATATCATTATGCAGATTAATTGATAAACCCATTGAAAATAACGTCCCTATGCCCGCTCCTAACATTGAATTCCCTGTGTTTGAAGCTGAAGAAAAGAATGTTGAGGAAATTCCTGATGAGATTTCTCGGTTGGTTGAGCACGAGGAGAAGACCATTCATCCTCACAAAGAGCCGGTGCAGGTAATTAACTTGGGTTCTAAAGAAGACATGAAAGAATTCAAGATTGGGGCACTGCTTCAGTCAGATGTTAAGAAGAGGATGGTAGAGCTTCTTAGAGAGTATATGGATGTGTTAGATCCATGGTTTTAGGGTTGATTGAAATTTTGCTAAAACATGATTCACAACAAGATGTTGTGTGAAATGTTCTAACTTGTTGGTCTGTCAATATTGAAGACAGATGTTCTGACAAATGTTGTGACATGTTATACCAGAACATCAGTACAGGTTGCAGTTTTATTCTTGACAGATTTGATTTGATTTTGTGAGATTTTGTTTGGATATATCTCACTTATTTTCGCAGGTCAAGAAGATTTAATCTGGAACATTTGATTTGATCTCCAACTATGCATAAGTTTCTAAAAATTAGTTGTTGAGACAATTTAGGAAACTTGATGATTTGTTCTAAGATTTAAGGAGACTTTCTCTGCATAATTGATGCAACCCTCACCGTGTGGATCAAGCAATATCTAGGTGAAGATTTCGAAGCCCATGGACTGCTGAGGAGTATTTAAAGAGAAACCTAAACCTAATGAAGTGGCGGCTTACACTTTTGTAAAAATAAGGGGAGGTTTTGCAGTGTTAGGTTTTTAGAGTCTCTTGTGTGTAATTGTGTATGTCACCCTAGTATCTTTTGATACATTGAGGTAGACTGATTATTTATTGTCCACTCTAAAGCTTTTAAGCAAGAGTGTATTGTTCTTAGTTGAAGCTTGTAAGAAAAACTAAGTATTGTAGTTGAAAGTGTGTTCTTCTTCTTTTTGGTTTCTTGAGGTATTGTCACTGGGACTGTGACTGATTAGGAAGTGAGAGGGGATCTCATATCTAGAGGGTTCTAGGTAGAAGTTGCACAAGGTAGTGATTAGGCGAGAAGTTGTAAATGGGGGAATTTAGCTTTGAACTAATGCTATCATAGTGAATTTCCTTCCTGGCTTGGATGCCCCTAGATGTAGGTGATGTTGCACCGAACTGGGTTACCAATTAACCGTGTTATTTATATTTCTGTAATTTATTTTCCAGTCTAGTTTATTTGTCCTGTCAGACAGAAGATGGTGTAACATCTATCTTGACATTATGTTCTGATATGAGGACATCAGTATTAACTTGTGTTAGAGTGCCAGAATTTCAATTGGCATCAGAGCTGGTACCCTAGTCAGTTTTTGGGTGAGCTTCAGGGAGAATTTTTTTTCTGGTACGGTATGATTATTGAAAGGACAACAGCTATTGGAAATCTGTCACCAAAGAATGTGCTTGGATTATTTCTTGTGAGGAGGAGTATGAGTGACTCTTGTCACTCTAAAAGATTTGAATTCCATATCCAATGGAGTTGAGTAGCATGTGTTCTGTTTGATAAACACATGTGTGGTGACCAAAGATACTTGGGATCCTCTCAAGATCTTTCATGAAGGGACATCTAGCCAGCAAGTTTTAGAGGTCTCTACCCAAGAGTCTGGTCATGAATGTGACTGTTGTTAAAGAAGAAGATCAAGACACCATCAGCACAGGTGGACCACTTAGGGCATTATATTGTTGATTTGTCTTTGGATATGACAGTTTTGGTTTGAAGAACAAGAGCATGGTTTTTGTTTCCTACTCTGTAGGAGTTTATGACCCGGCATGTGATGAAGAGACATTTCAAATCAGTTATGAGAAAAGTGGATAGATGGACAAGGTCAAATGTCAAGAACATTCATCCTGACATCTTCGAGAGTTTGGTACTCAAGGATAAGTTAGACCTGGTGTAAAGGTAGAGGCACTAAATGTCATGAACTTGAAGGTGAATTAGTTTACCTTGTTACTGGCTTTTTTAGAAGGTGGGCTTCTGATGCAGTCCCCTATATTGGAGAATCAATTCATGTTGAGCCGGTTGCCCCTTCAAGGTTTGTGCATCAAGAGTATAGAAGGAATATAAAGAGGTGATTATTCTATCTTGATTTCATGATTAAGTCTATGGGGTTATGAATAACTGTTCTGATGTTTTCTGTTTAAGGAGTTAACTGAAAGCCTAAAAGGAATAGGGGTTCTTAAGGATTTATAAAGCAAAGTAGAATTCAAATGTCAACTTTTTAATCAAGAGGGAAGCTGAGTCAATGATGTTTTCGAAATGTCTCGACATCGTGCCGAACTTCAGAATATTCATGCTAAGGGTAGTAACTTGTTCTAGAGATATCTCTCTTCTAGGATTAAGCTGGTCATATCATGCACTTATGTTTCAACTTGAAAGGTTGTCTCAAAGGTTCAACTCAGTCTATAGCTAACCAAGTAGTTGTTAGAGCTCTAGGAAGATGTAAATTGCCTTATCTCTCATATCTTGTTGGAGTTGCAACTTAGCAAGATTGGTTTTATGGTTGTGGGTGTTCTAGACTCATGACTAGAGGAAATGAGAGTTTTGATGGACTCTAAGTCTCTCTCTCCAACTTTGTTCTTGTAATGATGGGGCCAAAAGGTCTGCCTTTGCAGTTTGTTGCTTTACTGCTGTGTTTAAATGTTGATTCTCAAGTGGTTCATGCATGTGGATGTGCCTGGGCTGCTAGGATGATATCAGAATCTATGAATGTTAACTCCAGAACCAAAGTTAATGGTTCAATCATTGTGAAAGGGACTGATGTCCAAGCAGATGTGCAAACATCATCGCATCATATTAACTTTCCTGAAAATGGAGCAAATTATACATGGGAGCTAATCTTGTGGAGTTTGTGTTCACCAATAGATTCAGAGATCTAATCCTGGTGTAGTTTGGTGTAAAGCTATTGTCCAAGTCTGGGGGTGATAATGGCTTTGACAGTTCTGAAAGGAAGGCTCTACAGTGTAGTGAGGATGACATATCTGATGTTATGGAGAACCATGGTTTTTCTAGGTTTTCTATTATGTTATTATGATGTGTAGCATGGAAATGATCTTTGGTGGTGCTGGAATGCCATGTTCTGACATCATTCTAGCTGTTGGTACTCAAGAGGAGATGTACTTTTTCTGATGTGGGTTATATCAAAACAAAATGTGCATGACATCTTGTCTGCCTGAAGTGTTTTTTGAGAACTATGGTTTCTCTTATATGTTTTTAAGGCTTATCTTTCTTCTGCTATGCATGTGCTTCTGATATGTGAACTGGGACGGTTCATGATTGCATGGGTATGTCCTCGTGAACAATGTTGTTTGTTGTATGAGAGAATTTATTTTTCTCTGCAGTGGGTTGTGGTCTTTAGGAGGAGATGGTGTTCTAATGTCAGACTAGATGTCTTGACATTGTGCTTAGCTATTCAGCTGCACTTTGCTAGATTCTTAAGCCATGTTATTCAGAGGGAGTTGTTGTTACTACTTTGTGATGCTTTTATGTGGGGTCTGTTTTGGTTCCTTTGTATGTGTCCTTGTTTGTTAAGGATGTCTCTTCTTGAGAACCAATCTTATCGTTTGGATCAGCAAGTATATAATTTGTGTCTGTTTAAGTAATTAGCTAAGAAAGTTGTTGCTCAAAATTGAGTTGGATGCTAATAGCGTACAATGTTAAAGAGGATGTCATGACATTGTACTGTGGCAAGCTGGTAACAATCATAATTTTCAAGGATTGCACAACTAGACAAGATCATTGTGTCTATCCTGTAAGGAGTGTTTTGGGAATTGGTATTAATGAAGAGTTATAGCAACTATAATTTAAGAGTCAAAACTTGGAAAGCGAAAAAGGAGAATGCCTCTGTTACCCAGGATAATTTCAATCCTTTCCACAATCCTATCCTTGATTGATCAGGCGATATAAGCAAGGTTGTTATTCTTTTTTTTTTCAAAAATCTTACAGTTTCAGCCGTGTACCTAGCCGTGTTTCAACATGAGTCAAAATTCCAAAAATGCTGATGCTAAAAAGGATGGTGTGATGGATGCCAAGAAGGAAAAGGATGCGGATCCAAAGAAGGTGGAGTCCGAAGTTGTGACATCTGTTGGATCATCTACTGGAGCATCTAGGACGGGAAAGTCGTCAGTGACAAGGATGAAGCCCTTCAAGAAAAGTTGTGCTCGATTGCATGAATCTGCTGAGGATGGTGATGAAGATTGGGTTAATTTTATTAACTTAGGAGGTTGGAGTGGATAGCTGGCTTCATAAGTGAAGTTTTTTTTGGGTTGGGTGTGTTTTTTTTGCTGTTTGTGTTGTAATAATTCCCTGACAATATTTGTTTCCATCTGTTATTTTGTGTTTGCTTCCATTAGAATTGATTGTAGCTTTTGCTACTGTGTGTTTTAGTTTTATTAACATTTACTCTATTTTTGTCAATTTTTGGCTAAAAAGGGGGAGTAAAGTGTTAGTATATGTTGGTTGTTTCTGATGTTGGATCAGATGACATGACATCATGCCATGCTTTTGTGTGATTTGTGGTTGCTTGTTGTATGCAACTATTTAGGGGGAGCACGATAATCTGTCATGCTTATGTTGCTGCCACTAAGGTGATGTATGTGTGCAATGATGTGCAATCACATGTCATGACATGTTGTGGTTATGGAGAACCTTGGATTATCTATGGTAATCTATTACTTTGATATTTGAGTAATATGTGTGGCTTCTGCTGTATGTGTTTCTAATATCTGTGGTTTCTGTTGTATGTGTTTCTAACGTATGAACTTAGATAGTTCATATTTTTCTGTCAAGTGATTTGGGTTTTCCCCTTGAGAGGGATGTGTGACCCAATACAGTTAAGGGTTAAATTTCTTGTGCTTTGGGTTTTCCCTTGAGGGGAGTATTGGTTATGAAAGTGTCAGTATATGTTGGTTGTTTCTGATGTTGGATCAAATGACATGACATCATGTCATATTTTTGTTGGATTTGTGGTTGCTTGATGTATGCAACTATTTAGGGGGAGCATGATAGTATGTCATGCTTATGCTGCTGCCACTGAGGTGATGTATATGTGCAATGATATGCAATCACATGTCTTGACATGTTGTGGTTATGGAGAACCGTGGATGATCTATGGTAATCTATTACTTTGATACTCTGAGTAATATGTGTGGCTTCTATTGTATGTGTTTCTAATATCTGTGGCTTCTGTTGTATGTGTTTCTAACATATGAACTTGGATAGTTCATATTTTTCATTCAGGTGATTTGGGTTTTCCCCTTGAGAAGGATGTGTGACCCAAGACAGTTAAGGTTTGGATTTCTTGTGCTATGGGTTTTCCCTTGAGGGGGAGTATTGGTTATGTGTGACAGGAGGAGGAGTGGACCTGTCTGAGGTTGCTGTGTTCTGGAGATTACTGGAGTTTGAAAAAGTTGTGAAATCACATATGATTTGTAGCTGCATTTTATCTCTGATGTCTTTCTGATTGCAGGTTTTGTGTTGTTATTCCTCTTCTTCAGAAGTATTGTGCTAAGGTTGTTTTAGCCAAAATTTGCCAAAGAGGGAGATTGTTAGATCCATGGTTTTAGGATTGACAGAAATTTTACTAAAACATGGTTCACAACAAAATGTTGTGTGAAATGTTCTAACTTGTTGGCCTGTCAACATTGAAGACAAATGTTGTGACATGCCGTACCAGAACATCAGTACAGGCTGCAGTTTTATTCTGAACAAAATTTATTTGATTTTGTGAGATTTTGTTTGGATATATCTCACTTATTTTCTCAGGTCAAGAAGATTTAATCTGGAAATTTGATTTGATCTCCAACTGTGCATAAGTTTCTAAAAATTGGTTGTTGAGACAATTTAGGAAACTTGATTATTTGTTCCAAGATTTAAGGATACTTTCTCTGCATAATTGATGCATCCCTCACCGTGTGGGGTTTGCGCTGATTGTGATGCTCTCGGCCTTGGGCTTGCTGATTATGAGTCTAAGGAGGCTGTTGATATTGGGTTGCAGCAACATGCGAGAATGAAAAGTATGACGTAGGAGTCAAAGGTGCTTGAGGATGAATCTGATGAGTAGCATATTATGGGAACACTTGAGCTGGGTGCATCAATCCAGGATTAACCGCCTGATTAACAATTTGGCCGAATTGGATCCCATATGGAACGTAGGGTGCCCCAGAATAAGCAAGTGGAGGTGCAACAGCAGAGGGTGCCCCAGGATAGGCAAAAGGCATTCTAGAATTAGCAGACTGAAAACCTTAGTAGGGACATTGCCCAACAGGTTGAATGGCCAGAAGAATTTGCATCTGAGTAGGAGGACCTCTATTCTCAACTTCATCAGATGTTTCAGCAATCGCAGGTGCATAATTCTGGCAAGGCTTCTTTGTAAAGCATAACAAATTTTGATCGAGGGGCTCTTGAACTTTGTTCTTGAAGATGACACCGGATTCTGTAGAATGCCCCACATATCCAGCATGGTATCCACATGTGGCATTTGGGTCATGCTTAGGGTGATAAGGAAACTTGGTTGGCTTGATCACTTTAGGAACAATTGCCCCAGCGTGAATCAGAACAGGCAGTAGATGCGTGTAAGTCACGGGAATTGGATCAAGACAGGGACGTCTCCTCCCTTGATTGTTGATCCCTTTGCTAATTTGCTTACACTTTTGTTTCTGATTGCCTTTAGTGGTCTTCTGATTAGACAAGGGGTGAACCGGTAAATTGCTTGCATTCGCATTTGTGATCTTATCCACCTTCTGTCCATTCTGGGCTTGCTCATCCATCACAACCTGATCTGAGGAGTTCATTGTCATATTGTCCAGAAGTAGTTCCACAACCATGCCAACCTTGCCTTTCTTGCACATTGTGTTCTTATACCCAACCTGTTCCATGATTCTTTGGCTTTCGGCGTCGAAGAATCATTGTCTTTGGGCTGATGAAGGGAAGGAAGTGAGTTTTTTTCTGGTTTGCATGCATGCAATGCAAATGAGATATGCAACACCCAATGATGCAAAGGTTAGATGATGCAATAGTTCATCACATATATGATTATGCAATAACGCAAGTTCAAAAGTTCGACATACATGATGATGCAATAACAATATGCAAAAATGTAAGTTAGAGATGCAACATCTTCTGGATAATCTGCATATGTAACTCTGTATAGGTGCAAAGATTTGACGTGCGTGAGAGAACAAAGGTATGAAGAAGCTTGTTTTCTTGCAAAAACCTAATATCCCGCTCAGAGGTGTGATCTAGACATAACAAGGTAGTCCCTAGAAAGGTCGCCCAAACCATAGGACTCAGGTTGAAAATCCACTGCCGTAGTGAATTCTCGCAGGACGGAAGTATTCTCAATCGAATCACGATCTGGGATATGGGCTCTCGTGATAACCCAACGCGCAAAACGCAGGCCTCACGACTATCCATGTTCTAGCCTATGTGCATGCTCAAGCCCTGTGTTAGGACTTATCTCTCCAATAATATCTACCCATCCCAGCAACAGCAGAAAATATAGCAGATATCCATAATATACAACATATGAATACCAAAGCAGTAAAGAAATGCAATAAATAAACATAAACTAAAGAAAAGTAAAGCATAAAGATAAAACAAGTAAATCGCAAAAGCTAAACACCCAAGCAATCAAGAAAACAAACAAAACTAGGCGAGACCCCAACTTGCAAGAGCAAGGACTCCCCAGCAGAGTCGCCAACCGAAGCTGGGGAGTCCCAGCTAGCCAGGAAACAAGTAAAACTAGGCGAGACGCCAACTTGCAAGAGCAAGTACTCCCCAGCAGAGTCGCTAGCTGAAGCTAGCGAGATTATACCTGAGTGAATCGCATACTCAAAGATAAAACAGAGTCGCCACCGAACATTATTTAGTCCCAGAGGACAGGGAAAATATTAATAAAACCCAAAGGGAAGAGAAACGGGTCAGGGGGTCGGTTATGCGAAAGGAATGTACTAGCACCTCACGCATCCGTCGTACTCAACGAGAACCATTTCACTTGTTTCTAGGCTTGGATGAGTTATCTATCTAAAGGCTTCTAGCTAAAAGAGAACGAGAGAGAAGAGACAAAGAAAAACAAAAAAACGAAAGTGCTCGCTGAGGTTTAGGGCCCTCGTGCCTAAGTACCCTCATAGTGCAATGAGGAAATCAGAGCGCCGTAGTTCAGGGAACCGGGGAAAGAGAAGGAGAATGGAAGAAGGTGGCTCGCTAAGATTTCGCAATTTCGAGCCTACGTATCCTCATAGTGCAATGAGGAATTCAGAGCCTACGTAGTTTGGGGAATAAAGACAGGAAAGGAAAGTGGTGTTAAAACCAAGAGCAAAAGAAGGAGAGAAAGCTCCGCTGGGGATTCAAAAGAATTGGTGTCAGAACCAAGAAAGAAGGGCAAAGGAAAAGTAGTAACTGTGCTGAGGATAAAGTGAAAGAATAGTGTCGAAACCAAGAAGATAAAGAAGCAAAAGGAATAAAAGCGACTCTACTGAGGAGTGAGCAAAGGGGTTGGTGTCGAAACCGAGCGAAAAAGGAAGAAAAGAGAACATAGCGAATGTGCTGGGGATCAGAGGGTTAGCGACCCTACTGTGGACCAAACAAAGGGGACGGTGGCGAAACTAAGAGAATAAGGATTCAGTATATTAACTGACTGGCAGTGTTTAACCAAAGAGAAAGAGATTATGGCTCTGTGGGAAAAAGGGTTTGGTGTTAACAGGAGGACTGTGATGAACCACAAGGAGAGAGTACTGAACCAAGAGAAGGTGTTTGACTCTGAGGGGATTTTGGTATATTAACTGATAAACGGTGGTTAACCGAAGAAAAAAAAGATTGCAACTCTGCGGGGAGAAAGGTTTTAACGGATAGACCGTAAAAAAATTGGTGTAGAACCAAGCGAAGGTTGTAACCCAAAGGACGGGTGTAGAACCGAGTGAAGGTTGTGACCCAAAGGACGGGTGTGGGACCAAGAGAAGGTCGGGTCCCAAAGGACGGGCGTGGGACCAAGCGAAGGTTGTGTCCCAAAGGATGGGTGTGGGACTAAGCGAATTTTGTGACCCAAAGGACGGATGTGGGACCAAGCGAAGGTCGTGACCCAAAGGACGGGTGTGGGACCAAGCGAAGGTTGTGACCCAAAGGACAGGTGTGGAACCAAGCAAAGGTCGTGACCCAAAGGACGAGAGAGGAACCAAGACAAGGTTACGAACTCTGCTAGGGTTTCAGTGTTTTGACAGGAAGACTGTATTTGCCGAAGAAACCAATTGAGACTCTTCTGGGGAATCAAAAAGCGATGATTGACCATAAGAAAAGGATAAGGAGGAAAGAGATGGGTGTTAACCCAAGAGATAATGATCTTTAACTATGAGAATAGTGATTGATCAAGGAGAGATTGAAAGGGGCAAGAGTGATCAAGGATCGACTCGACTGAGGGTTGAGAGACACTACAACTTGGAGATAGAGATGATTATTCCAGGCACAGGGTCATTCGCCCCTACCCAAAATAATCAAGATGAGTGTAGGAATTCTCCACTCTCATCCCTTCTCTAGCACCAAAGTATAGTGCAGAAAATGAAACGGACAGCATAACAGCGCCAATTTGTACAGTGGTCCAGTGTGTTGTGCGAACCTCCAACTCAACAGGGGATCAAGAGAACAAGACTCTAAAGAATATCCTAAAGAGAGGAGAGAGGGAGAATCAACTAATCGAAATAAGGTTTTGAACAATCGATCAAAGGAAATGAGCAAGCCAACAATCTTTCACGGGTCGAAAGATCGTCAAAGCAACGTGTGAATTAATGATTGTACAAGATTGAATTTGTTCAAGAAGGAACAAACTCAATGCAAATAGAATTGTAAACAATACCAAACATCAACACAAATCATGTTATCAAGTAAGCAAAATATATGCAAGAATGATCATGACTAATGTAATGCCAAAAATGCAAAAAATTACAAGAATCGACAAATCATGCGTCGAATGTTCGCATATATGCTTCGTTTAGAAGTTAAACAGATCATAAAACATCCACAAATATCAAGCATATCAAGCCATGGAAGTTAAATGAGGAAAGAATGCAAACAAGCTTGGAAAAACTCAAAAATGGCATTCTGTCACAGTGGTAATCGATTACCACATGCAGGTAATCAGTCACCTGCTTAAAAACAGCAGAATTAGTGAAAAAAAGTGCAGGGTAATCGATTACCCTACTTTTCCTAGCAAAGTGGTAATCGATTACCACTGTAACAGTGGCAAAAAACAGCTTTTCAAAAATCACTTTCAGCACCTAATCACTTATCCAAACTACCACATGATATGTTATGAATTTATGCACGAAATTACATGAAATAGGAACAATTAACCATCAATTGAAAGTATTGAACATGAAGATCAAAGTTCAAACAATCACATGATTCATCGAACCAAAAAGCTATCGAAACTACATCGTGAATGCGCGAAAGTGATCGAAACAGTAAATTGAATGAGAATAAACCAACCTACAAGCCGAAGAATTGGCTTGGGGATTATTGTGAGTGAAGTGTAGAGAGAAGCAGCCAAGAAAACCAGAGATTTTGCACTTGCACTTCGTACCGTAGCGAAACCGAGCAAAATGCGATAAAACTCCAAAATCAGATTTGCACCGAATTGCTTGAGTAGATTACTTGAAGTGAAATAGAACTTCCTATAATTCCAGAAATCCAATCAAGAAATGCCAAATGATGGAGGTTTAAGCTCAAGAGAAAGCAATTTTAATGTGAAAGTTGCTACTCTTCAATGGTGGAACTGAGCTCTAGTGTGGTTTGGGGAAGAAGATGAAGATGAATGTGTAGAACTTGCAGAAAATGCAGAGAGAAATGAGAGAATTGAGAGTGAAGAGAGTGAGAAATGATAAAATGTGTAGGGTCCTTTGTGAAATGGTGGAGGTTTGCTTATATAGATACTAGCTTTGGAGTATCTTAGTTTTGGAATGTGTTTTGGGGCTTGCTTTGGAGCTAGCTTGGGATTTAGTTACACTCAACTCACTGAGTCGGAATTTTACTTAGTTAGTTAGTTGGTTAACTCAGTGGAGCAATCCAAATGCAAGTCCAATCCAAAGGTCCTCATGCTTGGAAGTGAAGCAACATGATAGTCTTAATTCAAAGTGATTCATTGGAATAAATGTAAGTGGAGTGTCTTGAATGGTCTTGAACTGTCTAGAGTGTTCCACACAATGCTAGAACCAAGTGGAACACAAGAGCAAAGAGAGTGCAAAGCTGCTATCATGAAAATGCAGCAAAAATTACATTTTTGCACAGGGTAATCGATTACCCTACTTTGCCTAGCAAAGTGGTAATCGATTACCATATGCAAAACTTGCCCAAATTACTTAGAAACAAGTGTTGTGGTTCCGATTTCAATTTTCCACCTCTTACCTTTATGAATTGGCATGGAAACCCTTATTTTGTGCTTGTATTGATTGTGTGATGACCTTGTGGGGATACGATTAATCGGGTTTCGAAAACCTAGATATTTCTGTAACAAAAACAAAGAGAAAAGTGTGAATACGTACGCCAACAATGTAAATGCATATGCTTATGCAAAAGGCAAAAGGGGAGGTCAAATTTCGGGTTACGACAATGTGAGGGGAAGGTATTAGCACCCCCTCACATCCGTTGTACTCAACTGGAACCTCTTAGTCTAATAAGTAACTTCGAGTGTCAACCATGCTTATTTGTATTCTTTGGATAATAAAGATATTTGCAAAATGGTTAATTAGGGTTTAAGGAAAAAGGTCAATTTTATTATTATGGTGCTCGCCAAGGATTGGGGCCTCTGTGCCCACGTATTCTCATTTGGGAATGAGGAATCAGAGCAATCGTAGTTTATACAGTTTATGGGTTGGTGTTTTTTATAGACATCAATTACTCGAACACGAGAAAGATATCTCGCACCCAATTAATCGAAATAAAAGAGTGAAAGATTCCACTCCCTTCCTATGTCTTTTTTGAAAAATTCTAAAATATGATTAAGTGTTTTAAATGAACAGTTGCTTGAACACGAGAAAGAAATCCCGTATTCAAACAATTGCGGAGAAATTATGAAGATCCAAAATCCCTCCCTTTTATTTTTAATAAAAGTTTTTGATATACTTTCCCCAAAGCGGAGTTTATACAAAGATACACTTTACCTCTCAAAGGTTATCTTTTGGAAGATTCGTCTCTCCATCCCCTTAGCAGATATAATGCAGATATTATCCCTTCTAGAGGTTGATATCCCCACAAGAGTTTTGCTCTGCATGTTTCCCCAGCTGGTCTTCACCCTTCTGCAACAAAGTTTATATGGACTTTTCTTATTCCCAAGAAGAGTTTGTAAGATTTGTGCTATTATGTTTCTCCAGTGGATCTTTCCATTCCCTCGAAACGGAGTTCGTATTGGTTATCCCTCAGCGAATTATTGATGTCAAACAACTGAAAACTGGGTTTCTCCCCAAACAGTATCTCGTTTCCCCTGAGATGTGAGCCTTGTAGTAGGACTTCGTTCCTTCAATGGCTTCTATTTATCTCCAGCTGAACCCCTAGCAGGATTTTCAGCAGGATCTCTAGTGGTATCCCCATCTTGTTGAGATTTAGCCGAGTATCCGATTGTATTGTGGTGATTGGTCATCCCCAGTTTATCTTTGTGCTTGTTTTGTCAGCATATACATACATGCATACATTCATTCATTCATACATACATCATGCATAACTGAATTAAGATTCATGCACATCTTGCATTCCTTGGTGTTTCTTACCCACTCTCTCTGGTGTTGTTATCCCCATAGAGTATGTGTATCCTCTTTCCATTAGAGTGTCTACCTTAAGCAGAAAACGTATATTATTTCTAATTCCCCACTGAGTTTATTCCTCATGGAAAGGTTTTGCTTTAGCTTTCCTTTCCAGCTCATTATCCGGATGGAATTACTCCCTAGTTGAGTTATTACCTCATTGGGTAGAGTCTTGTTTGACCATTTCTCTCCAGTTTGTTCCTGGATTGATCTTTGGTCTCCTGTAGCAATTATTTTTAATATCTCTAGGCCGTGAAACTTAGATGATGAGAAGGCATTTATTTTGCACCTTCGAGGATTTATCTTCCTCAGCAGGAATATGTTTATGATTCCCCGTCATAAGATGAAAATTATGCTTCCCCAGTAGTGTTGTGATAATACACTCCCAGAATTTTTGTCAGACAGCAAGGCGCGATCTCTTTATTTGAGAAGCTTGTATGTCCTCAGGATGGATAGCCTTACTTAACAAGTGGAAGTCTCTTTGAGAAGATTGTTTTGCTATTTCAGCCTTTGCAATTACAAGTGGCAGTCTCTTTGAGAAGCTTGTTTACTATTTTGACTTTTGTGTGACTTCAAGTGGCAGTCTCTTTATTTGAGAAGCTTGTAAGTCCCTAAATATCAGTTTGTATCTTCACATTAAATGACATCTCTCTAGTTCATCCTCAACAGAGAAGTTTATTGTGAAATTCTTGATCCTCATCCAATCAAGTGAAATCCTGGACTCGTTATTTGAACAGGCGGCATCTCTTTGTTTTGGAAGCCTGTTGCGACTCCATCAACTTTTCCATCAAATGGCATCTCTCTGGTATTCCCGTTAGAGAAGTTTGTTATGAAACCTTTTATCACCAACAAATGGTTGTCTCTTTATTTGAGAAGTCTGTTGTATAATCTAACTTGCCTGTATCTCTTTTGAAGATCCCTGATAGAGTTATTGATTCATAATTCCTAGCAGGTGGCAGTCCCTTTAGCGGAGACAACTTGTGGTTGGTCCTTTTTCAAGTTCAAAACTTGATTAAAGAAGAAGTTGAGCCCTAACCTAGTAGTGGAAGCTTGTCATCATTTGACTTGGTTTGTTATTTGAACAAATTTCTATCTCCTTAAATGAGAATCCTGTTGCAATCTAGTGAATCTTTCATCCCCAACAAATTGCTGTCTCTTTATTTGAGAAGTCTGTTGAGAAATCCCCGACAGGGTTTTTGTTTATCTCCAGCAAATGGTTATCCTTTGTGAAGCTTGTCTGTTATCTTGTTAATCTGTGACTACCAAAGTTTTTTCCCAGTAGAGAAAATAACTTTAGATTCCCCAGTGGAGTCCAAATCCTCTCTTCTCTCTATCTCCAACATTTGCAAGTCGTAGCCTCTTCTACGCACTTTTTTTTTCATCCCTTGAGGAATTTTATATTCTCCAGCTGGATCTCTTTCTATTTTACCCCTGCGGAGTTTCTTTTCCTTTGCTAAGTTTCTCCAGCAGTTCTCTGTCTCTTGTGGCATCTTTCTCCCACAGAGTTTTGTGTTTGCATCCATATCATATCATATCATAAGCATTTTGCGGTATCTTAGGGCCAAAAATTGGGTCTCTGTACTTAAGTCTCTTCTATCTCGTCGAGACAAAGATGTCAATCTTCATATCTCCAAATAGAAGAAAGTTAAATGGGGCAGCTATTATACCCTAATTTTTACCCTTAAGATCCCACCTAATTTGCATCTCATTTGCACCAAGATCACAAATTTGGTTTTCTCCTAGCCCTCAAACCTTTGGGTTTGCCTTTGTAGAGATCACCAAGCACTTCTTTGTGTATCTTTCTTTTTGTACTTATATGCTTTATATGTTACTAACCTCTAATCAAAATACAAAAATACGTGCCTTGTCCCTTTGTTTCTTTTGCAAGGTAAGGTTTGGAATCAAGAGCATCAAGTGAATGTATTATCAACTAGGGTTTAAATTCCTCAAGTCAAAGTATGGTCAATCATTGATCTTCAAAGGTTAATCATCAAAGCATGAACTCTAATCTCCAGTCATAGGTTTCAAGTATCATTCAAATCCATTTTGATCAAAGACATTTCAAGATGGATGACTTGTTTCAGAAGAAACTTCAAAGGTTCATGTGTTTATTTCCATGCCTTCATCAACAGGTTTCTTCAAGCCATTGCAAGCTTCATCAAAGAAAAATCAAGGGCACATAATTTTGAGTCCATAAGATCATAAATGAACTTTGAAATGCAAGAAAATTCCAAAGGTTGCAAGTTTGTTCAAGGAGGTTTGACCAAAAAGTCAATATTTTAAGCCTAAGGTCAAGACTTTACAACTTCTTCATACTTCAACCTTTTTTAGTGCTTCTTTGGGGAAATGATTAATCTTGACATCCTCTCCAACTTCTCTTCACAAGTCAAGAGCCAATTTTGTTTGGAAGACCATCAAAAGTTTGAAGACATTATAGGTCATCTTGTGGACTTAGAATTTTTGGCCTAAGGTTCAAGTTTGGTATGCCTAACTTCCAAAGATCATAACTCCTTCAATATTCACCTTTTATGGGTGCTTCTTTTTTTCCAAATATCACTCTTGATGTCCACTACAACTTTTCTTTAGAGGTCAAACATCAATTCATGCTCTAAGGACCTCAAATCTTGAAGGCCACTTGTGCACAAAACTAGGTCATGACCTATTTGACCTAATGCCTGATTTGAATTTCTTGGCCACGACCTCAACTTTCACCTCATGCCATTTTCATCTCAAGCATTCTTTTGGATTGATTCTTTTTGCATTGTGTTCTACTCCATGAATAGATCATTTGGCTCAAATAAAATCAAGAAATGCGTGAGTAGATTGTATTTGGCCTAGCTATGAACATGGATACTTGAAGTTGATTTATGGTTCATGATCAATTTTGTAAATTCATCCAATTCTCAATTTTAAGTCAATGTATGCACGTGATTAAGACCTGGTGATGTTAAGTGATGTACAAGGAGAAAAAACGACCTAAAATTACATGGAATGGCCTGCGTTTTGGCTGACTTCATGATCAAGGATTGTCACACTTTGCTTGCTCATGATTTCACACGGATTCAAACTAATTCTCACACGTATGAGTTCCATTCTCTTCAGCTATAAATAGAATACTCATTTGCACTGAAAACCAAGCTTAGAAATCCCCTAGAACCCTTGCTCGAGCTCCCAGTTCACTCTGAAAATTTGTGATTTCGTTTTCAATTTTCAAATTCTAAGCTATCTCAACCTTATTTCTTGATTCCATTAGCTTCATCGTACTTCTCTGAAGCTTCTACAACAAGAATCAAGCTCTAAGACTCATTGAATCATGCTGACCAGATCCACCTTGCAACCTATACTTATTACATTTGGACAAGGTAGTTTGAGGCTTCATTTTCACTCAAACAAGTTACCACAATGTAGCCTGATCTTTCCTAAACATTTCCCCTAACTTATCTGGTGTGATTGTTCTTGTTTGGAATTTAATTTCTCTTTTCGTGTTTTCTCTTTTGCTGAGTTTTCTATGAAATTCTCCATGCTCACTTTTAATAAATGAAAGTGAAGCATATGGTTGGATTTGTGATGAGATAATGGTCACAATGGCGGTGGTCTCATTCTCTAATGTTACCATTTGCAAAAACTCCAGTGATGAGTAACTGGAGAAGATGATCGGATTTTAGAAGGTGGTCGGAGTTTGTTTTAAGTTTAAAATGGATCAGATGCGTTATTTCACTTAATTTTCACCGTGCACCTTTGATCTAGAGCTTCAGATGCACATACTTTAGCCACTCCACGTAGATCCAATGGCTCACGTATTTTAATGATCCAACATGTTTTTAACTTAAAATCCACCATACACTGGAGATCTGGACCTCTTGATGCGCATACTTTAGCTAGTCAGTGCAGATCCAATGTCTGTGGTTTTTTCCAGCTTTTTATTTCATTTTCTTTATTTTCATTTTCTCATTTAATTTCAAAAATTCATTAAAAATAGATCCATTAACATTTTTCACTCCAATTATTTTTCATAGTTTCCTAAAAATATTTTCTATTCTGAGCTATTTTCCATATTTTTATTTCATCATTTGCTATTTTTCATTATTTTATTTATTTTCATGCATTTTAAATAGTTTAAAATTACGTTTATGCATTTTTAAATTCTTAAAAATATCATATATGATTCTTGAGTTGTTTCTGACTTGTAGTATATTTCTTGATCATTTGATTTTAGTTTAGATATCTCTTTCTCCTTTTCTCTTTTATTTTGATTTTAAAAATCATTTTTATTGCATTTTGATTGGCTTACTGGTTGTTGCCTTGGATCATAACTTGTTGATCAAGTTTCTCTTCAATTTCAATGGACTTTGGGTGTTGATGAGGTTGGATGAACCTTCATTAATACAAATCTATCATTAAATGAATCATTAGATTCATTTTTGGTGTTTTGTGTTGATGACAGGTTTAGTGCCGTAATCCACAAAGAAAGGTGATTGAAATTGATGATGAAGTGATCTTGAGTCTTGATTCAATTTGGTCCACTCTTCATCTCTCTTTCTCTTTCTTTTTTTCCTTTTGTTTTTCTCTTGATCAATTGGATGATGTGTTGTCCATCTTGTTGATGATGTATGGATCAATGCTTGATGAACTTTTATCATTTCAAATCTACCATTTGATTGATCATTGATCATTGGAGGTACTTTGGATTGATGCATAAGTTTGTCCTAAGTGTCATGAAGGATTGATTAATGTAATGGACCAGTCTCTTTGCCTTAGTGCTTGATCCCTCCTTGATTTTGACTTGTGCTACATGTTTTAGAAGTATGACTTCTATCATATCTCTAACATGTATGGTACATAAATTGTTATTGACCGACCTCCCATAGTATGGTCTTCCTTATAGATTGTGCTACGATTTCTTAACATAGCGCTAAATTTGTTCCTATCGGATTATTAACTCTAACACTTACACTAACCATATAATTGTGCTAACTTTTACTTTATGCCATTTACTTTTATGCACCTTTATTTTTTTATGTCATTTACTTTCTATATATATATATATATATATATATATATTACTTTATTATTATCATTTACATATCATATTTCTATTGTTTATGTTTATGCCTTTTTTCTTTGTCCACTTGGACTTTACTTTTTTTCTTTTTCTTAAGACATTAATAAAGGCTAAACCACTAAAAGACTTAATGCTTCCATTGGACTATTGGTTACTATCCCATGCTTGGATGTTGAACTTATGGACTTAGAATTTGGTTCTTGATCCTAGGCTTTGGAGATGTGACTCGAGACCTTGGAATTCATCTGGTACCTTAACCTTGAGTTGACTTTTGGAAGGCTTGGCCTTGAGTTATCTTGCTAATTCATTCCATTAATTGCTCCTAATTTTTACTCACCAATCTTTATAAATTTCCAAACATATTATCATTCATTCACAAAAATGATTTATAGATAGGAAAACATACATAATAGTCACAATCCATGGTAATTAACACAAGATAGCTCATAATAAGTTTAACCAATACAAGAGGAATTCCCTAAGAAAGGAGCAAGAAAAACATTTTCTAGCACTTTGTCACGGTCGCTCGGCGAGCAGCCTGCAAGGTTGGCTCGCCTTTGGTTCGCCCGGTGAACCCCAGGCGAGGCCCGGGAAGTGGAAAAAATGTACCATGTGTCATACTCTAAATTTTGACCACAAGATTTCCCATCATTTTGCAAATCATCACCACAATATGGATGTACCTTCATGCCTCATTAATCCTTTCAAAGATTGTTAAGCATTCACTACAATCAAGAATTAGGGTTTTGAGTCCTCTCAGGGTACTCAGACAAATGATCAATCAAGAATGGACATAATCCTCAACTTGTCAAACCACTCAAACATCCATAAAAGATTAAGAGGTCTCACACATCAAGAATCAAGCACAAGAGTACAACATTTCAAGTGAATCAAGCCTCAAGATCATCAGTGTCACCAAATTAGGGTTTTGGTCGACCAAGGCCTCCAGAGAGAAATTTTCCTCTGAGCATGAGCCAATACTTCAAAACATGATCCAAGAAGCTCAAAGGGACCTCATGCACCCAATCACAAGTTCAAAATAGCCTCAGGGGACACATTTATAAAAAATCAGGAATTAGGGTTTCTTAACCTAATTCACCCCTAAGTTGACTTTTGGAGCAATACATGAGCCAAGACCTCAAGAAGTGTTTTGAAGACCTCCAATAAATCATATTGATTCATTTACAAGATTGGATTAATTCAAATAACTTGGTTCATAAGCAATACAAGGATTCAAATTCATCTGGACCAATTAGGGTTTTTGGATGAAAAGTCAGCTGTACCTTTGACTTTTAACCAAGACATGATCCCAAACCTTGGGACATGATTCAAGACACTATATAACACCTATGGAATCCCTCCATTAGGTTTGAATTAGGTCAGTGACTTGATTTCATAGAGGATCACAAAGTTTGAAGTTCATCTGACAAAAGTCAATTGTGCCAAAAAAGCCAAGTTTGACCTTTTGAATTTCTTGACAAACAATGCTTCCTTAAGTAAAAAACAATGTTAACTTATGGTTTGAATCATCATCCATCAAGAAAAATCAAGAAAAGTGGGGTTACTTGCAAAAGGGGCAACCATAAGAAACTTGAAATTTCACTAAGTCATGGAAAAAAGTGATTTATACCCAACTTTGCAAGACCATAACTTGTGATCCAAGTAACCTTTTTCTCCCATCCAAACTCAAATGAAAGCTCTCATTACATACTTCAAGATTTTCAACTACAAGAGATTCCAAATCCTCATGGATTTTGAGTTATGGATTGATCAAAATCACAAAAATATGAAAATGACCATTTCCCCAACACTTAGTGAAATTTTGGACATAATCTTTTTTGCATTTTCACCAACTTTGAGGCCATTTTTCATTATGATCCAAGATGTTCAAGACCAAAGTTAAGCATTTAAATTGAAGTATGTTATTGGGGCTTTCCAAAAAGTACAAGAGCCTCCCTTGGTTCAACTTGAGCAAGGAGTTATAAGCCTCCAAAAATGACATTTTCACCCTGCCCACACAAAGGCATGAAAACATAACTTAGTTCCCACGATTTCTTGAACCAATTTTGGACACTTGCATCATTTCATTTCTGTCCAAAATCAACTTGAATGATGAAGAATCTGATCACAAGGCCACCAAGTCAAAAATCTCATCACTTAGGCATGTGACATTCAAAGTTCAAAATCCAAAACTTTCAAATTTGTCATGAAGCATTTAAGGGATGCATGGAGCTGGCATGTATCAGTCCACAACATTATAAATGAGTCAAGATGAACTCAAGCATCGGAAGACCATAGTCCTGGAAGATTGACCCAAGTCAATGGCTAGAGGAGACTTTGGCTACATGACAAAGTTTAATGGATAATGGAGTGATCCAGCCTCCAGTCACTATTGCTCCCAAAACAAAGTTGCTCTACTATAAATAGAGGTTCTTTCTGATCAATTCAAGTACACCAAAGCATAACAACTCATGCTTTCCTTCCAATCACTCTAAAAAACCAGAATTTGCTTCTTTTACAAGTCACATTCGAATTTTCCAATAGAGAGCAATTCCATCCAAACCAACCACCCTAACACCTCACCTATGTCATATACAAGATGAACTCAAACCAACCACACTAATCACAAAGTCACCATCCATTTGCTCAAGCTTTTTGGCCTATTTGCAGTTGGGGTACCACAACAAGTTCCATGTTGTTTCAATCCATTCCAAGCTTCCAAACACAATACTTGAGGTCCAAGGAAGCTGTCCAGATCATCAAAACACTTTTGTAACACCTACAACTGAGGATTCGATTTCCTCTTGCAGAGGTAAGCCTGACACTCTCAAACTCTATGATTTATGCATCATAAATGCGTTTTCAAGTTACAAACATGTTTATGCACTTATATAGAGTGTTTCCCCTCAATCAATTGCTTTGTAGCTGTCGTGTATAGGATTTCATAGTGTTCTTGCAGAAATTAGGGTTCATGTGTTCATCTTTTGATTTCTCACTCCACACTTAATATAAATGCAATTAATTTATATCACTGAAATCCTTGTTCAAAAAATACACAACTTTCATGTTTATAAAAGTCAAAACCATTACGTATTGAGAGAGATATATGAGGTTTTGCAAAACAGCCATAGAGGGAGGTCGTGAGGAAGAAGATGACCGTTGGCGCCATATTTTGAATTTTTGAATTTTAGGTCATTTTCTTAATTGATTTCAAAAATTAATTTCTCTCTCAATTTTTATCATTTTTTATTGGTTATTTATTTAAAGATTCACAAAAATGTTAAAATATTTTATTTTACAAAAAATTTAATTTATATTATTTATTTGATATAGTTTGAATTTTTGTAAAATAATTTCATTTTTTATTTGTTTTTTAACATTTTAAATGAAATTTCCACCTTGATTTTTCAAATTCAAATGAATTTCAAGTTTTCATGTGATTAAACATGATTTTTCAAAACATTTTTCAAAGTTTACAACTTGTTTTTTAATATATTTGATATTTTATATCATTTATTATTTAATTTTCTTTGAAAATTATATTTTTATTTAAAATTAGGGTTTTCTCTTGATTTTAAATTTTCAAACTTCATTTGAAACACTTTTGGGCCTCTAATAGAGTGTAAGACCCATCCCCTTTGTAAATATACCATTTTGGGCCTCAGTCATTGTATAAGTCCCGATACGATAAACAGTACGATCGCTGTTTTTCATTTGGGCATCGCCTTGAGCTGTAAGCCCCATATCTCGTTTATAACACTTTTGGGCCTCTATTAGAGTGTAAGACCCATTCCTTTGGGCCTCTATTAGAGTGTAAGACCCATTCTTTTGGGTCTCTCCTTGAGTATAAACCCCATTTTTCTTCTTTACAAACACTTTTGGGCCTTTAATAGAGTGTGAGATCCAAACCCCTTTTGTACATACAAACATTTTTGGGCCTCTACTATAGTATAAGCCCCACAACGTCTTTCAGTATCGCAGTGCGATCAATATTTTCAAATAAGTCATCTGGGCCTCTCCTTGAGTATAAGCCCCAATATTTTTGTGCAAAACCTTATTTTAAACAACAAACAACTTTCATGGGCCTCTCCTTGAGTTGTAAGCCCCATACCTCTGTTTTCAAAATCATCTATCTATTTTAAACTGGTACTGAGAGGAGCATTATTCCCGGTGAAACTGCTCTTAGACCACTTGGGACTCTCTTTGAGCTATAAACCCCAAACTTTCTTCTTTTTAAACAACTTTTCTTTCAATTCATATTCAAATTCATAAGTTTTCTCAAAACTTTCTTCAATTTCTTGAAACCCTGATCAAGCATACAGTTGTAGTCAATACAACAGATCACAATACACTTGGGCTTCCTCTCAAAATGTAAGTCCCAACATCTTTTTTAATGCATATTTGTTTATATATATGTCAATTTAATTGTCTGTATATACTTGTGCATATCTTGTTTAGAGTTTTCCCCAGCAGTTAGGTCTATGCTTAGGTCAAACCAGAGGTTACTTCTAACATAGTCAAAACTAGTTCCCTCATAGGAAATTCCCTATACAATCTGCCTCTTCTTGGGCTTATTCAATATGGAACAGAGAAAGGCATTATTCTCGGTGAAACTTTTCTCAAGACTGTCAAAACTTAGAAATATATTTATACAAGAAATTCATTTCCCCGAAGAGGATTAATTCCCGGTGAAACCTCTTTTGAATTTCTTCAAACCTTAGAACTATTCAACAAAGAAAGGATTAATTCTCGATGAAACCTTTCTTGAACTTTTCTTTGGCTTGGACCCACAGGCTACCTAAAAGCATCCCCAACCTCCTCTTGGGCTTAGTACAAGGACCAACAGGCTTCTTAGAAGTTCCCCCCAGCCTCCTCTTGGGCTTAGTACAAGGACCCAAAGGTCTCCTAAAGGTATAGGATAGAAATTAGTCATCTTTACTAGTTCAATCCTCAGGAGTGTCAAAAATTCCAAAATAATCAGACCATTCTAGGGTTGATCCTCATCCCTTAAACAAACAGCCTTCTCTTGGGCATCATACAAAGACCCCTCTCTACAACCAGAGCCTACCATTCTTGAGAGACTTGGACAGTCTTAGCCTTCTCTTCGGCTTCATACAAATTAGACTTGGAAAGTCTCATCCCCTCTTGGATCTCACCCAGAGACCCTCAAGTTTCCCCCAATAAGGCTTAAGCTTTCTTTTTAAATTCCCCAGCTAGGGTCAATTTATCAAAACCCCAATAGAATTAGAGCCTCATGGCATCTGATACTGCAACTCTTCCTTGATTCCCAACAAGAGTAAATCCTTTTGTATTCCCCAATACAATTTGGACCTGCTCCTGGATTCCAATAATCCTCAGCAAGAGATATCCTCCTCTTAGGCTTCATATAAGAAATCTCCTCAGTCAGCCTTAATCTTGGGCTTTGTACAAGATAGATAAAACCCTCCCCAGTGGAGTCAGTTTCCTTTAGCTTCAACCTTGGGCTTTGAACAAGGCACACAAAAATCTACATCCCCTCAGATGAGACCATAAGTCCTCTCTGCAGGAGGATACTTCCTCTATACCTCACATCTCAAAAACAAACAATCAAAACCTTTCCAGATAATTGTTGTTAGTGGCACACTTGTTGATTCAAAATCCAAGCTGGAGTCCTTCTCTTATCCTGGCAAAAACTCATCTTTCATCTAACTGTTGTAAGTGGCAAGCCTCTGGATTCCTCACATCTAAACCAATGTCCCTCTCTTAGCATGAAAGATTCATAAGGAAAAAGTGGCATTTCTCTACACTGAGTTAAAGCTTTCTCTCTTCACGATATCCCTCTTATAAAGGAAATTATGGCATTGTTGGATTATACATATCCTAATTAAAGTAATTTCCCTTATAATCCACATTTGTGATGAATAGATGAGATATATCTCTTTAGAGATGACAAATTCTCTCTCAGTCAAACTTTAGCTTCAATCTTGGGCTTTAAACAAGACACAATCAACCTTTAGCTTCAATCTTGGGCTTTGAACAAGACACAAATACTCAACTAGCTTCAATTTTGGGCTTTAAACAAGACACCAAATATCTTTCCTCCCATAGAAATAGGAGGAACTACGATTGCTCTGATTTCCCAAATCTCTTTACGGGAATACGTAGGCATAAGATTGCGAAATCTTAGCGAGCACACAAATCAAAAACTCTAGGTCCAGTACCTTCCCAAAAACAACAGAAAACCCGAAAACCACAAAAACATTCTCTCAACCCTCCCAAAGGAAAAACTTTCCCAATCCGTGACAGATAAATATAAGAAAGCATTTAAAGATACTAGAAAATACATGCAATAAAAGGTTCCTATGGATTACAATAGATACACTGGGTGTTAATAGCTTCCCTTTGTATAACCAGACCCCGTTCCCCGATCTCTTAGCATTTGTTAAAAAAACATTTGCGTGCAAGGTTAGTTTTAGATATCTTCCCTTTCCTTTCCAGCTTCATAGGATAAATAATAAATCAGAAAGTAGAATCCAAATCTAATCATTACGATAAGGTGGTCGCGTCACCGACAAAAATCGCACGCTACAGAAAAATGGAGACTCTGCTGGGGAATTTAGGATTAGAGTTCCTAAGAGGTCTAGGCCTTGCCTTACATTTATTTTCTGCTATCTTACTTGCTTTCTCATTTTTATATATATCATATTCTGTCACCTTACTTGATACCCGTGTTTAAATTACTGTTATCTGGGAATGCGATTAATACGCGTGTCGTAAGTCTGAGAGAACATTAAGATAAGTGGTGGCGTCTCCAGGAAGGCTTATAGGGAGTGAATCTCGACCAAGTTAACCTGGCAGTCCACCGAATCAGTGGAGGTACCCGTGTGGACTTGCTAATATTGAACGACCATGTCGTTAAAGCATAGTTTTCCTAGTGTGGTACCCATGAAACTGAGGATTTAGTAGACATTTAACCATTAAACCATTAGGTAGTGCGGTGACTATCGGGAATAGTTGATAAGCGATACTACACTCAAAAGAGATTCATCTTGGGAAATTATAGCTGTGCTGAGTTAATCGGCTTGCTGTTAATATCCTCAAGAGGGGTCAATGATTTTGGGAACCTTTGTTAGAACCCGTTCTACAGGTACAAAAACTGACCTATTAGTACACATACTTGGTGTAACACCCCCAATCTATACCCCGCGCAATTAAAGAGATAACAAATAATCAGAGTAGAATTAAAACATTCATGGCATAGACGGAGTGTCACATCATGGTGATGAAATATAATAACCTGCTCAAATAGATATGCAACAATCAGGTAGCAACATAAACAGAGGAACTCAGTTCCTAACACCCACAATTCAGATACAGAATAAAAGCGGAAAATCTGCAACTGAAATCTCTTATATATATATACATAGAAGTTTGTCCGTCATACACAGAGTCATACATGTAAAATCCAAAAAGATATGTACATAAAGTCACATAACGATCTCCCCGACTACCCGGTGTTACATATAAGAGCCGACCGACAAAAGAATGAAGACATAAGCTTCACAAAAGGACTCCAACATCTAATCTGCAATACCTCAAAGAGCATTCAAAACAGAAGAAGGGTGAGAAACACAATTATACTATAGTTGCATACAATTATGTAACAACACAAAATACACAATGTAAAACATTCTCACCGCAACTTACACCATAATTCAAATACAAAACAACACAATTCATATCTCATACATCCATCACAAAGGCATATCAATCATGCTCAATACGTTTATCACCAACATATGTATATATCAACCCATCAATTCCATTCACAATTCTCACACATAATCAATCCATTCATGACTTATGCAAATGCAAAGAGACCGACACAACGACTCTATGCAAATGCAATGCGGTACCGTTCCATCAGTCATTCTCATCATTAATTCACTCAGGAATTATTGAAATCATCGGTTGTTACTTAGTGTAACTCCCCGTCGGGCAAACGATGTTCCCCATCGCTTTCGGTCCTCTTGGTATAAGGCTCACGACGTTTATGGATCGCTTTCGGTCCTCTTTGTATAAGGCTCACGATCCAATCGCTTTCGGTCCTCTTTGTATAAGGCTCACGATCGTCTATAACGTCGCTTTCGGTCCTCTTTGTATAAGGCTCACGACCGTTATAGCAGATTCCCTCGGGAATCGTTTCGTCGCTCACACCCACTAGGGCACACGACATCACAAGAATGCATATCATGATGCTTGGCATACAATGACTCATGACAATCAAACGCATACACATATACAACCATGTGAACAATTTCAACATCCATAATAATGCATATACAATCAAACATAACACAATGCATTTATTTGCCCTAAGGCCACAAACCATCATCACAACATTTCATCACATACCTTCACATCATATAACAGCCCACAAGATATACGTTATATATCAAAAGCATATCGCATGATAACACATCAATCGTACACAATTACGACGATAAAAGTCGACAAAACGACATGTTTTCAAATTCTCGACACAATTAAATCGACCACCAATCTCTAGACCATTTTTATAAGAAAGAACATCTCATTAGCTTCCCAACGATACTAGGAACGTCCTAATCCAAAGCACGGATCAAAGTTATGCATTTTCAAAGAAAACAAATTTATTGAAAAAACCCCAGGAGTGCCCGGCGGTACCTATTTTCGCCCGGCGGTGCTCCCTTCGCCTCTGCATCGCCCGGCGAAGCAGCGGCGTAAAACCCCTAACCAAAACTTAAAAGAGTCAGCAGCGTGACAAGATACGCCTCTTGGGCATCGCCCGACGGAGCAACGGCGCAACCAAAGCGTCGCCCGACGCTCAAAGCATCGCCCGGTGGTCTACACCAGAAACACAAAAAATTCTGCTGCGTTTTACATAGCTCCAAACCCCAAAAATTCATCTTTCTCCACCCAAGACATTTCCAACCAACCAAAACAAATATCAACAATGTTCATACATATAATACGATCATTCAACACAGTTTATATTGATTTCCGACCGTGAAAACATCGATTTCGATTCATTTCTCTCATTTCAACCTAAAATGGAAAAACTAGGAAAGGCAAGAGAACATTCAAACACACACATACATATTCGTACACAAGCATAGAATAACCGAGTTTCGCACCCTTACCCGATTAATCGCGCTTCGAAGTGTCGGTTGAATCAGTTTCTTACACTCTAAGTTTTCCTCTTTTTCTTCTTCTCACTCTCCTTTTCTCTTCTCTTCTTTTCTTTCTATTGTTCTCTCTAAGTTTCTATTTTAAATGAAAAACAATATCTAACCTAGCCAAAAAGACCAAAATACCCCTACACTCAATTTTCTCGCAAACGTTCCCAAAACGCGATAAAACATAATAACCAAGAATAAAATAATATAAAGACCAAAATTAATTAAATCGACTTGATTAAATAAATCTAACAAAAACAGGGACGTTACAACTCTCCCCCACTTAGAAATTTTCGTCCTCGAAAATATTACCTGAGACGAACAACTCCGGATACGATTCCCGCATCTGACTCTCCAACTCCCAAGTCAAATTGCCCTTAGTAGCGCCTCCCCACGCTACTTTCACAAGCGCAATATCCTTGCCTCTTAACCGCTTCAACTCGCGATCCAAAACTCTCACCGGTAATGCCTCAACCGTAAGGTTCTCCCTTACCTCAACCTCATCCATTTGAATCACATGCGACGGATCCGGAACATACTTCCGAAGCTGTGAAATATGGAACACATCATGCAAATTCGAAAGATTCGGTGGCAACGCCACCCGATAAGCCACATCACCAATTCTCGCAGAGATCTGATAAGGACCAATAAACCGAGAAGTAAGCTTCTTCGACTTCAATGCACGACCAACACCCGTCACCGGCGTAACTCTCAAAAATACATGATCACCTTCTTGAAACTCAAGATCTTTCCTCCTTCGATCATGATAACTCTTTTGCCTACTCTGAGAAGCCTTCATCTTCTCACAAATAAGTTTCACCTTTTCTATAGTTTGTTGAATTAACTCCGGTCCAACCACCGAACTCTCACCAGATTCATGCCAACACAATGGCGTTTGACATCTTCTTCCATACAACGCTTCAAAAGGTGCCATTCCAATACTCGAATGGAAACTGTTGTTATACGTGAACTCCACCAACGAAAGATAACTATCCCAAGCACCACCCTGCTCAAGAACACAAGCTCTCAGCAAATCTTCCATTGACTGAATAGTTCTCTCGGTCTGATCATCCGTCTGAGGATGATAAGCAGAACTCAATCTCAACTTGGAACCTAACGCCTTTTGCAAACTTTCCCAAAATCTAGAAGTAAACCTCGGATCTCGATCTGAAACAATACACAACGGAACACCATGTAGCTTCACAATCACACGGATATAAATATCAGCCAACCTCCCCAAATAAAAACCGATGTCAATCGGAATGAAATGCGCCGATTTAGTCAGCCTATCCACAACCACCCAAATGGCATTATGTCCCCTCTGAGTATTCGGCAACCCTGACGCAAAATCCATAGAAATGCTGTCCCATTTCCACTCGGGAATATCCAACGGTTGCAACAATCCACTAGGCATCTGATGTTCTACCTTTGACTTCTGACACGTCAAACACGCATAAACAAACTGAGCCACATCCCTCTTCAATCCGGACCACCAAAAGATCTTCTTCAAATCTTGGTACATTTTATTAGCTCCCGGATGTATACTCAAACTACTCCGGTGTCCTTCCTCTAAAATCATCTTTTTCAATTCCGAATCATCAGGAATACAAATTCTACCACGGAATCTTAAAACACCCTTATCATCCACTTTAAATTCACCATTCACACCTTTATCTCCAACCGTCATCAAATCAACAAATTTCACATCCAGCCTCTGTTTCTCGATAACGGTCAACAGAAACTCATTAGTGACCCTTAACATACCAAGCCTCACGCTGTCAGATGTTAACTCACACACCAAACTCAAATCTCTAAATGATTCCAAAAGTTCCCACTCTTTAACCATCAAAGCGGACATATGCAAAGATTTCCGGCTTAACGCATCGGCTACCACATTAGCTTTACCAGGATAGTAATTCAAGCTAAAATCGTAGTCCTTCAAAAATTCCAACCATCTCCGTTGCCTCATATTCAACTCTTTCTAATCAAACAAGTATCTCAAACTCTTATGATCACTAAAGACTTTGAATCTTGCACCATAGAGATAATGCCTCCAAATTTTCAACACGAAAACCATCGCCGCTAATTCCAAATCATGCGTAGGGTAATTCTTCTCATGATCCCTTAATTGCCTCGAAGCATAAGCCACAACCTTACATTCTTGCATCAACACTCCACCTAACCCAATCAAAGTCGCATCGCAATACACCACAAACGGTTCACTAGGATTCGGTAAGATCAAAATCGGAGCTGTAGTCAATCTTCTCTTCAGCTCACTAAAACTTTCCTCACACTGAATATCCAAAATAAACACTTTACCTTTACAAGTCAGCTGGGTCAAAGGAAGTGCTAACTTGGAAAAACCTTCAATGAATCTTCGATAATATCCAGCTAAACCCAAAAAGCTTCTAATTTCAGGAACAGATCTAGGAGCCTCCCATTGTAGAACTGCATCTACTTTGGATGGATCCACATCAATACCATTACCTGAAATCACATGCCTAAGAAAACTCACTTCTGACAACCAGAATTCACACTTGGACAACTTGGCAAAAAGTCTCTTCTCCTTCAAGATTTGTAATACAATACGCAAATGCTCCTCATGTTCCTCCCGAGACTTAGAATAAATCAAGATGTCGTCGATAAACACAACAACGAATTGATCCAAATGCTCATGGAAAATGCGATTCATATACTCCATAAACACTCCCGGCGCATTAGAAACCCCGAACGGCATCACAGAATATTCGTAATGTCCGTATCGTGTCCTAAAAGCTGTCTTCTGAATATCTTCCTCTTCCACTCAGCTGTTACATGTCCTATACCTCCACAATTGGAACACTTCCTTATATCCTTTCTACATTCAAACTGACGATGTCCTAAGTCACCACACCTATAACATCTCAGAGGATTATACGTACCTCCCCCACTTAGCCTTTTATCAGAATTAGCCCTTTGCTTTCCCTTGTCAGCTGGTGACACATAAGGACCACCACGAAACAGTTGCTTTCCTTTCCTTTCGTTCACACTCTTATAATGAGTAGAACGAGCTTTGTTATCCTCCTCATAAATTCTACAACAATCCACCAAATCCGAAAACCTCCTAATTCTTTGATAACCAATTGCCTGCTTGATCTCGGGACGCAACCCGTTCTCAAACTTCACACATTTGGAAAACTCCGCAGTTGCTTCAGCATAATATGGATAAAACTGAACAAGCTCCACAAACTTAGCAGTGTAATCAATAACAGACGTGTAACACTGTTTCAACTCCAAGAACTCTATCTCTTTCTTTCCTCTAACATCTTCAGTAAAATACTTCCTCAAAAACTCCCTGCTAAACAAAGCCCAAGTGACCTCTTCACCTGTAGCTTCCCACACATGACGCGCACTAACCCACCAATCATCAGCCTCCTCCTGCAACATATGAGTACCCAATCTCACCTTATGTTCCTCAGCACAGTCCATCACTCGAAATATTCTTTCAATCTCCTTAAGCCAAATCTGTGCACCATCAGGATCATGTCTTCCTTTGAAGATAGGCGATTTGTTCTTCCTGAACTCATATTCCCACCAGTATTAGGTTCACCCCGCACAGCCTGAGCCATGGCTTGCATGGCAGCAGCAAGAGCAGCGTCATTTCTTCCAGCCATATTCTGTTCATATCCAATAACAGTAACTATGGTTAAACAATCAGCTCGCCAGAACACAATTGACGCACAACAAACAACTTGGTCAAAATGACCGACACGGACTGGCACGGACTGACACAAACTGGCTCTGATACCACTTAATGTAACACCCCTAATCTATACCCCGCACAATTAAAGCGATAACAAATAATCAGAATAGAATTAAAACATTCATGGCATAGACAGAGCGTCACATCACGATGATGAAATATAATAACCTGCTCAAATAGATATGCAACAATCAGGTAGCAACATAAACAAAGGAACTCAGTTCCTAACACCCACAATTCAGATATAGCATAAAAGCGGAAAATCTGCAACTGAAATCTCTTATATATATATATATATATATATATATATATATATATACATAGAAGTTTATCCATCATACACAGAGTCATACATGTAAAATCCAAAAAGATATGTACATAAAGTCACATAACGATCTCCCCGACTACCCGGTGATACATATCAGAGCCGACCGACAAAAGAATGAAGACATAAGCTTCACAAAAAACCTCCAGCATCTAATCTGCAATACCTCAAAGAGCATTCAAAACAGCAGAAGGGTGAGAAACACAATTATACTATAGTTGCATACAATTATGTAACAACACAAAATACACAATGTAAAACATTCTCACCGCAACTTACACCATAATTCAAATACAAAACAACACAATTCATATCTTATACATCCATCACAAAGGCATATCAATCATACTCAATACGTTTATCACCATCATATGTATATATCAACTCATAAATTCCATTCACAATTCTCACACATAATCAATCAATTCATGATTTATGCAAATGCAAAGAGACCGACACAACGACTCTATGCAAATGCAATGCGGTACCGTTATATCCATCATTCTCATCATTAATTCACTCAGGAATTATTAGAATCATCGGTTGTTACTTAGTGTAACTCCCCGTCGGGCAAATGATGTTCCCCGTCGCTTTCGGTCCTCTTGGTATAAGGCTCACGACGTTTATGGATCACTTTCGGTCCTCTTTGTATAAGGCTCACGATCCGATTGCTTTCGGTCCTCTTTGTATAAGGCTCACGATCGTCTATAATGCCGCTTTCGGTCCTCTTTGTATAAGGCTCATGACCGTTATAGCAGATTCCCTCGGGAATCGTTTCGTCGCTCACACCCACTAGAGCACACGACATCACAAGAATGCATATCATGATGCTTGGCATACAATGACTCATGACAATCAAATGCATACACATATACAACCATGTGAACCATTTCAACATCCATAATCATGCATATACAATCAAACATAACACAATACATTTATTTGCCCTAAGGCCACAAACCATCATCACAACATTTCATCACATACCTTCACATCATATAACAGCACACAAGCTATACGTTATATATCAAAAGCATATCGCATGATAACACATCAATCGCACACAATTACGATGATAAAAGTCGACAAAATGACACGTTTTCAAATTCCCAACACAATTAAACCGGCCAGCAATCTCCAGACCATTTTAATAAGAAAGAACATCTCATTAGCTTCCCAACGATACTAGGAACGTCCCGATCCGAAGCACGGATCAAAAGTTATGCATTTTCAAAGAAAACAAATTTATTGAAAAAACCCCAGGAGCGCCCGGCGGTACCTATTTTTGCCCGGCGGTGCTCCCTTTGCCTCTACATCGCCCGACGAAGCAGTGGCCAAAAACCCCTAACCAAAACTTAAAAGAGTCAGCAGTGTGACAAGCTACGCCTCTTGGGCAGCGCCCGGCGGAGCAGCGACGCAACCAAAGCGTCGCCCGGCGCTCAAAGCATCGCCCGACGGTTTACACCAGAAACAGAAAAAATTCTGCTGCGTTTTACATAGCTCCAAACCCCAATAATTCATCTTTATCCACCCAAGACATTTCCAACCAACCAAAACCAATATCAACAATGTTCATACATATAATACGATCATTCAACACAGTTTATATCGATTTCCGACCGTGAAAACATCGATTTCGATTCATTTCTCTCATTTTAACCTAAAATGGAAAAATTAGGAAAGGCAAGAGAACATTCAAACACACACATACATATTCATACACAAGCATAGAATAACCGAGTTTCGCACCCTTACCCGATTAATCGCGCTTCGAAGTGTCGGTTGAATCGGTTTCTTACACTCCAAGTTTTCCTCTTTTTCTTCTTCTCACTCTCCTTTTCTCTTCTTTTCTTTTCTTTCTATTTTTCTCTCTAAGTTTCTATTTTAAATGAAAAACAATATCTAACCAATCCAAAAAGACCAAAATACCCCTACACTCAATTTTCTCGCAAACGTTCCCAAAACGCGATAAAACATAATAACCAAGAATAAAATAATATAAAGACCAAAAATAATTAAATCGACTAAATTAAATAAATCTAACAAAAACCGGGGCGTTACACTTGGGGATGGGTAGATCCATGGCTCCATGCTCGTGACGATGAACCCTTAAACCCATGTTTTCAAATGTTTTTGTTTGCTGCATTCATGCATTCATTAAAAAACCCCATTTTAAACAAAAAAAATCTTTTCTAAAAAAGAACTGAAACAATAATTGCAAATATCAGAGAGGTTGCGTTATGGATTTCAGAAGAAGAAAAACGCACAAGTACACCTTTAAAGAACCAAAACTAGAAGACCTAAGGAAATTGGGAAGGATGATTACTAATCCCGAGGCTTTCAGAGCTAAGCACGAAGGACTGTTATCTCTTTTGAAGGTCAACATGGTTGAATAGATCCTGTCTACACTGGTTCAGTTGTATGATCCAATATACCACTGTTTCACATTTCCGGATTATCAGCTTACACCAACGTTGGAAGAGTATTCTCATCTGATTGATTTACTTATCACAGATCAAGATCCATTTTCTGGACTGGAAGAAATTCCAAAAGATCATGCCATTGCAAGAGCAATCTCTTTGGATGGGTCAGAAATCAGGACTCACATGACCACCAAAGGAGGAATCTAGGGTTTACCAGCTAAATTCCTGATGGAGAAAGCTCTATACTTTGCTAGTATAATAAATGTAACTGCTTTTGAAGATGTCTTTGTTCTGCTCATGTATGGGTTATTCTTCTTTCCCAACATTGACAACTTCGTCGACACCAATGCTGTTAAGATATTCTTAATTCGAAACCCAGTACCAACCTTGCTCGCGGATGCTTATCACTCTGTACACTTAAGGAATTTGTACAGTGGAGGGATGATCACATGCTGTGTACCATTACTCTACAAATGGTTTATTTCCCACTTGCCCAAGTCTGCTGCTTCTTGGGATCACAAGAGTAATCTGCGATGGTCGCAGAAGATTATATCTCTTACCAATTCAGACATAGATTGGTACAATTGGATTTACGAAGGGATAAAAATCATCGACAGATGTGGAAATTTCCCCAATGTAGCCCTCATTGGTACTAAAGGAGGGATCAACTATCATCCAATTCTAGCTCGCCGCCAACTTAGATACCCGATGAAGAATATCCCACATAATGCTCATATGGAAGGTATTTTCTTCAAGGAAGGAGAAAATGACAGGGCACTAAAGAAAGAAATAGTGCATGCCTGACAACATATCCACAGAAAGGGAAGAGAGTCCCTGGGGAGACCAAATTGTTCCTCTGCAGAACCTTACATCCAATGGGTACAAACCAGAGCTATGAAACTGAGGATGCCTTACCCTCGTCAAGAAGTTTTTCCCTTAAAGGAATTTGTCCTTTATTTCATGTCTGATGCGGAAAAACTCCAGGTCGCTCTCAACAAAGTCCAACGTGAGAGAAACTCTTGGAAGAACAAGTACCAAATCCTTAATTTGGAATGTACCAATATTCAGGAACTACTAAAGGAAAAGGATGCACTGATTGAGTTATTAGGGCAGCATGTTATGGAAAGTCAGGAGGAACGAAGAAATTTGCTCACTCCTTTCACGTGGCAGAGGATCGTCGACCCGACAATGACTGAATGAGCCCAATCAAAGAAAAGAAAAGTTCAGGAACCAGCATCTGAGCTCTCCTCAGAGAGAACTCAAGATCCATAGGCCTAAATCTCTTTCTTGCACTTTGTAAAATACTGTACTTTTCCTTGTAAAATACTGCAATCTTTTAAGTTCATTAAAAGTATCACCCCCGCTGTGTGATATTTGTAATATGATTGGTAAAAGTTATTTTTAAAACAAAAACTAAAAAATATATCATTCTTTGCATATCATTCATCATTCTCACATAACATCATCTTTGCCTTTGAGTCTCACATATGTGTCGCACTCTAGAGTCAAACTGTCTCATTCATATAATACTCGGGCTAATCGACAAAAGAAAATAGACGATCTAGAGGAAGAGAACAGAGAGCTGAGAGAAGAAATCAACGCTCTGAAGGACAGTTTGGGGAAACTCCACCACGACATGCAATCCCTGGCAGCAGCCTAGGAACAACAACATCAAAGGACTGTAATCTCGGAGGTTACATCCGCACCAACATTTGAGACACCTGGCAGTCATCCTCAGTACAACATGCCTAAAAGTTTCCCCTGGGGCATGCCTTTCAACTTTATACCTAAAGTTTACATCCCACCGGTCACTAAAGACCCGAAAGTCGTAGCAGGAACCTCCAGACCTGAAGGTTACAAACTTAAGGGAAATGAAGATGCAAGGATTACAGCAGAAACTCCTGAAGGTTATAAACTTCAGGTCACTGAAGCCCCAAGAGTTACCGCCGTAATGTCTATACCACAGCCAGTGGTACACACTGTCCCGGAAGGACAAATTTCGTAGGCAATTTCTGGCGGAAATGAAGACGTATACGAAAGGATGAATAAGTTCCTGCTACGAATAAGTTTCTGCTACGAAAGGATAAATAAGTTCCAGGAACAATTCTTGGAAATGCAGAAGGAACTACATGCCATTCGCAGTCAAGACTTATTCGGAAAAGACGCCGCTGACCTCTGTTTGGTCTCTAATGTAAAGATACTGCACAAATTCAAGGTGCCTGACTTTGAAAAATACAAAGGCAACTCTTGCCCTCAAAGTCATTTGGTGATGTACGCTCGGAAAATGTCTACCCAGAAAGAAAATCAACAGCTACTAATCCATTATTTCCAAGACAGTTTAATCAGTGCCGCACTCAAATGGTACATGGGTTTAAACCGCACCAAGATCAGTACTTTCAGAGATCTCGGGGCAGCCTTCGTTCAGCAGTATAAATACAACTTGGACATGGCACCAGATAGGGACCAACTCAGAGCAATGTCACAAAAGGATAAAGAAACCTTCAAAGAATATGCTCAGAGATGGCGTGAAATCGCCGCCCAGATCCATCCCTCTCTTGAGGAAAAGGAAATGACAAAAATCTTCCTGAAAACATTAAGCTCGTTTTATTACGATCGAATGGTCGCCAGTGCACCCAGTGACTTCACTGAAATGGTGAACATGGGAGTACGCCTTGAAGAAGCAGTCCGAGAAGGACGATTGGTCAAAGATGTAGAGCCATCCAGCAATACCAAAAGATACGGTAGTGCTTTCCAAAAGAAGAAAGAGCAAGATATCAGTAATATCTCTTTGGGAAAGCAAAGGCGAAGGTATCAATCGGTAGCAACGGTAACTCCCGTTATCAACCCAACGCTAGCTCCGACATATCAACCTCAGGTTGCTCAGAGCCAACCAAATCAACAACAGTTTTAGCAAAGGCATCAACAGCCTCTTCAGCAGGCTCGCCCACAGTATAATAACAACAATCATACTACACGACCATCAGGGTTCAACCCTATACCGATGTTGTATGTAGAGTTATTTCCACTTCTACTGGCCAAGGGCGCGTTCAAACCAGGACTTCTCTTACAGTACCAAAAAATCCATCTTTTTGGTTCAAAGCATATCAAACTTGCCCTTACCATCAAGGAGGGTCGGGATATAACATTGAGCATTGTCTCAACTTCAAGTCTGATGTACAAAACTCGTCAAGAACGGGGTTTTATCTTTCAAAGATACTAATCCAAATGTTCAGACGAACCCATTACCGCAACATGAGAAGACTACAGTGAATTTGATAGAAGAAGAACTTGGCAGCATTTATCAAATTCACAATGTACGCTTATTGGGAACCAACCTGGTAAAGATGCACTGCAAGCAGAGCAGGTATGGCCATGTGCCATCTCACAACTATCATCAGTGTGATATATATTCTAAGGAAAATCAAGGGTATGCCATAGTACAAACAGCTCTGCAAGAACAAATGGATCTGGGGTGGATTGAGGATCACAGAATTCGTGAAGTAAAATTGGCCATGCACATCCCAACATTGTTCAGAACCACGACATCCATGCAATGAACGTCAATCTAGTGGCAATGCATTCAAGACAAAGTCAGTATTACAATCTGCCACGGCACGATTACAGCGCTTGCCCAATCTGCTCGAAAGACAATCAGGGATGCTCTTTTGTACAAGAGGTCCTCCAACGTCAAATGGATCTCGGATGGATCCAAGACTACCATGAAAAGAATGATCATCAGGTTAACATGGTTCAAATCTTTGATATCCGCTTAATGAATACCAACTTGGTAGAGTTACATGCCAAACAGGCCAGACTTGGTTTTCTGGCCTCGCACGATTATCAAGACTGTAAAGAATGCTACGAAAATGACCAAGGGTGTGGGCTTGTGCAAAGGATTCTTCAACATGTGTTGGACCATTGGTGGCTTCCGATCTACTTGGATGAAGACATACAATAGATTAACATGACTGACGGGAATCCGGGTAGACATCAAAGCTGTGATATCTGCTCAATAGAAACAAATCTAGTAAGGATGCATTGCATACAAAGCGGATATGGTCGGGTACCACCTCACAATTATGAATGTTGTGGAGTATGCTCAGAAAATAACCAAGGATGCTATCTAGTGCGAGCATCCCTCTAGCATCAATTAGACCGAAAGGAGATTCAACCATGCTTGAATTCTGAATTAATCAACATGATACAAGATTACCTCCCTGGTTAAAGCAAAAACACTGTCATAATCTCCAATCATGGAAAACCAAAGATGTCGTTGCCATAATTCCTCTGCTCAATGAGTCAAAAGTCCCTCTTGACGATAGGAGATTTCCAAACTTAGAGCTGATTGAGGTGGCTTACGACGGTCAAAAGGCCCAAAAAGCCCTTGTGGTTATCTACTTGCCAGGTCCAATGCCATATAAGTCAGACAGGGCTATCCCATCCAAGTACGATGCAACAACCATAGAAAATGGAAAAGAAACTCCATTACCCTCCGTTGTAAACATTGTCGACATCAGTCGAGTTACTCGGAGTGGTCGGATCTTCAACAGAGGAGTTGGAGAGCCTACCAAAGAAAAGGAACCTCAAGTCGAAGTTCCTAACCAACAAGTCAATACGGAACCTGTGAAGAACAACGATGAAATGTTGAAACTCATTCAGAAAAGTGAGTACAACATTGTGGATCAATTGTTGCAAACTCCATCTCGAATCTCCGTGTTATCTCTCCCGCTCAGTTCAGAAGCTCACAGAGAAGCTCTACAGAGAGTCATAGAATAGGCCTTTGTAGAACAAGATGTAACAGTAGGACAATTTGACAACATCATCTCCAACATCACTTCCTGTAACAATTTGGGATTCAGTGATGAAGAACTGCTGGAAGAAGGCAAGAACCATAATATGACACTCAATATCACAGTCAATTGCCAGGACGATGCTTTAGCCAGCGTACTGGTAGACACAGGTTCATCCTTGAATGTCATGCCAAGGTCAACTTTGGTACAACTATATTTTCAAGGTACTCCCATGAGAGGGAGTGAGATCATCGTCAAAGCCTTTGACGGATCCAGAAAAATAGTTATCGGCAAAGTCGATCTTCTAATAACCATCGGTCCTCACACTTTCCAAGTCACTTTCCAGGTCATGGACATCCGAGCAGCATACAACAGTTTATTAGGAAGACCTTGGATACACGAAGCTGGGGCAGTCACTTCGACACTTCACTAGAAGCTGAAATTTGTCAAGAACGACAAACTAGTCACAGTATGCAGAGAGCAAACTTTAATCGTGAGCAACTTATCATCATTCTCCTGTGTAGAACCAGAGGAAATTATTGGAACTCAGTTCCGTTCCAAGAACTCTCGGTGAGCAATGAGAATCACCAAGAAAAAGGAACGCCGATTTCCTCATACAAGGACGCTCTCAAAGTAATGGAGAGTAATGGCATAAAAGGATGGGGACAGATTGTAATTCCTGCTAATAACAAGACAAGAAAAGGTCTTGGTTTTTCTCCGACTTGTACCCAGACTACTAAGAAAGATGAAGGTTTTCGTCCCATTCAGGATTTCTTCCACAGCGGAGGCTTTCTCCACCCAGTATCTCAAGAAGTCCACACCATCAATGGGAATAACTCTTCTGATATGGATGAGGAGTGGAAATCTTATCTCAAGGATGAAGGATATATATCTCAGGGAGACACATATATACCATTCTGCTCTCCAAAGCAAAGTCCCAGATATATACCAAGATCAGACGTCAGAATGATCTACGGAGATTGTGATCCCGAAGGATGCCGTGCTCCATCCAACTCATTAGAGGAAGACAATCTAATGAAAGACAACTTTGACTATGATTATTATGTTCCCATGGATGACTTGGGACAAAAGAGTCAGCCGGACAATGCCTATCAGCTGAGTAATCTTGAAAAGAATACCCATGTTCCCCCAGAGTCATGGAATTCTTACTCAGGACATTCCGAAAATGTCCAACACCATGGTGATGAATTTACAAAGATTGCAGGACAAGAATTCATTAACTACGCATTTCCTGAGGTTAACATCAATGAGGAAGATGACTCATTTATTCCCACAGAAACCTGGGATACCTTGGGACAGCCAAGCGGGAAATACGACTTTCTAGTTAAATACACCGATCCCGAAAGCTCTCGCATCAAATACGAGGACATCCAGCCAATTGGATGGGGAGATCCTCTTGAGAGTGAAAATACTATGGAAGATGCGACTGAAGAGTCCTCTTATGATAACTCTGCATGGGAAGAAGACTCCAATGATCCTACTCCGCCAGAAATCAGTGTCAATTCTGAAGACAAACCAAGAAGGAAAGTACCAGACTTTGTGATTCATAGAGGAGTTCGTTGCCATTGGGTTACAGTCGATATCCCAAAAGTCGTTCATAAGTCGAAGTAATTACCATCTTTGTTTTAACCTTTCACCTTGCCCGGGTGAAATGGATGTTTTATAGGGCTCACTTTTCTGTAAATGTCCCTATCCGCTTCACCCAAAGTGGTAGAGTTTTGTTTTATAGGGTTGTGTTTCAAGAATCGACAAATCATGAATAAATAATGTCATTCTGAATTCCCGCATTTATTACTGTTTTCACTTTTCGTTTTTTTTTCTTCAGAAAATGGTAATCCTAAAAAACAACCCAAAATAAAAACAAGCATTTTCAGAAAATACACTGCACACACTCTTGCATTCTCTCTGTCTTTTCTAAAAAGGAATCATCATGTCGTGCAGATTACTTGTTTTAAACCCCATTGAAACATATGATCCAATGCCTTCTCCCAACTTTGAATTCTCGGTATTTGAAGCTGAAGAAGAAGAGGACGAAGAAATTCCAGAAGAGATCTCTCGACTACTCAGACAAGAGGAAAGGCCCATTGAGCCTCACAAAGAGCCATTAGAAACGGTCAATTTGGGTTCAGTAGAAGAAAGGAAAGAAGTTAAGATTGGAGCACTACTCAGTCCAACTGTCAGAGAAGGCTTGATAAAACTTCTCAAAGAATTTCCAGATGTATTTGCTTGGTCCTATCAGGACATGCCAGGATTGGATACCTGCATCGTGGAACATCGCTTACTGCTGAAAACTAAATACCCTCCAGTTAAACAAAGGCTGAGAAGGACTCATCCAGATATGGCCATCAAAATTAAGGAGGAAGTACAAAAGCAGATCGGCGCAGGTTTCTTCTCCACCTCAGAATATCCTCAATGGCTAGCCAACATAGTGTCGGTTCTGAAAAAAGGATGGAAAAGTCAGAATGTGTGTAGACTATAGAGATTTGAATAAAGCTAGTCCAAAAGATGACTTCCCCCTACCACACATTGACATTCTGGTAGACAGCACAACAAAATTCAAAGTATTCTCCGACATGGATGGATTCTCGGGCTATAATCAAGTCAAAATGGCGCCGGAAGATATGGAGAAAACTTCATTTATCATCCCATGGAGCACCTTTTATCATAAGGTAATGTCGTTCGGTCTGAAGAACGCAGGGGCAACCTATCAAAGGGCCATGAAGACTCTGTTTCATGACATGATGAACAAAGAGATAGAAGTATACGTCGATGACATGATCGCCAAATCTAAAACAGAAGAAGAACATGTGGAACACCTATCAAAGTTATTTAAGCATCTGAGAAAATACAAACTCCGCTTGAATCCTAATAAGTGCACATTCGGTGTTCGCTCAGGAAAACTTTTAGGATTCATCGTCAGCCAAAAGGTAATTGAGGTTGATCCTGACAAAGTTAAGGCCATTCAAGAAATGCCTTCACCAAAGACTGAAAAACAGGTCAGAGGATTTTTGGGACGTCTGAATTACATCTCAAGATTCGTATCCCTCATGACCGCGACATGCGCACCGATTTTCAAACTACTCAGAAAGAACCAAAGTTGTATATGGACAGAAGATTGCCAAAGGGCTTTTTACAGCATCAAAGAATATCTGCTGAATCCACTGATTCTGTCTCTTCTAGTGGAAGGAAGACCACTGATCATCTACCTAACAGTCTTGGATGACTCCTTGGGTTGTGTACTTGGCCAACAAGACGAGACAAAAAGAAAAGAATCCGCCATTTACTACTTAAGCAAGAAGTTCACGGACTGTGAAACTCAATACACTATGCTCGAGAAAACTTGTTGCGCTCTGGCTTGGGCAGCTAAAGGTCTTTGCCAGTACATGATTTGTCACACTACTTGGTTAATCTCTGAAATGGATCTAATCAAGTATGTTTTTGAAAAGCCTGCTCTCACGGGAAGGATTGCATGTTGGCAGATGTTGCTATTGAAATACGACATCGAGTATCATGCTCCGAAAGTCGTCAAAGGAAGTATTTTAGCCGATCATTTGGCTTATAAACCGATTGACGATCAAGAATCATTCAAATTTGACTTCCCATACGAAGATGTCATGTACTTAAAAATGAAAGATTGCGATGAACCGCTACCCAGCAAAGGGCCAAAACCAGGATCCCAATGGGGACTAATATTCGACGGAGCCGTCAACATTTATGGAAATGGAATTGGGGCAATCATCGTAACACCTCAGGGTACCCATATTCCTTTCACTGCTAGATGACGTTCAAATGCACAAACAATGAGGCCGAATACGAAGCTTGTATCATGGGTCTAGAAGAAGCAATCGACTTAAGGATGAAGAACTTAGATGTGTATGGCGACTCATCCCTGGTTGTAAATCAGATCAAAGGAGAGTGGTATACGTACCAATCAGGATTAATTCCTTACAAAGACTATGCGAGAAGGTTGTTACCATTCTTTAACAGAATCGAGTTTCATCATATCCCTCGTGAAGAAAATCACATGGCTGATACATTAGCCACCTTATCCTCCATGATCAGTGTGAGTCAATGGAACGGCGTACCTAAGATTGACATAATGCGCCTCGAAAGGCCCGCTTACATCTTCACGATTGAAGCAATCATTGATAATAAACCATGGTATCCCGATATCAAATGCTTCCTTCAAAGACAGGAATACCTGCCTGGGGGATCAAGAAAAGATAGGAAGACTCTCAGAAGATTGGCTGGCAACTTCTTCCTGAACAGTGATACACTTTACAAAATAAACTTCGACATGGTTTTGCTCAGATGCGTAGACAGACAAGAAGAAAACATGCTGATGAAAGAAATCCATGAAGGCTCCTTTGGCACTCATGCCAATGGACATACATTGGGAAGGAAAAAATTAGGAGTAGGATATTATTGGATGACAATGGAATCCGATTGCTACAAGTATATGAAGAGGTGTCATAAGTGTCAGATATACGCTGACAAAATTCATGTACCGCCAACGTATCTCAAATTTCTTTCTTCTCCATGGCCTTTTTCTATATGGGGAATCGACATGATTGGAATGATTGAACCCAAAGCCTCGAACGGACATCGGTTCATTCTAGTAACCATTGATTACTTCACCAAATGGGTCGAAGCAGTGTCATATGTAACACCCCACTTTCCCAATTTAAATTGAAATACTAAATAATACTTTAAAATCAGAGTTTTTCACCAAGAGTGGAATGTCACATCATCAAAACCAATATAAGCTCTTTATTGTATTAAATTAACTAAGGAATCAGCGAAAATAATCATTTAGTTTCAAATTCACGGCCATCTGCCCAATATGCACCAATAGTTCCTTAAAACAAGGTTCTCCATAAAATAATTCAATAAAATGGAATACGTAACAAAGAATGTAATAAAATCAAAACAACTACAAAAATCTCCCGACATCCCGTGTTATGTATCAGAGCACTCTTATAGTCTCGAACAGGCAACACGAACATCCAAGCAACCTAAGTACCTAGGTTATCTGTACTTCCGAAGAAGCACAGACACAACAACAACAAAGGGGTGAGAAATCACATTCAATATTATCGGTGAATAAATACATGATAACAAGGTAGCATTCACGTATATAAGTCAACAACACACCAACACTACCTACTGTCCAATATCATCAACAACGTCAAATAATAATGTAATGCAACACGACACCATGCATGCGGTACCGACTCATTGGTTTATTCAATCAAACCCCGGATAGATCACATACACCTCTACTTGGCAATGATCTATCCCCCACCATTTCCATATAGGAGTACGGACGAATCACATACACTCCTCCTGAGCAATGATTCATCCCACCAATCACCATGAATATGCAAGACTCAACTATGCACAACAAAACATGTATACAAGTGTAAATACATGCACATGATCCTCCTGATCACATCATACATATCATCAACACCATCGTCAAGTAATTTGCTTCATACACACCAAACACCTAATTAATTAATTAATCAATTAAAATTAGTAAAATTAATATTTTCATCACCAACATTTTATCTCTCAGCACCTGGCACCTATTCCCAACCTCTCAAACCAAAAGAAACCGAATCGGACGCGAAAACGGGAAAAAAATCACGAAACGGTAAAATTCTGCAACTTCGCTGGCCATACGCGTATTGCCAGCTCGCTCACCCAACCCATACGCGTATTGACTCCCTTCGTACGCGTATCTCCTCACAATGCCCAAGTCCTTACGCGTATTGCCTTATGCCGTACGCATACGGACAGAGACCTCTTCACACTGAATTTTCCAAATCCCAATACAATACGCGTACGACCCTCCTATTACGCGTATTGCCTCACTTTCATATGCGTATTGCCGCGTATCAGCTTTCCCATACGCGTATCGCCTTACCTGATACGCGTATGGCCAGATCTATTACGCAAATCACCAGAGACCTCACCATTCTGCACTCTGCTACGATTTCCACACTTCTTCACTTTCAACCAATCCTATAATCGTTTCTACATTGATTTTAGGTCCAATTTTCATCTTTTCTCTTGTACCTAGAATTACTACATGTTTTATAGGTCTATAATCTCAAATCGTTCTCCCAATTGAATCCAATCAACAGATTATCAGTACAAGTTCATACACAACAACATCATCAACAGAAAATCACGAAAACACACATCGATTCATGCACGATTTCAGATTCATAACAGGCATATACAACAAATCAACAACACAACGATTCTGCATATGAAATCCTACGGGGTTAAGGACTCCCCACTACCCTATCATGAATGAAACACCTATATTGAACCCTTTTCTCCCCCCTTACCTCGAATCTTGAAGAATTCCTGCGAAAATCCTGATCAAATGCAAGCTAGACTGAGGGCACCAAACTAGGGTTTTCCATAAGATCAGTTTATTTCTGACTTTTTGGGCAATACTTGATTCTATGGTACTCCTCATGTCCTTAAATGTCTAAGACTGGAGAATTGTCCATCAATTTGGATTGGAAGGGTTTCAATTGATCAATTGACTGAAAATCAGAAGAATTGGGAAAAAGTCAACTGTGCAGAGGAAAAAGTCAACTCTTAACTTTTTGAGGTCAAAATGTTGTTCCTCATCTCAAATATGTTCATGGGTAAAGATTTGATCAAGGAATGTTTAGGGTTTCATCAAAAATCAAGAAAGATTCAAAGTTGCCAAATTTAGAAACTTAGGGTTTCCATTTATGGCAAGTGTAGGCAAGTTGAAGGGCTCACTTTAAGCTATTCCTTTTCCATGTTCCAAGATTCAAACTAAAAGTTTATGGAGGCCTATTGAAAGTTCATATTTCAAGCTTCAAAACCATATCAAGAACATGTCCATTGGGTTAAAATGGAGAAAGATATGATCAATTAAAGTTGAGGCAAATCAAGGCAAAATGGCAAGTCGTGACCAGTCAGCACGCAGTCATTTTCACAAACACCTTGTGTGCAGGGTCTATCCAAGTTCATAGCCAAATATCTCTTTGATGGAGGCTTCAATTGGAAAAATGTTCAACATCAATCTTGTTCATCTCCATCTCCTCTTCAACTTTGGTGTTGAAAGATTTTTCATTTGATCAACTCATGGAGAGATATATTGAGGCAAAGTTAGATATTTCAACTGATTCACTCCCATGCACATGAGCTGGTCGAGGGCAAGTTAGGTTGGCATACCAAGGCAGTTGTGACCAAACACTTTCATGGTCATTTTTAAACATGTTCAAGAGCTCCAATCCAAATGGATCAAACTCCAATCTTGTTCATCTCTTCTTTCATCTCTCATCTATCTTACTTGTCTTTTACTTTTGTGAATAACATGATATAATGCTTTGTGTATGACTTTCTCACACCCCTTTGGGATCCTAGCTCATCCTTAATTTGTGATTAAGGTGAGGTAGGATAAGCATTAGGTAGTGCTATCCCTCTCTTCTATTAGACTTAGGTTCTCAAACCTCCCCTTAGGGCCATCTTTTGCATGACAACTTTAGGATAGAATTCCCCTTAGTGTTTTCTTTTCCTTGAGTCTTCTCTTCTCATCTCATAACCATTCTAAAACACTTAATAAAGATTAACGTGTATTGCACATGAGCCTTGTATATGGGAAATGAGAAATGAAGAGTTTCCCTTCATTCTTCTAGGATGCTTAGTGTACGTCCTGTTGGAGACGATACGCGGCGTATTCGTTCATATGTTGTAGACTTGGGTGCAATGCAAGTTACAAACTAACTTCAATCCATTTCTGTCTAAAAAACATAAAACAAACTCAAACCTTTTTTATCCTTCGGGATTGTTAAGTTTCAAACCTATTTTCAGAAAAGGGCACGTTACTTCCGTCTCGTCGCAAACAGGCATCGACCCTAACTGCCGGACGCGAACTTAAGGTCGCTCATAAAAAACACTAAGACCTTGTTAGGTCGAACTACGACTGCTCTGATTTCCTCCTTCTGGTTAGATTGAGGATACGTAGGCACAAGACGACGATGTCTTTGCGAGCAACCTCCCCGCTTAGTTCGTGTCTGAACTACGTTGACTCTGACTTTTCCATTGCACGAGGGAATACGTAGGCCTAGGACTCCGAGGATGTCCTACCGAGTCTCTTCTTTTCATTTTCTTCCCCGTTTCTTCGTTCTTTTCGTTCCCATTCCTTCCCCTTTCCAGTAGCAGCGGAGCTCCAGATGATGACACCTTTTGATTAAGACAACCAGCGTGGATCCCATCGAGTACGATGGACGCGTGGGGGTGCTAATACCTTCCCTTCGCGTAACCGACTCCCTTACCTGTTTCTCTTGGCCGCGAGACCATGCTTTTCCTTTCCCTCAGGTTTACGGAGTGTTTCCTTTCCCTCTCTTGGGATAAATACACATTGCTGGCGACTCTGTTTCCGCGCCACTTTCGCGTTTGTACTTGGAAGAAAGTCCCGGGAGCGACAGTATTGAAAAGAAATGCCACAAACACGGACGAGTGTTTAGGTCAATACGGACGGGTATTGAAAAGAATAAACATGGACGAGTGTTTAAATCAATACGGACGAGTATTGAAAAGAAATGCCACAAACACGGACGAGTGTTTAGGTCAATACGGACGGGTATTGAAAAAAATGAAACAAACACAGACGAGTGTTTAGGTCAATACGGACGGGTATTAAAAAGAATAAACACAAACGAGTGCTTAAATCAATACGGATGAGTATTGAAAAAAGTAAACACGAACGAGTGTTAAAATTCAATGCTTTAAGGTCTACTAGACATGGAATGGGTTTGAAATACAATCTCTGTCTTTATTGAAAGTTATTTTATTTTTTTCAATCATAGAGTACCAAACTTAGCTTATGCTCTATATGCATGTTTGAATTTTTTTATGGCGTAAAGCGCCATATCAAATGGAAATGATATGCATTTTGAGGATGCTACGCGACAATGATGCTTAGTATATGAAAATGGGGCAAACCACACTAGTCTGATCTCTATGAAGAAAGGATATGCCAGCACTCTGTGGGGAGAGAAACTCTACTGGGGAAAAGAGTCAAACGAGCCTCATGATGTGGGTATGAGAGATGATTGTGGCAAGTCTGGCTGGGATGTGGTTAGGCGTAGGACCAAATTGATAGTGATTGGATTTTTAGGGATTTATTATTGGGTTCCAATCGATTGGACTTTGAAGGTGAACTACCATACAAGAATTGGTTTTAAAAGGGGTAGACTACCAGGCGAGAACTGGTGGCAAAAAGTTAAGTTGTCAGACAAGAACTGACTCCTTGTTTGGTTTGTGAGACGAGAACTGACTTTTGATTGGCTACAAGATGGGAACTGGTTATGAAAAGAAAACAGACCACATTACGAGAACTGGAGTTTTAAATAGTAGGCTAAAGAATGGGTGACCAGACAAGAACTGGTTTAAAAGCTGACGTTTACTAGGCGAGAACTGGACTTGAATGCCATTTACCAGACGAGAACTGGTACTCTGAAAATGGTTTTCTAGACAGGAACTGGACTTTGAAATGCTGAGTGAGGTTGGGTTACAAGGTCCTCTGATGTCAGATTCAGGTTATGGGATAAAGCCCAAAGATAGCATGCAATGCTTTATGCTTGAGCGAAGCGACATGACTAATGCACGAGGATGATTTATGAAATAATTATGCAGGTTTCTAGAAATGCCCCTGAGGTGGGTAAGAAGGTATTTGTAGCAAGGCTTCTGGTTGAAGGCAAAACATGATTCCCCGACACTCGTCTTGAACTCAACAGTTAGTGACGAAATAGAATTTGCTTGAGTAGCTTGAAAACAAGGAAAGGTCTTGCCCCAGAATTTGCATTATGAAAGGATTTGTCCTTTATTAACCATCTCTTGGAGTGGTTTGCTTCAATGTACTCTTAAAGTAGCTTGCCTCTGGATGAGCATTGAAGCGACTTAACTTATGCTGATTGAACACCGGAGGGATTTTCCCTTAATCAAAGAACCTCTGGGTGACCTGCCCCTGGTTGGTAAAGTTTTGAAATGATTCACTTCTAATCAACTAGTTCTTGAATGATTGCCCCCATAATCAACTGATTCTTTGAGAACTTTCCTTAGACTGACTGATTCCATACTCATTGGATGTCAATGCCCCAGATCCATAGGGCTACAAGGTACACTTGATTCTGATCAACTTTGATGAATGATCCAATCCTCTTTGATTGCTCCTTGTTGGAATTTCCTCGCTTTCCATTACTGACTTGCAATTAATATCGTTTGTTTATGAATGGTAATTTTAATGCGATTCTCATGCAGATATTGAAAAAATTAATTATTATTAGAATGATGTTATAGTATGGATGCAGTGCTGATTTAGCTAGTGAAAGATATGGCAAGAAAAAGATTAGCAAATCTTGTAGGAGTCAGTTTATGCAACCTTGTTGTAGTGTGCTTTCAGAATAAACCCCGCCTTAATTAGGTATTTTAAGGGTTATATCATGGTATGGTTCACGGTTAATGAAACAAAGGATGAAAGGCTCAAAGCTTGAGTATTACCCACCCCTTCTTCATGATGATCCCCAATCCTAAGTTCAGCTAACTTGGCACAAGCGCTCACCTTTCAAAAAGCTTATAGAATGGTAGGAGTGATGGTTAAGGAACCCACAAGGTCTTCGGAGTGACAATCACCCCTCTTGTCCTTGGTGTCTGTAGTCACTCGACTTGCTTTTGCTCGAGGATTTTTATTTTGTAATCCTTTTCGCTTTTCTCATTCTTTTCTTCCCTAATTTTTGCCTGGACTGATTCTTTTGATTTTTTTTTCGATTTTGAAGTCCAGCGGGATGCCCTAACTTTTACCTAAGTCACTTGTTTTCAAGTTTTTCAACTTAGCGGGCTTTCTTTCTTTTTTTTCTTTTTCTTTTGATTTTTTTTTTGAGCAAATCGTGTGACACTAGCTGTCTTGGCTTATCTGAAAGGGTTGTGACTGCCTCATTCCTTGGTTGCTGAGGGATAACCATTGTGGTTTCACGTCCTTGACCTCCTGATGAGTGAGGAATAACAGGTAATGGATCCTTAGATGCACTTTCCTTTTAAAATTTGAACGCTCTGTCAAATTAACTTATGACTACCCTGCCCTTGGGTTAAATGTGAGGTTTTTTTTATACGAAAAGAAACTCCTACTTCTAGGCTCAAAGGGGCTGACGAGGGTCTATCTCCCTTATATCTCCTGTGTTTGGGGAGTTGAAATAATGCATGTACATCATCAACAAGATTTTATCTGAAAGCACACCATCAGAAAATATGAGTATTTCGTTTTCGTCATCCTCCCCCAAGTTTTTGCTAAAACAACAGTGATAAAGTGAACTGAATGGGAGAAGCATGGATGTATATTTTTTTTTTTATATTTTGAAGAAAAATGAGCGAATGCGACATAATTAATTCAAAAAATGCATGAACACTTCATTAATATTACCATTCAAGACAACAATGTTTAAAAACAAGTAACAATTAACATGAAAGAAACTACAAATGAAAATGATAAAAGTGCCCAAGGATTGCCAATGTTGATTATGTCTTCCTGTCTGGACCACTGGCTTTAGGAGATGACCCTTGAAGTCTTCGAACTCATTCAGACGAGAGGTTGGCATTGTCGCTCCCGGGATTTTCATCCAAGTACAAACGCGAAAGTGGCGCTGAAACAGAGTCGCCGGCAATGTGTATTTATCCCAAGAGAGGGAAAGGAAACACTGTGTAAACCTGAAGGAAGGAAAAAGTACGGTCATCGCGACCAAGAGAAACGGGTAAGGGAGTCGGTTACGTGAGGGGAAGGTATTACCACCTCCACGCGTCTATCGTACTCGATGGGATCCACGCTTGTTGTCTATGTCTAAAGGGTGTGTTATCTAAAGCCTACTGCTAAACAGAAACGAAAAACAAAAAGGGAAAAAGAGAAACAGACTCGCAAGGATTATCGCAATCCAGTGCCTACGTATCTTCATGGACGAACGAAGAATCAGAGTCAACGTAGTTCGACGGACTACGCACTAAAGGGGGGAGGTTGCTCGTCGAGATATCGCATCTCGTGCCTACGTATCCTCAATCGGATGGGAAAGAGGAATCAGAGCAAACGTAGTTCGACGGACGGGTCGAAAAAGAGGGAAGGGTGCTCGACAAGATATCGCATCTTGTGCCTACGTATCCTCAATCGGACGGGAAAGAGGAAGTCAGAGTGTCCGTAGTTCGTGGTAACGAACACAACACAGCAAAAACAAACAAGCTCGAGGAGTATCCACATCGCTCGAGTAGCACACATCCGACTGTGGATTCATGTCATCATAGTGGCCAAGGAAGACCTAGAAACGATATCATATCATCGAAGCAGGACAAAGCAACAGGGACACCTAGCCACGATATCAATTCTTCGGGCAGGATGAGGAGGCAAAGCGACGATATCATGCCATCGAAGCTTGCAAGTTATAAGAAATAAGGGAGCCTAACCACGATATCATGTCATCAGGTAGGACAGAAAGTGCAGGGAAAAAGCAAATTGTACGTACGAGCACAAAGCATCAGCGTCGATCGACGCGAGCTAAACAAAGTGTGGGGGTCGGATTTCTAAACCCTTCTTCCACTTGACAACTCGATAACAAGAGCGGGGGCACATGTTTAATGCGTCAACACGTAGTGCGAGCGAGTGAACGACTCAACTGAAAGTGCGGGGTGCCGATTGCAGGTCCCTTTTTGCTTGCCTTCTCCGAGGACTTATCAAGGGGAATCAGGGATGGGACGCCTCTTTTGAGGTCTTTGGCACAAAAGTAAACAATCAAAAACATGGCCTCCTTTGAGGACTTCCAGAATTGTCGGCCAAGTGGCACGGACTCCCAATCCTACTTCTCATGGCATCAAAAGAAAAAATGTGGAAAGAGAGTAAATCGGTTCAAGAAATTATACCAAATGGATAGCAATCTGTAAATAGCAATCCAAGCACAATAAGAAACCCGGAGAGCAAGCTATCATCAGGCAAACAGAAGCGAGTCAGAAATCCGGTACAAGCATAAGCGTCAAAACATTGTCGGTGTGAAAATAAATCACAACCGACATGTGGTATGTGTATCAGACACCACCATACAAGTAACCTGTAAGAAAACGCAATCCATGCAAAACACAACAAATGCATATATATACGTCTCAAGAATGAGAGACAAAGAGAAATCGCATCGGAAGTGAAGCGGTATCCCACAAATAACGTGGAATACCAAACGATCAATCGTCGTCGGAAACCTTGCAAATCATTGCACAAGCTTAACAAACACATTATAAACAACAAGGAAATGCAATCGGAATTTGCACATTCAATTCACAACTCAAAAACAAGTAACAACAATCAAATGCTCATGAAATGCATCACAAAAATCAATCCACAATGATCAAATGAAATTAAGACATGATGTGAATCCAAGTGGGAAGTAGCAAATGCGTCATCCATGAATCATAACCAAGCTCAAACCAAATAAGAAGAATCACCAAGCATCATACTCAAAGCATGTATCAAAACTATGCAAGTATGCAACAAACTAAAGTCCAAAATAATTCACATACTCCCACACAAGTAAAGCCATACAAAAGATAGATCATGCACCAAGGGCCAAGGTAAATCAGAACCTTAAACATGTCTCATCAATCAAAGAAATATCACAAAGCATCAAGGAAGTTCATGTCATTCAAAGGCACAAAATTAGGTCAAGAAGTGTGCATTAGCATGCTCCAAACATCATCAAATGAAAGCACCAACCAAAAATAGAAAAGCGGTTCAATAAAATTCCAAAAAATATCTAAAGGTATGTTCAACCATCCAATTAAGCATGTTCAAAAGATGGGATCAAAACAAGATTAAGAACATGTTCAAAATGGACCAACAAACCAAGGTATGTAGACAATCGAGCAAGAAACGAGGGGCAATAAAACTTGAATGGAAAGTCACCTAAAGCAACTCAAACCAAGCCCAAACTAGCATCAAATAAATCTTGTATCAAGGCCTAAGAGTGACCAAAAAATCAGCCTCAAAAGATAGACCAAAGTCACAAAAATCCCTAACCCAAGATGACGGGTATCATTGGAAACTCAATATCAAATTAAATCAAAATAAAGTAAGAAAAAAAAATTAAAAATAAAATAAAAAATATGAAAAATAAGTCAACACATTAATTGACCATAAAAATATTTTTGGTATTTTTAATATGAATATAAAAATTAAAACAAGAATGAAATGGAAGATAGAAAGGAAAAAAAAGAAAATAAAAAGAAAACAAACCAAGGGGGTGAGATAGTAAAAAACCAAAAACAAAGGAAACAGGTTTTTGTGCGCGCTGGGCCTCAATCAGTGGGGTGTGAAAATTAAAATCACCAAGCCCAGTTCCTAATATCAGCCATCTCAAACAAAAGAAAAAAACAGCACTAAAATGAAATGCAGCGTTTTACTAAAGTTCTGACTGCCACGCGAAAGTCTCACTACACATGTCAACGACACACTGGCCAGTCAACGAGGTCATCCTCACACGCAGACTTGCACACATCAGACGCCGGAGCCCTAGCTCCGGTCGTCTTCTCCGGTTACACACGCCGGAGTTGTAGACCAAACACGTAAACAAAGATCAAATCGTACCCCATCTTAAAGGAAATCTCACGAGGAATCCAAATCTGGCCTCCAAAATTGATTTAAAACACTATAACACCATGAAATCCGAGCTCGAAAATTTAACATACAATCTGAAAATCATGTAAACTAACATAACATGCGTATAATCATTGCCTCTACATACAAAGGACTTCAGAACTATGAACAACAAGCTTCAAATATTCATAACAAGTCAGGAAATGGAGTTGGAAGTTTACCTAACGAAATACTGTCCGTTGAACCTTGAAACGAGTCTAAAACTTCAGAAATCCTTTCCTCTTGATGCTAGGAACACTCAGGGAGAATAATGAAGAAAGAAAAATGAGAGAAATCCTTAGATCAGTGAGATTCGAGAGCTTCAACTTTGAGTGAGAGGGAATGCTTCAGATCTTATTTTTCATCCAAAAACGAAGGTCTGCTCTATTCTTTAGGGCTTTGGAGGTTTTAAATAGAGTGTGTTGGCACGTGAGAGAAAAATAGAGAGTGAGAAACTTGTTGCATCGATTTTGTTTTTGAAATTAGAAACTTGGAGGGTGGAAATAGTAGGCACACGAGGTAAGCACATGGGCTGGTGATTTTGTTGTGATTTTTTAGCATAAGGATGTATGATGCAAGGCACATGAAGGCATGGAATGGAATCAAAATGTGTGTAAGTTTCTTTTCCTATTTTGGCAAGAAATACAAGGTAGATGTTGCATGGTGGTGTATGGCAATGTTTGGTCTTTTTAGGCAAGAGAGATGATGCACATGATGATAGGATCATGAGGTATAGGAATTGCTATAAGAGAAATCAGTATCGTACCAAAAGAATAACCTTGCACCTTCATGAAGACAAACTCGCATGCATGACTTCCATGTAATATAACTTGATGATGGATGGTCCAAATGATGTGTTTTAGGGTTCTTTAGAAAGGTGGGAGTATAGACTACAACTTTCATGTGGAAGATTCTTGAATTCAAGGCTTGGAAGTCACTCAAAACTGGCTATGAACATTGGTGCATAAAACTGTCAAAAAAATAACTTAGAAAAATTCTAAGTTTTAGAAATTTGCAAGGAGAAAATGTCTAACTTTGGAGCACCATAACTCATTAAAAAATGACTCAAATGACATGGTTCTTGTGCTCATTTTGAAGGGCATGCTTATACTACAACTTTCATGTGGAAGAGATTTTCAAAAGAAGCCTTGATCATGGTGAAAATTAGCTTTGAAAGTGGTTAAAAACTTACCAAAAATAGTAAGTTTCTAAAACCGTAATTTCCATTTTTAGTAACTTCTTCACATTCTTGATTTTTCATGAATCCTTGAACATTCTTTGACCAAATTTCATCCATTCTTGAAAATCATCATGTTGACCTCAAAAAGTCAGGAGTTGACTTTTTCACTGCACAGTTGACTTTATCCCCAATTTTCCTGACTTTGAATCTTTTGAACAATTGAAACTCTTCTGAACCAAATTGATGGACAATTCTCCATTCCTAGACACTTGGGGACATGAGGAATACCATGGAATCAAGTCTTGCCCAACAAATCAGAAATAAACTGATTTCATGGCAAACCCTAATTTGGCACCCCTGGTTTAGGAGAAATCGACCCATGCTCAAAATCCAAATTCTTCTGAATATGATGTGCATCCTCTCAAACAATGATGATATGTGTCACTTGATGATGATAGAACCTCAAAAATATTGCCCATTGGGGAATTAAACTCAAGGATCCCAAAAACCCTAGTTTGAGAAATCGAGCTAGGAGGATGTGATTCACTTGAAATCTCTTGCCAATTGCAATCATCTGATGAAGGACACATTAGGATGCCCTGAGGTCTAAGGATCCCTTTGTAGCTCAAGTAATGATGACATTAAGACCATCTCTCCTTTTGGTCTCTTGGACAGTACACATGATCTTTTGCTTGAACCTCTGGAAAACATCTTCTTCCCTTGAATTAACCTAGATACCTTGATCCCATGCTAAGAAACAATGATATGCACAAATGAAAATGCAAGAATGAAAGGAAACATAAGCCAGTTAGTGTTAGAAACAAAAGGGCAAATTTTGAGGTGTTACAGCTGCCCGTATTCAAACTTCTTGGATCCGAGGGTATGGAAGCAAAGGCTTCCAGACAGTCGAGATACACGGAAATTGAATACTAAAATAACCGTACAAATTTGCATCCTGCAAAAGGAGAGATGACTCCGCTGGGGAACAAATAATCAAAGGTGTCAAATCATAACACGGACGAGTGTCAGAGATCAATACGGACGAAGTATTGAAATAGATTGAAACAAACACAAACGAGTGTTGACTGTACTGGGGACGAACACGGATGAGTGTACAAAAGGTTCAAACATGGACGGGTGCTGAAAGAACACGGACGGGTGCTAAAAGGTCAATACGGGCAGGTATTGAAATAAAAGTTTAAATAGGTACGGGTGCTGAAGAACACGGACGAGTGTCTAAGGTCAATACGGACGGGTATTGAAATAAAGAGTTCAAACACGGACGGGTGCTGAAAGAACACCGACGGGTGTCAAAGGTGAATACGGATGGGTACTGAAATAAAAGGTTCAAACACGGACAGGTGCTGAAAGGACAAGGACGGTGTCAAAGGTCATAAGGACGGGTATTGAAATAAAAGTTCAAACATGGACGGGTGCTGAAAGAACACGGATGGGTGTCAAAGGTTAATACGGACGGGTATTGAATAAAAAGTTCAAACACGGACGGGTGCTGAAAGAAAATGGACGGGTGTCTAAGGTCAATCCAGACGGGTATTGAAATAAAGTTCAAACACGGACGGGTGCTGAAAGAACACGGACGGGTGTCAAAGGTCAATACGGACGAGTATTGAAATAAAAAGTTCAAACATGGACGGGTGCTGAAAGAACATGGACGGGTGTCAAAGGTCAAGACGGACGGGTACTGAAATAAAAGGTTCAAACACGGATGGGTGCTGAAAGGACACGGACGGGTGTCAAAGGTCAATACGGACGGGTATTAAAATAAAAGTTTAAACACTGACGGGTGCTGAAAGAACACGGACGAGTGTCAAAGGTCAATACGGACGGGTATTAAATAAAAAGTTCAAACAGGGACGGGTGCTGAAAGGACACGGGCAGGTGTCAAAGGTCAATACGGACGGGTACTGAAATAAAGGTTCAAACACTGACGGGTGCTGAAAGAACACGGATGGGTGTCAAAGGTCAATACGGACGGGTACTAAACTAAAAGGTTCAAACACGGACGGGTACTGAAAGGACACGGACAGGTGTCAAAGGTCAATACGGACGGGTATTGAAATAAAAGTTCAAACACGGACGGGTGCTGAAAGAACACAGACGGGTGTCAAAGGTTAATACGGACGGGTACTGAAATAAAAGGCTCAAACACAGACGGGTGCTGAAAGGACACGGACGGGTGTCAAAGGTCAATACAGACGGGTATCGAAATAAAAGTTCAAACACGGACGGGTGCTGAAAGAACACGGATAGGTGTCAAAGGTCAATACAGACGGGTATTGAATAAAAAGGTTCAAACACGGACGGGTGCTGAAAGGACACGGACGGGTGTCAAAGGTCAATACGGACGGGTATTGAAATAAAAGTTCAAACACGGATAGATGCTGAAAGAACACGGACGGGTGTCAAAGGTCATTACGGACGGGTACTGAAATAAAAGGTTCAAACACGGACGGGTGTTGAAAGGACACGGACGGGTGTCAAAGGTCAATACGGACGGGTATTGAAATAAAAAGTTCAAACACGGACGGGTGTTGAAAGAACACGGACGGGTGTCAAAGGTCAATACGGACGGGTACTGAAATAAAAGGTTCAAACACGGACGGGTGCTAAAAGGACACAGGTATTGAAATAGAAGGTTCAAACACGGACGGGTGCTTGAGAGAACACAGACGAGTGTTTAAAATCAATATGGACGAAGTATTGAGGCAATGGAAAAGAACACGGACGAGTGTCAAAAGAACACGGACGAGTGTTGAAGAATCAATACGGACGAAGTATTGAGGAAATGAAAAAGAACACGGTCGAGTGTCTAGCGCTAATAACTTTAAGGAGATAACCCACATGGCCACCTGGACGAAGGGGTAAAAAACCAACCGACTAACGATCCTGACAAACAACTCTGCAGGGGTATACCAAATAGTCTCTCCAAATGACCAAATCCACCACTTGGGGTATAAAGTTGGACAACATCTCCTGAATTACTGTCCTCCCTGTTGGGAGACGCCTGGTAAATGAGAACTCAAATCTGGCTTATGCTTCGAATGCATATGTTTGAAATTTTCTATGGCGTAATGCTCCATACGAAATGGAAATGTTACGCTTTTGGGAGGATGCCATGCAAAAATGCTCATGCGATGCAAAGGACCGCTCCAGTAAAATAAAAACTGAAGACGAAGGCAACCCCACCGGGGATGACAAACTAAATTGTCCTCTGAAAACTAAACCCGACTGAGGAAATCACACTGAACGACCTTCCTGATCACAACCTCTGCTGAAGATGAAACTTAAAACCTGATAACGAAAATCGCCAATACCAATTGGACTTAAAACCTGCTGGGGGATGTCAACCACCGTTGAACAAACCGTTGTGAGGATTACCACCAAACTATGCTTGGGGATATCACTGAACTTAACCTACTGCTGGGGGAAATGACTTTACCCTCACCCTTCTGGGGATTAGACCATATTGTTGTTGGTGAAAAATACACCTCCTGACCGGCTGAGGAAAGTAGACACCAAGACTCTGTGGGGAAGATAACATTTTTGTCCTGGGGAGATATTCCACGAGTCTCCTGCTGGAGATACAACAACATCCACCTTGGGGTCATCAACTTCTGAATGCTCGTTGGGGAGTAATAGTCAAAACATGACTCTGGCTGGGGAAACAATCCCCTACACTCCTGCTGGGGAAATAATCCTCTGCACTCTGGCTGGGGAGAGCAACAATCTGCTGAGGATGATGAAATTTAAATGATGAGGAGAGTAACTCTACTGGGGAGAAACCTTGCTACCCAACCTGACCTGCCTCTATGGTCATAAACGGCCCTTTGAACTTTCCACTTACCCCAGACCACAGGGTCTAACGAAAGAAATCGTCTCAAGAGGATTTTACAGAAAACATGGCTCTCACACATCCCGGGTCTTCAAACTCTTAGAGATTTACCAGATCTCGACATAACTGCCCCAGACTTTATAATCCATGAAGTAAATTGCCTCGAAAGGATTTGTAATAACCTGAAATACTCTGCCCCAGTATTCTGAATCTTGAAGAGGTGCTTTTAATTAACCATCTTTAGGAGTGGATAACGTCTCGTGCTCTTGAGGTGGCCAGCCCTAATACGAGCTTTGAAGTGAATTTTCCCCTGACTGATTGATCGTCGAGAAATTTTCCAAATCTCGACATGATTGTCCCCGTTTGGCTGCTTTGGGGAGAGTTTTTCAATGTGATGGCTCCAGATTGGCTACATCTTATCACCGCTCATCGGGTACGCCCAAGCTACGCACAGTCTCTGGGCCACATGCCCCTTGACATGACTATCCTTCGGGAATTTTCACCATCTCAACTCGGCGTGATCAAGATTCTTGACTGACGTTCATTGTGTAAGCTCCCATGATGCTTAAGCACATGCAAGCAGAAAATATTTATTATGAGAATGACAATTATAATGCAACACACATGTTAACCTTGAAGTTTTATTGAAAATGTGTCGCCAAGCCTTATGAACAAATCACTAGCTGGGACGCGACATTGATTTTTGAATGGAAAACAATACGCACATGTAATACCAACAAAAATCTTATTAGCATAACTCATAGGAGTCAGGAACGCTATCTCGCTAAAGTACGCTTTCAGAAGAAAAAAAACCATGCTTCAATTAGGACTTTTAAGGGTTGTAACGTGGCCTGGTTCGCGGTTTGAGAAAAAAGGATTTATGGCTCAAAGTTTGTCTATACCCACCCATTCTCCATGATGTCCTTCGGTCCTACGTTCAGTTAATCCGGCACGAGCACTCACCTACCGAAAGGTTATGACATGACATCGGTGACACTTAAGGAGTCTGTAAGGGTTTCGGAGTGGTAGTCGCTCCTTTCGTCTTTGGTGCATGTGGTCACACGACTTGCTTTTGCTCGAAGGTTTTCCCATTTGTAAACCTTTTCGCTTTTTCTATTTGCTCTTTCTTCTTTTGTTTCCCTGATTTTGCCTGGACTGAATTCTTTTGAAATTTTTTTTCCGATCTTGAGGTCCAGCGGGATGCCCTAACTTTTACCTAAGTTATTTGCTTCACAGCTTTTGACTTAGCGGGCTTTATTTCTCCTTTTTTTTTCTTTTTTTTAACAAATCGTGTGACACTAGCTATCTTGACTTCTTTGAAAGGATTGTGACTACTTCACTCTTTGCGATGAGGGATAACCACTGTGGTCTCACGCCCCTTGACCTCCTGATATGTGAGGAAAGAAAGGTAATGGATCCTCAGATGCACACTCCTTTTGAAAGTAGAATGCTCAGTCAAACCAACTGACAACTACCCTGCCCCTGGGTTAAATGTGAGGGTTTTTTCCAAAATAAAAAGAAACTCCTACTTCAAGGCTCAACAGGGTTGACAAGGGTCTATCTCCCTTATATCTCCGGTGTTTGGGGATTTGAAGCAATGCTTGTATATCATCAACAGGGTTTTATCCAAAAGCACACAACCAAAGATTTTGCGTTTTTCACTTCATCATCCTCCCTCAAGAGTTTAAGGCAATAAAATTGGTATTGCAGTGTATATAAACATGATATGAGTGCATAAAAGTAAAGTACTTCAAGAACAACACATTCATTGCATTAAAATCATCATTCAAAACACAAACAGTCTTTTTCATGCAAACACTGTACTAACAAACGATGAAAAATTACACATGAAAATGCAGTAAAGAAGCCAAAAATTGCCATTGTTGAGGAGGCCTAACTCCATCTGGACTTATTGCTTCTGATGACGCTCTTGCGATCTGGTGCTTACTCTGACAAGGAAGCTTCAGCCCATGGGGGGTACCATCTGGGGTGATGACCTTTGAGTCAATCAAATCTTACACCTGGTGTTTGAACACGTTACAGTTATCAATGTATGCCCAAACGCTCCTGAGTGGAATTCGCACCTAGCATTCATGTCATAGTCCGGAGGAATAGGGTACGACACTGGCGTGGTATTCCTCAGCTGTATCAGAGAGCTTTTGAGCAGGCGAGCAAGCAACTGACTACAAGGAATAAGGATATGATCAAGTATCCTCTTGGGTCTTCTTGGTCTGAGTTGCCCCTGCTGCTGATAATTCAGCTGCCGATGCTGATTCGGGCACCCAAACTGCCTCTGTACTTTCCTTTCCACATTCGGCTGAGGCACAAACAAGGGTTGCTGGCGTAGAGCTTCTGAAGCATAAGGTTGTGGAAGAGATCCATGACGAGAGGTGGATCCTACAGACAGGGAATGAGTCTCTACTTACTTTGCAACAATTGGGGTAAAATCACCTTGTATGCTCATGTCGTCCGACGTGAATTCAATTGTCCCTGCATCAATCAAATCCTGGACTTGGTGCTAAAAGGCCCTACATTTCTCCACCGTATGCCCTGGTGCCCCAGAATGGAAATCACAATGGGCTCTTGCATTGTAGCCTGGTGGGGGATTACCAGTAAGAGGACCCAAAGTCATTTTCAGTACCAGTTAAAACTGAAGGAGATGCTGCAATAGCTGAGAATATGGCATAGGGAGCGGACAAAAAACTCTTTCAGACTGCTTCGGTCTCTGTGCACACTTTTTACCCTTGGGCTTCTCTTGGGAGACAAGATCTGGCTGCTGTTGGGAAATTTTTGGAACCTTGGGTTATGGAGGGGATTCACGAGGCAATCCATGATCTAGCGAAGACCCCACAGAGATGGGAGGATTAAGGACTACTGTTGCGGAATCGAGCACATGATTGTTTTCCTTCTTTAACACCATTTTCAAATTTTCCATGACCAGACCCATTTGAGTCTTCATCTAATTGACTTCCTCTCTTAGCACACATGTCTCCCATAAACTGCCCCATCTGAATCTTCATTTCAGTCACTTCTGCACTGAGCTGTTCCATGGCTATCCTCTGATTATCACAGGTTGAGCCGTCAATTCTGAAGATAATACCAAGTCAGAATGAGAAATCCACTCCGAGACACCTATTATGCATATGAGTATGAGAATGCAAATGCAAAATGCCATGTTCGAATATTTCCAAGGAATCATTCTGTTTTGATTCAAGTTTTTTTTTCATACGAACCACAAGAAATAGATGGAAATGCTCAACAGTTAGTCTCAAAGTTAAGATCCTTGGAAATATAAGAACATGTATATCAGCATGCAAAATGATGATGCAGATGCACACATGGGATCAAGGCTTCCACTGGACATGGTTAGACCGTTGCATAGAACCACACGACACAAGATCAAAGGTTCGGCATAGTTTCATAATACCAAGAAACTGAGTACCATGAAGATCAACAACAATATGGAATCAAATCCCCATTGTAATAGATAACTGCTGAATTGCTTCTGAATAACCGGATGTCGCAAGATCAAAAGTCTTGAACATACACCATAAGGACCAAGTAATCATCAATGGAACCAATAGTCACCATCAGAATCAATAGTCACCAACGGTACCTGTACCTGTAAGAGTCATCCCTCCCCACTCACGGGTGTAATCTAGGTCAAGGTAAGGTCAAAAGAAACGCAGGATCGGCGGTTCGCCTGAGAGTACTACCATCGTAACAACAAACGTGTATGATGATAATATCCCACTTGAACCTCCACTGCTCGTGGCATCATGACCGCACTAGTAGGACCTCGTCCAGTAGCCGTCATGATCCACTCTATTCCTAGGTCTCCTAGAGAACATCTCATAGCCTGGGTACTGGGCCTTTTACCTCTTGTAACAACCCAACCCACCAAAGAAACCAGACAGTCCAGCCAATAACCAGTATGCAGGAAAGTAAAAGCGCAAGTAGGATGCAATGCAAACAGATAATCATGCAAAGCAATAAAGTAAACACCCAAAGACAATAAACACACAAGTGCTAGGATTGACTCGCATAGGGGATGGACCAGCAAGAGGTCAATCTGTCCCCAGCACAGTCGCCAGCTGTCGCTCCCGGGATTTTCATACAAGTACAAATGCGAAAGTGGAGCGGAAACAGAGTCGCCATCAATGTGTATTTATCCCAAGAGAGGGAAAGGAAACACTGTGTAAACCTGAAGGAAGGAAAAAGCATGGTCATCGCGACCAAGATAAACGGGTAAGGGAGTCGGTTACGCGAGGGGAAGGTATTAGCACCCCCACGCGTCCATCGTACACGATGGGATCCACGCTTGTTGTCTATGTCTAAAGGGTGTGTTATCTAAAGCCTACTGCTAAACAGAAACGAAAAACAAAAAGGGAAAAAGAGAAACGGACTCGCAAGGGTTATCGCAATCCAGTGCCTACGTATCTTCGTGGGCGAACGAAGAATCAGAGTCAACGTAGTTCGACGGACTACGCACTAAATGGGGGAGGTTGCTTGTCGAGATATCGCATCTCGTGCCTATGTATCCTCGATCGGACGGGAAAGAGGAATAGAGAAAACGTAGTTCGACAGGCGGGTCAAAAAAGAGGGAAGGGTGCTCGCCAAGATATCGCATCTTGTGCCTACGTATCCTCAATCGGACGGGAAAGAGGAAGTCAGAGCGTTCGTAGTTCGTGGTAACGACCACAACATAACAAAAACAGACAAGCTCGAGGAGTATCCACATCGCTCGAGTAGCACACATCCGACTCTGGATTCATGTCATCACAGTGGCCAAGGGAGACCTAGCAACGATATCATATCATCAAAGCAGGCCAAAGCAACAGGGACACCTAGCCATGATATCAATTCATCGGGCAGAACAAGGAGGTAAAGCGACGATATCATGCCATCGAAGCTTGTAAGCTGTAGGAAATAAGGGAGCCTAACCATGATATCATGTCATCGGGTAGGACAGAAAGTGCGGGGAAAAAGCAAATTGTGTGTACGAGCACAAAGCATCAGCGTCGGTCAATGCGAGCTAAACAAAGTTTGGGGGTCTGATTGAAAAACCCTTCTTCCACTTGACGACTCGATAACAAGAGTGGGGGCACATGTTCAATGCGTCAACACGTAGTGCGAACGAGTGAATGACTTAACTGAAAGTCCAGGGTACCGATTGCAGGTCCATATTCGCTTGCCTTCTCCGAGGACTTATCAAGGGGAATCGGGGATGGGACGCCTCTTTTGAGGTCTTTGGTACAAATGTAAACAATCACAAATATGGCCTCCTTTGAGGACTTCCAGAATTGCCGGCCAAGTGGCACGGACTCCCAATCCTACTTCTCATGGCATCAAAAGAAAAAATGCGAAAAGAGAGTAAATCGGTTCAAGAAATTATACCAAACATATAGTAATCCGTAAATAGAAATGCAAGCAGAACAAAAAACCCGGAGATCAAGCTATCATCAGGCAAACAAAAGTGAGTAAGAAATCCGGTACAAGCATAAGCGTCAAAACATTGTCGGTGTGAAAATAAATCACAACCAACATGTGGTGTGTGTATCAGACACCACCATACAAGTAACCTGCAAGAAAACGCAATCTAGGCAAAACACAACAAATGCATATATACGTCTCAAGAATGAGAGACAAAGAGAAATCGCATCGGAAGTGAAGCGGTATCCCACAAATAAAGTGGAATACCAAACGATTAATCGCCGTCGGAAACCTTGCAAATCATTGAACAAGCTTAATAAACAGTTAGAAACAACAAGGAAATGCAACCGGAATTTGCACATTTAATTCACAACGCAAAAACAAGTAACAACAATCAAATGCTCATGAAATGCATCACAAAAATCAATCCACAATGATCAAATGAAATTAAGACATGATGTGAATCCAAGTGGGCAGTAGCAAATGCATCATCCATGAATCATAACCAAGCTCAAACCAAACAAGAAGAATCACTAAGCATCATACTCAAAGCATGTATCAAAACTATGCAAGTATGCAACAAACTAAAGTCCAAAATGATTCACATACTCCCACACAATTAAAGCCATACAAAAGATAGGTCATGCACCAAGGGCCAAGGAAAATTAGAACCTTAAACATGTCTCATCAATCAAAGAAAGATCACAAAGCATCAAGGAATTTCATGTCATTCAAAGGCACATAATTAGGTCAAGAAGTGTGCACTAGCATGCTCCAAACATCATCAAATGAAAACACCAACCAAAAATAGCAAAGTGGTTCAATAAAATTCCAAAAAAAATGTCCAAAGGTATGTTCAACCATCCAATTAAGCATGTACAAAATATGGGATCAAAACAAGATCAAGAACATGTTCAAAATGGACCAACAAACCAAGGTATGTAAACAATCGAGCGAGAATCAAGGGCCAATAAAACTTGAATGGCAAGTCACCTAAAGCAACTCAAACCAAGCCCAAACCAGCATCAAATAAACCTTGTATCAAGGCCTAAGAGTGACCAAAAAATCAGCCTCAAAAGATAGACCAAAGTCACAAAAATCCCTAACCCTAGATGAAGGGTATCATTGGAAACTCAATATCAAATTAAATCAAAATAAAGAAAGAAAAAGAAATTAAAAATAAAATAAAAAATATGAAAAATAAGTCAACACATGACTTGACCATAAAAATATTTTTGGTATTTTTAATATGAATATAAAAATTAAAACAAGAATGAAATGGAAGATGGAAAGGAAAAAAAAGAAAATAAAAAGAAAACAAACCAAGGCGGTGAGATAGTAAAAAACCAAAAACAAAGGAAACAGGTTTTTGTGCGTGCTGGGCCTCAATCAGTGGGGTGTGAAAATCAAAATCACAAAGCCCAGTTCCTAATATCAGCCATCTCAAACAAAAGAAAAAAAAACAGCACTAAAATGAAACGCAGTGTTTTACTAAAGTTCTGACTGCCACGCGAAAGTCTCACTACACATGTCAACGACACACTGGCCAGTCAACGAGGTCAGCCTCACATGCAAACTTCCGCACATCAGACGCCGGAGCCCTAGCTCCGGTCGTCTTCTCCGGTTACACAAGTCGGAGCTGCAAACCAAACACGTAAACAAAGATCAAATCGTACCCCATCTTAAAGGAAATCTCATGAGGAATCCAAATCTGGCCTCCAAAATTGATTTAAAACACTATAACACCATGAAATCCTAGCTCGAAAATTCAACATACAATCTGAAAATCATGTAAACTAACACAACATGCGTATAATCATTGCCTCTACATACAGAGAACTTCAGAACTATGAACAACAAGCTTCAAATATTCATAACAAGTCAGGAAATGGAGTTGGAAGTTTACCTAACGGAATAATGTTCGTTGCACCTTCAAATGAGTCTAAAACTTTAGAAATCCTTTCCTCTTGATGCTAGGAACACTCAGGGAGAATAATGAAGAAAGAAAAATGAGAGAAATCCTTAGATCAGTGAGATTCGAGAGCTTCAACTTTGAGTGAGAGGGAATGCTTCAGATCTTATTTTTCATCCAAAAATGAAGGTCTGCTCTATTCTTTAGGGTTTTGGAGGTTTTAAATAGAGTGTGTTGGCACGTGAGAGAAAAATAGAGAGTGAGAAACTTGCTGCACCGATTTTGTTTTTGAAATTAGAAACTTGAAGGGTGGAAATAGTAGGCACACAAGGTAAGCACATGGGCTGGTGATTTTGTTGTGATTTTTTAGCATAAGGATGTATGATGCAAGGCACATGAAGGCATGGAATGGAATCAGAATGTGTGTAAGTTTCTTTTCCTATTTTGGCAAGAAATACAAGGTACATGTTGGATGGTGGTGTATGGCAATGTTTGGTCTTTTTAGGCAAGAGAGATGATGCACATGATGATAGGATCATGAGGTATAGGAATTACTATAAAGAGAAATCAGTATCGTACCAAAAGAATGACCTTGCACCTTCATGAAGACAAACTCCCATGCATGACTTCCATGTAATATAACTTGATGATGGATGGTCCAAATGATGTGTTTTAGGGTTCTTTAGAAAGGTGGGAGTATAGACTACAACTTTCATGTGGAAGATTCTTCAATTCATGGTTTGGACGTCACTCAAAACTGGCTATGAACATTGGTGCATAAAACTGTCAAAAAAATAACTTAGAAAAATTCTAAGTTTTAGAAATTTGCAAGGAGAAAATGTCCAACTTTGGAGCACCATTACTCATTCAAAAATGACTCTAATGACATGGTTCTTGTGCTCATTTTGAAGGGCATGCTTCATACTACAACTTTAATGTGGAGGATATTTTCAAAAGAAGCCTTGATCATGGTGAAAATTAGCTTTGAAAGTGGTTAAAAACTTACCAAAAATAGTAAGTTTCTAAAACCCTAATTTCCATTTTTAGTAACTTCTTCACATTCTTGATTTTTCATGAATCCTTGAACATTATTTGACCAAATTTCATCCATTGATCATATATGACTTGAAAATCATCATGTTGACCTCAAAAAGTCAAGAGTTGACTTTTTCACTACACAGTTGACTTTATCCCCAATTTTCCTGACTTTGAATCTTTTGAATAATTGAAACTCTTCTGAACCAAATTGATGGGCAATTTTCCATTCCTAGACACTCGGGGACATGAGGAATACCATGGAATTAAGTCTTGCCCAAAAAATCAGAAATAAACTGATTTCATGGCAAACCCTAATTTGGCACCCCTGGTTTAGGAGAAATCGACTCATGCTCAAAATCCAAATTCTTCTGAATATGATGTGCATCCTCTCAAACAATGATGATATGTGTCACTTGATGATGATAGAACCTTAAAAATCTTGCCCATCGGGGATTTAAACTCAAGGATCCCAAAAACCCTAGTTTGAGAAATCAAGCTAGGAGGATGTGATTCACTTGAAATCTCTTTCCAATTACAATCATCTGATGATGGACACATTAGGATGCCCTGAGGTCTAAGGATCCCTTTGTAGCTCAAGTAATGATGACATTAATACCATCGCTCCTTTTGGTCTCTTGGACAGTACACATGATTTTTTGCTTGAACCTTTGGAAAACATCTTATTCCCTTGAATTAACCTAGATACCCTGATCCCATGCTAAGAAACAATGATATGCACAAATGAAAATGCAAGAATGAAATGAAACATAAGCCAGTTGGTGTTAGAAACAAAATGGCAAATTTTGAGGTGTTACAGATATGCACAACCAAATTTTCTTATGGAAAGGATATGTACCCTTTGTTAATCAACTGTTGCACTTTGGCTTGGAAGGCTTTGCAATCTTCAATTGAGTGCCCCATGGATCCTCCATGATATCCATAGTGTACATGGGAATTGTACCCAGGAGGGTACGGTTCTGGCAACGGCTTGAGAGTCTTGGGCTCTACCAATGAGTTTTGGACCAGATGTGGCAGAAGTTGACTGTACGACATAGGAACTGGATGAAGAGGACATTCCTTCTTTCCAAGTTATTGCGAGGCCTATTCTGATTATGGAGCTGATTTTGATAACCTCGGCCATGGGCTCGTTTATTTGTATGAGGAGCGACCCAAGGTTTCTGGGACGAAGCTCTAGGCGTGGTTGATTTCCCGTAAGGATAGCACGACACTGGAAATAATGACTGCTGAGGAGATGAAGAACCAAGAGATTTTACAGGTGCATCCTGAGAATGCTCAACATATATCATGACTGGATTAATTACATCCTCCTCTTCCACTTGGGAGTTGCTGAGGGATTTAGTCTTGCTATCTTGACTGCTCGAGGCATCTTGAATTTTTCCACTCTTTAGGCCGCTCTCAATGCGTTCTCCAGTTATTACTAGGTCAGAGAAGTTTGATGTCCCACTGCTAATCATTTTATCCAGGTATGGACCTTACAAAGTATCCATGAATAGGTCAACCAATTCTCTGTCTAGAAGCGATGGTTGCACTCTGGAAGCCAATTCTCTCCATCTCTGAGCATACCCCCTAAAGGATTCGTTGTTCTCTTGAGACAAACCTTTCAACCGCATGCGGCTGGGAGCCATGTCAAGATTGTATTCGTACTACTTCAGAAAAGCCTTAGCTAAGTCCAACCATGATTGGATGTGGCCACTCTCTAACTGCATGTACCAACTCAATGATGTCCCACTCAGATTGTCCTGAAAACAGTGGATCATTAGCTTATTGTTATGAACATACGAAATCGTTCTTCTGCAAAACATCACCAAATGTTGCCTTGGGCAACTATCCCCCTTGTACTTCTCAAACTTCGGTGTTTTGAAACCTTGAGGTAACACTAGGTCGGGTACCAAGCACATATCTGAAGCATCCAGATCAAAAGCATCCTGAACTTCCAAGGCTTTGAGTTTCTCATCCAACACACGATATCTTTCAGTAAACTTAAGAGCTATCGAGTCCTTGGTTTTCATCGTCGGGACCTCAATTTGGGAATTTGACACAGAGAATGCAAAACCACGACAGTACGTAGTATCAAGAGAAGAGGAATGTCCATTTTGGACAACATACTGCTTATGTATATCTTGATTCTCAACAAAGAGCTGCACAGACTGAGCTTGAGCAAGGTTGTTCACTTGTGGGGGATCATCATCAGGCAGAAAACTGTACAGTGGGTTAGTCATCACAGTAAAACCTATTGGGGGATCAACATTCTGGAGGTTGTTCCTTGATATAGCTACTGACAGCTTCTAATTTAACCTTACTTCTTGACACTTCTTGATCTTGCTTCAAACATTTTGTCGTCTTTCAACAGTCACCACTTGTTCAGAACGAGTACCGGGGAATCAACTGGCTGGTCATGGACAAAGGCGGAATGAGAGTTCTGACTGGTTGAAGAATGATATGCAACATGATGAATAGATGTTTATGCTATGCAATGCAAAAGACATGGGATCAAAGCTTCCATAAATTCTGAATAACTGTTGAGCTGCTGACGGGATAGGTTCAAAAATCCACTTTGAAGAGAAAACCAGACCACCAGAATACCGGAATAATTAGAATACCGAGTCCATAAATCCACACTGATCAGAGAACCAAAAAACCAGGTAGGTTAAAGGTCAAGGTTTCCTGCAAAACCCATCCCCTCTCACATGTGGGTTCTTGTCTTGGACAAAGGCATCCTAGCAGGTCCTCGGTATCATGGACTCTTAGGTGGAGAAATGATAATACGTTTATCATTTCTGGTTTGGCATTATCATCAATCAAGGAGGCCTTAACTGACTTCCCATGAACGGTCTCTAGAGTCATGAGCTCTCTATGGGGCCACCCTGGTTACTACATAAACATGCAGTTCAGAGTATCCTCAAGAAAACCTCGTCTGAATGTGAACTCAAGCCAACAATACGTGTCAAACGCCGCGCAAGTCAATAAGGGCCCACTCTAATCCTATGTGTGTACTCAAGCCTGATAATGGGATTATCTCTCGTGGAACAATCCCACCCAACAGCACAGCAGCAAAACTAGAATAATATGACAGCAATAATCAAATGCAATAAAAGTAATAAATGCAGTAAATAAATCAAGATAAAAGCATAAAGACAAACACCCAATGAAAAAGAAACACACAAGCACTAGGATTGACTCACATAGGGAACCAAAGTCCCCAGCACAGTCGCCAGCTGAGTTCGGGAGTCGATTACGCGAGAGGAAGGTATTAGCACCCCCTCGCGTCTGTTGTACTCAACGGGATCCACTCTTGTTGTTCTAATCAAAGGGTGTGTTTATCTAAAGCCTATTTGCTAAACAGAAACTGAACAAAAGGTAACTCGATAGGACATCGCCGTCCTAAGCCTATGTATTCCCTCGTGCAATAGGAAAGTCAGAGCCAACGTAGTTCGGAGGACTACGGGTGAATGGGGGGATTGTGCTTGCCAAGAGATCGTCGTCTTGTGCCTACGTATCCTCATTCAGACGAGAATGAAGAAGTCAGAGCGCTCGTAGTTTGACCTACCACGGTTGGTTGGTGTCTTTTATGAACGATGCTAAGCTCACGTTCCCGCACTTAGGGTTGATGCCTGTTTGCAGTAGAATGGAGGTAACATGCCCTTTCTGGAAAGGTTTAACGAAACATCCTGAGGGACAAAATGATTTGGATTTGTTCAAGGCTTTTAGAGAAGTGGATTGACTTTGTTTGTGATGTGTATCGCACTAAAGTCTATGAGATAGGATCGAATAATTCGCACTAACAATCCAAACATCTCGCGCACAAAGTACCCTAAGATGAGGTTAGAAATGCATCCGCTCATCTTTTCCCATGTGGTTAAGGCTCGTGGCGCACAATACACAACGTAGTTATTAAGTATTTTACTTGTATTAAGAGAGAGAAGAGAAAAATGGAAGGTCTAAGGGAGACTTGGTCCTAGATGTTGTCATGTCAAATGGTCCTAAGGTTAGGTTGAAAGGGGGAGCTAACTTAATGTTGTCATGCGATAGTTAATTCTGAAGTCTAATTCAAATTCCAAGTAATCAAGATGGAACTTAAAGCAAGAATCCTAAGGGAACATGGCAAGTCATACAATAAAGCAATCAATAGCGTCATGTATCAAGAACAGCCATCAAACACAGGTATCAAAATCATGATAGAAATCCACAACAAGCCTGTATCAAGAAATTCACAAGCTTAAACTAAAGACTAATCGCAACTTAACTAGGACTTAACCACACCTTTCAATTAAATATAGACTTAATCACAATTAGCCATATATCCTAATCAAGGATGAACCACGAATTTGCATTGAAAATTGATCACACATTATATTTAAAAGTTAATCACACATCATAAAAAAATTGTCACATATTATTAATTAAAGAAAAGAACAAGTAAATAAAATCTTAAAAAAACTATAACAAAAAAGTGCAAAAATGGGATAGTGGTGTTTGGAAAAAATATCGGGCTCTTAGCAAAGCCCATCTTCCACACCAAAAATAACACATAAAAAAACAACACGGGCCATTGTTGTAGGCCCATGTAAATTTTGACAGAAAAGTGAGAAGAAAAAAAAAGAGATGTTGGGCCGGATGGGATAGGTCCACATGCCACCAACACCCTGCCAACAAAAGAAAGGGAAATCACTCAACATCCTTCTCACTTTCTCCTTCTCGCTTTCACCCACTCCCTCAGTGTTCGCCTTCTCTCTCCACTAGCTACTCCCGCCGCGTCGTGCTTTCCTTCGCCATGCTATCTCTAGCTTACACACAAATTCAGACAAGGCAATCATCAAGTATGGAAAATAAATTACCAATTACAAAACGCGAAACGTCGTGAAATCGACGACGGGCTCGGCCTCGCGGCGATCTTCGGGTTAGTGATTTCGAGACTTGAAATTTTCTACTTTCTGTGCGTTGTGTGTTTTGTTCTTTCGATTCCCTCTGCGTATTTGTATGTTGTTGTTCTAGGTGTATGTTGTTGTTGCTCTTGCATATGTGATTCAATTTCTCTATTTCTGCTATCACGGTCTCTTCCTCCAAATACGTGTGCTTGTTTGTGAATTATGTGGTAATTGTTTTGTGTGAATTTTCTTGCTGCCCTGTGTTGTGTGTGTCTCTATGAATGAGTTCTTCTAATGTGAAAGTTGTGTTCCTTTGTGCGTATTGTTGTAGCTTTATAAAGGCTCAATGGATTAATTGTACCGATTTCGACTTGAATACTGAAATTATGTTGAATTTTGGTTTTGGAAATAACGGCTGCTGATTTATGATTTCGAACGTGTGATCTTGCCGTGATTATTTTCCTTTCCAACTTGATTGTGTTTGCACATTGATGGCTTTCGAATTCTTGCCAAAACCGTATTGATTTCGTATTGAAAGCTACAAATACTTGATGTTTTCGATTTGGAAATTAATGATGGCTATTATTGGTTGATAACACCTTCCATCTTTTGCTGATTTTTCTTGATGATGATGATTCACTTGTCGGTTTCGGTTTCGAATGTTTCCTGTATTAACAACTTTGGCTCTTGTTTTGGACAGGTGGTTTTGTCATCCAGCATAATATTGATGTAATCCTTTGTGTCATCTCCCTCGGCATGGAAAGCTTGTTGAGAGTTCCATCAATCTGAACAGCATCTCAAGCTCCTCAACGTCAAGCTTATTGGTGAAAGCACTATAAGTAGTGCTCGCCTTTGTTCCGCCCCGGCATATGTTCTCCCTCATTTCAACTTTGATTATCCTTATTCTCATAATCGTAGCAGTACCGACAGGACTTGGCATTAATAATTTCAGAGGATAAGAAAGCGTTGCGGTCAATGGAGCACCGATGGCAGACCACTTCTTCCAAATCCTTTCTTCAAAACAAATGTTCCGTATGCCGATAATGGAATGGTCACCATGTTACACATTTGAATTTTGGAGAGATTTGTTTTACTCTCTTACATGTGCATTTTATTTGGGAAAATAGTAACTAATATTGTAGCAGTATGATTTACTTGTAATGTATTACGCAAGATTTTGTCTCTATTAAAATGCGTCAAAACCACTATGATAATATCGTAAAATTTCGTCCACAACCTCCTCAATAACATTATTACTCACCAAAAAATAGTTTTAATATTCACCTCCTAAATTCTTGTGATTTGTAACTTGTAAACTTCATTTGTTCTTGGCACCTTAATCAAGTATAGTAAGATTATGAGCCTCCCTTAGAACACTTCTTGTGACAACTTTGACTTTTAGCAATTCCAAATCCTACAATGGATGGTGACTTACTCATCTGAATCCTTGTTTTCTTAAGGACAATTTGCCATTTGAATTCGTAATGCTTCTTGTACATAACTTGAAGATCAAACTTTCATGACTTTGGCTTAAATGGTTTAACTCAAATCATGGCCAATAAGCTTGCACCATACTTCTTGAAAATATCTTGGGACTTGGCTTAGAATAAAGAGAAAGATACTTTGTAACCTTGAATTCAAATTTATAGACCTTGAAAGTTTGAATCTTCATGAATCTTGAGATAATGACTTGAATTTGGATTTCTCGCATTGTAAACTCATCACATAACCGTTTCAACTATCGATGAGAAAATCCAAACTCCTTCACTCAAAATCAAAAGGAAACAAATAATGATCCACTTCAAACAAACTCTTGCTCGACCTTTGTTACCCACACAACCAAGAGGATATAACTCGTAATATCGCTTGCCACCATAAATGACCACGCTCAACACCCGTAGGAGGAAAACCCTAATTCTCCTCGAAATGTACCCTGAGGCTTTTGAGAAGGAGGTGACCTTGATATCTGATGAATCTTGAGGGAGAATAACCTTATGGCTTGCTTAGAAAGAAATCCACGACGCATCTAAATTCACACCCTGATTTTATAATCCCTTGATGCAATCGAGCACTTGATAGTTCAAAACCTAATTTCAAGATCCATGAAAACACCAGTGGAATTGTTCCTCAATGGAGTAGAAACCATAAGCTAATAAAAAACCATGATTCTTCAGAAGGCCTTGACCCCATGCCTTAGGATCTTATGCAAATGAATGGTTATGAGTGTATGACTTAATGGACGAATGCATATGTATGCGAAGCAAAAGCCAATTAGGGTTAGGAAACTGAGGGCAAATTTGGGGTACAACATCACCATGTTGTTGTAGCTGAAGAGTTTTCCGCCAAGAAACAAAGCTGAAATCGAATTTGGAGTGTGGTGGTTGTGATGGTTTTTAATTCCATGATGATGGTGGTAAAGGTGAGTTGAAGAGGTGTTTTGGTGGTTGTTGCTTTGTTATGAGCAAGGTTGAAGGGATGATGTAGTGAGTGGGAGGAATGAAGTAGGTTGTTTAAGGGAGAAGAAGACGGTGTGAGATGGTGAAAAAGTAGCAGAAACTTTTGTAGAAGAAAATGTGAGAGATAGCGAGAGTATTATCTAATGTAACTTTTTCCTTTTTTAGCCAACAGAATCATGAGAGGAGAGAACATGTTGTGATGTGTGTCATGTGTGGGGTAGTAATGGTTGTGTGATATGTTGTATTCGTCCTTTCCATTAGGGCTGGACAAATATATACCAACCGATGGTAACCGTCCGAGCCGAACCAAATATTTAGCATTCGGTCGGATTTAAACGGGTATCGGGTTAGGTCGGATGGTTAATTTGGATATATTAGGATTGAAACGGTTCGGTTCGGATGGTTATTTTGAGTCCGTCGGAAACCGAACCCGACCGTCATATTTTATTTTTTAATTATTATTTATATTTATATTATTAACATACTATTGGGCTAATTCATTAATCAAAGCCCAAGAATTGTCTTTCTTCTCTCACTTAACCTCAATCCCTCAGAACCCTAATTTCATTCTTCCTCACTCCATGTTCATTCATTTTCTCTTGTCGCTGCCGCCGCCGCTTCGTCAACCATCATCGTATTATTTCATCGTTACCTCTTCCTCGCATCACCTTCACCTTCGTTTCTCAACTTAGTCTCACCGTCAATTTATCTTCACAGTTGTCTCCTTCATGCTTTGCTTAGCTTTTGAATTGATTTGGTGTTTCAAGATATAGATCTACCACTTTGAAGACATGATTTTCTACAAAAGGTTCGTATTTTACTTCTGTTTTTGGGATTATGATTTAGGGTTTGAGTTACTATATATCTTTAAAAATGATTTAGTGTTAGGTTTTCTTTGTTTAGTTTATGTTTTGAAAAGTTGATTTATTGTTTGAGTTTTGTGAATGGTAAGATTTACTTATGATTTGTTGTGGTTTTATTAAGTAATTTATTTATGGTTTGTGTTAGTGTTCTTCCTGGAAGAGATAGAGTGGAAGAATCACTTTGTCTTGATTCATGGAGCTAGCTATGGTGCATGGTGTTGGTATAAAGTTTCAACTCTTCTAAAATTATCTGGTCATGATGTTACAACTTTAAATCTCGTTGCTTCTGGTATCAATCCAATACAGGTTCAAGATGTTCGTTCAATATTAGAATATAATGAACCTTTGTTAATATTTTTTTCCTTTTATTTTCCTTTTTCTCATGTTTTATTTTGTTTGCTATTTTTTTTAATATTTAAAATGAATTTATTTTACTGTCCTCTATATGCAGCTTATGAGAAGAAGAAGAGAGAAACAGTTGGGTAATATTACATAATGCGGTAATTTGTTGGTGATTTAATTTATTCTTAATGAATGAGTTATTTAAATATCAACTGCAAATGAAGGATGTGTAGAGAACTGATGCATTATTACTAAAAAAAAGTTATTTAATTTATCAACTGCAAATGAGTTATTTAATTTATTCTTCATAGCATCTTGAAAAGCTATTTATATTATTACTAGAAGTATAATTGTTGTTTTTCAATATCAACTGCAAAGGAAGGATTTGTGGATTTGTAGAGAACTGATACATTTATATATTTGCAATGTTTTGGATATTTAGATAAGTAAATTGATATTCGAAGCTTAACTGGAAACAACTTTTATGGTTTTCTTCAAATTTGGGTAAGCTTAACTGGAAACAACTTTCATGGTTTTCTTCAAATTTAGGTTGTCAGATTGGGTCTGTTTATGCAAATATTCAAAAATTATTCAAAAAATTATTCAAAAATTTATCCAGTTTCAGGCGAAAATCAATGTGGGCAGCTCTTGTTATAAATGTTGAGGTTTCAGCATTACGATTAAAAAGTGAAAGTTTAAGGCGAAAAAGGATTCACTATTAATTTATCATTAATAAAATTGTTATTATTGATCAATTTTATGTAAATGTTTTACTTTTATGGTCTTTTGATGAACTATTGGAAAATGAAACTAAGTTTCTATTTGACTGAAAACATGTCTTTTGTTTTTTTGTTTTTGTTTATGTTTTTATTTGATATCTCTAACTTCTAACTATTCTGGTGTTACAGGATTTGAAATAATTCAAATGCTGAAGAAATTGATGAATTTAGACATTAGAGAAATTGATGAATTTAGACATTAGAGACAATTTATTATTTGTATTGATTGTGATATTGTAATGTTGTAGTATATTTTTAAATTTTTTTATTTATGTTATTTAGAACATTTAAGGTAAGGATTTATTTCATTTTTAATTTTATATTTGGATAATTTAACAGTTCAATTGTTAAGGATTAAAATGCTCAAAAAACTCAATTTTTTATATATTATAAAATTAAGTTAATTATTTATAAAATTAAAATTAAAATTTAATTGTGTTTTGGGTATGAAGTATTTATGGCCCAACAACAATAAAAATTAGTGTTTTGAGCTTTTATGTCAAACAGTCTCAAATAAAAAAATAAAAAATCTGAATGATTCTAAAATTGGGCTTAAAATTTCAAATGTGCCAACTATCTGAAAAAAACCGATTTTACTAACCGAACCCGATTTAACCCGATTTAACCCGAACCCGTGAAAATCGAAAATAAACCGGTCGGATTTGGGCCTATATATTTTCCCTGAAGTTAAGAACGGTTTTGGGTTTTGGGCCCGAACCCGAACCGGCCCGAACCGATGCACAGCCCTACTTTCCATTGTGGGCATCATGTTTTTGCAAGCTGCAATTTGCGTAGTGGTCGTACGTTTTTGTACAGGTTGCAGTAGCTTGAGGTGTGGTGGGGTCAGGCGTGTTGCTTGGTCATGGTAGTATGCATCTTAGTTTCGTGGAAAGCTATCTTGAAGAAGTTTTCTTTTTGCAAATTTTCCTTGTTACATTTTTGTTGTCAAATGGGCTTGTTTAGTTGGGATTTTGGAATAAAATTTCATGATTTTTTTTTTTGTGAAATCTTGTGATAATAGGCTTAGAAATGGTAACTTGAATGTTTTTTTTTTTGGGGAATGAAAATGAATTTGTAACTTATACATGAATTTGGATTTGGAATTGAACTTGAACATGAAAATTGTAATCTTGAATAAAAAAATTTGCAACTTGAAATCTTGAGTGAACTTGTAACTTGAATCTTGGTCATGAAGTTTGAGAAGTTTAAATTTTAAATGGATTTTGAAATTGAATTATGGATTTGAAACTTTGAAATTGACATTTGAATTGGTAACTTTGATATGAGTTGGATTTGTAGCCTTAACTTTATAATGTCTTGCAATTGAAACCAAAATGTATCGACCTCGAATTTTGACTAAACCATTAATCAAATCATGAGAAATGACTAAAAGTGAACTACTTAAAACAATCCTGAATAGGTGACACTCTTGACTTGAAAAGCATTGAAATCTTGAATCAATTCCATGAGAAATGACACCACATCATGATTCCATCTTGTAATGGTCTTGAATTGAATAGGAAGATGGAATTCTCCTATGACAAGAACATGAACCACATAATTGGGACTTGCAAATAACTTGATATATTGACCAAATGTCTTGACTTTTGTTGGTTATGCAACTTGACTTCATCAGATTACTTAAACTTTGCACAAAACCCTGATCTTGATCCTCGAACGCAAGCACTTGAATTTAATCCACACATGCCTTCAAAATAGCCCATGACACAAATAACTTAAGATATGAAATGTACTACCACTGCACCAAAACACTAATTGAAATTGAAATGGCTCTGATGATTATCCACTCTGAAACAAATGTCTTTGCCACAGCTTGATAACTTGATACTGAACCAAAACCACCTGTTTGACAAAGACTAGGTCAAACTCACCCGAATCTTAACCATTGTTGCATACACATTTGACCTGACAACCTAGCCTCAACCTTGTTTCAATCTTGCAAGACCTGAGCTTAGACAGCTTGAAAGTGAAAGCAAAAAGCGCATGTATTTTGTATACACAATGGTTAGATGACATGAATAATGGATATGATGCACAAATGATGAAAATGCTATAATATGTATCGTTCGACAATTCAGGGTCAAAATTGGGGTGTTACACTTTGCAATATTTGGTTTGACATACAAATGTGCCTTCATTTAGTTGTTTGATTTGAAGACCAGGGAAATAGTTCAACTCCCCCATAAGGCTCATTTCAAACACTCCCGGCATGAGCTTAGAAAACTCTTCTACAAGTTGCATATTAGTTGATCCAAAAATAATATCATCGATATAAACTTGAATGAGAAGAGTATTCTTTCCTTGGAGCTTAATGAATAAAGTAGTATCTACTTTTCCCCTAGAGCATCCTTGATCAATTAAAAATTTACTTAATCACGCATACCAAGCCCTAGGAGCTTATTTGAGACCATACAAATCTCTTTTGAGTTTGTATACATAATTTGGATACTCATGACTTTCTAAACCGGGTGGTTGAGCAACATACACTTCTTCATTAATATAGCCATTTAGGAACGCACTTTTCACGTCCATTTGAAATAACTTTAAATTTTCATCTCAAGCATAGGCTAGTAGAAGGCGTATAGCCTCAAGGCGAGCAACCGGAGCATAAGTCTCCTAATAATCGATGCCCTCATCTTGGTTATAACCTTGAGCCACTATTTGGGCTTTATTGTGAGTTATCACTCCGTTTTCGTCAAGCTTGTGTCTAAAAACCCATTGGGTGCCAATTACTTGATGATTTAAGGACGAGGGTCAAGGTCCCAAACGTCATTCCTTTTAAATTGGTTTTGTTCATATTGCATGGCCATAAGCCAGTGCTCATCAAGCAATGCATCTTTAGCCTTTTTAGGTTCGACTTGAGAAACAAACGCAAAATGATAACAAAAATTAGTTATCTTGGAGCGCGTTATCACGCCTTTGGTGATATCCCCAAGTATATTGTCAATAGGGTGATCTTTGGATGTTTCCCAAGTCGAAAGGTAGATATTCCACTTCATTTGGACTCTCAACCTTCTCCTCTTCACGAACGTCATATTCTTCCTTCTCATGTTCCAGCGCTTTAGGTTGATTAATTCCTTGTTCAATTTCATTGAGAATTTCTTATGAAGATACACCTACATCATGAAAAGAAACACATTTCCCAACATTTTTCGAGTAAGACTCGTCAAACGTAACATGTACGAACTCCTCAATAATAAGTAATCTCTTATTATAAACCCTATACATTTTACTAGATTGTGAGTATCTGAGGAAGATACCCTCATCGGCTTTTGCATCGAACTTACCAAGATTTTTCCTTCCATTGTTCAAGCTATAACATTTACATCTGAAAATGTGTAGATGAGAAACATTAGGTTTTCTACCTCTAGTTAGTTCATAGGGGGTTTTGTCTAAAATAGGACGTATTAGAATCCTATTCAGGACATAACAAGTCGTGTTAATGGCATCGGCTTAGGAATATTTCGGCAAATTACCTTGGTTAAACATAATCCTCGCTAACTCCTCTAAAATCCAATTTTTATGTTCTATAACACCATTTTGTTGTGGAGTTCTAGGAGCGGAAAAGTTATGCGCAATGCCATGTTTGTCACAATACTTCTCAAAGAGGTGATTTTGAAATTCTCTTCCATGATCACTTCATATGGAAACGATTTTTTAATTCATTTTATTTTGGAACAATCTAGCAAATTATTTAAAAGCCGGATAGGTCTTATCTTTACTAGACAAAAACATGACTCAACAAAATTTTTAGTAATCATCTACAATCACAAAACCATAATAGTTTCCACCTATGCTTTTGGTCCTTGAGAGACCAAAGATGTCCATATGGAGAAGCTCAAGAGGTCTCGAGGTAGAAACAAGATTTTTCGATTTAAAAGAGATACTCGTTTGCTTCCCCATTTAACACGCTTCACATAGATGGTCTTTAGTGAACTTCATTTTTGGTAGGCCAATTACTAAATCTTTTGAGGTTACTTTGTTTAGTAAGTCAAAGTTGGTGTGAGCTAGGCGTCTATTCCATAACCAAGAGTTTTCACTCATGGTAGCTAGACACTTAGCTCCAACCAAGGATACCTCATCTAAGTTAAGCATATAAGTATTATTAACCCCCAAGCCTTTAAACATACATTCCTTCTTTTCATCATGCACAAATAAGCAAAAAGTGTTTGTAAAAGTAACTTTAAAACCCTTGTCACAAAGTTGACTAATGCTTAGAAGATTATTTTTAAGACCATCGACTAGCATAACATCGGAGATAGTAGTAGATGAGGCATTACCTACACTACCTTTTCCAAGTATAACTCCTTTGTTATTGTCTCCATAAGTGACGAACCCCTTTTTCTTTGGCACAAAGTCAGTGAAGAGAGATATGTCACCCGTCATATGCCTTGAACATCCACTATCAAGATACCACATCTTTTCGGTAGAATCAAGACATTCAACCTGTGGAATCAAACAAAGGAAATAGGTACCCAATTTTCATTGGGTCCTTGAGAGTGAGTGAAATCAAAGTTGCATTTGGGCAACCATTGAATAGCTCCTTTAGGAACCAAAAGTTTTCTAAATTTGCACCTTTCAATATTATGGTCTTTCTTGCAACAATAATGACAAGATAGGTTTTTATGAGATGTGTTTTTGCTATTTGAATACTTATGAACATATCTATGCTTTTTATTCACATGATTCAAGGATTTACCAAACTTTGAAGGATCAATTGCAAATGTAATCTTATGTTGTAAGGCATCATCCAATTTAACTTGAAGAGTTTTTACCTCGTCTTGTCTATTATGACAATGTTCACAACCAAACCTAAAAGGTTTTATATCCTCATTCTTGTCACTTTGAATATCTATCATAGATTTCTTAATAGCTTCAAACTTCCTTTCGGATTCTAACACTTTAGCTTCTAAATTTAAAATAACTTTTTCATGTGAAGCTAACTTGTTAAAATCTCTTAAGGCCTCTCTATGAAGATCTTCAAAGGCTTTATGTAATTGGGAATAGGATAAATCATTAATAGATTCAAGTTTAGAGAGACTTACATTTTTCTTGTCATAGTGTCTAACTTCATTCTTCCTTATATATCTTTGGTATCTTTTGACAAACAACCCCATATCCTCATTATAGGAATTCTCATCATCTTCACTTTCACTGTCACTTTACTCAATGTGTGAGGACTTTGAGTTAGAAGTCTTTAGAGCTATGGACTTCTTCCCTTCTTCCTTGTCTTTGCCTTTATCCTTATTCACCTTCTTTTCATACTCTTTTTCATGTTTTGCTAAGCAAGTGAGTTCTTGCTCATGCTCTTCCAATTTTCTAAACAAGACTGTGAGATCAAGTACTTTGAGATCATTTGCCTCTTTAATAGCGGTGACCTTGGGTTGTCATTCTCTATTTAAACATCTCAACACCTTGTTAGTATCAATCTCATTGGAAATACGCTTACCTAGAGTATTTAATCGATTGATAAGATCTGTGAACCGTTTTTGTATGTCTGCAATGGTTTCACCATGCTCCATACGAAATAGCTCAAACTCTTGATTTAATGTGTTGATCCTAACTTGTTTGACATCATTAGTACCTCATGGGAAACCTCTAATGCGTCCTACATAGCCTTGGCGGTCTCACAACGAGAAACGCGATAATACTCATTAACACCTAAAGCGGATGTGATGATATTTTTTACTTTCCTGTCATGTGACCACAATTTCCAATCATTAGCATCCCATCATGCTTTCGGTTTAGGTAATGTAACGCCTTCATCATTGGTCACGGTTATTTCATTCGGACCATTTTTTATGGCGTCTCATATACCCTTGTCAACGGGGTTGACATGAATACGCATACAAGCTTTCCAATAGCCATAATTTTCACCGGTGAAAATTGGTGCTGTATTGTACGCTCCCTTAGGTTCGGTAGCCATTCTTCTAAAAAGAAAATCTTAAACACGGAATAAACTAGAGCTCGTGATACCACTTGTTAGACGATAGGCTTCGATCTAGAGGGGGTGAATAGATCACAAATTTAAAATTTAAACTTTTGGCAAAAATGATTTTCAAAAGTTCTATGGCACAGCGGAAACAAGAGGAATCAAATCATCTAACCGAACCTACTATCGAAAAGCTCGGATATGCGTAAAGTTACACAATTGAATGTTAAAGAACATAAATTGTTCAACAACGATTAATTTCAACACAATTAAATGCTAATCTATATGTAGAGCCTATTTCCAATTATCAAAAACCAAATAAAAATACAAAAGGCGATTTATCGAACACCTTGTGTGCAATCAATAACGTTTGGAGATTTAATTTTTTTTGTTGATGTTAAAGCCAATCATAATCAAAGTGATTATTATTATATCAACAAACCTTAATTCAAAATGTAATCGAAAATTGATTTCCAAACGAATTGATTAAACAACAACAAATTCGATAATTTGCAAATACAAAAACTAGAGAGAGAGAGAGAGAGAGAGAGAGAGGAGAAAAAAAAGGGAGAAGGATTTGTTTAGGCAGTTCCCTAATCGGCCTCACTATGGGTATGTCTGCCCTCAATTCGAATTTGAATTGAGATAGTTGCAATTAACCTTACTTCGCAAAAAGTGTATATACAAGAGATAAAGAACACTAATCCTACAAACCCTATGGTTTGTTGTTGATTTTACAACCTCCAAAATCCTTGATCAAAGGTTGATCAAGTCACCAACAATGCTGCTTCAATCCACTAGTTCTTGTTACTACCATGCAAGACCTCTCTTCTCAAGGTTTTCGCTCGGTAGGATTAATCCCAAGCACACACTTGTTAAACCCAAGATTTACGAACACAATTCATCGTCTCACGCTACTCCCTTGCAAGACACCACCTTATCCCAAGGCCTTCACTCGATCAGATCTGTATTCGCGTAATCTTTTCCAAAACCTTCAAATCCTCAATGATCTTGAAGGAAAACCTCAGCTTGATTTTCTTATTTGAAACACTCAAAGAAGTTAATCTAATATTCTCAGTACACCAACCTAATTGGACGTTATCAACCCTAATCTAGATGGTCACCCAATCAAAAAATGATTATATGTAGTTTGATTGTGTGTATGCATAGAAGAGAGGTTAAAGATGATGAGTATACTTTGAAATTCAGGTTTCGTATAGGTTTTACACTAGAACCTTTTTAGAAAAAGATGCATGTATGAGTATTTATAAGTATGCAAGTTTGGAAGCAAGAGGAATGCAAATGAATGGAGGAAAAATGAAATTTTTGAAAAAGAATATCGTGTGTGTCGACCTATGAAAGTAATAAGTCGACCTACCAAGGCAATTGGGTCGACCTGTGAAGGTCTTAGTTGACCTGTAAAGGTCTTGTGTCGACCTAAGTTAGCCAGCCTATGGACAGTGGCTATAGACTTATTATTGATACGTGGGGGTCGACCTGAGCAATTTACGTGTCGACCTATAATAAAGCAAAAGCTTCTATAGGTCGACCTACACGGGTGTGTGTCGGCCTATCTCGTAGTGTCATCATGAAAACTTATTTTTTAATGCATTTTTCACAAAAACCTTATTTTCAATGCATGTATGATGTATGAACTTTTTCCAAACCATTTTAATGCTTCCTAATGCTAAGATGCACATCTAAAATCAGAGGATACCATCCAATATACATTAACGCTACACTATCCTAGTTTTGACATCATTCAAAATACATATCTAACGGAAAGTAGAACTTACACCAATAATGCCTGATGGATGATGATAAAGTATTATTTTTATGCTATGAATTTTTGTTTGCATTGAATGCATAATAATTGAATTAACCTATGAAGATGAGTGAGGTAAACCTAGGTTGATAACTAGGTGAATGGAATTAGAAAGATGGATAAGGTTATTGTAAATAACGTAGGTTGCGAAACTCAAATGTAGAAGGTGCCTCGGTGTGCATCCATGAACGAGTATTCGCTAGTGGTGAATCGTCCCATCTATGATAATGTAAAAGGCATGGATGGAGAACGATATCATAAGTTGTGATTCAACTATCTTGTACGGAAACACATTGTAATATTATGATTGTGATAGAATCACATGGTATTTATGATATCAACCCATGGTGATTGTAATATGATTACATGGTGTTTGATGAGAGTAATCAGATGGTGATTAATGATCTAATTGGGTATTTGATAATAAGCCTTATTCGTGTGTATCCCAAGTTTGAGACTCATATAGAGTAGTAATCTGAAGAAGAATGTTTATTTTGTGGATATTGTGACCTATGTTGATAAAATATGTGGATTCGGGTGGTCAGGAAAAGAAGTATTCCATGATATGGCAAATTCTGTGAACTGTGAGTGACCATAATCTGTGGATTCGGATCGGGCAGGGAGACAATCCTTATTGTGCGGACAATCGTGACCTTTATCCATAATCTGTGGATTCGGATGATTCTGGGGAGAAATTTTCTGAGGAAGCAGAGATATGTGACTTGTGTCCATAGTCCTAGACGTAAGATCGGTCGGGGAAAGATACTTTGTTGTGCATTTCCTAATAGGATTCATTGAGTTATGTGAACTCATGTTGTGTGTTTTCTATAGGAAACGTAAATCCCCTCAGAATCTTAAGTTCTTGTTCTATTGTGTAAGTGTATACAAGTAGAACGACGTTGAATGGCTTAAGTTAAGAAATGATAAGAGATCCCTATAGAGCCGTGTGCATCCATAAGATAGGCGAACTCACTAAAATTATTATCTCACCCCACTATTATTGTTGTTGTTTCAAGTCGTTTTGTGTAGGGTAAAAGCAAGGATAAGCTTGATTCATTATGTTTTGGCGATCAGAATTTTTGGATTATGATCTTGCGTTGTGGATCATGTGGACTCTGTTTTTAGATCCTAGTATTTTTTTAGGCATCTTTGTATATCATTTTCCATTTATGTATATTTTTTTTTGGACATGTATATATAACATTACCGATAGGCTGTTATGTATATCAGTACCAATTATACTATGTATAATGTATTTTCTAAATGTATATTATGTATGGATGATACACTACAACCATATAACAACTATCAATGTTGAAAAGATAATAGGCATTAAAAGCTAAGTCATGTAATTCTATGCTAGAGAGAGAGAGAGAGAGAGAGAGAGAGAGAGAACACAAGTCTAAATTTAAGATCCCTTTTGTTTTAGTAAAACACTCCAAAGTGCTAAAATCATAAGATATTTTGATCTTGAATCAAGAATCTTGCTAGATACGAAGTTCGGCTCCAAGCTTCCATTTTGGAGAAATCTTTACTCGATCTTATTAGTTCCTTGTCTAAGCCCTTGTTCTACCCAAAGAACTTGACAAACTCCTAACTTTATTCTGCATCTACCTTCTATTAATACTACCGGAGTCTTCGATTAAGTACACAATAATCTCTTCTATGCTATAAGTCATTCTCCAAAGAATATAGTCAGAATATCAAATCTTCAATCTGATGCATACACGAAACTCCGCAAAAAAATACTTGATTCCCTAATGTACCTTGTATTTACCACTCATATTCGATCTTTAGAGTTGAGCACCGCAACAAAGGGATTTCTTGGTTTTAAGATTGAAGGTGATTGGGTATCATGAAGAAGCTCACACAACGCGTAAAACAGGTTTAACTCAATCAACACAATATGAAATTTTTCTATAGGTTTGAGTTGAGAGAGAAGGTGTGAAAGAACACCCATAACTTTCTATATGTGTGAAAAGTATAGCCTAAAATTATTTTTAAAATACACATGAGAGCATCATCTACATATTGATGATGTTTATTTTTGTAAATGTATTATGTTGTTATATTTATGATAAATGATAATAGTGATATATATAGATGCTAGAGGTTATGCACAAAATAGGTAAGAAAATGAACAAATGATTCAAGTCGGATCATATTGTTATGTTTGAATAAGAGAAAAGAATAATTTAAACCAACGACATAAAATCTGAAAATGGCACATTAGATTTGAGTCATGATTTGAATTATGCTATCCGAATCAAGTAATTTCATGATACGGGTCGCACAACCAAAAGTGGTCATGATTTGAGTCACGTCTAACTGCGATTCGAGTCAAAGTATCTTCTAATTTGAATCATGCACTTTCTTGATTCGAATCATAAATACAAAGCCGACATTCAAGTTTCACATTGAATTCTTTATTCCAGTCAGCCATATATATGCTTGATTTGAATCAAACATCAAAAACTCCTTATTTCAATATTTCTAACTTTTGATTCAATGCACCCATACAATTAACTTTGGTTAGTTACTCAAACACAAAAACAATTGCAATAGTTTCAATCTAAGTGAGTGAGAGGGATAACTCAAGATACATCTCTATGATAAAATGACGAAATCAAATAACTGAGTAAAATGATACAATCAAATACAATAAAAATATAGAATAAAATTACAAATAAATGATAATCCAAAAATATCAAAAAATGAAGTAAAATTTCAAAATTACATAGATTAATTTAAATGAAATTAACATTGTTACCAACATCGCAATTTCAATTAAGATTTATGGTTGGCCTACATGTCATGAAACTCCTTCTTCATCAATCAAGATACATAAATTCTTCCACAACGTGGTAATGAAATTCCTTCTTCATTGATCAATATACATAAATTCTTCCACAATTTGATAACAATTTGAGACCATATAACACAATTTCTTCTTCATGTTGATCAGTCTTACAACTTATGAAATACACATAGGATAATTATTAAGCATTTTTTCAACGACACATTATAAATAGCGGTCATATCAACTTTTTACTGACCTGCCACGTTGCATAGATATTTTTAATTTTATTTAATGAATAAATTTATATGCTTTTTTAATCAATTTTTATATGTTTATTTACAAATATATGACATATTAAAAAGTATATGTTAGAATTTTTGGTCGAGAAATTGGCTAAATTGTACATTTAAATCTTTATTTTTGAAATTGCATTTTTATAAGGATAGATAAAGAATTAGACATTTTAATTTAATGTGTTTGGCCTAATTATAAATTTAAATCTATATTTTTTCAAATGACATTTCTATAACGATAAATAAAGTATTAGACATTTTAATTTTATGAGAATATGTAAGTAGTAATTAAGTTAATATATTTTTGTATTTTTTAATTTTATAATTAAAAAATAATTGCAAGAAAAATAGAAATATTATATATTTTACAAGTTTTATGTAAACATGTAAGAAGTTATTAGGTTAATATATTATTTTTATTTTTCAAGATTTGAACATGTGATCTAAAGTAGAGAGTCTATTTGATTTTGACTTTCGAAAAGTGAATTTAAATTTTAAAAGATGTCGCATAAGAATATGAGAGATGTAATAAAAATGATTGGATGTGGCAAATATATTGGGAGTCTATATATATATATATAAAATAGATTTTTTACAATAATATATGATAGATTTATTGTATAAAAAAGTTGAAAGAACTAATTTATTATAAATATCTAACTTAAAAGATCGCATAATATATTTGATTTAGTTTTATGAGAAGAATAAAATTAAATCAACTCATTTTATTAATGATAATGTGTTGAATACAAAAAGAAATATCAATAAAGAGGTTAGTTTTAAAAATCAGACCGGACCGATCTGTCGGACCGGTTGAATTGAGAATCGGAGTGATAATCGGTATGGTTCAATTGTTGGATCGGATATGTAGTTGAACTGATGAGAATCGGTAAAAACCGATGTACACCAATAAAACCGGGAAACCAGCGGTTTTGGAAAACCGACGATTTAAGTGCTTTCTTTTTTTCAAAATTAAAACGACGTCATTTTTTATTATTTTAAAAAAATAAAAATATAAATATAAGAGAAAATTGATATTCTTTCCTTTAAATTATGAACTTGTGAAATTATGATATTTTTAAATTTTTTAGGTGTTAGTGATTTTTTTAGACATCGAGTCATCCGGTTCGATCGGTTTGATACCTATATAATTTTGTTATAGTGATAGGTTTATTCAACCGAGTTATCCGGTTTTATTCGATTTATTCATGTGGTGCGACCAGTGATCCAGTGGTTCGACCAATGAACTAATGACCCAATACCGTCACCGGTTCGATGACCGGTCTGGTTTTTAAAACATTAGGCGTAAACAATATAATGATGTGGATATCTATATTAAGTATGTGTGTAAGTAGATGTAAACTTTTACGTCAATTCATATTTTTTTCAGAAGTCATCTTTGCAAATTATTAAATTTGATTTTTGAAGTAGATATTTTCTTAAGTTTTTCTTTCTCATTTCTTTTGAATGCCTTTTAACCAATTGACCAATGTAAGGGCGCAGGTGATAGTGAATTGTATTTGGTGTTCATTGATGTCATAGGGTTAAAAGATGACAAATATATTCTTGAAGTTGAATTTTTTGTTCATTTTACAAGAGATTCATGTAAACCCACAAATCATTTGAGTTCATCTTTCAATAATCTCCATGCATCTTAAAATGTGAATTTTTCATATTCATTTTGGTGAAAAATTATTTTGCAGATGCTGCTCTCGAAGCTCCCTCTTTTTTGTGAAGCCACAACTTGTTTGTAGCATCTAACAAACTTTTGAATGGCGAATTTATTGTGTCATCGACCTTTTAGTGACGTAGGTGTCTTCTCTATATAGTTCTTGTCGTTATGTTTGCTATGTTTCATCAATCCTTTTCCAAAAACTATCTTTTTTTATCAACCCCGACAATTGAACCTTTTGAAATGTTGAGTTATGATTGAATGATAACTTCATCCTCCTCTAATTCAAATCTTATTTTTGGTGTATTCATAACTGGTGTGGATCCTACTTCTTCACCAAGATTAATGGTTTGCTAATTATCTTGAGTGCAAAATTATGATATTTCAGGTTCTTGGTGATTTGATTGCATGTCACTACTATATCTTGAACTCTATCAGGCATATTGGATTAGTAAGTTGAGATGAAAATTATTGGAGGAATTAACCCGGCACCCCCCCCCCCCCAACTTGTAGCGAAATTCCAGTTTTGCCCTTCAAAAAGTTCCGAAAAATATGAAATTTTCAGGTTAATATCGGAAACTTTATCATTATACCAGAAATTTCACAGAAATTACCGTGCCTGGAGTTGCATTTGACACTCATACCGAAAATTTTAAAATTTCTAGTATTAACTACTAGAAATTTTGAAATTTTCGGTGAAGTTATACCGGACATATAATATTTGTGTAAAATGGACAAATTCTTCCAAAAATTTAATATTTCCGGTATACCGAAAATTTCAGAAATTCAAAATTTCGGGTATGTGTCTAGAACTTCAAAAAAATAATACATGGTGAAAATCACATGCTAAGGAGTAGTTATCACAAAAATCACATCAATCAAACAATCACAACACACGTACAAGTGCCACATCGATACTCGGTATATTCAGCCCACATTCAATCATATACTCATGCAATGAGACTTAACTAACACAACATCAATCAAACAATCACAACACACGTACAAGTGCCACATACGGTTCACTCTAGAACCCAATTCCCGTCGGAATCCGAATACGTCATATACGTTCCTCTGAACTACAACTTATCTCCACTCGACTCCCACATGGAGTCCGGACGAGACTAGGCACCCATCATGGATTCACACTCACACAACATGACATGAATGCATGACACACAATTATGCACAATATAATAATCATTCATGCATGACTCACAATCCTCAATGATCACCTGTGAGCCACATACTCACCGTAATTCCCTCTGAAATTACCACCACAGCCCAAGACCGTCCACATGACAACCGTCTAGGCGCACAAGCATCAAACACATCTCATAAAGACAATTAGGTAAAATCCCATGTGTTATCATATTTACTATCGTTACCGGTTCCCATACGTCCCATTATATCACTTTAGTCTTACGGATCAAGACAAATTGCATCGCACACGAAATCGGGATAGAAATCGCGAAAACGGGAAAATTGCACTACACCCCTGCCCATACGTGTATGACCATGCCCATATGCGTATGGACCTGTTTCCCTCGCCTCAGGCCTGCGTATCATACGCGAAGGGCTCAAATGCCCAAGCCTCCATACGCGTATTGCCTTAGGCCTTACGCGTATAACCAGAGGGGATTTCCTTTCAAAACCCTTCCTAGAACGTCACGTACGCGTAATGGCCTTTCCATACGCGTAATGCCCATCTCGCTTACGCGTACCGTACGCATAAGAGTAGAGGGTCGTGCTGCCAAGGGGACAGGGCACGTACCGTACGCGTAGTGCCCCTGGGACGTTCCCTTATACGCGTATTGCCTCCTTATATACGCGTATGGGCAATCTGCAACTGAAAATTCCAGATTTCGCATCAGTGCGAATTTTCCCCCATTGGAGCACTTTCAAGCTCCTAATTCATACCCAAAACAACATCTACACCAGTCTATCATTAATGGGTTCATTCTACTTCATTACCCTATCATTTTATCCTAACTTTCTACAATTTGAAACCAATTTCGTTAACCCTAAACCCTCCCCCCCTCCCCAAATCTCCAGATCTGATTTCATGGTAACCACAGTAACAACATATATTTTACACGAATTTCACATCAACATCAGCATACAACATGAATTAACATCAGACATTACACAAACACGAATTTACAATACTCATCACACAATCATACAGTAGATCAAGAAGGAAATTGCACAGAAATCCTAAAAGGGAAAGGAACCCTCACTACTCTCTCATGTTCAGACCACCATTAAAGAATCTCATTCTCCCCCTTACCTGAATTTCAAGCTTTCTCTCTTCAACGATGGTGGAAAAATCTCTTGCTCCTCTCTTGCCCTAGTTCTCCTTCTTTCTCTTTTCTGTTCTCTTTTCACGTGTAACTAATTTTTCTATAACCTCTCTACCACTCTTTCCTAATTGTGGGTTATTTTCCCTAATTCTCTCTATTTTCTTAATTCCAATAATAATAATACTATATTACAGCTATTATTAAGTGTAGATACTCCATGTCCTAATAATAATATTAATCATAATAACATTAGTAGTCATAATAATACTAATACTAACATTAGTAATAATTCTAATAATAACAATATTAATATAACTCATTATTCATATTAGTATTATTATAACTAATATTCGAAGACTTAATTTCATTTTAATTAATTCCACTAAGCTCTCACACCCACCCTTACACTCATACCCTTAACTAAGGCAATGTCAAGAATAACCACACAAAGTAAACCACAAAATGACGAAATAATTAAATGGAGTGTTACAGGTTTCACATATAATAAATAGATAATTTCCACAAGATTACCTAGAAAATTAAGATGACTTCCTAAGTTCTTCCTCCCAGTGCCTAATTCGTCTTGCATATGCTGATTCGCATGCTTTTGCTTCTTCAATACAGTTCTGTCTCCAACGATCAATGACGGGAGACAATGGACTATCAGATTTTAATTATACTTAAACCCAATGATTTTCGTTGACAAAACCAACAACAATGATTTTATGTCTGCTCGTATACATAGGTTGAGCTATGGTAAGAGAGAAAATGTAATGTTAAGTCTCTGTGACAAGGATACAAAGACGACATTGTACCCACTTGCAATAGGGTAACCCATATCAGGAATCGTGATTCATTTATCTCTACACCTGTACTCCGTCCTTTTGAAGAACATGGGATGTATCAGCAATGTACTTTAGAAGTTGTGATACATGAAACACATCATGCAAATTCGAAAGTTTAGGTAGCAGCGCCACTCTATACGCAACGACTCCAACTCTCTGCAAAATCTGATACGGTCCAATGAACTTAGGTTCCAGCTTCTTCAATTTCAGCGCACGGCCAACACCGGTCACAGGATTGATCCTTAGAAACACATGGTCGCCTTCGCTGAGTTCCAAGTCTTTCCTCCTATTATCATGATAACTTTTCTGCCTACTCTGGGATGTTTTCATCTTCTCACTAATCATCTGGATTATCTCCGTAGTCTTTTGCACAATCTCGGGTCCAAGTATAGTGCTCTCATCCGACTCATACCAGCATAGAGGTGTCATACACCTCCTACCATACAATGCTTCAAAAGGCCTCATTCCAATACTAGAATGGTAGCTGTTATTGTAAGTAAATTCAATCAACGGTAAATAAGTATCCCAATCGCCTTCCTGCTCGAGTATACAAGCTCTCAACAAGTCTTCCAGTGACTAAATAGTCCTCTTAGATTGTCCATCTGTCTGCGGATGATAAGCAGAACTCAACTTCAAGCTAGAACCCAAAGCTTCCTGCAAGTGTAACACCCCCAATCTATACCCCAAAATACAAAGCGATAAATAAAATTCAAAATTTCATCAGAGTATATTTAAAACATTCACGGCATAGACCGAGGGGTCACATCAATTTGGAACAAATACACATACACCTGCTCTTAAAATGTGAACCCACAAATCATTTGAGTTTATCTTTCAATAACCTCCATGCATCTTAAAATGTGAATTTTTCATATTCATTTTGGTGAAAAATTATTTTGCAGATGCTGCTCTCGAAGCTCCCTCTTTTTTGTGAAGCCACAACTTGTTTGTAGCATCTAACAAACTTTTGAATGGCGGATTTATTGTGTCATCGACCTTTTAGTGACGTAGGTGTCTTCTCTATATAGTTCTTGTCGTTATGTTTGCTATGTTTCATCAATCCTTTTTCCAAAAACTATCTTTTTTTATCAACCCCGACAATTGAACCTTTTGAAATGTTGAGTTATGATTGAATGATAACTTCATCCTCCTCTAATTCAAATCTTATTTTTGGTGTATTCATAACTGGTGTGGATCCTACTTCTTCACCAAGATTAATGGTTTGCTAATTATCTTGAGTGCAAAATTATGATATTTCAGGTTCTTGGTGATTTGATTGCATGTCACTACTATATCTTGAACTCTATCAGGCATATTGGATTAGTAAATTGAGATGAAAATTATTGGAGGAATTAACCTGGTACCTCCCCCCACCCCCACCCCCAACTTATACGTGGTACCCCCCCCCCCCCCCCACCTGTAGCGAAATTCCAGTTTTGCCCTTCAAAAAGTTCCGAAAAATATGAAATTTTCAGGTTAATACCGGAAACTTTATCATTATACCAGAAATTTCACAGAAATTACCGTGCCTGGAGTTGCATTTGACACTCATACCGAAAATTTCAAAATTTCTAGTATTAACTACTAGAAATTTTGAAATTTTCGGTGAAGTTATACCGGACATATAATATTTGCGTAAAATGGACAAATTCTTCCGAAAATTTAATATTTCCGGAATTACCGAAAATTTCAGAAATTCAAAATTTCGGGTATGTGTCTAGAACTTCAAAAAAATAATACATGGTGAAAATCACATGCTAAGGAGTAGTTATCACAAAAATCACATCAATCAAACAATCACAACACACGTACAAGTGCCACATCGATACTCGGTATATTCAGCCTACATTCAATCATATACACATGCAATGAGACTTAACTAACACGACACAATGCATGTGGTACCATCACAATCACATACGGTTCACTCTAGAACCCAATTCCCGTCGGAATCCGAATACGTCATATACGTTCCTCTGAACTACAACTTATCTCCACTCAACTCCCACATGGAGTCCGGACGAGACTAGGCACCTATCATGGATTCGCACTCACACAACATGACATGAATGCATGACACACAATTATGCACAATATAATAATCATTCATGCATGACTCACAATCCTCAATGATCACCTGTGAGCCACATACTCACCGTAATTCCTTCCGAAATTACCACCACAGCCCAAGACCGGCCACATGACAACCGTCTAGGCGCACAAGCATCAAACACATCTCATAAAGACAATTAGGTAAAATCCCATGTGTTATCATATTTACTATCGTTATCGGTTCCCATACGTCCCATTATATCACTTTAGTCTTACGGATCAAGACAAATTGCATCGCACACGAAATCGGGACAGAAATCGCGAAAACGGGAAAATTGCACTACAGCCCTGCCCATACGTATATGACCATGCCCATATGCGTATGGACCTGTTTCCCTCGCCTCAGGCCTGCGTATCATACGCGAAGGTCTCAAATGCCCAGGCCTCCATATGCGTATTGCCTTAGGCCTTACGCGTATGACCAGAGGGGATTTCCTTTCAAAACCCTTCCTAGAACGTCACGTACGCGTAATGGCCTTTCCTTACGCGTAATGCCCATCTCGCCTACGCGTGCCGTATGCATAAGAGTAGAGGTCCATGCTGCCAAGGGGACAGGGCACGTACCGTACGCGTAGTGCCCCTGGGACGTTCCCTTATACGCGTATTGCCTCCTTATATACGCGTATGGGCAATCTGCAACTGAAAATTCCAGATTTCGCATCAGTGCGAATTTTCCCCCCATTGGAGCACTTTCAAGCTCCTAATTCAGACCCAAAACAACATCTACACCAGTCTATCATTAATGGGTTCATTCTACTTCATTACCCTATCATTTTATCCTAACTTTCTACAATTTGAAACCAATTTCGTAACCCTAAACCCCCCCCCCAAATCTCCAGATCTGATTTCATGGTAACCACAGTAACAACATACATTTTACACGAATTTCACATCAACATCAGCATACAACATGAATTAACATCAGACATTACACAAACACGAATTTACAATACTCATCACACAATCATACAGTAGATCAAGAAGGAAATTGCACAGAAATCCTAAAAGGGAAAGGAACCCTCACTACCCTCTCACGTTCAGACCACCATTAAAGAATCTCATTCTCCCCCTTACCTGAATTTCAAGCTTTCTCTCTTCAACAATGGTGGAAAAATCTCTTGCTCCACTCTTGCCCTAGTTCTCCTTCTTTCTCTTTTCTGTTCTCTTTTCACGTGTAACTAATTTTTCTATAACCTCTCTACCACTCTTTCCTAATTGTGGGTTATTTTCCCTAATTCTCTCTATTTTCTTAATTCCAATAATAATAATACTATATTACATCTATTATTAAGTGTAGATATTCCATGTCCTAATAATAATATTAATCATAATAACATTAGTAGTCATAATAATACTAATACTAACATTAGTAATAATTCTAATAATAACAATATTAATATAACTCATTATTCATATTAGTATTATTATAACTAATATTCGAAGACTTAATTTCATTTTAATTAATTCCACTAAGCTCTCACACCCACCCTTACACTCATACCCTTAACTAAGGCAATGTCAAGAATAACCACACAAAGTAAACCACAAAATGACGAAATAATTAAATGGAGTGTTACAGGTTTCACATATAATAAATAGATAATTTCCACAAGATTACCTAGAAAATTAATATGACTTCCTAAGTTCTTCCTCCCAGTGCCTAATTCGTCTTGCATATGCTGATTCGCATGCTTTTGCTTCTTCAGTACAGTTCTGTCTCCAACGATCAGTGACGGGAGACAATGGACTATCAGATTTTAATTATACTTGAACCCAATGATTTTCGTTGACAAAACCAACAACAATGATTTTATGTCTGCTCGTATACATAGGTTGAGCTATGGTAAGGGAGAAAATGTAATGTTAAGTCTCTGTGACAAGGATACAAAGACGACATTGTACCCACTTGCAATAGGGTAACCCATATCAGGAATCGTGATTCATTTATCTCTACACCTGTACTTCGTCCTTTTGAAGAACATGGGATGGATCAGCAATGTACTTTAGAAGTTGTGATACATGAAACACATCATGCAAATTCGAAAGTTCAGGTAGCAGCGCCACTCTATACGCAACGACTCCAACTCTCTGCAAAATCTGATACGGTCCAATGAACTTAGGTTCCAGCTTCTTCAATTTCAGCGCACGGCCAACACCGGTCACAGGATTGACCCTTAGAAACACATGGTCGCCTTCGCTGAGTTCCAAGTCTTTTCTCCTATTATCATGATAACTTTTCTGCCTACTCTGGGATGTTTTCATCTTCTCACTAATCATCTGGATTATCTCCGTAGTTTGTTGCACAATCTCGGGTCCAAGTATAGTGCTCTCACCCGACTCATACCAGCATAGAGGTGTCATACACCTCCTACCATACAATGCTTCAAAAGGCCTCATTCCGATACTAGAATGGTAGCTGTTATTATAAGTAAATTCAATCAACGGTAAATAAGTATCCCAATCACCTTCCTGCTCGAGTATACAAGCTCTCAACAAGTCTTCCAGTGACTAAATAGTCCTCTTAGATTGTCCATCTATCTGCGGATGATAAGCAGAACTCAACTTTAAGCAAGAACCCAAAGCTTCCTGCAAGTGTAACACCTCCAATCTATACCCCAAAATACAAAGCGATAAATAAAATTCAAAATTTCATCAGAGTATATTTAAAACATTCACGGCATAGACCGAGGGGTCACATCAATTTGGAACAAATACACATACACCTGCTCTTAAAATGTGAACCCACAAATCATTTGAGTTCATCTTTCAATAACCTCCATGCATCTTAAAATGTGAATTTTTCATATTTATTTTGGTGAAAAATTATTTTGCAGATGCTGCTCTCGAAGCTCCCTCTTTTTTGTGAAGCCACAACTTGTTTGTAGCATCTAACAAACTTTTGAATGGCGAATTTATTGTGTCATCGACCTTTTAGTGACGTAGGTGTCTTCTCTATATAGTTCTTGTCGTTATGTTTGCTATGTTTCATCAATCCTTTTCCAAAAACTATCTTTTTTTATCAACCCCGACAATTGAACCTTTTGAAATGTTGAGTTATGATTGAATGATAACTTCATCCTCCTCTAATTCAAATCTTATTTTTGGTGTATTCATAACTGGTGTGGATCCTACTTCTTCACCAAGATTAATGGTTTGCTAATTATCTTGAGTGCAAAATTATGATATTTCAGGTTCTTGGGGATTTGATTGCATGTCACTACTATATCTTGAACTCTATTAGGCATATTGGATTAGTAAATTGAGATGAAAATTATTGGAGGAATTAACCTGGCACCCCCCCCCCCCCCCCCCCACTTATACGTGGCACCCCCCCCCCCCCCCCCCCCCCCCCCACCTGTAGCGAAATTCCAGTTTTTCCCTTCAAAAAGTTCCAAAAAATATGAAATTTTCAGGTTAATACCGGAAACTTTATCATTATACCAGAAATTTCACAGAAATTACCGTGCCTGGAGTTGCATTTGACACTCATACCGAAAATTTCAAAATTTCTAGTATTAACTACTAGAAATTTTGAAATTTTCGGTGAAGTTATACCGGACATATAATATTTGCGTAAAATGGACAAATTCTTCCGAAAATTTAATATTTCCGGTATACCGAAAATTTCAGAAATTCAAAATTTCGGGTATGTGTCTAGAACTTCAAAAAAATAATACATGGTGAAAATCACATGCTAAGGAGTAGTTATCACAAAAATCATATCAATCAAACAATCACAACACACGTACAAGTGACACATCGATACTCGGTATATTCAGCCCACATTCAATCATATACTCATGCAATGAGACTTAACTAACACGACACAATGCATGTGGTACCATCACAATCACATACGGTTCACTCTAGAACCCAATTCCCGTCTGAATCCGAATACGTCATATACGTTCCTCTGAACTACAACGTATCTCCACTCGACTCCCACATGGAATCCGGACGAGACTAGGCACCCATCATGGATTCACACTCACACAACATGACATGAATGCATGACACACAATTATGCACAATATAATAATCATTCATTCATGACTCACAATCCTCAATGATCACCTGTGAGCCACATACTCACCGTAATTCCCTCCGAAATTACCACCACAGCCCAAGATCGTCCACATGACAACCGTCTAGGCGCACAAGCATCAAACACATCTCATAAAGACAATTAGGTAAAATCCCATGTGTTATCATATTTACTATCGTTACCGGTTCCCATACGTCCCATTATATCACTTTAGTCTTACGGATCAAGACAAATTGCATCGCACACGAAATCGGGACAGAAATCGCGAAAACGGGAAAATTGCACTACAGCTCTGCCCATACGTGTATGACCATGCCCATATGCGTATGGACCTGTTTCCCTCGCCTCAGGCCTGCGTATCATACGCGAAGGGCTCAAATGCCCAGGCCTCCATACGCGTATTGCCTTAGGCCTTACGCGTATGACCAGAGGGGATTTCCTTTCAAAACCCTTCCTAAAACGTCACGTACGCGTAATGGCCTTTCCATACGCGTAATGCCCATCTCGCCTACGCGTACCGTACGCATAAGAGTAGAGGGTCGTGCTGCCAAGGGGACAGGGCACGTACCGTACGCGTAGTGCCCCTGGGACGTTCCCTTATACGCGTATTGCCTCCTTATATACGCGTATGGGCAATCTACAACTAAAAATTCCAGATTTCGCATCAGTGCGAATTTTCCCCCATTGGAGCACTTTCAAGCTCCTAATTCAGACCCAAAACAACATCTACACCAGTCTATCATTAATGGGTTCATTCTACTTTATTAGCCTATCATTTTATCCTAACTTTCTACAATTTGAAACCAATTTCGTTAACGTTAACCCCCCCCCCCCCCCCCCCAAATCTCCAGATCTGATTTCATGGTAACCACAGTAACAACATACATTTTACACGAATTTCACATCAACATCAGCATACAACATGAATTAACATCAGACATTACACAAACACGAATTTACAATACTCATCACACAATCATACAGTAGATCAAGAAGGAAATTGCACATAAATCCTAAAAGGGAAAGGAACCCTCACTACCCTCACATGTTCAGACCACCATTAAAGAATCTCATTCTCCCCCTTACCTGAATTTCAAGCTTTCTCTCTTCAACAATGGTGGAAAAATCTCTTGCTCCTCTCTTGCCCTAGTTCTCCTTCTTTCTCTTTTCTGTTCTCTTTTCACGTGTAACTAATTTTTCTATAACTTCTCTACCTCTTTTTCCTAATTGTGGGTTATTTTCCCTAATTCTCTCTATTTTCTTAATTCCAATAATAATAATACTATATTACAGCTATTATTAAGTGTAGATATTCCATGTCCTAATAATAATATTAATCATAATAACATTAGTAGTCATAATAATACTAATACTAACATTAGTAATAATTCTAATAATAACAATATTAATATAACTCATTATTCATATTAGTATTATTATAACTAATATTCGAAGACTTAATTTCATTTTAATTAATTCCACTAAGCTCTCACACCCACCCTTACACTCATACCCTTAACTAAGGCAATGTCAAGAATAACCACACAAAGTAAACCACAAAATGACGAAATAATTAAATGGGGTGTTACAGGTTTCACATATAATAAATAGATAATTTCCACAAGATTACCTAGAAAATTAAGATGACTTCCTAAGTTCTTCCTCCCAGTGCCTAATTCGTCTTGCATATGCTGATTCGCATGCTTTTGCTTCTTCAGTACAGTTCTGTCTCCAACGATCAGTGACGGGAGACAATGGACTATCAGATTTTAATTATACTTGAACCCAATGATTTTCGTTGACAAAACCAACAACAATGATTTTATGTCTGCTCGTATACATAGGTTGAGCTATGGTAAGGGAGAAAATGTAATGTTAAATCTCTGTGACAAGGATACAAAAACGACATTGTACCCACTTGCAATAGGGTAACCCATATCAGGAATCGTGATTCATTTATCTCTACACCTGTACTTCGTCCTTTTGAAGAACATGGGATGGATCAGCAATGTACTTTAGAAGTTGTGATACATGAAACACATCATGCAAATTCGAAAGTTCAGGTAGCAGCGCCACTCTATACGCAACGACTCCAACTCTCTGCAAAATCTGATACGGTCCAATGAACTTAGGTTTCAGCTTCTTCAATTTCAGCGCACGGCCAACACCGGTCACAGGATTGACCCTTAGAAACACATGGTCGCCTTCGCTGAGTTCCAAGTCTTTCCTCCTATTATCATGATAACTTTTCTGCCTACTCTGGGATGTTTTCATCTTCTCACTAATCATCTGGATTATCTCCGTAGTCTGTTGCATAATCTCGGGTCCAAGTATAGTGCTCTCACCCGACTCATACCAGCATAGAGGTGTCATACACCTCCTACCATACAATGCTTCAAAATGCCTCATTCCAATACTAGAATGGTAGCTGTTATTGTAAGTAAATTCAATCAACGGTAAATAAGTATCCCAATCACCTTCCTGCTCGAGTATACAAGCTCTCAACAAGTCTTCCAGTGACTAAATAGTCCTCTTAGATTGTCCATCTATCTGCGGATGATAAGCAGAACTCAACTTTAAGCTAGAACCCAAAGCTTCCTGCAAGTGTAACACCCCTAATCTATACCCCAAAATACAAAGCGATAAATAAAATTCAAAATTTCATCAGAGTATATTTAAAACATTCACGGCATAGACCGAGGGGTCACATCAATTTGGAACAAATACACATACACCTGCTCATATAGATATGCAACAATTCAGGTAGCACATAATAAAGGAACTTAGTTCCTAACACCCACAATTCAGATACAGAATAAAAGCGGAAAATCTGTACTGAAACTCATATATATATATATATATATCACATAAAGGGTTTGTCTGTCATATACAACATCATACGTGTACAATCCAAAAGATACATATATACATAATACAAAATAATCACACTCGATTTCCCCGACTACCCGGTGCTACATATCAGAGCCGACCGACAAAATAATGAAGACCTAAGCTTCACAAAAAGACCTCCAACATCTAATCTGCAATGCCTAGAGCATTTTAAACAGCAGAAGGGTGAGAAACACAATCATAATACAATTGCATACAATTATATATTTAACACAAAAATACACATATCAAATATTCTCACCACAACTTATACCAGAATCCAAACACAACAACACAAAGTATATCAACCAAGCACAATACGAATATCATCAACATATATACATATATCAACTCATCAATCTCATCCACAATTCCACACACAATCAATCCATTCATTATTTTCCACACATAATGCATACATTCACAATTGTCACACAATCAATCCATTCATGATTTATGCAAATGTACAGAGACCGACACAACGACTCTATGCAATGCACATGCGGTACCATCCATCCGTCATTCTCAACACTAGTTCACTCAGGAACTATTGGAACCATCGCTTGTTACTTAGGATTACTCATGTAACACCCCGTCGGGCAAACGATGTTCCCCGTCGCTTTAGGTCCTCTTATTGTTTTAAGGCGCACGACGTTTATGGATTGCTTTAGGTCCTCTTTGTATAAGGCGCACAATCCGATCGCTTTAGGTCCTCTTTGTATAAGGCGCACGATCGTCTATAATCATCGCTTTAGGTCCTCTTTGTATAAGGCGCACGTTGTTATAGCGGATTCCCTCTGGAACCATTTCGTCGCTCACACCCACTAGGGCACACGACATCACCAACATGCATATCATGATGCTTGGCATACAATGACTCATGACATTCAAATGCACACATATACACATTCCATACACATGCATATATCATCAAATACCACACATCGCATTTTCTCGCCCTTAGGCCACAATTCATCATCACAACATTTATCACATGCATTTCCATCATACAACAGCACACAAGTCATACAATACCCACATCAACAACACATTGCATAATACACATCAACTACACGCACTTACCATAGTACAAGTTGACAAACCGACGCCATTCCAATCCCCAACATAAATAAATCGGCCATTAGTCTCAAAACCAATAATATAAGAAAGAACATGTTAAAATCTTCTCAACGCATCAAACCACGCCTCAAACCGACTCACAGATCAAAAGTTATAAAGAAAACAAATTGGGAAAAACTGTCACATTCGCATTGCGAAGCTCCTAACGAGTCCTTCGCTTCTTCATTCGCAGTGCGAATGTCCCAGCGAACCAATTCAGAAAGGAAAATAGCCTAGAAAATTCCTAACGTTCGCAGTGCGAACAATCCAGCGAATCTTCGCTTCCCCTTTCGCAGTGTGAGTTCCCCAGCGAACAGTGGCAGAAAGAAAACAACACAATAACACAAAGTTCGCAGTGCGAACCTCTGGCGAATGTTTGGCCACACTTTTGCAGTGCGAATTGCCAGCGAATGCTCGCTTTCCCCTTCGCTAGGGGATTCGCAGTGCGAACCTGTGATTTCACAAAACCCAGCAGCGCTGTTACACACCAAAAATCATATTTTCCCCCCACCAAAACACATTCAAAACAACACATATCCATCAGAACATCATCTAATCATGGTAACAAGTATTCTACCGCGTTTACACCGATTTCCAACCGCGGAAACATCGATTTCTATCCGATTATCACATTTCGACCTATATTGAAAACTAACAAAACTTCCACACAAACATACATAATCATTCACAAACATAGTATAATCGAGTTTCGCACCCTTACCCGATTAAATCGCGTTTGAAAAGTCGGTTGAATCGGTTCTTAGATTTCCAAGTTTTCTCTCTTTCTCCTTTTCTATCTCTTTTCTTTCTTCTTCTTTTTCTTCTCTTCTTTTTCTTTCCTTTCTATTTTCTCTCTTTCTATTTCTATTCATATGAAAAAAATATAATATCTACCCAACCAAAGGCTTAATACCCTTTTTGGTCCTCTAGCTATAGGGGTAGGTCCAAATAAGTCCTCTAGCTTTTAAAAGTTCCAAATTGGTCCTATACGATTTTAAATAGTTTCGTATTGATCCTTTCCGTTAAATACATGCTAACGGTGTTAAAATAACTGATGTGTATGTTGAGTTGGCTGGGGAGTGAAGCATTGTCATCATCTTCTTCGCTAGGTACAGTGTTTTATCTGAATCTTTATAAATTGAATCCCAATATCAAACCCTAGGTTCACAATTCATCCTAAATTCACCAAATTGAAAGGGAAATCAAGTATCTGGGCGGCGTTTGTTCTTCATTTTCTTCCCAATAATGAGTTCTGGTCATGTTTCTTCTTCATCTTCATCGCAAGTTTATACCAGTTTTGGGCAAGTTATGTGTGCTTGTGGAGACCTGTGTGTACTTCGCAAGGCAAGAACCGTAAAAAATTATGGAAAGCTTTTCTGGGGTTGTAAACATTTTAAGGTAATATTCTTTGTTAAACACATGCATTCCATCCATTACAGCTTCACTGTTAACAAGTTGGCTGCATATATGTATAGGGACACACGAATGCCGGATGCGGTTTTTTTGAATGGTTCTATGATGATTCAAGAGATGGGAACGAGGAACGCATGAGGAATCTGCAATGGAAGATTGAAATGCAATTTAAGGAGTTGGAAGAAGCCTAAAAAGAGTTGGCTGAGGCAAAAAGCATGGTTGAAGTGTTGAAGGACAATAATCTACTTCTAGAAGAAGATTTGAAGAACACTAGGAAAAGGAAGATGATCTGGAAGTCCCTGTTTTTTATTGTGTTATTTGTTTTAGTGGTTAAGGTGTTGTGAATATTGAAGTTGATGTAAAAGTTGGTTCCATGACATGTACAATTTGGTTTATCAGTTGGTATAAAAAAGTTGATGTGAATGTTGAAGTTGTGTTATTTGTGTGGATTGATGTACCAGTTGTTACCAAATCTAGTAATTCAGTGTTTGCTTCATGTGTTTGTGGACATGAAATTGTTCACCTGTAATTCAGTTACCAAATCTAGTAATTCAGTGTTTACACTAAATAATAGTTGGTATAAAACAGTTTGTGAACCTGAAATGTTGCACCTGTTTAACAGTTTAGCAGCTTAATTTAACAGTTTAGCCTAGCAGTTTGTAACAGTTTGTACACCATAATTTATGACAATTATATGATAACAGCTTAACAGAAGTAATCATTACATCATAATAGAATAACATAGTCTGATTACATCCACATTACACAAAATACCATAATCTGATTACATCAACATTGCCCAAAATAGGATAATCTGATTACATCATGACAGAAGTAATCATAACAGAAGTTGTTCATAACATTACACAAAATAACAGAAGTTTTCCAAAGAACTTCACAACATTACACAAAATAGTAGAACTTGTTCATTACACAATACAACACAAACTACAGACCCTAAGAGGATTTCTTTTGAATGATCCTTTTAGTTGGTGTTGTCCTCCTAGTAGTAGGACCCACTGCATTCTGTGATGCACTCAATCTGGTGGTGGGTCTCTGTGAAAGTTGTGCTGGTCTCTTAAAAGGCAACTTGTGCCTAGCTTGTGTTGGAGGCTTCATGGTAGTAGTCTGAGTTGGTTTGCTTGCTTGACTTGGTTGAGTTGGTTTGCTTGTCTGAGTTGGTTGAGTTGGTTTGCTTGTCTGAGTTGGTTGAGTTGGTTGAGTTGACTGAGTTGTTTTGTTCTGAGTTGGTTGCTTGACTGAGTTTGTTGCATGACTTGTCTGTGTTGCCAGATTTGCTTCAGATGCTTGTTGGGTGAGCTGAGTAGAAGGAGTTGGTTGCTGGGTGGCCTGTGTTAACTGTTGTGGTGGCTGAGCCATCTTACAAGTTGATTTGTTGTGGCCAGTCTGTCTGCACCTAGTGCACCTCATAATCATACCAGTTTTTCTTATTTTCCTGTCAGAACCATCAATCTCACCCTGTTCCCTATTCCTCTTCTTCTTTGGTCTCCCAGGCATTTTCTTGAATTTGGGAGGCTGCACATCAGGGTATTCAGTTCTCACCCATAGATTTGTACCATTTAGAGGGTAAATGATTGGTTCATACACTCTAATGTACCTAGCCTTCTTGTAATATTCAGGAACAAACTGCTCAATATCAAGACCTCTACTCTTGATTGAGGAAATCACATGGACACATGGGAGACCTGTCAGGTCCCACTTTCTGCAAGAACAACTATGTTCCTTCAAGTTGACAGAGAACATGTCTCCCTGATTCTCAAAGTGCTTCACCTCAAAAATGTGTTCAGATGACATCCTATAAAAACACAACAGTCAGTCTATATCCTCTCAAAAGAATTTCATCCTATAAAAACACAATAGTCAGTCTATATCTCATCAAAAGAACCTCATACTACAAAAACACAACAGTCAGTCTATTAAAAGGTTATCATGTTACCTTACAATCCATGAATTTATGAAACTGCTGATTTTCTCCACCTTCTTCTTAATGTTTGGCAAGACTTCATCATCACCTAAGTTAGAGAACTTTAGCCTATTTTCCGCCCATTTTTCCATTATGTATCCTCTTATCTCCTCTAAATTCTAAATAAAAAAATAATTCAAACTTAAATAAAGGCAATAAATATAGGAGTACCTTTTGCTGATCAGAAATGAAAGTGTAGGTCCTACACTCTTCTCTTCCACCCAGATCATCAATGAGGAGCTTTAAAAACCAAGTCCATGATTCTCTATTTTCCCCTTCCACCACAGCAAAGGCAATAGGCATCATTTGATCATTGGGATCTGTTCCTATTGCAGATAAAATCTGGCCACCACATAGACCCTTTAAAAAGCAGCCATCAAGCCCAATTATTGGTCTACACATCTTGAAGCTCTTCTTGCAAGCATCATAACAAACATACAATCTCTTGAAATAAGGTCTTGCATCCTCACTTCCCTCTTGAACTGGTGTAACATGTATCTTAACAGTTGACCCAGGATTTGTCCTCAAAATTTCATGACAATAGTCATAAATCCTAGTGTAGTCTCCTAAATAAGATCCATCTACCATGTCCCTGGCTGCAAATCTAGCCCTAATAGCCTTGGTCTTGTTAACACCTACATTCCATTTCTTGAGGGCTTTCTCCTTAATATCCTTTAGCTTAAGCTTAGGATTGTTTTTCAATGTATTTTGCAATCTCTTGCTTAACCATTTCGTGCTCATCATCTTAACATTATACTCTCTAGCACAGTTATGTGTGTCAACTAGTTTCCTAAGCTGCCAAGTTTCCTCATCAGGAAGTTTTCCACAGTATGTCTCCCATTGACATCCAGGCTTACATACCACCTTCACTCTTATGTTATCATTTTTTAGAAACTTCAAACCTCTCCCATTTTGCACAGCATATGTTTAAATGGCTTCTTTAAAATCAGTTTTGGTATTGAAATAGGTTCCCAACTCCCATTTATAGTTTTGCATGTCTTTCATTGCCTTGAAGATTGGATGTTTCCTCTTCTTTGGTTCTTCTTCATCCTCAGTGTCACCTCCACTTTCCAACTCTTCACTATCATACACAGCTCCATTCTCCTCTCCACTATCTGCACCCCCTTTCCTTTTCTTCAATTTACTTGTTCCTTCCTGTTTCTCATCATATGCCACCATTTTGGCAACATGTTCTTCCTCATAATCCAGACTAGGATCAGAATCACTGAAATCAATCTCCAAGGCACTATCATAGTTATAGGATGAATCCTCACTGTCATCAGATGAAGTATCATGCACCTGACCATGAATCCCATCCCCATTCCCATCACCCTCTTTCTCAACACTCTCTTTCTCTACACCCTCTTTCTCAAGACCCACATCAGAATTCACATTCTCACCATCCAAGGCACCCTCATCAGAATTCACATTCTCACCATCCAAGACAACCTCATCAATAGTCACACCCTCACCAGTAGTCACACCCTCACCAGTATGCACTCCCTCACCAGCCTTGACACCCTCACTAGAATTCACTCCCTCACCAGCACTATCAACAGAAGTGTTTACATCCTTAAGTACTTGTTCAACAAGTTCAGCAACAATATCATATTGTTCTTCATTCACAACATCCAAAGGTTCTTCATTTAATATATCCTCCTCCATGTTAATAGGTTCTTCATGTAATGTGTCACCCTCATCAACATAATCAGGTTGGGATAATGGGTGTTCAATGTATATGTCAACCTTGAGGTGTACCCTACATAGGTCAGCTATGTCCAACGCACCTCTATCATCAGTAAGCTCATTAATCCCAAATGTAGGATCCCTGTAGTAGATGTTGTTTACCTCGTTATACCCTATATCTTTCAAAACACCTATCAACTCAAAATAAGACCACCTATCAACATCTACCTTTAATTCGTTACATTTACCCCCCACGTATTTTGTTTTTTCAGAATCCATAAATTCCCCACTATGATGAATGTTGAGGGTTATCATTTCTTCCATTTCAACCTAATATCATAAACAAGCAGAAACTTCACAAAAAGAAGATTGAAACAACCCTAATTTCAACACACAAACCCTAGATTACCGAAAATTATTGTTCTACGAAAGGAACATAGATACTTACCAGGATAAATCTTCGTCTTCAATCGTATGTCCTGGAAACGTAATAGTCGTCTTCGTCTTCACACGCGAGCTTCTTCTTCTTCGTCTGGCTGTGCTAGGGTTTCAAAGATGGAAGACTAACTGAACAAATGACTTGATGAAAAATAGGTGGGAAATGAAGAGCCTATAACCACCGCGCCAAATCCCCATTCAGAAACGTACACCTCAGCACAACCCATGCCATGTCATCAATATTTTATTTGAAATTTTAACTTTTCTAACGGCGAGGACTAACGTGGACCTATTTAAAATCGTATAGGACCAATTTGGAACTTTTAAAAGCTATAGGACTTATTTGGACCTACCCCTATAGCTAGAGGACCAAAAAGGGTATTAAGCCCCAACCAAAAGACCAAAATACCCCTACACTCAAATATCTCGCAAACGCTCCCAAAACGCGATAAAACATATTCACGACGAAAAATAACATATTTTCACATAAAAGTCAGAAATAAAATAATATAATAATAAAATAATCAAAACGACTCAATTAAATAAAAATAATCAAAACTGGGGCGTTACAACTCTCCCCCACTTAGAAATTTTCGTCCTCGAAAATATTACCTGAGACGAACAACTCTGGATACGACTCCCACATCCGACTCTCCAACTCCCAAGTCAAATTGCCCTCAGCAGCGCCTCCCCACACCACTTTCACAAGTGCAATTTCCTTGCCTCTTAACCGCTTCAACTCGCGATCCAAATCCTAACTGGTAATGCCTCAACCGTAAAGTTCTCCCTTACCTCTACCTCGTCCATCGGAATCACATGCGACGGATCTGGAACATACTTCCGAAGCTGTGAAACATGAAGCACATCATGCAAATTCGACAGACTCGGCGGCAACGCCACCCTATACGCCGCAGCACCAACTCTCGCGGATATCTGGTAAGGACCAATAAACCGAGAAGTTAGCTTCTTCGACTTTAATGCACGACCAACACCCGTTACTGGCGTAACTCTCAAAAACACATGATCGCCCTCTTGAAACTCGAGATCTTTCCTCCTTCGATCATGATAACTCTTTTGCCTACTCTGAGAAGCCTTCATTTTCTCACGAATAAGTTTCACCTTGTCTGTGGTCTGTTGAATCAATTTCGGTCCAACCACGGAACTCTCACCAGATTCGTGCCAACACAATGGTGTTCGACATCTTCGTCCATACAACGCTTCAAACGGTGCCATTCCAATACTAGAATGGAAACTGTTGTTATACGTGAATTCAATCAATGCAAGATAACTATCCCACGCACCACCATGTTCAAGAACACAAGCTCGTAACAAATCTTCCAACGACTGAATCGTTCTCTCCGTCTGCCCATCTGTTTGCGGATGATAAGCCGAATTCAATCTCAATTTAGAACCCAAATCCTTCTGTAAACTTTCCCAAAATCTCGAGGTAAACCTCGGATCTCGATCTGAAACAATACTTAACGGAACACCATGTAATTTCACAATCACACTGATATAAATCTCTGCCAACCTCTCCAAAGAAAAACTGATGTCAATCGGAATGAAATGAGCCGATTTAGTCAGCCTATCCACAACCACCCAAATCGCATTATGTCTCTGCTGAGTGTTCGGCAACCCTGTTACAAAATCCATAGAAATACTATCCCATTTCCACTCAGGAATATCCAACGGTTGCAACAAACCACTAGGCTTCAGATGTTTTACCTTCGACTTCTGACACGTCAAACATGCATACACAAACTGAGCCACATCTCTCTTCAATCCAGACCACCAGAAAATCTTCTTCAAATCTTGGTACATCTTATTAGCTCCCGGATGTATACTCAAATTACTCCGGTGTCCTTCCTCCAAAATCATCCTTTTCAAATCTGAATCATCAGGAATACAAATTCGACCACGGAACCTCAAAACACCATAACTATCCACTTTAAAGTCCTCATTTTCACTTTTATCCCCAACCGTCATCAAATCCACAAATTTCACATCCAATTTCTGTTTCTCGCTAACGGTCAACAGAAAATAATTAGTAACCTTCAACATACCAAGCCTCACACTAACCGACGTCAATTCACATACCAAACTCAAATCCCTAAACGATTCCAAAAGTTCCCACTCCTTAACCATCAAAGCTGACATATGCAACGATTTCCGGCTCAACGCATCGGCTACCACATTAGCTTTACCAGGATGGTAATTCAAGCTAAAGTCGTAGTCCTTCAAGAATTCCAACCATCTACGTTGCCTCATATTCAACTCTTTCTGATCAAACAAATATTTCAAACTTGTATGATCACTAAAGACTTCGAATCTTGCACCGTAGAGATAATGCCTCCAAATCTTCAACACAAAAACCACAACCGCTAATTCAAGATCATGAGTAGGATAATTTTTCTCATGCACTCTCAATTGCCTCAAAGCATAAGCTACAACCTTACCTTCTTGCATCAACACCCCACCTAGCCCAATCAAAGACGCATCACAATAAACCACAAACGGTTCAGTAGGATTCGGCAAAATCAAAATCGGAGCTGTCGTCAATCTTCTCTTCAGCTCATTAAAACTTTCCTCACACCGAATATCCCAAATGAACGCTTGACCTTTACAAGTCAACTGTGTCAATGGAAGTGCTAGCTTAGAAAAACCTTCAATGAACCTTCGATAATATCCGGCTAATCCCAAAAAGCTTCAAATTTCAGTAACAGATCTCGGAGCCTCCCATTGTAGGACTGTTTTTACTTTAGATGGATCCACAGCAATACAGTTACCTGAAATCACGTGACCAAGAAAACTCACTTCCGACAACCAGAATTCACACTTCGACAACTTGGCAAAAAGTTTCCTTTCCTTCAAAACCTGCAACACAATGCGCAAATGCTCCGCATGTTCCTCCTGAGACTTAGAATAAACCAAGATATCATCAATAAACACAACAACAAAACGATCCAAATGCTCGTGGAAAATACGATTCATGTACTCCATAAACACACCTGGCGCATTAGAAACCCCGAACGGTATCACAGAATATTCATAATGACTGTAACGTGTCCTAAAAGCCGTCTTCTGAATATCTTCCTCTTTCACCCTTATCTGATGATACCCCGACCTCAAATCAATCTTACTAAATACACAAGCACCTACCAACTGATCCATCAGATCGTCAATTCTCGGAAGAGGATACTTATTCTTAATCGTCACTTTATTCAATTGGCGATAATCAATACACAATCGCATACTTCCATCTTTCTCTTTCACCAATAAAACTGGAGCACCCCAAGGCGACAAACTCTGCCTCACAAACCTCTTTTCCAACAGGTCTAGTACCAGGAACTAGATCTATAGAAAACTCCACCTCTCTCTCTGGCGGCAAGTCCGAAATATCCTTAGGAAACACTTCCGGAAAATCACACACAACAGGAAACACTTCTAGTGAAACTTGACTATCCCCAGTCAACGACGCAAACAACCCGAACAACTGAGCTTCATCCGCCAAAAGTTTCTTCAACTCTTTGGTAGATAAGAAACTCGAGTCTTCGTCTTCCTCAAGAGAAGGAAACCTTACTAACTTATGATAACAATCAATATGAACCCGATTAAACTGCAACCAATTCATTCCCAGAACCACATCTAAACCCTCCAACGGTAAACACACTAAATCCATCTCAAAGTCTTTACCATAAATGGTCAAAGGACAACTTAAACAAACCAAAGAAGTAGTTACTGACCCCATTGCTGGTGTATCAATAACCATCTCTCCACCCATCGAAGACAACACAAAATTCAAACGCTTCGCGCACTCAGACAAAATAAACGAATGAGTCGCTCCGGTATCAATAATAGCAACTAAAGGCGTATTATTAATAAAACAAGTACCTCTGATCAGACGGACTGCACTTGTAGTCTGAGTTCCCGCCAAGGCAAAAACTTTCCCGCCAACTGGAGCTTGCTTCGGTTTCGGACACTTTGTACTAATATGACCAGGTTCACCACAGTTAAAGCACTTCGCCACATTCTTCCTCTTGCACTCAGCTGTAACATGCCCTAAACCTCCACAACTAGAACACTTCCTCATATCTTTTCTGCATTCAAACTGGCGATGTCCTAATTCACCACACCTAAAACATCTCGGAGAATTAGACATTCCGCCCCCACTTGGCCTTCTGTCAAAATTACCTCTTTGTTTACCCTTATCTGCCGGTGTCACATACGGACCACTACGAAACGGTTGTTTCCCTTTCCTCTCGTTCACACTCTTATAGTGAGTAGAACGAGCCTTACTATCCTCCTCATAAATCCTACAACAGTCCACCAGATCTGAAAACCTCCTAATTCGTTGATAACCGATTGCCTGCTTTATCTCAGGACGCAACCCGTTCTCAAACTTCACACACTTAGAAACTCCGCAGTCGCTTCCGCATAATGTGGATAAAACTGCGCAAGCTCCACAAACTTAGCAGTATAATCAACAACAGACATACTACCTTGTTTCAACTCTAAGAACTCAATTTCCTTCTTTCCTCTTACATCTTCAGGAAAATACCTCCTCAGAAACTCAATGCTAAACACAGCCCAAGTGATCTCCTCCTCTGCAGCTTCCAACACATGACGTGTACTAACCCACCAATCATCAACTTCTTCCAGTAACATGTGAGTACCCAGTCTCACCTTCTGATCCTCCATACAATCCGTCACTTGGAAGATCCTTTCAATCTCTTTAAGCCAAATCTGTGCACCATCAGGATCATATCTTCCTTTGAAGATAGGCGGTTTGTTCTTCCTGAACTCATTATTACCCGCAGCATTAGGTGCACCCTGCACAGCCCGAGCCATAGCTTGCATAGCAGCAACCAAAGCAGCATCATTCCTACCAGCCATATTCTGTTCATATCCAATAACAGCAACTATGGTTAAACAAACAGCTCACCGAACCACAAAGACCAACAAGGACTGACACAAACTGACACGAACTGGCTCTAATACCACTTAATGTAACACCCCCAATCTATACCCCAAAATACAAAGCGATAAATAAAATTCAAAATTTCATTAGAGTATATTTAAAACATTCACGGCATAGACCGAGGGGTCACATCAATTTGGAACAAATACACATACACCTGCTCATATAGATATGCAACAATTCAGGTAGCACATATTAAAGGAACTTAGTTCCTAACACCCACAATTCAGATACAGAATAAAAGCGGAAAATATGTACTGAAACTCATATATATATATATATATATATATATGTGTATATATATCACATAAAGGGTTTGTCTGTCATATACAACATCATACGTGTACAATCCAAAAGATACATATATACATAATACAAAATAATCACACTCGATCTCCCTGACTACCCGGTGCTACATATCAGAGCCGACCGACAAAAAAATGAAGACCTAAGCTTCACAAAAAGACCTCCAGCATCTAATCTGCAATGCCTCGTAGAGCATTTAAAACAGCAGAAGGGTGAGAAACACAATCATAATACAATTGCATACAATTATATATTTAACACAAAAATACACATATCAAATATTCTCACCACAACTTATACCAGAATCCAAACACAATAACACAAAGTATATCAACCAAGCACAATACAAATATCATCAACATATATACATATATCAACTCATCAATCTCATCCACAATTCCACACACAATCAATCCATTCATTATTTTCCACACATAATGCATACATTCACAATTCTCACACAATCAATCCATTCATGATTTATGCAAATGCACAAAGACCGACACAACGACTCTATGCAATGCACATGCGGTACCATCCATCCGTCATTCTCAACACTAGTTCACTCAGGAACTATTGGAACCATCGCTTGTTACTTAGGATTACTCATGTAACACCCCATCGGGCAAACGATGTTCCCCGTCGCTTTAGGTCCTCTTATTTTTTTAAGGCGCACGACGTTTATGGATTGCTTTAGGTCCTCTTTATATAAGGCGCACAATCTGATCGCTTTAGGTCCTCTTTGTATAAGGCGCATGATCGTCTATAATCATTGCTTTAGGTCCTCTTTGTATAAGGCGCACGATGTTATAGCGGATTCCCTCTGGAACCGTTTCGTCGCTCACACCCACTAGGGCACACGACATCACCAACATGCATATCATGATGCTTGGCATACAATGACTCATGACATTCAAATGCACACATATACATATTCCATACACATGCATATATCATCAAATACCACACATCGCATTTTCTCGCCCTTAGGCCACAATTCATCATCACAACATTTATCACATGCATTTCCATCACACAACAGCACACAAGTCATACAATACCCACATCAACAACACATTGCATAATACACATCAACTACACGCACTTACCATAGTACAAGTTGACAAACCGACGCCATTCCAATCCCCGACATAAATAAATCGGCCATTAGTCTCAAAACCAATAATATAAGAAAGAACATGTTAAAATCTTCTCAACTCATCAAACCACGCCTCAAACCGACTCACGGATCAAAAGTTATAAAGAAAATAAATTGGGAAAAACTGTCACATTCGCATTGCGAAGCTCCTAGCGAGTCCTTCGCTTCTTCATTCGCAATGCGAATGTCCCAGCGAACCAAGTCAGAAAGGAAAATAGCCTAGAAAATTCCTAACGTTCGCAGTGCGAATAATCCAGCGAATCTTCGCTTCCCCTTTCGCAGTGCGAGTTCCCCAGCGAACAGTGGCAGAAAGAAAACAACCCAAAATAACACAAAGTTCGCAGTGCGAACCTCTGGCGAATGTTCGCCCACACCTTCGCAGTGCAAATTGCCAGCGAATGCTCGCTTTCCCCATTGCTAGGGGATTCGCAGTGCGAACCTGCGATTTCACAAAACCCATCAGCGCTGTTACACACCAAAAATCCTATTTTTCCCCCACCAAAACACATTCAAAACAACACATATCCATCAGAACATCATCTAATCATGGTAACAAGTATTCTACCGCGTTTACACCGATTTCCAACCGCGGAAACATCGATTTCTATCCGATTATCACATTTCGACCTATATTGAAAACCAACAAAACTTCCACACAAACATACATAATCATACACAAACATAGTATAATCGAGTTTCGCACCCTTACCCGATTAAATCGCGTTTGAAAAGTCGGTTGAATCGGTTCTTAGATTTCCAAGTTTTCTCTCTTTCTCCTTTTCTTTCTCTTTTCTTTCTTCTTATTTTTCTTCTCTTCTTTTTCTTTCCTTTCTATTTTCTCTCTTTCTATTTCTATTCATATGAAAAAAATATAATATCTACCCAACCAAAAGACCAAAATACCCCTACACTCAAATATCTCGCAAACGCTCCCAAAACGCGATAAAACATATTCACGGCGAAAAATAACATATTTTCACATAAAAGTCAGAAATAAAATAATATAATAATAAAATAATCAAAACGACTCAATTAAATAAAAATAACCAAAACTGGGGCGTTACAGCAAGCTCTTCCAAAATCCGAAAGTAAACCTCGGGTCTCTGACAGACACAATGCTCGATGGAACCCCGTGGAACTTCACTATTATTCTGATATAAATCTCTATTAACTTAGACAAAGGAAAACTGATGTTAATTGGTATAAAATATGTTGATTTTGTCAGTCTATCCACAATCACCCAAATAGCATCAAAGCCTATCGCCATATTCGGTATCACAGTCACAAAATCCATCGCGATACTATCCCACTTCCACTCTGGTATTTCCATTGGTTGCATCAAACCGGAAGGTTTTTAGTGTTCCACTTTTGACTTCTGATAGGTCAAACAAGCATACACCAACCGAGCTACCTCTTTCTTCATACCTGACCACCAAAAAAATTTCTTAAGATCTTGATACATTTTCTTAGCTCCTGGATGAATATTCAAGCTACTCCTGTGGCTCTCTTCTAAGATCATTTTTCTCAATTCGGGATTATCCGCACACAAATTCTACCTCCAAATCTTAACACACCAAAATCATCTACCTTAAAGTCACCTTCTGCATCCGACCCTCCTGCGGTCATCAAATCCACCAGCTTCAGATCGAGTTTTTGACTCTCTCTGACCTCATTAAGGAACTCATTATTAACCTTCAGCATACCCAACATCACACTCTCAGGAGTCAGTTCACAAACCATGCTCAAGTCTCTAAACTGTTCAATTAAATCCAACTACTCCTTAATCATTAATGTCGACATGTGAATTGTCTTCCGAATCAAAGCATCTGTGACGACGTTAGATTTATCGGGATGGTAACTCAAGCTAAAATCATAGTCCTTCAAGAACTCCAACCATCTTCTATGTCTCATATTCAGCTCTTTCTGGTCAAATAAATATTTCAAACTTTTATGATCACTGAACACCTCAAACCTCGACCCGTACAAGTAATGTCTCCAAATCTTCAACATGAAAACCACTGCAACTAGCTCGAAATCATGAGTAGGATAATTCCTTTCATGCACCCTTAATTGTCGTGAGGCATAAGCCACGACCTTACCATCCTGCATCAAATCTCCACCTAATCCCATTTTAGACGCATCACAATATACCACGAAAGGTTCATCTGGCTTTGGTAGAATCAATATTGGCACTGTAGTCAACCTCTTCTTCAGTTCCTGGAAACTCTCTTCACACAAGATATCCCACACAAAGGTCTAACCCTTTCTAGTCAACTGAGTCAGAGTAAGGGCCAAATTAGAAAACCCTTCGATAAACATGAGGTAATCACCTGCTAAACCTAAGAAACTCCTAATCTCCATCACTGACTTCTGAGGTTCCAACTGAAGTACAACACTCACTTTAGATGGATCCACTGTTATGCCATCACCAGAAATAACATGTCCCTGAAAACTCACTTCATGCAGCCAGAATTCACATTTTGAAAGTTTCGCAAACAACTTATTATCTTTCAACACTTGCAATGCAATCCTCAGATGCTCTGCATGATCTCTTTCCGACCTGGAGTAAATCAAAATGTCGTCAATAAAAACTACAACAAATTGATCTAAGTAGGCATGAAAGATACGATTCATGTACTCCTTGAATACACTCGGCGCATTGGACACTCCGAACGGCATCACAGCATATTCGTAATGTCCATACCGAGTCCTAAAAGTTGTCTTCTGAATATCATCCTCTTTCACCCAAATCTGATGGTAACCTGATCTCAAATCAATTTAACTAAACATACGAGCTCCCACGAGTTGATCCATTAGATCATCAATTCTTGGAAGCAGATATTTATTCTTGATGGTAACCTTATTTAGCTAACAATAATCAATGCACAATCCCATACTACCGTCCTTCTTCTTAACCAACAACACTGGAGCTCCCCACAGTGACACACTGGGTCTAATAAACTTCTTATCAAGTAATTCTCCGAGTTGAGATTTCAACTCCGCCAATTCTGATGCTAATATTCTATATGGTTCCATAGATATAGGTCTGGTACCAGGAACAAGATCAATTGAAAATTCCACCTCTCGCTTTGGAGGCAACTCTGAAATATCATCCAGAAACACTTTTGGAAACTTTTTCACTACAGGTAATTCATTAATCGACATTTTACCTTCAACAGACAATGAGACAAACACCGCAAACATTTTAGCTTCATCTTCCAACAAGGTTATCAATTCCTTGGTGGATATAAAATTAGCCAACTCTTCCTCCTCTGGGGTAAGGAAAAACAACCTCTTCCTATAACAGTCAATGTAGACATAATTGCTCTCTAGCCGATTCATCCCTAAAATAACATCCAGATCACTGAGTGGTAAGCAAATTAAATCCACTTTAAAATCTTTACCAAATATTGACACAGGACAATTCAAGCACACTAACAATGTAGTTATCGACCTAATAGGTGGAGTATCAATCACCATCCCTTTACTCAAAGTAGACGACACAAGCCCTAGTTTCTTCACACAATCAACAGAAATAAATGAGTGGGTCGCACCCATATCAATGATAGAAATCAAAGGAGTGTTATGAATGTAAAAGTACCTCTGACCAAATGATCCTCATTGGTAGGATGAGCCCCCACCAGTGCAAATACCTTCCCACTGGTCTGCGACTTCTTCGGCTTCTGATAGTGGGTTCTGATGTGACCCTGTTCACCACAATTGTAATAGGTAGGTGCATTGGTCCTACAATCTGTCACAACATGACCTGGCTTCATTTGAAGCATTTCTTCACCTCATTCTGACATTTATTAGCACGGTGACCCGCGCCACCACATCTGAAACACTTGATAGGGTTGGAAGAATTTCCTCCCCCACTTAGCTTCTTGCCAACAACAGCTTTATGCTTTCATTTATCGGCCGGAGCACTGTAAGGTGTACTCCTGTGTCTCTGCTTACCTCTTTTGTCACTCAGGGCCTTATAGTGAGCAACCCGAGCCCTGTTATCTTCATCATAAATTCAACACTTGTTCACCAACTCAGGGAAGTATCTGATTTTCTGATAACCGATACCTTGTTTGATCTCGGGACGCAACCCGTTCTCAAACTTGATACACTTCGAGCCCATAGCAGCATCAGTATTGTAATGAGGACAATACTTCACCAGTTCCTCAAACTTGGCCGCATATTCTGCAACTGTCGAGTTTCCCTGCTTCAATTCCAGGAATTCAATCTCTTTCTTTCCACAAACATCTTCTGGAAAATACCGCTCCAGAAAGTTATCCCTGAACACCGTCCAAGTAATAGGACTACCTGCAGCCTCTAACCTTTGACGGGTATTATCCCACCAATCTTGAGCTTCCTTAGTCAACATATGAGTGCCAAACTGCACCTTCTGAGCTTCGGTGCATCCCATGACTCTGAAGATTTTCTCAATGTCCTTCAGCCACTTCTGCGTCGTATCTGGTTCGTGCCTACCCTCGAAATTAGGTGGCTTGTTATTCTGGAACTTTTCCAAATTGCAAAACTCAGCATCCCCAGCATTCTAATTGGTATTCTGCACCGCCTGCGCAATAGCTTGTAATGCAGCAGCAATCGCAGCATCATTCCTACAGCCATACTGCTCAACACCAAGGAAAACACAAGTTAGAAGAAACACACGACTATATACACTCTATAGTCAGACTCTACTATGACACTGGCCGGACGGACCTACTTGCTCTGATACCAATTTTAACACCCTACTCTACCCATTCGTATAATAAGTAAAAATACAAAAATAGTTTATGGAAATTAATCAGAGTTACACACGTAGGATGCCACATCAACAAAAATACCATCATGAAGTATCAAATCATTTCATATCTTATTACTTAATAATAATAAATGATTTGATTAAACAACGGAAAATCCAAATGGTTCAGTACTAAGGCTCCAATTACATCAAACCTCCACAAAATATGTGGTTACACAACATTAAATAAATCATGATATGTAACAAATAACAAATAATAAATAACGTGAAGAAAATAACGAAATCCCCATCTTTTCCGTGTTACGTATCATAGCGACTCCTAAGACTTGATCAAATAGCAACACATGTTCCAAGAACTACTCAGGTACCTAATCATCTGTACTCCCCAAGGAGTACAGACACAACAACAGAAAAGGGGTGAGAATTACATTCAATAATACATGGTGAAAATCACATGCTAAGGAGTAGTTATCACACAAATCACATCAATCAAACAATCACAACGCACGTACAAGTGCCACATTAATACTCAGCATATTCAGCCCACATTCAATCATATACCCATGCAATGCGAATCAGCTGACACAACACAATACATGTGGTACCATCACAATCACATACGGTTCCCTCTAGAACCTGATTCCCGTCGGAATCCAGATAAGTCGTATACGTTCCTCTGAACTACAACTTATCTCCACACGACTCCCACATGGAGTCCGGACAAAACTAGGCACCCATCATGGATTCCCACCCAGCTCATCTCCACACAACATAACATGAATGCATGACACATAATTATTCATAATATAGTAATAATCATTCATGCATGACTCATGATCCTCAATGATCACCCGTGAGCCACATACTCACCGTAATTCCCTCCAAAATTACCACCACAGTCTAAGACCGTCCACATGACAATCGTCTAGGCGCACAAGCATCAAACACATCTCATAAAGACAATTACGTAAAATCCCGTGTTATCATATTTACTATCGTTACCGGTTCCCCTACGCCCCATTATATCACTTTAGTCTTACGCATCAAGACAAATTGCATCGCATGCGAAATCGGGACAGAAATCACGAAATTGGGAAAATTGCACTACAGCCCTGCCCATACGCGTATGATCATGCCCATACACGTATGGACCTGTTTCCCTCGCCCCAGGCCTACGTATCATAGCGTAGGGCTCAAATGCCCAGGCCTCCATACGCGTATTACCTTAGGCCTTACGCGTATGACCAGAGGGGATTTCCTTTCAAAACCCTTCCCAGAACATCATGTACGCGTAATGGCCTTGCCATATGCGTAATGCCCATCTCGCCTACGCGTATCGTACGCATAAGAGCAGAGGGTCGTGCTGCCAAGGGGACAGGGCACGTACCGTACGCGTAGTTCCCCTGGGACGTCCCCTGCATACGTGTATGGGCAGTCTGCAACTGAAAATTCCAAATTTCGCATCAGTGCAAATTTTCCTCTATTGGAGCACTTTCAAGCTCCTAATTCAGACCCAAAAAAGCATCTACACCAATCTATCATTAATGGGTTCATTCTACTTCATTAGCCTATCATTTTATCCTAACTTTCTACAATTTGAAACCAAATTCGTTAACACCAAACCCCCCAAAATCTCCAGATCTGATTTCATGGTAACCACAGTAACAACATACATTTTACACGAATTTCACATCAACATCAACATACAACCTGAATTCACATCAGATATTACACAAACACGAATTTACAATACTCATCACACAATCATACAGTAGATCAAGAAGAAGAAGGAAATTGCAGAGAAATCCTAAGAGGGAAATGAACCCTCACTACCCTCTCATGTTCAGACCACCAATAAAGAATCTCATTCTCCCCCCTTCCTGAATTTCAAGCTTTCTCTCTTCAACAATGGTGGAAAAATCTCTTGCTCCTCTCTTGCCCTAGTTCTCCTTCTTTCTCTTTTCTGTTCTCTTTTCACGTGTAATTGGTTTTTTTATAACCTCTCTACCACTCTTTCCTAATTGTGGGTTATTTTCCCTAATTCTCTCTATTTTCTTAATTCCAATAATAATAATAATATTATTACAGCTATTATTAAGGGTTGATATTCCATGTCCTAATAATAATATTAATCATAATAACATTAGTAGTCATAATAATACTAATACTAACATTAGTAATAATACTAATAATAACAATATTAATAGAACTCATTATTCATATTATTATTATAACTACTATTCCAAGACTTAATTTCATTTTAATTCATTCCACTAAGCTCTCACACCTACCCTTACACCCATACTCTTAACCAAGGCAATGTCAAGAATAATGACACAAAGTAAACCACAAAACGACGAAATAATTAAATGGAGTGTTACAGGTTTCACATATAATAAATAGATAATGTCCACAAGATTACATATAAAATTAAAATGACTTCCTAAGTTCTTGCTCCTAGTGCCTAATTCGTCTTGTATATGCTTTTTGGCATGCTTTTGCTTCTTCAATACAGTTCTGTCTCCAACGATCACTGATGGAAGGCAATGGACTATCAGGTTTTAATTTTACTTGAACTCAATGCTTTTCGTTGACAAAACCAACAACAATGATTTTATGTCTGTTCTAGGCTGAGCTATGGTAAGAGGGGAAAATGTAATGTTAAGTCTCTGTGACAAGGATACAAAGACGACAGTGTACCTACTTGCAATAGAGTAACCCATATCAGGAATCGAGATTCATTCATCTCTACCCTGCACACCCAAGTGTTCTACTATTAAGGAATTCCTAACTTCAGCAACCGTGTCATGGAACAATTTGGAAAATAATTTAGGGTGTTGATGAGCTTGAGTTTCCTACTGAGTCCAGACCAACGACCATGACTCTTCGCCCCATCCAAATAAAGTTGCGATAGCCCGAAAACCACAATTTCACATCAACAATATCATCAATGTATGGATGCAAGAAACCAGGAAACTGAGACAAGTAAATATGCCTAGAAGATACATTGGACGGTTGACTTTGACCCGGCATACTAGAAGGTTGACTTCCTGTTGGGTTTGTGCATGATTTCTTTGTAGTCTGACTCCCCTGTGAGCCCTCACCATTCTCCCACTGCGAGGATCACGATGCACATCACTCTCTTCACCCTTTTTGCTCTTCTTAACTCCCCTCTTTGCCTTGTACATCACCGACGGTGGACACATAGAAGTTATGGATGGATGTGTTAGTTCCCGAACCTTTTTCTTCAATACCCTCTGGCCTACAATATCCAAAGAATTGAAATATGTCTTTAACTCTTCACATTTTGCTTCTAAATCTAGCTTTGTGCCACTATCGTCATGACCGTTAGCATGCTCTTGAATGTGTAATTTCTTCCAAAAAACATGAATTGGTTCTAAAGGAATAAGCAAGCCTTGTATTTGAAAACCAGCAAGTTGACACGTACAAGGTAACCCATGTGCATATCTAATGAAGCAACCACAAATATCCTTGTTTGTACCAACAAATTTTACCCTTTCTAGCTCTTTCCCTATGTTATGTAACAGTGCCTTGAAACAAAACCGTGCAAGTTGACATAGAATGGAGCGCTATACCGATGCTCAATATTGACAATACTTTTTTGAAACGACACTCTAATTGAACCTAGCTGCAACTTTAGCATGGTGTTCACAACATCCCAACTTCGGCATAAATCTCCACGGATTATTGTCAACATGTTTTTCAGTCTCCAATGAGCAGAGTCCACCCTAAATCAGAATAATTAAACTATAATGAGACAACATGATAAATTATGCTTGGTAATAACATCGAAAAGAAGTTGGTGTACCTGTTCGTTGTTATGTTCCCTAAATGAGTGACTTTGTTAGTCCAAGCAGCCACAAACCTTTCTTTATAAGGTGTCAACTATGTTTCATTCACATACTTAACAAACAAAGCTATATCAGCACAAACAGACTCAAAGTGCTTCAAGTGTGCGAGATACTCAGTTTCTCTATTAGCATACATGATGTTGTTCTATAGATCTATGACATGTTCATGTATTTCTAATTTAACATACTCCTTACACTCTATGCTAACATTTTTGGTAATGTGGAACGAACATAACAGATGTGTTGAATTTGGAAACACAACTTGAATTGCATTGACCAACGCAAGTTCTTGGTCCATCACAACAACATTGGATAGCAATTTCTCGAAAGAAAATAACTCTTTGAGCTTCTCAAGTGCCCATGTGACGTTACGCCGACAATCTCAAGCAGTGGTAACCGGTACCTGTATATTCACGATTCAAATATAAAAAATATGATAAATCAAAGTATGTCAAAATTGTATCAAGGTATGATGAAGATGCACATTACCTATTGGTCTTGTATGTACAATAAAAAATCAACACCAAGTGAAACATATTCAACAACTTCACTGAATCAGGATGTGTCCAGAAGATATCAGCAACAACATTTGAGTCTTCCCTATTTCTTGTCCAGCACATGTACTTTTCTTTATGAATAAGAGTCAACAAAATTTGCATTTCCATCAATGAACCTCTCTTGCTCGCATTGTACGTAGCTCTAACTTTATACACTTAGGTAACATTGGTGAGGTTTTTTGGATCTTTGTCTTTCAAGGCAGAAACTATGTACCTGGAGCCATGTTGTACTTCTTCATGTCACTCACTAATTATCTCTCATGATCTTTTAGATGATTCAATATGTCATGGCCATCTAAATCCTCAGATAGTTTATGATTGTGAAACCCACACCTAACCATCACCTTCCAACCAATACCACTTGGCGAAGAACTCAGCCTAAAAGGGCATTTCACTTTCATACTATAAATGTCATCTGAAGATTTACTACTTTCAGATGTATTTTTCCTTTTATAATTTCCTCCTCTCTCACAACCCATAATCAATTTATCCTTCCTACCTCGCTGGCCATTTGCAGTATCAGAACGAATAGTCACAACTATAATACCATGTTGCTTGCCAATATGTTGTGCCCGGGCTAATACTTCTGCTCGGCTCTCAAATATATTTCGTTTACATTACATAAAAAAATATAGTATTAATATCATATAACGCAACGAAAATATTAATTTTAACTTGTTACATAGAGAACATACTTTGTCTGTGGTGAAGAACTGCGTGCAATCACTACACGAATCCATAGATGACCCTGTCGGTTCCGGACCGCACAAAGCAAGCATTTTTGAATTTCCATTTGTTACCGAAAATTTCAATTGCAGACGATTTCCAAATTTCCAGAAGTTTTTGCTGGGTACAAAAATTTCTGGTATTGGTGCCAAAATGTTTATGATATTCACTAGATATTTCCAAATTTCCGGTATAAAGTACCGGATATTTACAAATTTTCGGTATAAACACTAGAATTTTCAAAATTTGCGCAACAATGTGTACCGAAAATTTCAAACAACTACCAGAAGTTTTGAAATCTTAAGTAGAAAAAAGTGAAAAATTTTGAAAAAATACTAAATTTTTTAGGTAAATAGTAACAGGGGTATTTTTGAAATATTAAAAATATGGAGGGTGTCAAATATGAAATAGGGGGTGGCACATTAAATTCTCAAATTGTTATATTTGATAGTGATAAAGTGGTACATAATATGGTTAATTTTTAAAGTGACTTATTTTGTCACTATGAATAAAAAGAATTTTGGAATTTTGGAATATGATGTTGATCTGAGATTAAAGTTGAATTTTTAAAATATGTATTATTTTGTTGATTTTGGAGACAGAAAACTAATACTATTTTGCATAAAATTGTATTTAGAAGTTATGATGATTGAGATTTATTGACTAAAGAAAAATAAAATTAAAAAGAGATAAATGAATAGTTTTAGTTTAGACTAAATGTAAAAAGAAAATTATGATGAAATGACCTTTGATTTATATTAAAAAAAGTTTTCTTTAAAACTATTAAACATCCCTGAAACCTTGGAGAACCATAAAACATAACCCTATAATAACCAACCAAGTCAACATTTTTCCCAAAACAACTCCAAACCATGTCTTTTAAACCTCACTATAACATTCTCATTCTACATAAATACCCTGCAACAGGATCATCAAAACAACACAGGTTTCTTCTCTATACCAAATTCAAACACATTCCATCAAATCATGGACATGAAGAAGGTTACCTGCGCCGTTCTCGTTGCCGTTGCCTCCATGACTGCGGCATTGGCTGCCACTATTGATAATCCAACACCTGCACCGGCCCCTGGCCCTGCCAGTGCCGCATCAACTGTTGTTGGTTCCTTGGTCGGTGCCTCGTTGTTGTCTTTCATTGCTTTGTTCCATTAAACTCAGAAAATATGTGGACAGTACCAGAGAGAAGTTTATACAATATATGTAATTTATATGGAATAAAGAGTGCTTTACCATAATTATGTGTATTGATATGTTTCATTCTATTTGTAACTATTGAAAATGTAAAATAAATTTGTTTTCGTAGTTATGTTAATTTTAGTACAATCAAAGCCATATAACTTACACAAAAACACCAATGAACATATCAACCTTTCTCAAATATAATTCAAACCATTTACAATAAAACAATCATCAAGAAAAATATTGTGGGATGATATTTTCCAAGCCCCAATCTTCAATCAAGCAAGAGTCTCAAAGGAACAAACTCGTGTAACTTTTCAAAGATACATGTTTTTTTTTAACAATAATAGATGATTCATAAGGAGAAACCCTCACCAAACTATGTTTCGGGATTAAACTTTTGCGATGACATGAGGCTTTTTGTCAGCCATATAGCTGTTTCTCTGGATGAAACCGTGTCTTCTCCGAAAGGTCTTAGCACCGCAGCAAGCTCTTCGAGCTTTCCTTGCTTAAGTAAATGAGCACATAACTCAAGTAGAGATTCCAAAGCATCAGCTCTTTGTTGGCCGGAATTCTTCGACGCCCTCTTCGTTTTATCACCGACTACTGAAATATTTGTACTTAAGGAAATTTCATTTGGGATTTTATCAATCACAGTGGCATTTTTATCGTCTTTATGTGTGAAACGACTGATGCTGTGCGTGTTTTCTCTGCCTTCATTCTTAGCTGAAAGTGTACCATTGCTCTCTGAAGTCAGAATGTTCATGTGTGAGTCTTCTGTAAATGATTGTGATTTTTCGCTTTCCTTCAAGCAGCTTACAGTATCAGGGACTTGTTCAACCCTAACAGAATGCACATTTGTTGATGCCATTTCCTCATCGATGAAACCAATTTTATCATTGTCACTGCTTTCTTCAAATTTATCAAAACCTTCATTCGAAAAAGTTCCATCAACTTTAGCAGTCACTGCATTTATGTCATCTGTATCTGGCTTCTGAAAGTGTTCAACAGAAAGTTGTGGCTCTTCATCCACAGAATCAAGTGTGCTCGTTGATGTGACCTCATCGGTAAACCCCTCTTTGTCATTGCCATTGTTGCAAATGAATGATATACTTGAGTTCCCAGGTTTGGCATCTTCTCTTTGAGTTTGAGCTTTATCAAACTCTTTACTGGAAAGAGTATCATCGACTTTTGAAGTCAATGGATTTATTTCATTTGTATCTAGCTTCTGAAAGTGTTCAACAGAAAATTGTCGCTCTTCATGCATAGAATCGAGTCTGCTCGTAGATGTGACCTCATTAGTAGACCCCTCTTTGTCATTGTCATTGTTGTAAAAGATTAATTTACTTGAGTCCTCAGATTTGGCATCTTCTCTTTGTGGTTCAGCTTTATCAAACTCTTTACTGGAAAGAGTATCATCAACTTTTGAAGTCACTGAATCTATGTCATTTGATTCTGGCTTCTGAAAGTGTTCAACAGAAAGTCGTCGCTCTTCATCCACAGAATCGAATGCGCTCGTTGATGCGACTTCATCAGTAAACCCCTTTCTGTCATTGCCATTGTTGTAAATGATTGATTTACTTGAGTCCTCAGATTTGGCATCTTCTTTTTGTGTTTCAGCTTCATCAAACTCTTTACTTGAAAGAGTATCATCAACTTTTGAAGTCACTGGATTTATGTCATTCGTATCTGGTTTCTGAAAGTGTTCAACAGAAAGTCGGCGTTCATCATGCACAGAACCGAGTGTGCTCGCTGATGTGACCTCATCACAAGACCCCTCTTTGTCATTGTCATTGTCATTGTTGTAAATGATTGATTTACTTAAGTCCTCAGGTATGGCATCTTCTCTTTGTGGTTCACCTATATCAAATTCTTTATTGGAAAGAGTATCATCAACTTTTGAAGTCACTGGATTTATGTCATTTGTATTTGACTTCTGAAAAATTTCAGCGGCAAATTCTTGTTCTTCGTGTAAAGAATCCAATGTTCTCTTTGAAGTGATATCATCAGTGGACAATTCTTTATCATTTGCATTGCTGTCTTCGCTACAAATGATTGATTTACTTGAGTCGTCCGGTAGGGCATCTTCTCTTTGTGCTTCATCTTTATCAAAACATTGGCTGAAAAGTGTGCCATCAGTCTTTGTAGTCACCAGATTTATGTCAAACGTATTCGATTTTGGAAAATTCTCAGTGGCAATTTCCTGTTCTTCATTCACCGAATCCGGTGTGCTCTTCGAAGTGATATCATCAATAGACCGTTCTTTATCATTTCGATTGCAGTCTTCACTGTATATGATTGATTTACTAGATTCCTCAGGTTTGGCATCTTCTGTAAGTGCTTCGGAAAAAGTATTAAAGCCACCATCGGAAAGAGTATCAAAATAACCTTCAGAAAAATTACCTTCAACTTCTGTTGTTACTGCATTTATGTCAAATGCATCAGGATTCTGAAAATGTTCGGTGATAAATTGTTCTACAAGCAAAAACTCTAGTGTACTTTCCGAAGTGACCTCATCACTGGACATTATCGATTTGATGAAGTCCTCAGGTTTTGCTTTTTCTTTCTGTACTTCTGCCTCATCAAAACCTTTATTGGAAAATTTGTATTTATCTGGAATACATCGTGATGTGACTGCATCTTCATCATTTCCATTGCTGTCTTCACTGAAGATTATTGTTTTCCTAGAGTCCCCAGAACTTGCAGCTTCCTTATGCACTTTGTCTTTATCGAAAACTTTATTAGAAAAACTATATTCAACTTTTTTAGTCGCTGCATTTATGTCAACTGCATTTGACTTCGGAAATTGATCAGTAGCAAATACTTGTTTTTCATGCATAGAATCTAGTGTACTCTTTGAAGTGACCTCAGTATCGACCAAGTCTCTTACAGATCTACTTTTGAAATCTGCTTCCTTGCACACGCTGCAAACGGTTGATTCAGATGTTGTTGACTCGTCCTTTGACCCACTAATACTAGTAGAGAATTCCAACGTGTAGCTGGTAGGATCAACCATTTTAGTCTCAAGGTTGTCTTCTGTGCTCGTCGACACTGCTAATTTACGGTTTCTTGTCTGTACATCTCCATCTCCCTCAATCGGATAAACTCGATCCAAACGGTTTACAAACCCTTCTTCTTTGTCCTTATTGTCCTTGCCACCACTAGATTTGTAAGATTTCTTCGGTGAGTTACAACTTATGAGATGTACCGGAAGAAAAACAGATGGCGTGTTACGAGAGCGGAGAACAAAAGGTTGTAAATGAGGATGTCTCAACAAATCAGCCGCCTATCAACGAAGAGAAAGCAGCGTAAGAATGAAACAGTTTCATCAAAATGAATCATACATAAAAGGCTCACTTGAACTCACCGTTGGTCTGTGTTCAGGGTTTTTCCTCAGCATGCTCTTGATAAGCTGTTTCCTGTTGCATTTTACCATTTGAACGAAATATAAAACGGATAAATCAGGATTCACTGTAAGATATATTCTCGCACGAAGAAGTGACTTACAGAGTGGAAGAGTAAACAATTGGCAATGGAGAAATAGTGGATCTATTTATTTTATTGATAAGTCCAGCCCTGTCCTGTTTAAACAAATTATTTCACTTTATAACATTGAAAAATGAAAGACTTCATTATAGAAGGGTCAAGTTTGTTTGTTCTTACCAGAGCACGAAATGCTGGTTGATGTGCAACAATTTCAAACATGCAGCAACCTTGCAAATAAAACGGTGTCATCTTACACGAGGACATATATCATATGGCTACGTCAATATAAGGGTAAGGAGTATGTAGCTCTTACCAAGCGACCATATGTCAGATTTATAACCATACGGCATATCAGCAAAGATCTCAGGACACATGTAATTTAGAGTTCCAACAACCTACAGAGGATATACGAGGGCACAAGAATTAAACAGACTTCAATATATGGATTTAGTTGTATAGTATTATCACTAATGATATGAAGTTCGATGTAAGAAAAATATTTTTTTTTTTTTTTCATTCAAAATCTTCAATTACTTGACATGACAATCCATAACCGAACAACTACAAATATGTTTCTTGAATGAGCTGATAAATGCAAGGGTATTAACGATGTAAACAATACCGAAGAAGCAAGATCGTCTGTGTCAAGTAGCTTTGCAAGACCAAAGTCACCTGCAGGATCCATATGAAATACATATATTGCTTTAGATAACAGAATGCGTGGAAACCAAAAGAAACGATCAATCAAAGAATAATGCCTTCATACCTAGACAAATGTTGTTTTCTTTGGTGAGGAATATGTTGGAACACTGAAATTAAATGAACTTGCTTTAATGTAAACACCATATACGGATTTATTTGCTAGGATATGGATATCGGTAATACGTGATACCTTAAGATCTCTGTGGAGCACACGGTTAGAATGCAGGTAGTCCACAGCTAGCAACAATTGAGTCATCCATTTGCAGACTTTCTACAGAAAAAATAGCATGCAGGTTGAGTTAACAATAAACATTATAGAAGGACCTGTTTGAAATTGATTATTTCAGCTTATCTAATAACATAAGCCCGTGTTAGACTGTTCGGAAGAGCTTTACTTAACACCCCCTTCCTTTTTTTCCATTCACCTCCTTCAAAACATACAGTAAGAAGAAATGGTATACTAAATAATTACCTCCTCTGGAAAAAAAGATCCTCGAGATTTCTTTATATTCTCAGCCCTGTCCCACAAAAATGCAGTATTCCATGATTAAGACTGTGAGAGTTTAATTAATTGGTTATAAGGTTAAACACAGGTATAATAATATTCAAATTTGCATTCATATGGTAAAACACGGTATAATGTTCAGTATGATTTCAGTACTAGAAATAATCACTGTCACTATTACTACACTCACATGTCACCTCCTTCGCAAAAGCCGCTTATAATGTATATATAGTCCTCCTACAAATCATGAAAATATCATAAATATTAAGTAGACTTAAATATTGGAAAAAGTTTATACATCTAAAGAAATACGAAGCTAATTTTAATCTATATAAAAATAAAAAGGAAAACTGAAAGAGGGGGAAGGAAGCTAATGTCCTTACCTTCTCCACCCAAGCATCTTTGTACTCCACAATATAAGGGTAATTTAGGTTTGCTATCAGGTCCATCTTCATCAGAAAAAGAGACAATATGATCACTTTTATGTAAGAACTAAGAAGGTAAATAAACCATTATTAAGTTAGGTTAGTAAAACCGTTATTAAGAATATTATCATATATTTATAGAAATGCTAGTAACCTGATATTCTATTAGAAAGCATACGGAAAAACCTCCAATTAGAAATAAACGATACAAAACTTCGAGTATCTACACATCCCAATTCTCTCACAATTCACTTGCTATCTCTCCATAGTCCTTACCAGTCTATCTTCTTATAATTATAGGAAACATGCCTTATTGCTCTAATTATCCAAAACCTTAACTAACCAACTATCTAGGGGGTTTTAAACATTCACCTTATCACAGAATTTGCAGGTCTTCTCTCTACATGCTCAAAAACCACCTGTCTATTTTCTACCATCTATTCTACTATAGGTGCTACTCCAACACTTTCTCTAATATTATCATTTCTAATCTTATCTTATCTAGTCTTACCACACATCCAACACAACATCCTCATCTCTGATACACTTACTTTTTCTCATGGTGATTCTTAACCGCCCAACATTCTACTACACTTACTTTACTCAAAACACAACAGAAAACAAATCAATTGTTACTATTTATTATCAGCAATAAGCCAAAATAATGCTTAACAATAACAACAAAAAGCAAACTAGAGAATTGAACTAGTAAGCGAGTAAAACAAAAGATAAGCTTATACACGTACTATTTGGAATAGATTATAGCTAAATAAGTGTATGGTTAACACTGAAAATATGCAATGAGTGGAAGAAATTTGTTACACCAACCTCTTGGTACGCTGTCAATTTGGACTTCTCTGTGTGCTTAGACAAGCGAATCTTCTTCAACACATACCTACCATGGATAAAATCATCATGAAGAAAAACTCATAAATAAATAAATAAATAAATTTTAAAACTCAAACTGAATTTGCAATGTTTTCAATCCCAAATACAGATTAATTTGTTAGCCTAATTTCAGTTGAACGCAACCCAGACACACAATTGAACACTAAAATCTCTATAAAAAACAAAAATTCCCTGTGGGGTTGACCAATTTTGAAAAAAAAAACGATCTTTACACAAAAAAGGAAAGAAATCGTTAATTAATTACCTCTTTCTATCAGTTTTATGAACAACAAGAAAAGTTGCACCTAAAGCTCCTCTTCCAAGTTTCTGTATAACCTCATAATCTTCCATATTCTGAAGAAGCTAGAAGACAAAAATAGTGAAGAACAACACAGATCCTGATTTGTTATGATATGAATGAAACCTAGATGAATGAGAATTTATTTTATATACCAAAGTTTAATAACATAGTAAATGTGAAAATGTGAATGAATTCATGTTATGCTACGGTTTTGATGATAATGTAATTAAAGAGAAAGAAAATAGATGGAGTTTATAAGAGAATTAATTATGAGAGTGCGACTTTGGTGAATAATGAATGAGACTTAGGGGGCTTCACGTTTGACATGAGGAATGAGTAAAGCCACATTTAAAATTGGATTATATGAAAAAGAGAGAGATGAGGGGCAAGAAAGTCAAGTAAAGCAAATGTAGAGGAGACATCATGTTGCTTTCTATTGGCCACCACTAGACAATCACTCTTCAAACAAAAGGATAAGTATGTAGCCTCTTTCTAAACATAAGACTATTCCTTTTTTTTCTCTTTTTATATGACTTAATTCAAAACACTTCTATAAAAAAATCTATATATAAATATTAATTAATTTTTCTTTTAAATGGAGAATATAATTGTTAATTAAGTTAATATTGATTGAAATTGAGCTTTTGGACGACTCAAGCTCAATTGTTAATTGTCATGTCCTCACAATTATATAAATTTAATATTACCACTTTTTAAGATACGGGTTATTCTATTATTAAAAATTCACTTTCAATACTAATTTAGACGTTAGATCGTTTGTAGATATTTTACGAGCTCCCTCTATTGAGACCGACAAAAATCACCATAATTGTGGTACTCCGACATTGTTGTGGATTTGAGTTCTAAATCAAAATATTAATGTCGTAGGTGGAAATGATCGTTCTCGTTTTTTCTATTCACAACCTCTAGTGAACTAGTGAAAAGACTTTCTCGATCATGGGCCCTAAAAGATTGGCCAAACTTCATCAAAGGGGAGGCATAAGATCATTTTTTATTCCGAATCATTTTTGTTTTTGCTCGCGCTCCCCATCTCAAGAAACAATGTGAGCTTCTCATCCTTATTAGTTTGATATTGGAACGACAAAAATCCTCAAAAAGGTTTCTCGCTAGTTACCTAAACGACTTCAAACCAAGAGGGTGGATGAATTGTGATAAAAAAAATTTCAAAACTTAAACAAATTAAATTGATTTTATGAAAGGGGTAGAATAATAGAATGATAAGTTATAAATTTCTAAAATATAATTTTAGTATTGAAAGAGTAACCATGTTGTAGAAATTTCCTAAGTAACTGTTGTTATATTATTCTAACTATTCTCTTGAACTCTATTAAGTTATAAATGTTGCATGCTTAACTTGAATTAAAATTTTGGTGTAAGAAGATTGAGGACTGATCATGTGTTGAAATATCCATGGTAGTGGAAAATATGAAGGAACAATCCTTAGGTACTGATAGGCCTTGTAGTTTTAGATCGAACCATTATATTTTAAGTGGGTATGAAAATTGGGAGCAAGTTGAGGGTAGAGTCTAAATTGTTTTTTTGAATTCTTGTGTGTTTTCAAATGAACATAAAACCTCATTTTATTGTAACAGATTTAGACAAAATATGGCTTTGGAAGACCCAGATTCGGTCCATAGGCGATAAAGTTATGACCATAATAGGTTATAACCTAGCAAATAAGAAAAATTTGTTGGACCAAAAACATAATCAATTATTATGTGTCAATATTTGATTATTAAGCAAATTTTTCCTTATAATCGGTTACTCGAGTTTCATAATTGATTATAGGTTGAGTTTCGCTACATAATTGATTATATAAACTTTCTAATCAATCATGATTTGGGTTTAAATGTTTTGGTCAAATCCAAAGTGATTTTCAAAGGAAATTTTAAAAATATATGAAGTTTTGTTATTGTGTGTAGTACTTTAGTGTTGACCAAGAGACTTCAAATAAAAGAGGGGGTGAATTGTGGTATATAATTTTTGAAAAATTTGTACAAAAAAAATTGATTTTCCTTGGTCAATTTTAAAAAGAGATATGTAGTGATATATTTAAAGGTCTAGTAAAAGCGGGAGGGTAGTAGCCCTCATGAGGGGCGATGACTATATGTCGCCCTCCGTTAGGAATCGTCTCGCCTTAAGTGTCTCTCACTTGCCCAGTTATAGGGAACGTGGGAAAAGACGTTTCTTGGTCAAAGAGAAGTCAGAGTCATTAACTGATCCACGTTCTCCTAGGAAGTAAGAATTCAACGGTCCACCACTAATTGAATGGGCGATTATCATTCCAAAAAAACCCTAGGCACAATGGCGTATATAAATACTTTTTCCCTAACGAAAGAGAGATAGACCGGAATTTAACCAGCATAACGCATAACACAGAGCCTTTCACTTCACGTGAGCTAGAAATACCATAAACATTGCAAAACAGAATCTCTCGCCGCCACGGGCAAACCCTAACCACCTTCATTTACTAAGACCTCTAAGTATTCCTTATTTGTGTATAGGGATACCACACACACCTATACTTTTTGACAAGTACAATGGCGCCCACCATAGGACCCCTGTAAAACTAACATGAGTGTAATATCCCATATTCCCTTAAATGCTCAATTGGGTGTCAATTGAGATCAACTGAGTTCCTATGTACTATATTTTTGTCAGTTAGAACAATTAGAGCTTCTAAGTGCTCTAAATGTTATCAGTTGGGACCAATAGAGTAAACAGTAAACTCTAAAGAGATTAATTATTAATAAAAGAGACATGCCAATATTAATAAGCACGTGAGCAGACATTTTTTGTAACATTAATAATTGGTCAATTGGTGTTAGATGATAAAATACCAATTGGAGTATTTTGTGTCATATTATATAATATAATATTATATATGTTTTATATATTTATAAAGAAGAAGAAAGTTAGTAAGAAAGATAGAAAGAAGAAAAAAAGAGAGAAAGAAAGAAGATAAGAGAAGAGAAAAGAGGAAGGAGAAGAGGAAGTTCACGATTATCATCAAGGTCATGGTTTCATCATCAAGTCATCTCATTTTCTTCAACAAGGTGAGTTCCATTAGATAATGTAGTTTTTGGGAGAAAATGTGAGAATATTGGTGGTTTAGGTTTTGTGTTGGAATTGAATTAAATGTTGTTTTCATGTTGTAATTGATGAATTGCATGCCTATACATGTTAATTTATGTTTAATTGAGTTATGGGGTGCATTATGAGCATGTGGGTTGAAGATTTAGATATTTTCCCCTTTCTAATTGCGTTCTGCAGTGGCCGTGTTTCGTCTGTCTCGCCAGGCGAGCTCGGGGCGAGCTAGCTCGCTTTCAGTTCGCCGGGAGACCATGGCAGCAGGCAGAAAAATAATTATTTTCTTGTTTCCCCCATAACTTGAGAACTGTAACTCTGAATAAGGCACGACCGGAAGCGTTGGAAAGCTATTACAATGATCTATGTGATAATAAAGTAGAAACATAGGTTTATGACATGGATTGATAAGATAAAGATGGAAATGTAATGAATGTGAATGGTATGGGTTCTTGTTCCCACCATAATTCTTGAATCGGGAGTCTGATTGATATGGGACTTGAAGCATTGGAAACATAATCCAATGGGCTATTAAATGGTGATGTGAGATCATGAATTAACCAAGGATGCTTGGTAGAGGATAATATTGGCTTGTATGTGTCATACCCCAAATTTTGACCACCAAGATTTCCCATCATTGTGAGAATCATTACCACAATATGGATGTGCCATCATGCCTCATCAATCTCCTCAAGGATTGTTGAGCTTGCACTACAACTAAGAATTAGGGTTTTGAGCCCTCTCAGGGCACTTAGACAAAGGATCAATCAAGAAATGACATGATTTTCAACTTGTCTAACCTCTCAAACACCCATAAAGGATCAAGAGGACTCTCACATCAAGAATCAAGCACAAAGTTGCAACATTCCAAGTGGATCGAGCCTCAAGATCGCTAGTGTCACCAAATTAGGGTTTTGGTCGACCAAGGCCTCCAGATGGAAATTTTTCCTCTGGGTATGAGCCAATGCTTCAAAGCACAACCCAAGATACTCCAAGGGACCTCATGAACCCAATTATCAAGTCAATTTAGCCTCAGGGAATGCATTCATAAAAAAATCAGGTATTAGGGTTTCTTGACCTAATTCACCCCTAAGTTGACTTTTGGAGCAAAGCATGAGCCAAGACCTCAAGACATGATTTGAGGACCTCAAATACACTACATTGATCCATTTACAACAATGGATTAATCCAAGAAGCTTTATTCACAAGTTTTAATTTCATCTGGACCACAATTAGGGTTTTGAAGGAAAAGACAACTATATCTTTGACTTTTGACCAAGACATGCTCCCAAACCTTGGGACATGATTCAAGACACCCTACAACACATATGGAATCCATCCATTATGTTTAAATTAGGTCAAGAACTTGATTGCACAAAAAATCACACAATTTGGATTTCATATGACAAAAAGTCAACTGTGCACAAAATCAAGTTTGACTTTTTGGAATTTTTCACAAATATGGTTTCCCTAAGTCAAAAACAATGTTAATGTATGATTTTTATCATCATTTATTAAGAAAAATCAAGAAAAGTGAGGTTTCTTGCAAAAGGGGCAACCATGAGAAACCAAAAATTTTCTAAGTTATGGAACAAAAATGGCTTTGGTACCAACTTTGCAAGGTCATAACTCCTAAACCACAAGGCCTTTTTCTCCCATTCAAAGCTCAAATGAAAGTCCATCTGACATACTTCAAATATGTCAACTACAAGAGATTCCAAATCCTCATGGATTTTGAGTTATGGATTGATCAAAATCACAAAAAGTGAAAATGGCCACTTTTTCCAACACTTAGTGAAATTTTCAATAAGTCAGAATCTGTCTTACTTTTTCCAAAATGTAGAGGCATTTTTCACTTTGATCCAAGGTGAACCAAGACCAACTTTTAACATCAAAGTTGAAGTATGCCATGAGGGCTTTCCAACAAGTACCAGATCATCTCTAAATTCAATTTGAGTAGGGAGTTCCAATCCTTGGAACATGGCATCAAGGACTGATTTTGTTCAAGGCAGATTATAGGTCATTTACTCGATTTGGCCAAATCAGATAATTACAAGCCTTGTCATCCATTTGGACACCTCAAGGGATAAAATCAAAGAGGAATGATCTGATCCACAAGCCTCCCAAGTCCAAGGAACTACATGTAGCCATAAATGCCCTAAAAAGGCTAAAAAGCTCAAAGACTCCAATTTTGTTTCAAAGCATTCAATGGATACATCAAGGTGGCATGAACTGAAGCAAACCTAACTGAATAAGTCAAGATTCGGCTCTGAACCAAAGGACCATAGGCATGTGCCCTAACCTCAAGTCAATGGCTAGAGGAGACTAAAGATGCCTTTTAATCAACATTGGCCAAAGGACTGTCCAAGCTGCCATTCATTATTCCTTGCAAAACAAACTTGCTCTACTATAAATAGAGCTCATTTGTGATCAGTTTGAGTACACCAAAGCACTACAACACTTGTTTTCCTCAAAATCTCTCTCATTTTGCAAAAATGCCTTCTTTTGCAAGTCACCGCTGAATTTTTGAGTTAGAGAGCAATTCCACCACATCTCATGATCCAAACACATCCAATGTATCATATATAAGCTGTTCAAACACTCATCCTTGATCTGAAACACCAAAATCAGAAAGTCAACCTCCAAAACCTCAAATTTTGACTTTTTTTGCATTTTCAAGCCATGTCTTGATTCAGTCACTTTCAAAACCAAACAAAGCCTCAAACACACTCTAAATATCATCCTTAAACTGTCCCAATTGGTTTCCCTCATCTGGAACACCATTTTGCCACTTTTGCAAGAAAGAGTCAATTCTTGTTCCTGAGGATTCCAGCTGGTTTTGATCATCCTAATAGCTTCTAAAGGATCAATCAAGAGTGTCTAAAGCATTGGATTACTTCTGGCATAAGGATCTTGACAGATAGCACAAAGAGCTTCAAGAGGTAAGTGCATCACAACTTGAACTCTCTAAATCATGCATTGCTTTGACGTCCATTGATCATGGACATCTCATACATATCATATATGTTGTGTTTGAACCAATTTGTCATGTTATTGTTGCTTGTATAATGAGATAGCATAGAACATGCAAATCTAGGCCTATTTTGAAACCACTATCGGGTTTTTAAATAGGGACATCTTTAGAAAAATCTAAAAGCACCATTGGATTCCTCATGAAATTCTAGGCAGGATACACCTAAATTTTGTCAAAATCCATGGAGAAATGAGGAAGTTAGAGCCTTCATACAAGAGGCCTAAAATCAGGCCAGCCTTGGGCAAGGGCCAGGCCATGGCGCCTTGGCCAGGCCTAAAACCTTACCACCTATATATGTTCATGGGGTGGTTTTGATACACGGATGTATCACCACCCCAGTGGTAGTGCGCATATGTGTTTGGAAGGAAGATCGTGGGTTCAAGACCCACCCAGACCATTTTGCCATTTTCCCCAATTTTGCTATTTTTCACATTTTTCATGGTTTTTATTAATTAATTCCAAAAATAATGTCTCTCTCAATTTTAATTATTTTTTATTGGTTCTTTTTTTGAAAATTCACAAAAATGTTAAAATATTTTATTCTACAAAAATCTCACAAAAATATTACTTATTTCATATATTTGGTATTTTTGTAAAAATTATATTTTTATTTGTTTTTTTTAGGCATTTAAAAATATTTCTTTCTCTTGATTTTGCAAATTCAAATAATTTTCAAATCATTCTATGAATGAAACATGATTTTTCAAACATTAATCCAAGATCATAATTTGTTTTTCACATATGTTTGGTAATTTTGATCATTTTAATTGAATTTTTATTCAATTAAAATACATTTTTTAATCAAATTAGGGTTTTGCTTACTTTCACCCTCACAAATCTTTTTTCAAAACATCTTTGGGCCTCTAATAGAGTGTAAGACCCAATCCTTGTTGTACATAAACCTTTTTGGGCCTCAGTCATTGTATAAGTCCCACTGTGTTTTCTAAAACCGTGGTGCGATCGTCACCCTTTAAACAAAATCATTTGGGCCTCTCCCTGAGTTGTAAGCCCCATTTCTTTTCTTTTTCAAACACTTTGGGCCTCTTAATAGAGTGTAAGACCCATCTCTTTGTACAGAAAACCTTTTTGGGCCTCAGTCATTATATAAGTCCTAATACAATTTTCAGATCAACGGTGTCATTGTTTTTCATCAGGGCCTCTCCTTGAGTATAAGCCCCAATCTTCTTTTCAAAACAACTTCCCCTTTTGATTTAGATTCAAATCCATAGTTGTTATCAAAACACTCTTTAATTTCTTGAACAACTAACCATACAGGTGTTACAATGGAAGCTTGCTCACCTATAAGTTTTATCAGCTTTCTTTTACATACTTGTATATATATATATATTTCTTTGTAATGCTGGAAGCTTGCTCACCTGTAAGTCCTCCTACCCTCTTTTACATACACTATATATTTCATCTGTATATATATGCCTGTATATTATCTTGATTAGAGTTTTCCCCGGCAATTAGGTCTAGGATTAGATAAAGCCAGTGGTCACTCTTTTAACACATTCAAAACTAGTTCCCCATAGGAAATTCCATATACAGTCTTGCCTCTTCTTGGGCTTATACAATATGGAACAGAGAAAGGCATTATTCCCGGTGAAACTTTTCTCAAGACTGTCACTATTAGAAAATTGTCAAAGAAATTCATTTCCCCCCAGAGAGGATTAATTCCCGGTGAAACCTCTCTTAAATTTCTTCAAACCCTAGAACTGTTCACTAAAGAAAGGATTAATTCCCGGCGAAACCTTTCTTGAACTTTTCTTAGGTTTGGACCCACAGGCTTCTTAAAAGCATCCCCAGCCTCCTCTTGGGCTTTGTACAAGGACCCTCAGGCTTCTTAGAAGTTCTCATGCCTCCTCTTGGGCTTAGTACAAGGACCCAAAGACCTCTTACAGGTATAAGACAGAACCTAGTCATCCTTTGTTAGAGTAGTCTTTCCAAAGAGTCAAAACATTAAACCAGTTTAGGGTTAATTCTCATCCCTTAAGTCACCAGCCTCCTCTTGGGCATCATACAAAGATAAACCCTTTCATACCAGCAGACTTGGACAGTCTCATCTCCTCTTGGATATCAAAGAAACCCTCAAGTTTCCCAAAAGTACAGGATAAACCCTAATCATCTCATCAATCACCAACAGAGTTTAAACTTTTCACTTCTAAATTTCCCCAGCTAGGGTCAAATCACTATCAATGAACCTTTATCAGAACCTCGAGGCATTTGATATCTAAACTCTTCTGTAATCATCAGCAAGAGTTGATTCCCCAATTTGGACCTGCCTCTGGATCTCAATAATCCTCAGCGGAAACTAGCCTCCTCTTAGGCTTTATATAAGAAATTCCCCAAACTAGCCTCCTCTTAGGCTTTGTATAAAGATCTTTCCTCACTCTCTTGTTGAGTCGATCACTTTCAGCCTCCTCTTAGGCTTTGTATAAGGATCTTAAAACACTCTCTTGTTAAGTCAATCACCTTTCAGCCTCAATCTTGGGCTTTGTACAAGACAGATAAAAACAATCTCTTATTGAGTCAGTCTCTTTTCAGCCTCAATCTTGAGCTTTGTACAAGACACCCATAAATATCTTCAGCTGAGTCAGTCAAATATCATTTTAGCCTCAATCTTGGGCATTGTACAAGATCCCTAAGCAGAGTCAATCCTCTTTTCAGCCTCAATCTTGGGATTTGTACAAGACAAATCATACTCTCTAGTAGAGTCAATCTTCTTTTAGTCACAATCTTGGGCTTTGTACAAGACAGATAAAACCTCTCACCAGTAGAGTCAGTTTCCCCTTTTAGCTTCAATCTTGGGCTTTGTACAAGACACATACAAATATTCCCCAGTGGAGTCAAAAAATCCTTTTTAGCCTCAATCTTGGGCTTTGTACAAGACAGACAAATTATTTCCCCGGAAAAGTAAACTTTCAGCCTCCTATTAGGCTTTGTATAATGATATCCCCAAAAAAGTCAGTATCTCCTTTAGCCTCAATCTTGGGCTTTGTACAAGACAGATAATAAACTCCCCAGGGTGTCAATCAACTTTTTAGCTTCAACCTTGGGCTTTGATCAAGGCACACAAAAATCAACATCCCCTAAGAGGAAATCAAAATATCACTGTAGGAAGATACTTCTCTGTATATCACACAGAAAATCAAAACAAACCTTAATCCCATATAACTACTGTAAGTGGCGCACTTGTTGATTCAAAAATCCAAGTTGTAGTCCATCTCTTATCCCGGTAAAACTCCTCTTTCATCTAACAGCTGTAAGCGGCAAGCATCTGGATTATTTACATCCAAGCCAATGTCACTCTCTTAGCATGAAAAACTCCTAAGGAAAAATGGCATTACTCTATACTGAGTTAAAGTTTTCTCCTTCAGGACAAATCCCTTATAAAGGAAATCATGGCATTGCTGGATTCACATATCCCAGTTAAAGTAATTCTCCTTTATAATCAGTCACCCAACAGTTGTGATAAATAGACGAGATTGTCTCCCTTTATAGATGACAAATTCTCTCTCCGTCAAACCTTTTAGCTTCAATCTTGGGCTTTAAACAAGACACCAAACATCTTTTTCCTCCCATAGAATAGGAGGAACTACGATTGCTCTGATTTCCCTGTTTTCTTTAACGGGAATACGTAGGCATAAGATTATAAAATCTTAGCGAGCACACCAATCAAAAACTTTAGGTCCAGTACGTTCACACACCAATAAAAAACTTTAGGTCCAGTACCTTCACACACTAATCAAAAACCTTAGGTCCAGTACCTTAATAAAAACATCGGAAAAACCCGAAATCAACAAAAACTCTCTCTCTCAAACATTCCCAAAGGAGAAACTTTCCCAACCCATGACAGATAAACACCAGTAAGTAGAAAAGAGTATAGAAATTGCTAATAACCTGTGGATAACCACATATAGGATGGGTAATTGACAACTCCCCATTGTATAACCTGACCCCGAACTCCCCAATCTCTTAACATTTGTTCAGTAAAACATTTGCGTGCAAGGTTAGTTTTAGATAACTTCCCTTTTCTTTCTAGCTTCATAGGATAAATAAGAAATCAAAAAGTAGCACCCAATCCCTACCATTGTGGTGAGGAAAAACCAAATGGCGATAAGGTGGTCGCGCCACCGACAAAAATCGCACGCTACAGAAAAATGGCGACTCTACTGGGGAGTCTTTAGGATTAGAATTCCTGAGAGGTCTAGGTTGTTAGGAAATTTTCTACATACTAATATACTATATATATATATATACTGTTTTTCCTACTTGATATCCGTGTTTATTTTTCTGTCAATGGGAATGCGATTGATACGCATGTGGAAAGTTTGAGAGAACCCTAAGATAAGGGGTGGCATAGACGGGTGGACTTACAGGGAGTGATTCCCGAATAAGCGATCCTGGTAGACCACCAAATCAGGCGAGGGCCCGTGTGGATACTATGTTGAACGACCGATCGTCGTGAAAACAGACGCTATCTCAGTACGACACCCGTGACCCTGAGGATTTAGTAGACATTAACCATATGGCCATTTGGTAGTGCGGTAACTATCGGAAATAGTTGATACACGATACTACACTCAAATGAGATTACCCTAGGATGCTACAGCTAGCTCGGGTGAACTAGCTTGCTGTTGATATCCCTAGGGGGTCAATGATTTTGGGAACCTTAGGATTCGTTCTATAGGTACAAAAATTGACCAGAATACAACCTTTGGGGATGGGTAGAGCCATGACTCCATGCTCGTGACATTGAACCCTTGAACCTATGTTTTTTCAATGTTTTTGTGTGCTGCATTTATGCATTCATTTAAAAAACTCTTAAACAAAGAAAAATTTCTTCCCTTTTCCTCTTTCTTTCTCAAAATAAACTAAAACAATAATTGCAAATATCAGAAAGATTGCGTTATGGATTTCGGTAGAAGAAAGACGCACAAGTACACCTTCAAGGCTCCAAAACTAGAGGATTTAAGAAGGTTGGCAAAGATGATTATCAACCCCAATGCTTTCAGAGCTAAGTATGGAGGACTGCTGTCTCTGTTAAGGGTCCACGTAGTTGAAGGAATCTTGCTACGTTAATTCACTTTTACGATCCAGTTTATCACTGTTTCACATTCCCGAATTATCAACTAGCACCAACACTGGAGGAGTACTCTCATCTGACTGATTTACCCATCACTGACCAAGCTCCCTTTTCTGGACTGGAAGAAATTCCAAAGGAACAAACCATTGCAAGAGCAGTCTATTTGGACGAGTCAGAAGTCAAGACTCACATGACCACTAAGGAAGGAATCCAGGGTTTACCAGCTAAATTCCTGACGGAGAAAGCTCTATACTTTTCCAGTGTAGGAAATATAACAACTTTCGAAGATATCTTTGTTCTACTCACATATGGGTTATTCCTCTTTCCCAACATTGATAACTTCGTCGATACTAATGCCATTAAGATCTTTCTGATTGGAAACCCCGTACCAACCTTGCTCGCAGATGCTTATCATTCTGTACATTTAAGGAATTTGTACAGCGAAGGAATGATCACATGCTGTGTACCCCTGCTTTACAAATGGTTCACTTTCCATTTACCCAAGTCAACTGCATTTTGGGACCATAAGAGTACTCTACGTTGGTCACAGAGAATCATGTCTCTTACCAACTCTGACATAGATTGGTATAATAGGATTTATGAGGGGATAAGGATCATTGACAGATGTGGAAACTTCCCTAATGTACCCCTCATAGGAACTAAAGGAGGAATCAACTATCATCCAATATTAGTTCGCCGTCAACTCGGATACCCGATGAAGAATATCCCGCATAATGTTCATCTGGAAGGTCTTTTCTTCAAGGAAGGAGAAAATGATAGGGCAATAAAGAAGGAAATAGAGCATGTCTGGCAACACATTCACAGGGAAGGAACCTTATCTCCACTGGGTATAAACTAAAGCCCTCAAGCTGAGGATGCCTTACCCTCGTCAAGAAGTTCTTCCGTTAAAGGAATTTGTCCTTTATTTTATGTCTGATACGGAAAAACTCCAGGTTGCTCTCAACAAAGTTCAACGGGAGAAAATCTAATGGAAAAACAAGTACCAAATCCTCAATGTGGAGTGTACCAAAATTCAGGAACTGTTAAAAGAAAAGGATGCTCTGATTGAGATTCTAGAACAACATGCTATAGAAGATCAAAGGAACTTGCTCACTCCTTTCACTTGGCAAAGGACTGACAACCCGACAACGACTGAAGAACCCCGATCAAAGAAAAGGAAACTACCAGAACCAGCATCTGAGATCTCCTCAGAGAGGACTCAGGATCCATGAGCTTAGACATTTTCCTTACAACACTTTATAAAATACTGTACTTTTCTTTGTAACATACTGCAATCTTTTAAATTCAATAAAAGGGGTCTCCCCACTGTATGATATTTGCAATCTATTTGTTGAAGTTTCTTTTTGATTAAAACAAAATATATATATATCATTGCATATCATTCATCATTCTCACATAACGCGTTCTTCTTATCTTCGAGTCTCACGTATGTGTCACGATTCTAGAGTCAAACTATCTCACTCATACAATACTCGGGCCAATCGACAAAAAAAAATGGACGATCTCGAGGAAGAGAACAGAGAGCTGAGAGAAGAAGTCGGCGCTCTAAAGGAAAGTTTGGAAAAACTTCACAATGACATGCAATCCTTGACAGCAGCTCAGAGGCAACAACAAAGGACTGTGATCTCAGAGATCACATCTACGACCGTAGTGGAGACATATGATCCTCGGTAAAATATGCCTAAAGGTCGCCCCTGGGGCATGCCTATCAACTTTGTCCCTGAAGGATACATCCCGCCAGTCACTCAAGACCCAGAAACTGCAGCAGGAACCGCTGGCCCTAAAGGTTACAAACTTCGGGAAAGCGAAGACACAAGGGTTATGACAGCAACTCCTGAAGGTTACAAACTTCGGGGCATGGAAACACCAAGAGTCACTGCCGTAATGACTATACCACAACCAGTGGTACACACTGTCCCGGAAGGACAGATTCCACAAGTAATTTCTGGTGGAAACGAAGACATGTACGAAAGAATGAATGAGTTTCAGGAGCAATTCCTGGAGATGCAGAAGGAACTGCATGCCATTCGCGGTCAGGATTTATTCTGAAAGGACACTGCAGACCTTTGTCTCGTCCCTAACGTGAAAATACCTCACAAATTCAAGGTGCCTGACTTTGAAAAATATAAGGGCAACTCTCGCCCTCAAAGTCATTTGGTGATGTACGCTTGAAAGATGTCAACTCAGATAGAGAATCAATAGCTACTGATCCATTACTTCCAAGATAGTTTAACCGGTGCCGCACTCAAATGGTACATGGGTTTAAACCGTACCAAGATCAATACTTTCAGAGATCTCGGCGCTGCGTTCATTCAGCAGTATAAGTATAACCTGGACATGGCAACAAACAGAGATCAACTCAGAGCAATGTCGCAAAAAGACAAGGGAACTTTTAAGGAATATGGTCAGAGATGGCGTGAAATTGCCGCCCAGATCTGTCCCCCTCTTGAGGAAAAAGAGATTACCAAGATCTTTTTGAAAACCTTGAGCTCCTTCTATTACGACCAAATGGTCGCTAGTGCGCCCAGTGACTTCACTGAAATGGTGAACATGGGAGTACGTCTTGAAGAAGCAGTCCGAGAAGGGCGATTGGTCAAAGATGCAGAGCCATCAAGCAGTACCAAAGGATACGGTAGTGATTTCCCAAAGAAAAAAGGGCAAGATATTGGTAATATCTCTCTCGGAAAGCAAATGAGAAGGTATCAACCAGTAGCAGCGGTAACTCCCGCTATCAACCCTGTGCCGGCTCCAACGTATCAACCTCAGGTTTCTCAGAGCCAACCAAATCAACAATAGTATCAACAAAGGACACAACAGCCTCTTCAGCAGACTCGTCCTCAGTACAACAATAACAATCGTACAACACGACCACCAGGGTTTGACCCTATACCGATGTTGTACGCAGAACTATTTCCACTTCTACTGGTCAAGGGGCATGTCCAAACCAGGTTTCCTCTTATAGTACCGGAAAATCCTCCTTTTTGGTTCAAAGCAGATCAAACTTGTCCTTACCATCAAGGAGGACTGGGGCACAACATTGAGAACTGTATCAGCTTCAAGTCTGATGTGCAGAAGCTTGTCAAGAACAGGGTCCTATCTTTCAAAGATACTAATCGGAATGTTCAAACGAACCCGTTGCCTCAACATGAGAAGACTGCAATAAATTTAATAGAAGAAGAATCTAGCCGCAGTTATCTAATTCACGATGTACTCTTATTAGGAATAAATCTGGTAAAGATGCATTGCAGACAGAGCAGGTACGACCATGTACCATCTCATAATTATCACCAGTGTGATATCTGCTCACAGAACAATCAGGGGTGTTCCTTAGTGCAAACAGCATTACAAGAACAAATGGATCTAGGTTGGATTCAGGATCACAGGATCCGGGAAGTCAGCATGGCCCATGCACATCCCAACATTGTTTGAAATCGCAACATTCTCGCAATGTATGTCAATTTGGTGGCGTTGCATTCGAGGCAAAGTCAATATCATAATCTGCCACAACACGATTACAACACTTGTCTGATCTGCTCAACAAGCAATCAAGGATGCTCTTTCATACAAGGCCCTCCAACGTCAGATGGATCTCGGATGGATCAAGGATTACCGTGAAGGAAATAACCATCAAGTCAATATGGTCAAGATATTCGACATATGCTTGATGAATACCAGTTTGGTAGAACTACATGTTAAACAAGTCAGGCTCGGCTTTCTGGCTTCACACGATTATCAAGACTGTGAAGAGTGCCGTGAAGACGACCAACATCTGTTGGACCACTGATGGCTTCCAATTTACTTGGATGAAGCTACACAACAGATCAGTATGACTGACGAGAATCCTGATAGGCATCAAAGTCAGGATGTCCTCTCGATGGAAACAGATCTAGTAAAGTTGCACTGCATACAAAGCGGGCGTGGCCGGATGCCACCACATAATTATGAGTGCTGTAGAGTTTGCTCAGAGAACAACCAGGGATGTTATCTTGTACGGTCAGCTCTTCAAAATCAGTTGGACCGGAAAGACATTCGACCATGTTCAAGTTCGGGTTTGATCAACGTGATACAAGACTATCTTCCTGATCAAGGCAAAGATGTTGTCATAATCTCCAATCACGAAATGGTCAAAGATGTATGCTCCATAATCCCTCTACTCAATGAATCGAGAATCTCTCTTGATAGTAGAAAGATTCTCAACCTCGAACCAATTGAGGCCGACTACGAAGGTCAGAAAAATCAAAAGGCTCATGTGGTTATCTATCTGCCGGGACCAATACCGTACAAATCTGATAAGGCTATCCCTTACAAGTACGGTGCAACAACTATCTAAAATGGAAAGAAAACTCCATTACCCTCTGTCGTAAACATTGCCGACATCAGTCGAGTGACACGGAGCGGTCGGATCTTCAACAGAGGAGTTGGAGAACCCACCAAAGAAAAGGAACCTCAAACAGAAGTTCCCAATCAACCAGTCAGACAATCCAGTAATCCAGAACTGGTAAAAACAACGATGAGATGCTGAAGCTCATTCAGAAAAGCTAGTACAACATTGCAGACCTACTGTTGCAAACTCCATCTAGAATCTCTGTGTTATCTCTCTTGCTCAGTTCCGAAGCTCACAGGGAAGCTTTATAGAAAGTCTTAAAGCAAGCCTTTATGGAACAAGATGTGACAATAAGACAGTTTGACAGCATTATTTCCAACATCACTTCCTGCAACAGCTTAGGATTCAGTGATGAAGAACTGCTGAAAGAAGGCAAAAATCACAATATGGCGCTTAACATTACAGTCAACTGCCAGGACGATGCTCTAGCCAGCGTACTGGTAGACACAGGATCAACTCTGAATGTGATGCCAAAATCAACTCTGATGCGACTATTATTTCAGGGAGCCCCAATAAGAGGCAGTGAGATCATCGTCAAAGCCTTTGACGGATCTAGAAAAACAGTTATCAGCGAAGTAGATCTTCCCATAACCATCGGTCCTCACACTTTCCAGGTCATGGACATCCGGGCAGCATACAGTTGTTTATTAGGAAGACCTTGGATACACGAAGCTGGGGCAGTCACTTCGACACTTCACCAGAAGCTGAAGTTCGTCAAGAATGACAAGTTAGTCACAGTATGCGGAGAACAAGCCTTAATAGTGAGCAACTTATCATCATTCTCCTGTGTAGAACCCAAGGAAGTTGTTGGAACCCAGTTTTAAGCACTCTCGGTGAGCAATAAGAATCGATCAGAGAGGGACGTCGATTTACTCATACAAAGATGCTCTCGAAGTGATCAAGGGTAACAACGTAAAAGGATGGGGACAACTTGTAATTCCTACTGATAACAAGACAAAGAAAGGTCTTGGTTTCTCTTCAACCTATACCTAGACTACTAAAGATGAAAGTTTTCATCCCATTCAGGACTTCTTCCACAGTGGAGGTTTCCTCCACCTTGTGTCTCAAGAAGTACACACCATCAATGAGGGTGACTCCTCCGATACAGATGAAGAGTGGAAGTCCTATCTCAACGAGGATGGTTATATGTTTCAGGGAGAGGCACATACGCCATTTTGCTTTCCCACGCAGAGTCCGAGATATATACCAAGATCAGACGTCAAGATGATGTACGAAGATTATGATCCTAAGGGATGCCGTGCTCCACCTAACTCATTAGAAGACGATCCGATGAAAGACAACTTCGACTATGATTATTGAAATTCTGGTATCAGATGTGTGATGTTAAGTGTGATGTCACAACAACATAATCTGCTATGAACAAGGCAATAAACAACAGTAAATCAACACAAAGAATTGTTCACCCAGTTCGGTCTAACAACCTACATCTGGGGGCATACCAAGCCAGGAAGGAAGTCCACTATTAGCAGTATCAAATTACAGACTCAACAAACCAGTTGATAATCTACCTAATTTAATCACTACCCCATGACCCTTCTATCTAAGTCCTCCTTAGATAAGAGACTCCATCTCACTCTCAATCATCACAATGATGTCTAGCAGTCAACATCTCAGTCACTGCATCAATAACTTGATTTCCAAAAACTCTTCAATCACAGAAAAGTAGAAGACACACTTCCATGACAATACCTAGACATGACACACATGACTAAGAACAATACTTAGAGTTGTTGCTTAACAGCTTCCTCCAAGAACAATACATCTCTTACCTACAGGCTTTGAGATAAACACGATGACCATCCCACAAACCGGGTGGTTCGTCAACCAACACAACCTTTATAATTTACATGATGGCTAGCTTAACTTAAACTAGGTTACAATGCTTCTATTTATAACCTTTTTCCCAACTGTATTTGGGCTTTAAATCTCAGCATATTAACTACTACAAATCTGCAGAAGATTCTGCTACTAAATAGATCTTCAATTAAATCTTCAATCAAATCTTCAATTAAATCTTCAATTAAATCTTCAATTAAATCTTCATATCTTGTTGCCTTAAAAACAACAACAAGATCTGCTCCAAATTTGATTGCAACTGAATATATATTTACCAAGATAGTAACTCGCCTACAATCTCTCACTCTCTTCAGCAGAATATCTCTCCAATAACAGAAACACACAGCCCTAATAAAACAACTCAGATTGATGTTTTATCAACTGATGTCTTAACATCGGGTTTGACATCAACACAGAATCTGCAACCATTTACAACTTGACACAACCAGAATGTTAGAAACTCATGTTGAAACATCAACCATGACATCCACATTATTTTACCAAAATTCCAGCCAACTACAAGAACTAACAATTATTATGACCCACTGGATGACTTGCTTATCTGGCAGCCATACCCAGAAGACTCGGGGCAAAAGAGTCAGCCCAACGAAGCATATCAGCTAAGCATCATTGAAAAGAATACCTGCGTCCCCACCGAGTCATGGGATCATTACTCAGGACATTCTGAAGATATCCAGCACAACGATGAATCTGCAAAGATTACAGGACAAGAGTTCATCAACTATGTTTTTCCTGAGGTCAACGTCATCGAGAAAGATGACTCCTCCAGTCCCACAGAAGTATGGGACACCTTAGGACAGCCGAGTGGCAAGTACGACTTCTTGGTCCAGTACACTGCTCCTGAAAGCTCTCGCATCAGATACGAGGGCATCCAGCCAACTGGATGGGGAGATCCTCTTGAGAGTGAAAACACTAAGGAAGCTACAAGAGAAGAGTTCGTTTATGACAACTCTGCATGGGAGGAAGACTCCAATAATCCTGCACTGCCAAAAATCAGCGTCATTTCTAAGGACAAACCAAGAAAGAAGGTACCAGACTTTGTGATTCACCGAGGAGTTCGTCACCAATGGGTTGTTGTCGATGTCCCGAAAGTCGTCCATAAGTCTAAGTAATTGTTGTCTTTACCTTTCACCCTGCCCAGGTGAAACAGATGTTTTTATAGGGCTCACTTTTCTGTAAATGTCCCTCTTCGCTTTGCCCAAAGCAATAGAGTTTTATTTTATAGGGTTGTAGTTTCAGGAATTGACAAATCATAAATAAATAAATGTCGTTCTGTCATTCCCGCATTTATTGTTGTTTTCACTTTTCGTTTTTTCAGAAAATGGTAATCCTAAAACAACTCAATATAAAAACAAGCATTTTTCAGAAAATACATTGCACACACTCTTGTATTCTCTCTATCTCTTCTAAAAACAAAACATCACGTCATGCAGATTGCTTGTTTTAAACCCCATTGAAACATACGATCCAATGCCTTATCCCAACTTTGAATTCCCGGTATTTGAAGCTGAAGAAGAAGAAGACGAAGAAATTCCAGAAGAGATCTCCCGATTACTCAGACAAGAGGAAAGGTCCATTGAACCTTACAAAGAGCCGTTGGAAACGGTCAATTTGGGATCAGAGAAAGAGAGGAAAGAAGTCAAGATTGGAGCACTGCTCAGTCCGACTGTCAAAGAAAGCTTGATAAAACTTCTCTAAGAGTTTCCCAATGTATTTGCTTGGTCTTATCAGGACATGCCAGGGTTGGATACCAGCATCGTGGAACATCATTTGCCATTGAAATCAGAATGTCCTCCGGTGAAACAAAGACTGAGACGGACTCACCCGGATATGGCTATCAAAATCAAGGAGGAAGTGCAGAAACAGATTGACGCAGGTTTCCTCGCCACTTCAGAATATCCTCAATGGTTGGCCAACAAAGTGCCAGTTCCGAAAAAAAATGGAAAAGTCAGAATGTGTGCAGACTACAGGGATCTGAACAAAGCCAATCCAAAGGATGACTTTCCCTTACCGTACATCGACATGCTGGTAGACAGTACAGCAAAGTACAAAGTCTTCTCCTTAATGGATAGATTCTCGGGCTATAATCAAATCAAAATGGCGCCGAAAGATATGGAGAAAACTTCATTCATCACCCCATGGGGCAAATTTTGTTACAAGGTAATGTCGTTCGGTTTGAAGAATGTTGTGGCAACCTATCAAAGGGCCATGACAACTCTGTTTCACAACATGATGCATAAAGAAATTGAAGTGTATGTCGATGATATGATTGCCAAATCTAAAACAGAAGAGGAGCATGTGACCCACTTGTCAAAGTTATTCGAGCGTCTGAGGAAATACAAACTCCACTTGAATCCCAATAAATGCACGTTTGGTGTCCGCTCAGGCAAACTTTTAGGGTTCATCGTCAACCAGAAAGGAATTGAGGTTGTCCTGACAAGGTCAAGGCGATTCAAGAAATGCCTTCACCAAAGACTAAGAAACAGGTTAGAGGATTTTTGGGACGTCTGAATTACATCTCAAGATTTATATCCCTCATGACCGCGACATGCGCACCAATCTTCAAACTACTCAAAAAGAATCAAAGTTTTGTATGGACGGAAGATTGCCAAAAGGCCTTCGACAATATCAAAGAGTATCTGTTGAATCCACTGATTTTGTCTCCTCTAGTGGAGGGAAGACCACTGATCATCTACCTAACATTCTTGGAAGACTCCATGGGTTGTGTACTTGGCCAACAAGACTAAACCAAAAGAAAAGAGTCTGCCATCTACTATTTGAGACAGAAATTTACCGACTGTGAAACTCGGTACACTATGCTCGAGAAAACTTGTTGTGCTCTGGCTTGGGCAGCCAGACGTCTTCGCCAGTATATGATTTGTCACACTACTTGGTTAATCTTCGAAATGGATCCGATCAAGTACGTCTTTGAAAAGCCTGCTCTCACGGGAAGGATCGCCCGTTGGCAGATGTTGTTATCAGAATACGACATCGAGTACCATGCTCAAAAAGCTGTCAAAGGAAGTATTTTAGCCGATCATTTGGCTCATCAACTGATTGACGATCAGGAATTAGTCAGATTTGACTTCCCAGACGAAGATGTTATGTACTTGAAAATGAAAGATTGTGATGAACCGCTACCTAGTGAAGGACCAGAACCAGGTTTCCAATGGGGACTAATCTTTGACGGAGCTGTCAATAATTATGGAAACGGAATTGGGGCAATCATCGTAACACCTCAGGCTACCCACATTCCTTTCACTGCCAGACTAACATTCAAGTGCACAAACAACGAGGCCGAATACGAAGCTTGTATCTTGGGTCTCGAAGAAGAATTGACTTAAGGATAAAGAACTTGGATGTATATGGAGACTCAGCCTTGGTTATCAATCAGATCAAAGGAGATTGGAACAATACTAATCAAGATTAATTCCTTACAAAGATTACGCGAGAAGGTTGTTGTCATTCTTTAACAGAATCGAGTTTCATCATATCCCTCGTGAAGAAAATCACATGGCTGATGCACTAGCCACTCTCTCTTCCATGATTAGTGTAGGTCAATGGAACGACGTACCTAAGATTAACATAATGCGTCTTGAAAGGCCCGCTTACATCTTCATAATTGAAGCAGACATAGATGACAAACCTTGGTATCACGATATCAAGTGCTTCCTTCAAAGACAAGAGTACCCACCTGGGGCATCAAGAAAAGACATGAAGACTCTCAAAAGATTGGCTGACAACTTCTTCCTGAGCGGTGATACACTCTATAAGAGAAACTTCGACATGGTTTTGCTCTAATGCGTAGACAGGTAAGAGGCAAACATGTTGATGAAAGAGATTCACGAAGGATCCTTTAGCATTCATGCCAATGGACATACAATGGCGTGAAAAATTCTAAGGGCAGGATATTATTGGCTGACAATGGAATCCGATTGCTATAAGTACATGAGGAAATGTCACAAGTGTCAGATATACGCAGACAAGATCCTTGTACTGCCAACGCATCTCAAAGTTCTTTCTTCCCCATAGCCTTTTTATATATGGGGAATCGACATGATTGGCATGATTGAACCTAAAGCTTCAAACGGACACCGGTTCATCTTGGTAGCCATTGACTACTTCACCAAATGGGTCGAAGCAGCGTCATACACCAATATAACCCGACAAGTGGTGGTCTGATTTATCAAAAACAATCTCATCTTCCGTTATGGTGTTCCAAGCCAGATCATTACTGATAATGGATCTAACTTGAACAACAAGATGATGAAAGAGTTGTGTGCTGAGTTCAAGATCGAACACCATAACTCATCTCCCTACCGGCCCAAGATGAACGGAGCAGTAGAAGCGGCTAAAAGGAATATCAAGAAGATTGTTCAAAAGATGGTTGTAACCTACAAAGACTGGCACGAAATGCTACCCTTTGCTCTTCACAGTTATCGCACATCTGTCCGCACTTCAACAGGGGCAACTCCTTTCTCTCTAGTATATGGCATGGAGGCAGTGCTTCCCATAGAAGTAGAGATCCCACCGATCCGGGTATTGATGGAAGCCAAGCTAACAGAAGTTGAATGGTGTCAAAGTCGACACGATGAACTGAACCTAATCGAAGAAAAGAGAATAACGGCTCTATGCCATAGTCAATTGTATCAGCAAAGAATAAAGAAAGCGTTTGACAAAAAGGTCCAACTCCGTGTCTTCATAAAAAGGAGACCTCATGCTCAAGAAGATACAATCATTCCTCACTGATTCCCGGGGAAAATGGACTCCGAACTATAACGGCCCCTATGTGGTCAAGAAAGCCTTCTCAGGCGGCGCCTTGAGACTCGCAACCATGGATGGAGAGGAATTTTCCTACCCCACGAATGTTGACGTAGTCAAGAAATACTTCGCCTAAATAAAAATAAAAAAAATAAAAAAGAAACGTCTCGGTGGATTGAAAGCCCGAAAGGGCGGCCCAAGCAAAAATTAGAGACATAAGCAAAAATCATCCCGATGGATTGGAAATCTCAAAGTACAATCCAGGAAAAAATTAGGGATTCATGGCAAGTAACTACGTCCGACAAGGTTAAATCCCCAACGGTAATACCATCCATCAAAAGACTCCAGTCAAGGTCATTTTCGACAGAAGCTCATAATGTCCATAATTCAAAGTTGGTGGAAGGATAGTGGTCGTTATGTTTCAATGTAGCCTTTTTCCCTTAAATTGCCATTTTCTAAACTTTGTAATGCTCTATGGAATCACGCGCTTAACTGATTTCCATCCTATCAATAAAATTTGAGCCCTAGTGATTTTGTTTGCAATTCTCATTTGTTTTATTTTACATAATGACATTTTTAATATGATCAATGATTCTTGATATAAAACAAAAATGAATTTACTCGTAAAAAAATTTCTGCCTTTAAAATAAATATGGCAATTCTTTTTGACTGATGAACATCAAAAAGAACATCGATCGCTTCTCCGAAGGTGATTGAACCTCAGAGTGCAGAATCAAAGTACTCCTTCTAAACCAGTGCACCTGAATGAAGGATCAACTTTGTCAGATGCAAATGTCCCATCTGATATCCCCTGCAGAGTTCGTACCTCTTAAGACCGATTGGCGATTCTCTCCTCCCCACGGGGACCGCCTCTCCCAAGCAGGGCAAGATTACTATTTTGAACCAGTGATACTTTTCATTTCCCGCAGTGGCCGAGTATCTAGTCGTGTTCATCCACTTAGTCTGTATGTCGCATCAGTTTTGTCAGCATAAACATACATACATCATGCATTATTGATTCATATTCATATTCATATTGCATTAATATCACTCGGGTCATACTCATTTCCCAAGTGATAAAAGTCCTCTTATCAATCGAGTTGTCAGTTCTTTCCTCAAAAGGAAATGTTATGTCTGAGCAATTTCTCCCCAGTTTATTTCTGGATTGGAGACTATCCTTGACCATTTTGATAACTTGAACCTCTGAAAGGCAAGAATACATTTGACAAATGTCACTCTTCACCATTGAAGATGACATTTTCGCTTTCCCGGATTAAGGAAAATCCCTAGAGAAAGCCTCTCAACCAAAGACTCTCAGTAATACATCGGTTTTTCTCCTAAGAAATTCGATGTTAACGAAGTCATCAGCACTTCAAAATTGGATCACATCACATGGCATTTCTCTGAAAAGATCTCAAAGAAAAGTATGATGTACCCTCACCAAGCGAAAGGCAGTCTCTCAAGAGACTCGTTTTCCTCAGTAGAGTCAACAAATGGCATCTCCCACAGAGAAGTTTGCACACCTCTACAGCTCAGACGAATGGATTTCCCCAGAAAGTCTGACATCAAAATTTTTCCTCAAATGATGTATCCCCAGTAAAACTCGGTGAGAAGTTTGATGAAGACCGCTACACATAACATCCTTTATCAAGAAAGAAACTTGACAAGAAGAAACAAAGACCAGTTCCATGGCTGAAGACCAGGATTGAGGGGAAGTTTATTTTAGGAAACTGAGACCAGTTCCATGGCTGAAGACTAGGATCGAGGGGAAGTTTATTTCAGGAAACTGAGACCAGTTCCATGGCTGAAGACCAGGATCGAGGGGAAGTTTATTTCAAGAAACTAAGACCAGTTCCTTAGCTGAAGACCAGGATCGAGGGGAAATTTATTTCAAAGAAACTAAGACGAGTTCCTTGGCTGAAGACCAGGATCGAGGGGATGTTTATTTCAGAAATTTAGACCAGTTTCGTGGCTGAAGACCAGGATCGAGGGGAAGTTTCACACTTTTTTAAGCATCATTGCTTAGCAAAAGAAGACGGATGAGCAAATTGCCATTCATAACTATAGTCAAAATTTCGAGTATTCCGATATTTAATCCTCTTGCACCCTGAATGTCCGAATATCTTCGCCATTCACACCTTCGGGTCCAAGAAGATTAAATAGGGGCATCTGTCATACCCCAAATTTTGACCACCAAGATTTCCCATCATTGTGAGAATCATTACCACAATATAGATATGCCATCATGGCTCATCAATCTCCTCAAGGATTATTGAGCTTTCACTATAACCAAGAATTAGGGTTTGAGCCATCTCAGAGCACTTAGACAAAGGATCAATCAAGAAATGACATGATTTTCAACTTGTCTAACCTCTCAAACACCCATAAAAGATCAAGAAGACTCCCACATCAAGAATCAAGCACAAAGTTGCAACATTCCAAGTGGATCGAGCCTCAAGATCGCCAGTGTCACCAAATTAGGGTTTTGGTCGACCAAGGCCTTCAGATGGAAATTTTTCCTTTGGGCATGAGCCAATGTTTCAAATAATAACCTAAGATACTCCAAGGGACCTTATGGACCCAATCATCAAGTCAATTTAGCCTCAGGGGATGCATTCATAAAAAATCAGGAATTAGGGTTTCTTGACCTAATTCAGCCCTAAGTTGACTTTTGGAGCAAAGCATGAGCCAAGACCTCAAGACATGATTTAAGGACCTCAAATACACTACATTGATCCATTTACAACAATGGATTTATCCAAGAAGCTTGATTCACAAGTTTTAATTTCATCTGGACCACAATTAGGGTTTTGAAGGAAAAGTCAACTGTATCTTTGACTTTTGACCAAGACATGCTCCCAAACCTTGGGACATGATTCAAGACACCCTACAACACCTATGGAATCCATCCATTAGGTTTAAATTAGGTCAAGAACTTGATTGCACAAAGAACCACACAGTTTGGATTTCATCTAACAAAAAGTCAACTGTGCACAAAATCAAGTTTGACTTTTTGGAATTTTTCACAAATATGGTTCCCCTAAGTAAAAAAAAATGTTAATGTATGATTTTTATCATCATTTATCAAGAAAAATCAAGAAAAGTGAGGTTTCTTACAAAAGGGGCTACCATGAGAAACCAAAATTTTTCTAAGTTATGGAACAAAAATGGCTTTGGTACCAACTTTGCAAGGTCATAACTCCTAAACCACAAGGCCTTTTTCTCCCATTCAAAGCTCAAATGAAAGTCCATCTGACATACTTCAAATATGTCAACTACAAGAGATTCCAAATCCTCATGGGTTTTGAGTTATGGATTGATCAAAATCACAAAAAGTGAAAATGGCCACTTTTTCCAACACTTAGTGAAATTTTCAATAAGTCAGAATCTGTCTTACTTTTTCCAAATGTAGAGGCATTTTTCACTTTGATCCAAGGTGAACCAAGACCAACTTTGAACATCAAAGTTGAAGTATGCCATGAGGGCTTTCCAACAAGTACCAGATCATCTCCAAATTCAATTTGAGTAGGGAGTTCCAACCCTTGGAACATGGCATCAAGAACTGATTTTGTTCAAGGCAGATTATAGGTCATTTGCTCGATTTGACCAAATCAGATAAGTACAAGCCTTGTCATCCATTTGGACACCTCAAGGGATAAAATCAAAGAGGAATGATCTGATCCACAAGCCTCCCAAGTCCAAGGAACTACATGTAGCCATAAATGCCCTAAAAAGGCTAAAAAGCTCAAAGACTCCAATTTTGTTTCAAAGCATTCAATGGATACATCAAGGTGGCATGGACTGAAGCAAACCTAACTGAATGAGTCAAGATTCAGCTCTGAACCAAAGGACCATAGGCATGTGCCCTAACCTCAAGTCAATGGCTAGAGGAGACTAAAGATGCCTTTTGATCAACATTGGCCAAAGGACTGTCCAAGCTGCCATTCACAATTCCTTGCAAAACAAACTTGCTCTACTATAAATAGAGCTCATTTGTGATCAGTTTGAGTACACCAAAGCACTACAACACTTGCTTTCCTCAAAATCTCCCTCATTTTACAAAAATGTCTTCTTTTGCAAGTCACCACTGAACTTTTGAGTTAGAGAGCAATTCCACCACAGCTCATGATCCAAACACATCCAATGTATCATATATAAGCTGTTCAAACACTCATCCTTGATCTGAAACACCAAAATCAGAAAGTCAACCTCCAAAACCTCAAATTTTGACTTTTTTTACATTTTTCAAGCCATGTCTTGATTCAGTCACTTTCAAAACCAAACAAAGCCTCAAACACACTCTAAATATCATCCTCAAACTGTCCCAATTGGTTTCCCTCATCTGGAACACCATTTGAGAGAGTTACCATTTTGGCCACTTTTGCAAGAAATAGCCAATTCTTGTTCCTGAGGATTCCAGCTGGTTTTGATCATCCTAAAAGATTATAAGGGATCAATCAAGAGTGTCTAAAGCATTGGATTTCTTTTGGCACAAGGATCTTGACAGATAGCACAAGGAACTTCAAGAGGTAAGTGCATCACAACTTGAACTCTCTAAATCATGCATTGCTTTGATGTCCATTGATCATGGACATCTCATACATATCATATATGTTGTGTTTGAACCAATTTGCCATGCTATTATTGCCTGTATAATGAGATAGCATAGAACATGCAAATCTAGGCCTATTTTGAAACCATTATCCGATTTTAAAATAGGGACATCTTTAGAAAAATCTAAAAGCACCATTGGATTCCTTGTGAAATTCTAGGCAGGATACACCTAAATTTTGTCAAAATCCATGGAGAAATAAGGAAGTTAGAGCCTTCATGCAAGAGGCCTAAAATCAGGCCAGCCTTGGGCAAGGGCCATGCCATGGCGCCTTGGCCAGGCCTAAAACCTTGCCACCCATATATGTTCATGGGGTGGTTTTGATACACGAATGTATCACCACCCCAGTGGTAGCGCGCATGTGTGTTTGGAAGGAAGGTCGTGGGTTCAAGACCCACCCAGACCATTTTGCCATTTTCCCCAATTTTGCTATTTTTCACATTTTTCCTGGTTTTTATTAATTAATTCCAAAAATAATGTCTCTCTCAATTTTAATTATTTTTTATTGGTTCTTTTTTTGAAAATTCACAAAAATGTTAAAATATTTTATTCTACAAAAATCTCACAAAAATATTACTTATTTCATATATTTGGTATTTTTGTAAAGAATTATATTTTTATTTGTTTTTAGGCATTTAAAAATATTTCTTTCTCTTGATTTTGCAAATTAAAATGATTTTCAAATCATTCTATGAATGAAACATGATTTTTCAAACATTAATCCAAGATCACAATTTGTTTTTCACACATGTTTGATAATTTTGATCATTTTAATTGAATTTTTATTCAATTAAAATACATTTTTTAATCAAATTAGGGTTTTGCTTATTTTCACCCTCACAAATCTTTTTTCAAAATATTTTTGGGCCTCTAATAGAGTGTAAGACCCAATCCTTGTTATACATAAACCTTTTTGAGCCTCAGTCATTGTATAAGTCCCACTGTGTTTTCTAAAATCGCGGTGCGATCGTCACCCTTTAAACAAAATCATTTGGGCCTCTCCCTGAGTTGTAAGCCCCATTTCTTTTCTTTTTCAAACACTTTGGGCCTCTTAATAGAGTTTAAGACCCATCTCTTTGTATAGAAAACCTTTTTGGGCCTCAGTCATTGTATATGTCCCGATACAATTTTCAGATCAACGGTACGATCACTGTTTTTCATCAGGGACTCTCCTTGAGTATAAGCCTCAATCTTCTTTTCAAAACAACTTTCCCTTTTGATTTAGATTCAAATCCATAGTTGTTATAAAAAATTCTTTAATTTCTTGAACAACTAACCATACAGCTGTTACAATGGAAGCTTGTTCACCTGTAAGTTTTATCAGCTTTCTTTTACATACTTGTGTATATATATATATATATATATATATATATATATATATATATTTGTTTGTAATGCTGAAAGCTTGCTCACCTGTAAGTCCTCATACCCTCTTTTACATACAGTATATATTTCATCTGTATATATATGCCTGTATATTATCTTGCTTAGAGTTTTCCCCGACAATTAGGTCTAGGATTAGATAAAGCCAGTGGTCACTCTTTCAACACAGTCAAAACTAGTTCCCCATAGGAAATTCCCGATACAGTCTTGCCTCCTCTTGGGCTTATACAATATAGAACAGAGAAATGCATTATTCTCGGTAAAACTTTTCTCAAGACTGTCACTATTAGAAAATTGTCAAAGAAATTCATTTCCCCCAGAGAGGATTAATTCCCGGTGAAACTTTTCTTGAACTTTTCTTAGGTTTGGACCCACAGGCTTCTTAAAAGCATCCCCAACCTCCACTTGGGCTTTATACAAGGACCCTCAGGCTTCTAAGAAGTTCTCATGCCTCCTCTTGGGCTTAGTACAAGGACCCAAAGACCTCTTACAGGTATAGGACAGAACCTAGTCATCCTTTGTTAGAGTAGTCTTTCCAAAGAGTCAAAACATCAAACCAGTTTAGGGTTGATTCTCATCCCTTAAGACACCAGCCTCCTATTGGGCATCATACAAAGATAAACCATTTCATACCAGCAGACTTGGATAGTCTCATCTAATCTTGGATTTCAAAGAAACCCTCAAGTTTCCCAAAAGTATAGGATAAACCCTAATCATCTCATCAATCACCAACAGAGTTTAAACTTTTCACTTCTAAATTTCCCCAGCTAGGGTCAAATCACTATCAATGAACCTTTATCAAAACCTCAAGGCATCTGATATCTCAACTCTTCTGTAATCCTCAGCAAGAGTTGATTCCCCAATTTGGACCTGCCTTTGGATCTCAATAATCCTCAGCAGAAACTAGCCTCCTCTTAGGCTTTATATAAGAAATTCCCCAAACTAGCCTCCTCTTAGGCTTTGTATAAAGATCTTTCCTCACTCTATTGTTGAGTCGATCACTTTCAGCCTCCTCTTAGGCTTTGTATAAGGATCTTAAAATACTCTCTTGTTGAGTTAATCACCTTTCAGCCTCAATCTTGGGCTTTGTACAAGACAGATAAAAACACTCTCTTGTTGAGTCAGTCTCTTTTCAGCCTCAATCTTGGGCTTTGTACAAGACACCCATAAATATCTTCAACTGAGCCAGTCAAATATCATTTTAGCCTCAATCTTGAGCTTTGTACAAGACACATATAAATCTCCCTAAGCAGAGTCAATCCTTTTTTCAGCTTCAATCTTGGGCTTTGTACAAGACAAATCATACTCTCTAGTAGAGTCAATCTTCTTTTAGCCACAATCTTGGGCTTTGTACAAGACAGATAAAACCTCTCACCAGTAGAGTCAGTTTCCCCTTTTAGCCTCAATCTTGGGCTTTGTACAAGACACATACAAATATTCCCCAGTGGAGTCAAAAAATCCGTTTTAGCCTCAATCTTGGGCTTTGTACAAGACGGACAAAATATTTCCCTAGAAAAGTCAACTTTCAGCCTCCTTTTAGGCTTTGTATAATGATACCCCCAAAAGAGTCAGTCTCTCTTTTAGCCTCAATCTTGGTCTTTGTACAAGACAGCTAATAAACTCCCCAGGGAGTCAATAAACTTTTTAGCTTCAACCTTGGGCTTTGATCAAGGCACACAAAAATCAATATCCCCTTAGAGGGAATCAAAATCTCTCTGTCGGAAGATACTTCTCTGTATATCACACAGAAAATAAAAACAAACCTTAATCCCAGATAACTGCTGTAAGTGGCGCACTTGTTGATTCAAAAATCCGAACTATAGTCCATCTCTTATCCTGATAAAACTCCTCTTTCATCTAACAGCTGTAAGCGGCAAACCTTTGGATTATTTACATCCAAGCCAATGTCCCTCTCTTAGCATGAAAAACTCCTAAGGAAAAATGGCATTACTCTATACTGAGTTAAAGTTTTCTCCTTCAGGACAAATCCCTTATAAAGGAAATTATGGAATTGTTGGATTCACATATCCCAGTTAAAGTAATTCTCCTTTATAATCAGTCACCCAACAGTTGTGATAAACAGGCGAGATTGTCTCCCTTTAAAGATGACAAATTCTCTCTCCGTCAAACCTTTTAGCTTCAATCTTGGGCTTTGAACTAGACACAAATACTCAACCTTTTAGCTTCAATCTTGGGCTTTGAACAAGACACCAAACATCTTTTTCCTCCCATAGAATAGGAGGAACTACGATTGCTCTGATTTCCCTGTTTTCTTTAACGGGAATACGTAGGCATAATATTGCGAAATCTTAGTGAGCACACCAATAAAAAACTTTAGGTCTAGTACCTTCACTCACCAATCAAAAACTTTAGGTCCAGTACCTTCACACACTAATAAAAAACCTTAGGTCCAGTACCTTACAAAAACTCTCTCTCTTTCTCTCAAACATTCCCATAGGAGAAACTTTCCCAACCCATGACAGACAAACACCACTAAGTAGAAAACAATATAGAAATTGCTAATAACCTGTGGATAACCACATATAGGATGGGTAATTGACAATTCCCTATTGTATAACCTGACCCCGAACTCCCCAATCTCTTAGCATCTGTTCAGTAAAACATTTGCATGCAAGGTTAGTTTTAGATAGCTTCCCTTTCCTTTCCAGCTTCATAGGATAAATAAGAAATCAGAAAGTAGCACCCAATCCCTACCATTGCGGTGAGGAAAAACCAAATGGCGATAAGGTGGTCGCATCACCGACAAAAATCGCACGCTACAGGAAAATGGAGACTCTACTGGGGAGTCTTTAGGATTAGAATTCCTAAGAGGTCTAGGTTGTTAGAAATTTTTCTACATACTACTATATATATATATATACTGTTTTTCCTACTTGATATCCGTGTTTATTTTGTTGTCAATGGGAATGCGATTGATACACATGTGGAAAGTTTGAGAGAACCCTAAGATAAGGGGTGGCATAGACGGGTGGACTTATAGGGAGTGATTCACGAATAAGCAATCCTGGTAGACCACCAAATCAGGCGAGGGCCCGTGTGGATACTATGTTGAACGACCGATCATTGTGAAAACAGACGCTATCTCAGTGCGGCACTCGTGACCCTGAGGATTTAGTAGACATTAACCATATGGCCATTTAGTAGTGCGGTAACTATCAGAAATAGTTGATACGCGATACTACACTCAAATGAGATTACCCTAGGATGCTACAGCTCGCTCGGGTGAACCAGCTTGCTGTTGATATCCCTAGGGGGGTCAATGATTTTGGGAACCTTAGGATCCGTTCTACAGGTACAAAAATTGACCAGAATACAACCTTTGGGAATGGGTAGAGCCATGACTCTATGCTGGTGACATTGAACACTTGAACCCATATTTTTTCAATGTTTTTGTGTGCTGCATTCATGTATTCATTTAAAAAACTCTTAAACAAAGAAAAAATTCTTCCCTTTTCATCTTTCTTTCTCAAAATAAACTAAAACAATAATTGCAAATATCAGAAAGATTGCGTTATGGATTTCGGCAGAAGAAAGACGCACAAGTACACCTTCAAGGCTCCAAAACTAGAGGATTTAAGAAGGTTGGCAAGGATGATTACCAACCCCAATGCTTTCAGAGCTAAGTATGGAGGACTGTTATCTCTGTTAAGGGTCCACGTAGTTGAAGGAATCATGTCTACGTTAATTTAGTTTTACGAACCAGTTTATCACTATTTCACATTCCCGGATTATCAACTAGCACCAACACTGGAGGAGTACTCTCATCTGACTGATTTACCCATCACTGACCAAACTCCCTTTTCTGGACTGGAAGAAATTCCAAAGGAACAAACCATTGCAAAAGCAATCTATTTGGACGAGTCAGAAGTCAAGACTCACATGACCACTAAGGAAGGAATCCAGGGTTTACCAGCTAAATTTCTGACGGAGAAAGCTCTATACTTTTCCAGTGTAGGAAATATAACTGCTTTCGAAGATATCTTTGTTCTACTCAAATATGGGTTATTCCTCTTTCTCAACATCGATAACTTCGTCGATACCAATGCCATTAAGATCTTTCTGATTGGAAACCCCGTACCAACAATGTTCGCAGATGCTTATCATTTTGTACACTTAAGGAATTTTTACAGCGGAGGAATGATCACATGCTGTGTACCCCTGCTTTATAAATGGTTCACTTCCCATTTACCCAAGTCAGCTGCATTTTGGGACCATAAGAGTACTCTACGTTGGTCACAGAGAATCGTGTCTCTTACCAACTCTGACATAGATTGGTATAATAGGATTTATGAGGGGATAAGTATCATCGACAGATGTGGAAACTTCCCTAATGTACCCCTCATAGGAACTAAAAGAGGAATCAACTATCATCCAATTTTTGTTCGCCGTCAACTCGGATACCCGATGAAGAATATCCCGCATAATGTTCATCTGGAAGGTCTTTTCTTCAAGGAAGGAGAAAATGACATGGCACTAAAGAAGGAAATAGTGCATGCCTAGCAACACATTCACAGGAAAGGAAGAGTGTCTCTAGGAAGACCAGACTGTACCTCCATGGAACCTTATCTCCACTGTGTACAAATTAGAGCCCTCAAGCTGAGGATGCCTTACCCTCGTCAAGATGTTATTTCGTTAAAGGAATATGTCCTTTATTTTATGTCTGATACGGAAAAACTCTAGGTCGCTCTCAACAAAGTTCAACGGGAGAAAAGCTATTGGAAAAAAAGTACCAAATCCTCAATGTGGAGTGTACCAAAATTCAGGAACTGTTAAAAGAAAAGGATGCTCTGATTGAGATTCTAGAACAGCATGCTATAGAAGATCAAAGGCACTTGCTCACTCCTTTCACTTGGCAAAGGACTGACAACCCGACAACGGCTTAAGAACCCCAATCAAAGAAAAGGAAAATACCAGAACCACATCTGAGATCTCCTCAGAGAGGACTCTGGATCCATGAGCTTAGACATTTTCCTTACAACACTTTATAAAATACTGTACTTTTCTTTGTAACATACTGCAATCTTTTAAATTCAATAAAAGGGGTCTCCCCACTGTATGATTTTTGCAATCTATTTGTTGAAGTTTCTTTTTGATTAAAACAAAAAAAAATATCATTGCATATCATTCATCATTCTCACATAACGCGTTCTTCTTATCTTTGAGTCTCACGTATGTGTCACAATTCTAGAGTCAAACTGTCTCACTCATACAATACTCGGGCCAATCAATAAAAGAAAATGGAAGATCTCGAGGAAGAGAACAGAGAGCTGAGAGAAGAAGTCGACGCTCTAAAGGAAAGTTTGGAAAAACTTTACAATGACATGCAATCCCTGGAAGCAGCTCAGAGGCAACAACAAAGGACTGTGATCTCAGAGATCATATCTACGACCGTAGTGGAGACATATGATCCTCAGTACAACATGCCTAAAGGTCGCCCCTAGGGCTTGCCTATCAACTTTGTCCCTGAAGGATACATCCTGCCGGTCACTGAAGACCCAGAAACTGCAGCAGAAACCGCTGGGCCTAAAGGTTACAAACTTCGGGAAAGCGAAGACGCAAGGGTTGTGATAGCAACTCCTGAAGGTTACAAACTTCAGGGCATGGAAGCACCAAGAATCACCGCCGTAAGGACTATACCACAACCAGTGGTACACACTGTCCCGAAAGGACAGATTCCATAAGTAATTTCTGGTGGAAACGAAGACATGTACGAAAGAATGAATGAGTTCCAGGAGCAATTCCTGGAGATGTAGAAGGAACTGTATGCCATTCGCAGTTAGGATTTATTCAGAAAGGACGCCGTAGACCTTTGTCTGGTCCCTAATGTGAAAATATCGCATAAATTCAAGGTGCCTGACTTTGAAAAATATAAGGGCAACTCTTGCCCTCAAAGTCATTTGGTGATGTACGCTCGAAAGATGTCAACTCAGACAGAGAATCAACAGCTACTGATCCATTACTTCCAAGACAGTTTAACCGGTGCCGCACTCAAATGGTACATGGGTTTAAACTGCACCAAGATCAATACTTTCAGAGATCTCGGCGCTGCCTTCGTTCAGCAGTATAAGTATAACCTGGACATGGCACCAGACAGAGATCAACTCAGAGCAATGTTGCAAAAAGACAAGGAAACTTTTAAGGAATATGCTCAGAGATGGCGTGAAATTGCCGCCCAGATCTGTCCCCCACTTGAGGAAAAAGAGATGACCAAGATCTTTTTGAAAACCTTGAGCTCCTTCTATTACGACCGAATGGTCGCCAGTGCGCCCAGTGACTTCACTGAAATGGTGAACATGGGAGTACGTCTTGAAGAAGCAGTCTGAGAAGGACGATTGGTCAAAGATGCAGAGCCATCAAGTAGTACCAAAAGATACGGTAGTGCTTTCCCAAAGAAAAAAGAGCAAGATATTGGTAATATCTCTCTCAGAAAGCAAAGACGAAGGTATCAACCAGTAGCAGCGGTAACTCCCGCTATCAACCCTGTGCCGGCTCCAACTTATCAACCTCAGGTTGCTCAGAGCCAACCAAATCAACAACATTATCAGCAAAGGACACAACAACCTCTTCAGCAGGCTCGTCCTCAGTACAACAATAACAATCGTACAATACGACCACCAGGGTTTGGCCCTATATCGATGTTGTACGCAGAACTATTTCCACTTCTACTGGTCAAGGGGCACGTCAAAACCAGGTCTCCTCTTACAATACCGTCAAATCCACCTTTTTGGTTCAAAGCAGATCAAACTCGCCCTTACCATTAAGGAGGACCGGGGCACAACATTGAGAACTGTCTCAGCTTCAAGTCTGATGTGTAGAAGCTTGTCAGGAACGAGGTCCTATCTTTCAAAGATACTAATCCAAATGTTCAGACGAACCCGTTGCCTCAACATGAGAAGACTGCAGTAAATTTAATAGAAGAAGAATCTAGCCGTAGTTATCAAATTCATGATGTACTCCTATTAGGAACAAATCTGGTAAAGATGCATTGCAGACAGGGCGGGTACAGTCATGTACCATCTCACAATTATCACCAGTGTGATATCTGCTCACCATATGATACCTAGGTGAGTGTCATGCATGAATGGTCACCATAGTTGTAAGTGAGATGCATTGTATGGGACATGTATTATTTTGTGTGATTAAGGTGAGTGTGATCACCTTGTAATTGTCGAATATAATCATGTTGTCCTTATTGATCACGTAATCGAAAACAATTCCCTAAAGGTGTCGTCCCAAGAGTGATGCTTATGTAGAGATCATTTGGGATGTATCCATCAGTACTTTGATAGGTTTGAGTCCACATAAGAGAATGAAGCCTACAGGTAAAAGGCTTGAAATGGGTTGGAAGTCCCATAGGAAGCAACAATTCTTAAGGTTGATGAGTCCCTTAGAATTCGAATTCATTCGTATGTCAAAGTACGTACAAGGATATGTGACCCGTGCTGAAAGTCCTAGACGTAGGAGAGGACGGGGAAGACTGCCTTGGTATGGTTACCGATTAGTGGTACTTTGAGTTGGTGAACTCAAGAGACATGTTTCCATACATTGTGAGTTTTGTGAACTCAAGTCTTATCCCTTTTTCCCCCATTGACTTGAGTTAGAATTTGATTAGACCTTTGTAGAGTCGAGTGAACCCATAAGATAAGGGAACTCACTAAGATTATTATCTCACCCTATTATTGTTGTTGTTTTTTAGGTATTATTTGCAGGTTTAGTTTACAAGTGGAGCTATGCATGGATGTTTCAAAGGAAGCTTAAATTATGCTTTTCCGTTGTGTATTGTGTGTTGCATGCAATGAAGGATTGTACTTAGATCTTAGATTTTTATTTTGGCACTTTCCATATCTTGTACCATATGCTGTTTCTTTTATGTTTTGAAAAATGGTCAAGTATGTAAATGATGCCAATAGGCACTTATGATGGTGTCAGTACCAAATAATAACACTTGTATGATATTATTCTAGATATATATATATATATATATATATATATATATATATATATATTATACGGCGCGATACATATGGTATCAGATCATCAATACAAGCAAAATACAGGGGTTTCCATGCCTATTTATCCAAGAAAAGAGTCGAAGATCGGAACCATGGCCATAGTACCTTGTTTCAAGCAAATTGGGCAAGTTTTGGTTGTGTTAATCGATTAACCATTTGCTAGGCAAATTGTGTTAATCGATTAACACATGTATTTTGACAGATTTTCTGCACTTTGCATGACACAAATTTTTCTTCCACTTCTTTGGGGTTTACTTGGTTCTAGCATCATGTGGAATATTCTAGACACTTCAAGACACTTCAAGAATCCACTTGCATTTGCTACAATACATCATTTTCAATCAAGACCACCATGTACCTTCATTTCCAAGTATGTGAACCATTGGATTTTGGACTTGCATTGGGATGTTCCCATCGAGTTAACAAATAACTAACCGAGTCAACTTCCTACTCAGTGAGTTATATGTAACTAACTCTAAAGCTAGCCCCAAAGCAAGCTCCAAAGCAAACTCCAAACCTAGCCTACTCCAAACCTCCACTCTATATAAAGAAACCTTCACATTTGTAAAGGGGACTTTTGAACCTTCAACCATTTTCACTATTTTCACTTGATCACTCTCCCATTTCTCTCAATTCTCTTTGAATTTTGTGCAACTTTCTCACATTTATCTTCATCTTCTTCACCAAAACACACACAAAAGCTCAATTTCCACCATTAGAGTGTAACAATCTTCACATCGAAATTGTTATTCTCTTGAGCTAAACCTCCATTCCACTACATTTCTACTTGGATTTCTGGATTTACAGTAGTTTCTACTTCAATTCAAGTTATCGTTTCAATTGTTTCGGTGCAAATTCATATTCGGAGCATTTATCGCGTTTTTATCGGTTTCGCTATGATTTGATCTCAAGCTTGGAATTCTTTGGTTTTATTTGCTTATTCTCACCACATTTTACTTACAACAATTACCAAGGCAATCCTCCACCTTGTAGGTTGGTAATTCTTGCTCGATTTACAATTTTCGATCACTTTCGCATATTCGCAATGTAGATTCAATAGCTTTTAGATGTTAATTAATTATGCAATTATTTGATTGTTGATCTTGATGTTTGATGGATCTAGTTGATGATTAATTGCTTCTACTTGATGTAATTTTCATGAACAATTGCATGCCATAACATGTGGATGATTGGAGAAGTGATTAATTGCTGGAAGTGCTTTTGAAAACTGTTTTTTCTGCTACTGTCCCAGTGTTAATCGATTAACCATTTGCTAGGAAAAAGTGGTTAATCGATTAACACCTCTGTTTTCAGCATTTTTTGTTGTTTTTCAAGGGTTAATTGATTAACTTGTTTTGCCTAGCAAATGGTTAATCGATTAACACTGTACCAGAATGTGATTTTTGAGCTTTTTCGTGCATGTTTGGTTTCCTTTCCTCATTTAACTTCCATGGCTTGATATGCTTGATATTTGTGGATGTTTTATGAGCTGTTTAACCTCTGGTTGAAGCATGTATGCAAACTTGGATGCATGATTTATCGATTATGAAATTTTTTTGCATTCTTGAAATTGTATGATCATGTTGATTTTGGCATGCTTTTGTTTACATGACAACATGATTAGTGATGCATGCTAATTTATGTTTGTTAATACTTTGTAAATTCACTATTGATTGCATTAAGTTTGTTCTTTATTGAGAAATTTTAATTGTGTATAATCATTACTTCACATGTTTGCTTTGACAATCTTTCGACTCACTTGAAAGATTGTTGGCTTATTCTTCCCCTTTGATCGATTGATTGAAACCTTGTTTCGATTAGTTAATCTTCCCTCTCTCTTCTTCTTAGGATGTTTTAGATCTTCTCTTTCTTGGTCCCTTGCGGAGTCAGAGGTCTGCGCAACACGGTGGAGCACTGTACAAGTTTGTGTTGTTACTTTGTCGATTTTAATTTCTGCACTATCCTCTGAGTGCTAGAGAAGGGATGTGAGTGGAGAATTCCTACACTCATTCTGATTATTTTGGGTAGGGGACGAATGACCCTGTGCCTGGAATAATCGTCTCTATCTCCAGGCTGTAGTGTATCCTAATCTCTAGCCGAACTGGTCCTTGATCACTCAAACCCTAATCATTGTCTTAGGGGTTAACAACCGTCTATTGGTTCAACACCTTTTCTTTTGGTCAATCATTGTTCGTTGGTTCCCTAGAAGCACCATAATCATTCTTTCAGTCAGTTTGTTAATTACCAAATGCTCTTCTTCCCCAACAAAGTTGCAGTCCTTTTCTTCAGCTAACCACAGTCTATCTGTTAACATACTGAGTTCCTCTTGGGTTAATCACCTTCTCTTGGTTAATCACCCGTTCCTCAGTTAACCACAATCCGTCTGTCAACATACTGAGCTTCTCTTGAGTTAATCATCATCTCTTGGTTAATCACTCATTCTTTTCGGTTAATCATAGGCTGCCTGTTAAAATACAGAATCCCCATCGGTTAGCAAACTTTCTTTGGTTCAAACACTCGCGCCTTTAGGTTAGTAACCTTCTTTTGGTTCAAATACCCTTTCTTCGGTCAAGTACAACATGTTCAGACAGTGTACCGAACTCCTTTTGGTCACAACCTTCGCTTGGTTCCACACCCGTCCTTTGGGTCATAACCTTCGCTTGGTTCCACACTCGTTATTTCGGTTAACCATTGTTTATCAGTTAACATACTGAATCCCTAGAGAGCCAAACACCTTCTTTTGATTCAGTACTTTCTCCTTTTGGTTCATCATAGTCCTTCTGTTGACACCAACCCATTTTCTCCACAGAGTCATACTCTTGTTTTTCTTCGGTTAATCACTGCCTGTTAGTGAATATACTGAATCCCCAATGGATCTTACCTCGCCTCGATTCAATTCCTTGGCCTTTCTCTTGGTTTTGACACTAATCCTTTGTTTTCTCCTCAGTGGAGTTGCCATCATTCCTTTGCCTTTATTTCTTGGTTTTGACACCATTCTTTTGCGTTCCCCAGTATAGTTTTTCTACTTCCTTTTGATCTTGGTTTTGAATTAATTTCCTTTTCTTTCTCTGTCTCTGTTCTCCGAACTACGTAGGCTTTGAATTCCTCATTGCACTATGAGGATACGTAGACACGAGATTGTGAAATCTTAGTGAGCCACCTTCTCCTTTCTTTTCCCCTGTTCCCTGAACTACGGAGCTCTGAATTCCTCATTGCACTATGAGGATACGTAGGCACGAGGGCCCCAATCCTCCGCGAGCATTTTCTTCGTTTCTTTTCTTTTTTCTCTTTAGCTAGTAGCCTTTAGATAGATAACCCATCCAAGCCTAGAAGTAAGCAAAACGGTTCTCTTCGAGTATGAAGGATGTGTAGGGTGCTAGTACCTTCCTCTCACATAACCGACCCCTTTACCCGTTTCTCTTGCCCTTGGGTTTTATCAATATTTTCCCTGTCCTTTGGGACTAAATAAAGTTCGGTGGCGACTCTGTTGTATCTTTGAGTGTGCGATTCACTCAGGTATAATCCCACTAGCTTCAGCTGACGACTCTGCTGGGGAGTCCTTACTCTTGCAAGTTGGGGTCTCGCCTAGTTTTTTTTTGTTTTCTGGTTTGTTTGGGTGTTTATCTTTATGCTTTACTTGCTTTATCTTTATGTTATTTATTGCATTTCTTTACTGCTTTAAATATTCATATGTTGTAGATTCTGGATATCTGCTATATTTTCTGCTATTGTTGGGATGGGTATATATTACTTGAGAGATAAGCCCACTACACATGCTTGAGCATACAAACAGGATAGAAACGTGGATAGTCGTGACGCCTGCGTTTCGCGCGTTGGGTTGTCACGAGAACCAGACCTATACTAGTTTCGCTTGAGAAAACCTTTGTCCTGTGAGAGTTTGCTACGGCTGGGTATTTTCACTTGATTCCATGACTTTGGGAGACCTTCAAAGGACCACCTTTGGATGTCTAGATCACACCTGTGAGGGGATATTGGGTTTTTGCAGGAAACTAAGACTCTTCATACCTTTTGTTCTCTCACGCACGTCAGATATTTGCATCGACACAAAATTATATATGCAGATATTCAGATTTTCCAGAATTGATTATTCAGACTGTGCTTGGCTTCTTGATTCTTGTGTTGCATATCATTTCATCATGACAATTAATTTTTGCATGTGCATTTCCAGGTTATTCGAAGGCTTATTCTTTGTTGACTTAATTATAGAAGATGAGTACTGGTTGTAGAGGTATCTTTAGCTACAAGTTTGTGGAGCTAAGCTGAAGACTTTGAGAGGTTTAGCATCCCGTCTGGTTGAAGATAACAAAGGTGTTTTCAAAGATGACTATGGTAATCTTTTGGTCATCCTCAACACTGAAGTCAACGTCACTACCTTTCATACACTTGTTCAGTTCTGCAACCCGCACTTAGGTGCTTCACATTTCAGGATTATCAGTTAGCACCTACACTTGAGGAGTACTCTCATATCTTGGGGGTTGAGATCAAGAATCAGGTTCCTTTCGTCTACACCAGTAGTTGTATGAAGTATCCCCTTATTGCTGAAGCTCTTTGCATTAGTATAAAGGACGTGGAAACTAATCTCAAGACTAAAGGGAATGGTATTCGAGGGTTTGCTTCAAAGTTTCTAGTAGACAAGGCCATCTCTTTTGCTGAAGCTGGAAGCTGGAAGGCTTTCAACGCTGTGTTTGCTCTGCTGATATATGGGATTGTTTTGTTTCCGAATATGGAGGATTTTGTGGATCAAGCTGCCATCAGTATCTTCTTGTCCAAGAACCCTGTTCCTACGCTTCTTGCTGATACTTATTATTCTATTTATTTGAGGAATGAAAAGAAGAAAGGAACTATTGTCTGTTGTGCTCTTATGTTGTACCGTTGGTTCATGTCTCACCTTCCACAGAAAGGTCCCTTCGTTGAGAATAAGGGAAATCTCAAATGGTCTCAAAGGATCATGTCTCTTACTACTGATGACGTCTCTTGGTATTCTCGAGTCTATGACGATACTAGGATCATTCTTCATTGTGGTAAATTTTCCAATGTACCTCTCTTGGGTATAAATGGTGGAATTAACTATAATTCTAGACTTTCCTTCCGTCAATTGGGGTATCATATGCTTGACAAGCTAGATCCTGAGGTAGTGGAAGAGTTCATCTTTCATGAAGGGGTTGATGACATGGGATTACTGAAGAGGTTTAGTGCTGCTTGGGCACAGATTCACCGTGAAGGAAGAGCCGAGTTGGGTAAAAATAATTGCATAGCAAAAGAAGCCTACACACAATGAGTTAAGGAGACCTTGCTGCCATTTCCTTCTGAGCCTTCCATGAATGTCAAGCTTCTTGAACTTGCAATTGTTCCTCCATCTGATGTCGACCAACTCAAGCAGACTATTGAGATGTTGAAAAAGGAGAATGATGATCTTCGTCTCAACCTTGATAGAGTCACATCTGAAAAGGAAAGCTTACAAATTGAACTCTATCAAAAGAGAGAGCGCATGCTCAAAGAGGTGGAAGTTGAGCAGAATAAGAGGAGGAAAGTAGGTGATGCTCTGAAGAGTACTTATGATGGCCTTAACTCAAAGAAGAGATAACTCACTGACACTCAGTATCAAGCCTACAAAGACGAGTTGAGCTACAAGAAGTAACTTGGCGAAGTTTGAGGAAAGTTATCAGAGTACAAGACAAAGCTGCAGAGTAAACAAGATCGTGCTGACCAGTTGGTGAAGGACTTTTCTCAGTGTCAACCCAAGCTCGACAAAGCCTTTGGTGAGATTCAGAAGCTGCAAGATCAAACACATCAGAACCGAGAGGAGGTCAACTAACTCTACTTGGAGAGTATACAGTGGGAGCACCAAAGCCACCATCTGCAAGTCCTCTTGGATCAGAAAGAGGCATTTCTACAGGATCTTATTCAGGGACCTAATCATTCTTTGCTGTGTAACCTCATGAAGGATGCGAAGTATTAGAGTGAGAGACACGGTCGTCTAGCCAGATTTGCTGAGCATGTATTGGAGAACTTACCAGGGTTGTTAAAGGATACATATGCTGATGTGCTACCGCACAAGACTCCTTGGGCTGTTTTCACTTTTTATCTATTTGTAGGGTGGTTTTTTATAGGATCCAGACTGATCTTGTTGTAGCCCAAAAGGCAAATATTTGAGTCGCATTTGACTTGTACTTCTTTTCCTTTGTTGAATGAATGAGGAGTTTCTCTTGCCAGTTTTATCTTTGCATCTTTACTTGTATGCTTTATGATTATTGTTAACAAAGATAAAAGCTCACGAATTTTTGGAATTTAAAACTTTATTTTTGCATGCATTGCATTCATTCATGCACACATATGCACGTCCCTCATCCAGAAAAACAAAATGCTTACATTGTCTGTCTTCGCCTTGTAGCAAGACGACGACTCGACATTGCTATTTCACTTGCTCAAGCAAATGTAAAATCATGGCTAACTATGAACAAGAGAATGCTGTCTATAAGGAAGCATGGGCTCAGTTTCAAGGGCAGATGAATCAGGTTCAGACTAACATGGATGTTATCATGGAGTTCCTTCTTGCTCAGAAGGACACCACTGCTGCTACTTCTGTTGTTGCAACCTCTACTGATGCAACTGTTGTCACTCATGTGGTGATTTCTTCTACTGTTGTTACTTATATCCCTGCTGTTATTGAACTGCTGGTTGAGACTGTTGTTCAACCTACTGTCAATCTACCAAGCTCTCAGCCTGCACTGAATAAGATGCCTGCTGCTTATCCTTGGGGAATGCCCCCAAATTTCACGCCTCATATTGTCAGTGGTAGTGCCTTTGTGCCGTATCAACCTTTTGTTGTGCTCGTGTCCAATGGGAATTCTGCTGCTTACCCGTGGGGGCATGCCTACTCCATTTCTGCCTCCTCTGGTGAACCATGATGATCATGATATTCCCCAAGCATAGGCTCGCCAGACTCCTGTGTCTACTAATGTTGAAGCCCCTGATGAGGATGAGCATATGTACAGAGGTCCTCTGATTCATGTTCCGATTTTGTCTCAATATGCTTAAACTATTGTTCAGAATGTTCATTTTGGAATGCCTTATCCTAGGGCATCCTTAGCCGTTGTGGTACCACCTCCTGGTTATCCGTATGGTTTTCCGATGGGTCAGAACTCTGGTCAGATGGTAAATTCTGGGTTAGTATATCCATCTTAGTTTGCTTCTCCTCAGATATCTGCTCCAGCCGCGTCACAACTTCCAAATCCACAGACTCTCTTCAGATCTGCTGATCGCTGTTAGATGAAAGGATCAGAGCTATCGAAGGATATTCTGCTTTTGGAACGGATGACAAAGACTTGTGTTTAGTTCCCAATGTTGTGCTCCACAAAAGTTCAAGATTCTAAAGCTTCCAAAGTACAAAGGGTTGAGCTGTCCGCGAAGTCACGTGAAAATGTACTATAGGAAGATGGCATCCTACATTGACAACGATGAATTGCTAGTGCATTACTTTCAAGATAGTTTGTTTGGAGCTTCTTTGGATTGGTATATGGGTTTAGAGCGTAACAAGATTCGCTCGTGGAGAGACTTTTCCGAAGCTTTCTTGAAACAATATAAGTATAACCTCGATTTGGCTCCTACCAGATTATAACTGCAAAATCAGTCTCAGCGTACAACTGAAACTTTCAAAGAATATGCACAGAGGTGGTGTGAAATGTCCTCTCGTGTACGACCTGCTCTTTCTGACACTGAGCTGGTCGATATCTTTATGGGAACCTTACAAGGGATATACTATGAGAAAATGGTGGGCAGTTCTTCTTCAAACTTCGCTGATGTTGTGACTATCGGTGAAATAATTGAAAATGGTTTGAAAATTGGTAGGATTGCTAGTACCGCTGGTCAACAATCAACCAACAAGAAACCTTAAAGCAGTCATTCGAAGAAGAAAAAAGGCGAGGCAAATGCTGTGATGGCAAAAGTCTCTCCTCAGTATCAGGCTCCTATGGCTCTCATGTCGTACTATCCATATCTTTATATCGCTGCTGCCCAGTATCAACAACTGCCATATCAATATCATTCACAACCACAAGCTCAGAATTCTCAGAACCAACAGCCACAACGTCAACAAAACAATGGTAATCAGCAAAACAGACAGAACAACAACAATCAAAACAATTGCAAGCGTCCAAATTTTGACAAAATTCCCGTGCCGTATACAGATTTGTTTCCTTATCTGGTTCATCAAGGAGCAATCGTTCCAAAAGAGATCTCGCCTGTAATCCCTCCTTATAGCCCGAAGCATAATCCGAATGCATCTTGTGCTTACTATTCTGGGTACATAGGACACGCTACCGAAGATTGCATTGTCTTCAAGACCAAGGTTCAAGAGCTTATTGATCAGAAAATCTTGACATTTGCTGAAGAGCATCCTAATATATAAACTAATCCCTTGCCTACTCATGGTGGACTGGGGGTTAATATGGTTGAAGACAATCAATGGGCTGAGTTGATCAGAGATGTCGACAAAGTGAAAACTCCGATGACTGTTGTGATCAAGAAGTTGAATGAGCATGGGTTATTGAAAGGTCTTCATGGAAAATGCCAGATTTGTGATGACAATCCCAATCAGTGCCGAAGGTTGAAGGGTTGTGTTCAGATCTCGATGAACCAAGGTGTGGTTCAGTTTTCTAGATCCAAGTCCGTGGAAGAGGTAACGACCATTGAGCCGTTCACTATCATATATAGGAAGGTTCCCGTGGAAGCTCCTAAGAAGAAAATACATCCTATCACTGTTTGTGTTCCAAATCCTTTCCCATATCAGAATTCAAAAGAGGTACCTTGGAAGTATGGTTCTACCGTGTTTTCTGGAGGTCGAGAAATTCAGTTTTTTAAATCCGAAATTATGAATGTAACCGATGCTGGAGGCATGACTCGTAGTGGATGAGTGTTTGCTCCAAAGGTCACATCTAAGCCGGTACAAATTCCAATTGTTGTTCCTCCCAAGGAGAAATCTGCTTCAACAACCTCTGTTGTGCAACAAGGGGCATCTACCGCTGCATCAGTGTCAGTCACTCCGTCTGTGGATGCTGCAAAAAGTAAAGAGACAGTTGATGATCAAGAATTTCTCAAGCTGATCAAGAAGAGTGATTTTAAGATTGTGGATCAGCTGAGGCAAACACTCTCAAAGATTTCAATCTTATCTTTTCTCATGAGCTCACTCGCGCACAGATTAGCTTTGCTGAAAGTTTTGAACGCTGCTCATGTAATGCACGATATCCCCGTAGAGCAGTATGATGACGTAGTCACAAACATAACTGCAAGCCAATATTTGGGTTTCAATGAATCAGAGTTGCCTCCTGAAGGAATTGCGCATAAGAGAGCCTTGCACAAATCAGTCACTTGCATGGACGCCTTGTTATCTCGTGTCCTTGTGGATACCGGTTCTTCTCTTAATGTTATTCCTAAGGGTACGTTGAGTCAGCTACTGGTAAAAGGGAGTGAGATGAGGCCAATCGCTTTAATTGTCAGGGCTTTTGACGGTTCCAGAAGGCAAGTTATTGGCGAGGTGGATTTACCCATTAAGATCTGACCACATATGTTTACCATTACTTTCCAAGTGATGGATATCAATCCTGCATATAGTTGCTTATTGGGTAGACCTTGGATTCATGCCACAGGGGCAGTTACTTCCACATTGCATTGGAAACTGAAATTCATGTTTGATGATCAAATGTTCATCGTTTGTGGTGAAGAGGATTTGCTAGTAAGCGAGTTTTCATCCTTCGGATATGTCGAGACTGATGAAGGCATAATTGAGGTGCCGTTGCAATGTCTTGAATTCGAAGATGTCAGCTCCGCTTCGATCAATCCAAGTAGATCGCCAAAAATGACCATGTCATCTGCCAAGAATGCTAAAGAGACCATTGAGAAAGGTGCCTTGCCTGGCTGGGGGCATGTGTTAGATGTGGTAGAGAAGCATGATCGCTTTGGACTTGGTTATCGTCCCGATCTGTGAGCTAGCTCGCACAGTCAAAAGAAGTGCAACCTGATCAAGTTCAATAGCGCTGGTTTCCAAAAGGGGATATCGTGGCAGCTATTGATGATGTTGGTCCGAGCAGCCAGAATGCAAGCTTTGTACGCAAGTGTCCGACTGGCTTCAAGCTCAACAATTGGACATCTACTGTGGTTCCGATGGTTTTTCCTACAAGCATGTAATGCATTTTACTTTCATGTTCCCTCGTCCTCACCCGAGACGAGTGGATAACTTGTAAAGGGCCTCCCGCTTTTGAGATATTATGTGATCAATAAATAAAAGTTTTTTTTTCATTCAAATCATGCTCTATTCCCTTTAATTATTTTACTTTTTAACAAATAACAAATGGAAAAAGTTTCTTTTATTTTTCACCTTTCAAAATAGCTCATTATAAATTAAATTCATAAACATGCAGAACAAATAAATGCATTGATAACAACATGGCAAATATCCATTGTAATTTTGGGATTCCAATCAACCAAGCCGATGGAGATGGTGAGGAAGATTGTGAATTACCAGCTGAACTAGCAAGGCTCCTTGAGCAAGAGCAGAAAGAGATTCAGTCACATAAAGAGCCAGTGGAAGTTGTCAATCTTGGTACTGAGGAAGTCAGAAAAAAAGTCAAGGTTGGGGCATCCCTCTACAAGCATGTACACTCCGAGTTGGTCAAGTTATTGAAAGAGTATGTTCATATCTTTGCCTGGTTTTATCAAGATATGCCTGGGTTGGATACCAACATCGTTGAGCATCACTTGCCACTCAAGCCCAAATGTCCTCCTGTCAAGCAGAAACTCAGAAGGACTAGACCCGATATGACATTTAAGATCAGAGAAGAGGTCAAGAAACAGTTTGATGTTGGATTCCTAGCCACTTCCGAATATCATGAATGGGTTTCTAATATCGTCCCAGTACCTAAGAAAGATGGGAAAGTCAGAATGTGTGTGGATTATCAAGATCTCAACAAGGCAAGCCCAAAAGATGATTTTCCTCTGCCTCATATTGATGTCTTGGTAGACAACATTGCATATTTCTCTGTCTTTTCATTCATGGACGGTTTCTCAGGATATAATCATATCAAGATATCCCCAGATGATATGGAGAAGACCACTTTCATCATGCCTTGGGGTACATATTGCTACAAAGTTATGCCATTCAGTTTGAAAAATGCATGGGGCAACATACCAATGTGCCATGACAACCCTCTTTCACGATATGATCCATAAAGAGATTGAGGTTTACGTGGACAATATGATTGCCAAGTCTAAGACTGAAGAAGATCACTTGGACAATCTGAAGAAACTGTTTGACAAACTCCAGAGATTCAGACTGTGGTTGAATCCTGCGAAATGTACCTTTGGAGTCCGATCTGGTAAACTGTTAGGCTTTATTGTGAGTCGGAAAGGCATTAGAGTTGATCCCGACAAGGTTTGAGCAATTCAAAACATGCCGCCTCCCAAAACTGAAAAAGAAGTCTGTGGCTTTCTGGGCAGACTTAATTACATCTCCAAATTCATTTCTCACTTGACGGCTACCTGTGAACCGATATTTAAATTACTAAGAAAAAATTAATCAGTTGAATGGAACAATGATTGTCAAGATACTTTTGACAAAATAAAAAAAATATTTGCAAGAACCACCGATCTTAGTACCGTCGGTTCCTGGTAGGCCTTTAATCATGTATATCACTGTCCTCGATGAATCTATGGGCTGTGTATTGGGTCAGCATGATGACACTGGAAGAAAAGAACATGTAATTTACTATATGAGCAAGAAGTTCACCGATTATGAGACCAAATACTCACTCTTGGAGAAGACTTGTTGTGCTCTGATCTGGGCTGCTCGACGCCTAAGACAATATATGATTTGCTATACTACTTTATCCATATCCAAAATGGATCCGATAAAGTACATATTCGAAAAGCCTGCTATTTCTGGAAGAATTGCTCGGTGGCAAATGTTGTTAACTGAGTATGACATCCAACATGTTACCCAGAAAGCGATAAAAGGGAGCGTCTTGTCTGACTACCTTGCTCATCAACCTGTGGAGAGCTATCAACAAATGAAGTTTAACTTTCCAGATGAGGATGTTTTATTTATCAGAGATTATAAAACTCCAGACCCTGACATAGGACCCGAACCAGGAGCGCGATGGACGCTCGTGTTCGATGGTGCCTCCAATACTAAAGGTCGTGGAATTGGTGCTATCCTTATCTCTCTGACAGGTTTTCATCTTCCCTTCACCGCCAGATTATGCTTTACATGTACCAACAATATGGCTGAATACGAAGCATGTATCTACGGAATTGAAGCGGCAATTGACATGAGAATCAAGATTCTTGAGGTCTATGGAGATTCTGCTTTGGTGATTGGCCAAGTCAGAGGAAACTTTGTAACTCGGGATTCCAAGCTGGTTCCGTACCAAAAACACATCGCGAAATTGATTCCCTATTTTGATGAAATCTCTTTTCATCATATTCCTAGGGAAGAAAATCAACTAGCTGATGTTCTAGCCACCTTGGCATCCATGTTCAAAGTCAAGTGGAAAAATGAAGCTTCGGCTATCTGCATTGATCATTTGAACGAACCAACACATTGTTTAGCAATCGAAGACGAGTCTGATGACAAGCCTTGGTTCTACGACATCAAAAGATATTTGGAAAAACAGGAATATCCTGAGGGTGTCACTATCACTGATAAGAAGGCTCTCAGACGGATTTGCGCCAAATTCTTCTTGAGTCGTGGTGTACTGTACAAAAGGAATTATGACTCCGTGTTGCTTAGATGCGTGGATAGACATGAAGCAAACACGATTATAAGATCCATACATGAGGGATGTGAGGGTGTATATGCCAAAGAGCCTGCCATGGCTAAGAAGATCCTTCGAGCTGGTTATTACTGGACAAAAATGGAGGTCGATTGTTACAACTTTGCCAAAAGATGTCACAAATGCCAAATCTATGGTGACAAGATCCATGTGCCTTCAACTCCATTAAATGTTTTGACTTCTCCTTGGCCCTTCTCTATATGGGGTATCGATATGATTGGGATGATCAAGCCGAAAGCTTCCAATGGTCATTGCTTCATTCTAGTTGTTATCGACTACTTCACCAAGTGGGTTAAAGCAGCTTCTTGCACAAACGTCACATGAAAAGTGGTTGCCAGATTTATCAAGAAAGAGATAATTTATCACTATGGTATTCCTAGAAGTATCATTACTGACAACGCAAGCAACCTGAATAATGAGATGATGAAGGAGTTGTGTCAAGAATTCAAGACCGAGCACCACAACTCTTCACCTTATCAGCCCAAAATGAATGGTACCGTTGAAGCAGCAAACAAAAACATCAAGAGGATTGTTTAGAAAATGGTAAAAACTTACAAGGATTGGCATGAAATGCTCCCCTTTGCATTGCATGGCTACAGAACATCAGTTCATACTTCCACTGGGGCAACTCCGTATTCGCTTGTGTATGGTACGAAGGCTATTTTGCCCATTGAAGTCGAAATTCCGTCGCTCAGAGTTATCATGGAAGCAGATCTTAATGAAGCTGAATGGGTCCAATCCAGATACAACCAACTGAATCTCATTGAATAAAAGCACCTAACAGTCGTCTGCCATGGTCAATTGTATCAAAGACGTCTCAAGCGAGCTTTTGACAAGAAAGTTCTCCCTCGAGCGTTCCAAGAAGGTGAACTCGTGCTCAAGAGATATTTTCCTACACACTCGGATCCACGAGGCAAGTGAACTCCCAATTATGAAGGACCCTTTGTTGCCAAGAAGGCCTTCTTAGGCGGAGCCTTGATCCTCACCACCATGGATGGAGAGGAGTTGCCACTACCCATGAACTCTGACGTAGTCAAAAAATATTATGCCTGAAAAAATAATGAATAAAGAGCCTACTAGATTGACATCCGCAAGGACAATCTAGGCAAAAATGGGTGTCCCGGTCGACCAAAAAAAGAAATATCCATGCAAAAGTTAGGGACAAAGCAAAAAATAATAATAATAATAGCCCGCTAAGTTGAAAACCCGAAAGGGCGACTTAGGCAAAAATGGGTATCCCGGTGGACGAAAAAAATAAAAAAAATATGTCCAAGTAAAAATTAGGGATAAAGGCATTTGACTGTGAACAGTTAAGCCTATCTTCATCATAGCTGGACCTCAGACGGTAACAGAGCAATCCATTCATCGCCAACTGGTGCAAAGTGTTGGAACCTAGACTTATAGCGGATGGTAGCCAATGTTGTAATTAATGCAAAATATTGTTTCCCATTGCCATTTACCTTTGTTTTTCAATTTATTGCAAATTTCCTCATCAAGGATATTTGCATCCTTGTACACACCTTATGTACAAATATTTTCATATTCAATAAAATTCATCATTTGATTTCGCAATTATCTCTTTTCAGTATTTTATTTGCAAAATAAACAATTATTTGTGATCACATAATACTATAAAGCGTTGAGAATAATAAAAAGCTAAATCAACAGAGAAAGCATTATGCATTGCATGCCTTACTGGAAATCCCTAAGGGATGATCGATAGTCTTCATTGCAAGCTTGACCCCCGGCGAGCGCCGTCATGGTTGTTTGGGAAGGCCGTTTACTTTCCATTTCCCCAGCAGAGCCATGATTGGTCCCCAAGCAGAGACATGTTTGTCCTATTTTCCTCGAGCAAGAGCGAGATCATCGCAACATTCCCAACAGGTCAAAGACGTCATTCCCCAGCAGCTGTAATATTGCGATTTTCCGTTTTCCCCGAGCAGTAAGGATCATTTTGACCTCATTCTTCTCCAAGCAGAGTCATCATGATTTGAAGGTCGTCCAGGTTCCTTCATCCCCATCAACAATAATGGTAGTAGCTTGGAAATTCTAGGCTCTTTCCCCAGTGGATTCGTCGCCATATGTGGAATTCTTTCCCCAGCTGAGGATGTCGAGTTTGTCTTGCTACAATCCCTGCCTACCTACGACACAATACCTTAACTTGTATCGTTGCATGACATAATATCAAGCATCATGTAGATCAAATATACTCCTCGTTGACGGATTCATATCCCCAGCAGATATTCAGCCAAACTTCTCACCAAACTAATCTTCTCTACATATTCACCTCTTCATCTCTCGTCGTTGTCAGCCAAATTCTCGATCTACTCTTTTATTTAATCCTCTTCCACCTCGAATAATCGAAAAAACGGCGCAATCGAACATTCAGGTCCAAGAGGATTAAATAAAGGCAGTTGTCGTAACCCGAATTTGACCTCCCATTTTTCCTTTTTGCATAAGCATATGCATTCGCATTGCCAGCATACGCATTAGCATTTTTCTCTATTATTTTATCACATGAATACTCAGGGTTACAAAGCCTGATTAATCACATCCTCACAAAGTTATCACATCATCAATACAAGCAAAATACAAGGGTTTCCATGCATATTTATCCAAGCAAAGAGTCGAAGATTGGAACCATGGCCATAGCACCTTGTTTCAAGCAAATTGGGCAAGTTTTGGATGTGTTAATGATTAACCATTTGCTAGGTAAATTGTGTTAATCGATTAACACATGTATTTTGGCAGATTTTCTGCACTTTACATGACAACAACTTTTCTTCCACTTCTTTGGGGTTTACTTGGTTCTAGCATAATGTGAAATATTCTAAACACTTCAAGAATCCACTTGCATTTGCTACAATACATAATTTTCAATCAAGACCACCATGTACCTTCATTTCCAAGTATGTGAATTATTGGATTTTGGACATGCATTGGGATGTTCCCACTGAGTTAACAAATAACTAACTGAGTCAACTTCCGACTCAGTGAGTTAGATGTAACTAACTCTAAAGCTAGCTCCAAAGCAAGCTCCAAAGCAAACTCCATACCTAGTCTACTCCAAACCTCCACTCTATATAAAGAAACCTTCATATTTGTGAAGGGGACTTTTGAACCTTCAACCATTTTCACTATTTTCACTTGATCACTCTCCCATTTCTCTCAATTCTCTCTGAATTTTGTGCAACTTTCTCACATTTATCTTCATCTTCTTCACCAAAACACACACAAAAGCTCAATTTCCACCATTAGAATGTAACAATCTTCACATCAAAATTGTTTTTTTCTTGAGCTAAACCTCCATTCCACTGCATTTCTACTTGGATTTCTGGATTTATAGTAGTTTCTACTTCAATTCAAGTGATCGTTTCAATTGTTTCGGTGCAAATTCGTATTCAAAGCATTTATCGCGTTTTTATCAGTTTCGCTACGATTTGATCTCAAGCTTGGAATTCTCTGGTTTTCTTTGCTTATTCTCACCACATTTTACTTACAACAATTACCAAGGCAATCCTCCGCCTTGTAGGTTGGTAATTCTTGCTCAATTTACTGTTTTCGATCACTTTCGCATGTTCGCAATGTAGATTCAATAGCTTTTTTATGTTAATTAATTATTCAATTGTTTGATTGTTAATCTTGATGTTTGATGGATCTAGTTGATGATTAATTGCTTCTATTTGATGTAATTTTCATGAACAATTGCATGCCATAACATGTGGATGATTGGAGAAGTGATTAATTGCTGGAAGTGCTTTTGAAAACTGTTTTTTCTGCTACTGTCCCAATGTTAATCGATTAACCATTTGCTAGGCAAAACTGGTTAATCGATTAACACCTCTGTTTTCAACATTTTTTGATGTTTTTCAAGGGTTAATCTATTAACCAGTTTGGCCTAGAAAATGGTTAATCGATTAACACTGTACCAGAATGTGATTTTTGAGCTTTTTCGTGCATGTTTGGTTTCCTTTCCTCATTTAACTTCCGTGGCTTGATATGCTTGATATTTGTGGATGTTTTATGAGCTGTTTAACCTCTGGTTGAAGCATGTATGCAAACTTGGATGCATGATTTATCGACTATGGAATTGTTTTGCATTCTTGAAATTGTATGATCATGTTGATTTTGGCATGCTTTTGTTTACATGACAACATGATTAGTGATGCATGCTAATTGATGTTTGTTAATACTTTGCAAATTCAGTCTTTATTGCATTAAGTTTGTTCTTTATTGAGAAAATTTATTTGTGTATAATCATTACTTCACACATTTGCTTTGACGATCTTTCGACTCGCTTGAAAGATTGTTGGCTTATTCTTTCCCTTTGATCGATTGATCGAAACCTTGTTTCAATTAGTTAATCTTCCCTCTCTTTTCTCCTTAGGATGTTTTAGAGCTTCTCTTTTTGGTCCCTTGTGGAGTCGGAGGTCTGCACAACACGGTGGAGCACTGTACAAGTTTGCACTGTTACCCCGTCGATTTTAATTTCTGCACTATCCTCTAAGTGCTAGAGAAAGGATGAGAGTGGAGAATTCCTACACTCATTCTGATTATTTTGGGTAGGGGACGAATGACCCTGTGCTTGGAATAATCGTCTTTATCTCCAGACTGTAGTGTATCCCAATCTCCAGCCGAACCGATCCTTGATCACTCACACCCTAATCATTGTCTCAGGGGTTAACAATCGTCTCTTATTTCAACACCTTTTCTTTTGGTCAATCATTGTTCGTTGGTTCCCCAAAAGCACCATAATCATTCTTTTAGTCAGTCTGTTAATTACCAGATACTCTTCTTCCCCAAAAAAGTCGCAGTCCTTTTCTTTAGTTAACCACGGTTTATCTGTTAACATATTGAGTTCCTCATGGGCTAATCACCTTCTCTTGGTTAATCACCCGTTCCTCAGTTAACCACAGTCCATCTGTTAACATATTGAGCTCCTCTTGAGTTAATCACCATCTCTTGGTTAATCACTCGTTCTTTACAGTTAATCACAGGTCGTCTATTAAAATGCCGAATCCCCACCAGTTAGAAACCTTTCTTTAGTTCTAACACTTGCGCCTTTGGGTTAGTAACCTTCTTTTGGTTCAAATACCCTTTCTTCGATCAAGTACTGCTTGTTCAGTGATCCGCTGTCGCGCACGAATCAAAAATGAGTAATTTTAAAATGGTAGTTAGCGACAATGACTCGAGTCGTATCGTAAGGATTCTTGTTGAGAATTTAACCAACTAAAAACGATTGTGGGGGGGGGGGGGGGGGGTTGAATTAGGTTTCAAAAAGCTATGAGAAAAAGTGATTAAAAATAAGTGATTATAAAATAAGTTAATCTGTTGTTCGTTCTCCTACTTATCATTGATCATATAATTATCAAGCCCTAAGCGGATTTCATTCTCTTTCGATCATAGTAACAATAGCAAGCGTGATTGAATTACTATATGATTTATGTTCCTAAATCCGAATTAAGCAAACAGATAACGCAAACACGAATTAAGAAAACGCGGTTACGATTAACATAACATATATCAATCAAATTAATTCAATCCTATTCAATAAAATATACAATTGAATTAAGCAAACAACGGCAACTGAATTAAGTAAACAGGATTATAGATAGAATTGAAAAGGGAATTGAAATTACTTGGAAAATATATTAACCTCAAAGTGAACGGAGATACGGTTACAGCAGATCAACTCAAAGAGTTTAGTTCTCCATGGAATACGTAAAAAGCAAAGTAAAATTATGAAAAGAAGGTTAAAAACAATATTACGGCTGCTACTAGGTATAGGGAAGCATCACAAATCCGGTTCTAACCCAACTGGGTCGAAAAACATAAAAAAACCCGGCCCAAAACTAAATATTCCTAAAGGCAAAATTTGGGTCCTGAATTCAACGAATTATTCGAGCCTGCTACACTCTAAATCAGCTTCTTCATACAACGTGAAAGTTTTAGCTCTTTGTCTCAGCTTTCCGACGACTAGTAGAACGCGTAAATCCAATTCTCGTAGCTCTAGTTATGATCCGAACAATGGACAGGTATCAAATAACTGCTAAAGCTGAAAAATAAGCTGCGAAAATAGATTAACGGCAAACAAAGACTTAATTATAAAAACATAATAAAACAGTAAAATATACAAAACAAACTAAGGAAATGCCTAAGTACAAATATAAGAGAATGTGCATTAAAATGCACTGATCAAATTCCCCCACACTTGAACTTTTGCACTCCGAGCAAAATAGTATCAAGACTCATGAAAAACAATAGCATTCGGATACTCATTCTAGGCTACAAAGTCTTCTTCGGTCAAGATTGTATCGATAGGTACTTATTCTGCACATTAAGGATATCGTAAGAACACAAATCCATAATTGTGCGGTCATAAACCTCCCTCCTATACAAACTAATCTGAATCATGTTATTATGCTTAAGCCTAACTTACTCATCCTCCTTTTTCCTCTCTTTCATTCTAATGCAATCACATTAAGCCCGCTATCTATTCACACACATGGTAAATAAGCTTGTTAGTGACTATGATCCATATCTTTCCAACAATTCAAAATTAACCACATTTTTTTATTTTTTTGAAGGTTTCACAACCGTTAGCCTAAGTGACCGGGTGAGGATCACCTAACTTAAAAGGCAGATTCCTATTTAGATTTCTTATTAAGCACAGGATCATTCACTTATTTGCATCAGCTTAATTACTTAGTGTGTGCTTTTTTAGATGATGCTGACTGCTAGATAAACTACTTAAGAGCTATTGAAGTATGAGAACTCAAGGCTATGTCATAACAAGTATTTAAATCGGTTTCCATATTCGGGAGACTTAAGGTGTTAAAACGGTACCGATCTTATGAACTTTTTCCAAGTCTCCACAATCTAACCTCAAACTAATCTATAGCCTAAAAATTTCAAAAGATGCATTGCTTCTAAGTAATTTTTTTTTTATATTTTAGAACAAAACCAAAACAAAAGAAAATTGAAAACAAAATAAAGAAATGGTTCCCTCCCCCACGTTTAAAACATACATTGTCCTAAATGAAAGAAAATAAATATAAAATAAGAGTGAGAGAAAGGAAAGAACACATCCGAGTAGTTAAGGTGGATAGGTGATCACATAAGCAGCCTTTCTCAAAGAGAGATCTTCTACAGGGTCCTCTTCCAAAGTGGGGATGTCATAAAGTAACTTTGGGTAGCATCCATCGACCTTGAAATTTTTATTAGTGCCTTCGCATTTTATTCCAGGATCAAAGAAGAATCTTCGATAAGTAAAAGTGTCGAATGGGCACTTGAAAGTGGTCTTCTCTTTATCCTATGATGCAATATGGATCTCATTTTTAATAGCATCCAAAATCAATAAGTTAGACCAACTTTGGGGCTGCCTCACTGTTTTTTCTCCGTTTTAAAGTAAGATCTTATGCGTACACATGGACTGCATAATATAAAAAATGTCAGTCATTGTCCATCCAATTCCCTTCTTATGTTCTTGTAATAAATTTTCTTCCTGCTCAAATTGAAGCTTTGATGAATAATATAAATCCTTAAGAAGTGGTTCAGAAGGTGGTTGTTCAAGGGAATGTTTGGTTGGGGTAGCTGGGATGTCGAGAGCTTCATCCATATAAACAGCTTCATCTACAACTCCATCTGTAGGAAAAATGTCAACCTGTAGGGCACCTTCAATCTCAGCACAAACAGAGCAAAGGTTAGTGTCAGTATAGTCATCACATGAGTAACTATCATCAAAATCAGACAATGATGAAAAATCAGCTGCAAACAAATCAATACAAGTATCATTAACCAACTCAGAAATTAATTCAATATGAAAAACAGAATGCTCTTCTTCATCAATCTTCTTACTTTTCTGTACTCTATGTGGGAAAGGTATCTAGGGTACATACTCTTTTTCTTTTTCCTCAATAACAATAAAAGGCTCAGGTTCAGGTGTGACCTCAACAACTTTCTCATTTTTTTTCGGGGCAGAATCTATAACTTTTCCGGATCGCAAGGATATTTCACTCACATTAGGACCTTTAGGATTCACCACTGTTTGAGCAAGTAATTGGTTTGATCCTTGAGCTTTTTGTATGGCATTCATTGAAGTGGCTAGTTGTCCAATTTGTGTCTGCAAGGTCTGAATACTAGAATTTGTTTGTTGCTGAAACTGGAGCTCATTTACAACCAATTGCTTGACAAGGTCCTCTAGTGAAGGTCCGGAAGGTGCAGCGGTGGTTACTTGTGGAGGGTTTTGCGGTGGTGGCAATGGTAACATTAATTGATATTTCACTAAAGAAATAAGCTCATCAAGTCTGGTTTCTAGAGCATTATTGTAAAAAGAAACCTGAATCTGATTCACACCTTTTGTTTGGACATAATAGTTTCTAGTTGTAAATTGTTGGGAGTTGAGTGACATATTCTCAATCAAGGCTTTGGAAGCAACCGAGGTCTTATCAAAATTTGTTCCACCACTAGCAGCATCTAAAACATTTCTATCCATTGGTAGCAATCCCTCATAGAAATACTGGATAAGCAACTGTTCGGTAATCTGGTGTTGGGGGCAACTGGACACTAACTGCTTGAATCTTCCCTAATATTCAGCCAATGATTCATTGTCGAGCTGTCTAATACCACATATATCTTTTTTGATTGATGCAGCTCTGGAGGCAGGAAAGTATCTCTCTAGGAAGACTTTCTTAAAATCTTTTCAGGTTGTGACAGAATTCGGCTCAAGATAGTAAAACCAATCTTTGGCAACACCTTGTAGTGAAAATGGGAACGCTCTGAGCTTGATATGATCCTCTGTGATCCCTTCAGGTCTCAAAGGTGTAGAGCACACAACATGGAATTCCTTCAGATGCCTATGCGGGTCCTCACCTGCAAGACCATTAAACCTTGGCAATAAGCGTATTAAACCAGATTTCAATTCAAAAGGTACAGTGACAGTAGGATATTAGATACATAAAGCATTATAATTCACATCAGGGGCAACAAGTTCTTTAAGCGTTCTTTGGTTAGCCATATTAAATTTAATAGGAAAAAAATTAAAAACGAATGAGAAAATAGAAAACCAATTCAGCAATTCAACAAATGCAGAAATACCAACAATGTCCCTATTGAGAAAAAGAGTGGAAAAATAGAAAAGCCGTTAAAATAAAATCTAAAAATTATAAAAATATGACTAAAAATCAAATAAAATCAGAATAAATCTCTACAAAAAATTCGATTTTTTTTTTAAAATATGAAAATAGAAAATAAATCAAATAAAATAGAAAAATAAGGAATTTGCGATTTTCAGGGTCAAAATCTTTTAGAATTTAATTCTAAAGGAGTATTGTTCAGAGCTTTTTTTCTGATTTTCTGGAAAAAATTTGGAGCGAAACGAAACAGTAGCTTCCAAACTTACCTGACAAGTTGGAACTCTTATCACTGCACTGCAACCCTGAAAATCAACAAGCAAAAACAAAAAAATCTAACAAAATCCTAAACTAAAATTCTAAAATTGGCTAAAATCAACAAGAATCCCTGGCAACGGCGCCAATTTGATCCGCTGTCACGCACGGATCAAAAATGAGTAATTTTAAAACGGTAGTTAGCGACGATGACTCGAGTCGTATCGCAAGGATTCTTGTTGAGAATTTAACCAACTGAAAACGATTGGGGGGGTTCGAATTAGGTTTCAAAAAGCTATGAGAAAAAGTGATTAAAAATAAGTGATTATAAAATAAGTTAATATGTTGTTCGTTCTCCTACTTATCATTGATCATATAATTATTAAGCCCTAAGTGGATTTCATTCTCTTTCGATCATAGTAACAATAGCAAGCGTGATTGAATTACTATATGATTTATGTTCCTAAATCCAAATTAAGCAAACAGATAACGCAAACACGAATTAAGCAAACGCGGTTACAATTAACAGAACATACATCAATTGAATTAATTCAATCCTATTTTATAAAATATGCAATTGAATTAAGCAAACAACGACAACTGAATTAAGCAAACAAGATTATAGATAGAATTGAAAAGGGAATTGATATTACTTGGAAAATATATTAACCTCAAAGTGAATGGAGATACAGTTACAGCAGATCAACTCAAAGAGTTTAGTTCTCCATGGAATACATAAAAAGCAAAGTAAAATTGTGAAAAGAAGGTTACAAACAGTAGTACGGCTGCTACTAGGTATAGGGAAGCATCACAAATCCGGTTCTAATCCAACTAGGTTGAGAAACATAAAAAAACCTGACCCAAAACTAAATATTCCTAAAGGCAGAATTCGGGTCCTGACTTCAACGAATTATTCGAGCCTACTACATACCGAATCAGCTTCTTCGTACAACGTGAAAGTTTTAGCTCTTTGTCTCAGCTTTCCAACGCATTGTAGAACGCATAAATCTAATTCTTGTAGCTCCAGTTATGATCCGAACAATGGACAGGTATCAATTAAACGCTAAAGCTGAAAAATAAGCTGCGAAAATAGATTAACGGCAAACAAAGACTTAATTTTAAAAACATAATAAAATAGTAAAATAAACGAAACAAACTAAGGAAATGCCTAAGTAAAAATATAAGACAATGTGCATTAAAATGCACTGATTATTCAGTCAGTGTACTGAGTTCCTTTGGCTCACAACCTTCGTTTGGTTCCACACTCGTCCTTTGGGTCACAACCTTCGCTTGGTTCCACACCCATTCTTTCAGTTAACCCCTATTTATCAGTTAACATACCGAATCCCCAGATAGTCAAACACCTTCATTTGGTTAAGTACTTTCTCCTTTTGGTTCATCATAGTCCGTCTGTTGATACCAACCATTTTTCCCCACAGAGTCATACTCTTGTTTTTCTTCGGTTAATCACTGCCTGTCAGTTAATATACCAAATCCCTAGTGATCTTACCTCGCCTCGATTCAATTCCTTGGCCTTTCTCTTGGTTTCGACATCATTCCTTTATTTTCTCCTCAGTGGAGTTGCCATCATTCCTTTGCCTTTTTATCTTGGTTTTGACACCATTCTTTTGCGTTCCCAGGTAGAGTCTTTCTACTTACTTTCGATCTTGGTTTTGACAACGTTTCCTTTTCTTTCTCTGTCTTTGTTCTCCGAACTACGTAGGCTCTGAATTCCTCATTTCACTATAAGGATACATAGGCACGAGAATGTGAAATCTTGGCGAGCCACCTTCTCCTTTCTTTTTCGTGGTTCCTTGAACTACGGAGCTCTGAATTCCTCATTACACTATGAGGATATGTAGGCACGAGGGCCCCAATCCTCTACGAGTATTTTCTTCGTCTCTTTTCTTTTTTCTCTTTAGCTAGTGGCCTTTAGATAGATAACACATCTAAGCCTAGAAGTAAGCAAAACGGTTCCCCTCGAGTACGACAGATGCGTGGGGTGCTAGTACCTTCCTCTCGTATAACCAACCCCCTTACCCGTTTCTCTTCCCCTTGGGTTTTATCGATATTGTCCTTGTCCTTTAGGACTAAATAAAGTCCGGTGGCGACTCTGTTGCATCTTTGAGTGTGCGATTCACTCAGGTATAATCCTGCTAGCTTCAGGTAGGTAGAATCATAGTTGAGCGACCACGAGGAATTCGAAGTGTTGGTGAAACTTATGCTTTGAGGGTAGGATCAATCTGAGAGTTAAAAGTTAGGAGGACCGGTCTGCTCAATTGAAGTCTTAGTAGATGTTGTGATTCGGGCGATATAGGATTGAAAAGTGGTGTATGGTTCAAGCAATCCTATAGTGCTGATGGAATTGGGAAGTTGAGGATTTCTATCGGGTAAACTGTTGGACTCTTTAGGAATATTAGAATCTGCTAGTGGAACAAGATTGACTCACTGGTATGGGATGAGCATTGTAAGAAATTCCATATAGTGAAGGAGAAGGGGTGGTCCTGTTGCACGTGTGACATTAGGTCTGGAAGTGAGATAGTGAATCGGTGTTTCAACTTCTAAGGTCAATAGAACATATTGGAAGAACAGGAGTACTTCAAGGAGATCAGATTCATGATAGTTCGACAGGAATTCAGTAAGAGACCAAATTGGAAATTTTGAATTGCCCAAGGATCAGTTATAAGAGATTGTGTTGAAGAGAGAACAAGCATTATATAATAACGAAAGTTATAGTGGTATGGGTTGAAGGAGGTTTGTGTTGAGAGATAGAGCAAGTAATTTGGATTCAAGGAAACTCTATTAAGATGGTTTTATAATTGGAATTAAGATAAATACCTTAGGGAGAGAAGCAAACACGGGGTAGAGAATGGTGTAGACATTATTAAGTGAAAGTGGTAACGAGATGTATTTTGAACCAAAGCACAATGGAATTATTAAGTTTTGTTAAGACTAAGATAAGGGTGTGTCATTAATGATTGTTCACATATGAAGACTTTTAAAGTGTGAAGTGGAGTGGAAGGAGTTATAATTTGGTATTATGAAATACGTGGTAGTAGTGATTGTGGTCACAAGTGTACGTCGTGGGTTCCTAGTCTCGAGACGGATCTGAAGTAATGCACTCTGTCATACCCCAATTTTTGACCACTAAGATTCCCATCATTGTGCAAATCATCATCACAATATGGATGAACCATCATACCCCATTAGTCTCCCCAAAGATGGGTGAGCCTTCACTACAATCAGAATTAGGGTTTCAAGCCCTCTCTGAGTGCTTAGGCAAAGGATCAATCAAGAAATGACATGATCTTCAACTTTTCTAACCACTCAAACATCCCCAATGGATCAAGAGGACTCCCACCTCAAGGATTAAGCACAAGGCTGCAACATTCTGAGTGGATCAAGCCTCAAGATCGCCAGTGTCACCAAATTAGGGTTTTGGTCGACCAGGGCCTCCAGATGGGAATTTTCCTCTTGGCATGAGCCAATGCTTAAAAGCATAACCTAATTTACCCCATGGAACCTCATGGACCCAATCATTAAGTCAATTTAGCCTCAGGGGATGCATTCACCAAAAATCAGGAATTAGGGTTTCTTGACCTAATTCACCCCTAAGTTGACTTTTGGGACAAAACATGAGCCAAGACCTCAAGAGAGGATTTAAGGGTCTCTAATAAACCACATTGATCTATTTTCAACAACGGATTGATCCAAGAAGCTTGATCAACAAGTTTCAAATTCATCAGAACCACAATTAGGGTTTTGAGGAAAAAGTCAACAGTGCCTTTGACTTTTGACCAAGACATGCTCCCAAACCTTGGGACATGATTTAATACACCCTATAACACCTATGAAATCAATCCATCAAGTTTTCTTTAGGTCAAGGACTTGATTTCATAGAGGATCGCACAGTTTGGAATTCATCTCACAAAAAGTCAACTGTGCACAAAAGTCAACTTTGACTTTTTGAGATTTTTCACAATTATGGTTCCTTAACCCTAAAATGATGTTAATGTGTGATTGGAATCATCATTCATAAAAAAAAAATCAATAAAAATGGGATAACTTGTAAAAGGGGTAACCATAAAAACTTAGAAATTTTTTAAGTTATGGAACAAAGTGGCTAGGGTACCAACTTTAGAGGATCATAACTCCTAAACCACAAGACCATTTTTCCCCATTCAAAGCTGGATTTGTAGCTCTCATGGCACTCTACAAAAGCTTCAAACATAACTCATTCCAATTCCTCATGGATTTTAAGTTATGGAATGCTCAAAATCACAAAAAGTGAAAATGTCACTTTTTTCCAACACTTAGTGAAATTTTCACTAAGTCAGAAACTGTCTTACTTTTTTCCAAATGTAGGGGCATTTTTCACTTGGATCCAAAAAGTATCAAAACCAATTATGATCAAACAGTTGTTGTATCATATGAGGGCTTTCCAAAATGACCAAGAACTCCATCAAATTCCACTTGAGCCATGAGATATGACAATGGCAACATGCCTTGCTGAAAACTGTCAAAGCAAGGCCGATTTGTGCATTTTACTCGATTTTCCAAATTTGTGCAAATGACAAACACACTTATCCATCTGAGCACCTCAAGGGAAGACCAAGGAGGAACCAACTCTGATCTCAAGCCTCCCAAGTCCTTGGAACTAAAAATAGCATGCCAAACCTAGAAATCCCCAAAGAGGGGACAAGACTCCAATTTTGTTTTGGAGCATTCAATGGATGCACCAAGGTGGCATGGAATGAGCCATTTCCAACTGAATTCAATCAAGACTTATCCAAGACCAAGGGAACCAGCAGCCTGTGCCCTAACCTCTAGTCAATGGCTAGAGGAGACTTGGATTCTCATTGATCAACATTGGCCAAACCTATGCAGCAGTTGCCATTCACTATTCCTTGCAAAACAAACTTTCTCTACTATAAATAGAGCTCATTTGTGATCAGTTTGAGTACACCAAAGCCATCAAACAGATGCTTTCCTCAAAATCTCCTTCTTCACTCCAAAATTGCCTTCTAAAGCAAGTCACTACCGGGTTTTGAGTTTGAGAGCAATTCCAACCAAACCAATCACACACACACATCTCATAAACATCATATAGAAGTGATCCAAACACTTAAACAACATCTGGGACACTGATTTCACAAAATCACCAGCCAACTGCTCAAGGTTTTAACCAAGTTGCAATTGGGATACCATCTTCAGTTCCAGCTTGTTTCAAACCATTCCAAGCACCCAGACACACTCCATAGCACCTAGGGAAGCTATCCACATCATTGGAACCTAGCTGTAACACCTCTAACACAAAACACGACCACCAGCTGCAAGAGGTAAGCATGAGCTCTTCTAACTCTATGATCCGTGCATTTTTTGCTGCACAATAATTTGGCCATATGTTCATAATCATGCATAGAGTGTTTACCCTCAATCAATTATTTTGTTTGAATCGTGTATAGAATTTCTGAGCCTTCATGCAAGTTTTAGGGTTCTTGAGGTTTCTCTTTGATTTCTTGTTCCATGCTTAAAATAAATGAAATTAAAGACCATAGACATGATCGTGAGGTGAAAACGAGTATATTGATATGTAGATTGCATGTTATCATCAAGTATTCAGTGAGATTGGATAGAAAACGCAAATCTGCAGAAAAAGAGGGTGGCGCGTGTTCTTGCCATGTTCTTGGCGCCCTTTTTGAAAATTCAAATATTTGAATTTTGTGATTTTATTTAATTGATTCAAAAATTAATTTCTCTCTGAATTTTAATGATTTTGAGTTGATTCTTTTTTTAATAATTCACAAAAATGTTAAAATATTTTATTTTCCCAAAAAATCCCAAAAATATTATTTATTTCATATACTTGATATTTTTGTAAAGAATTAATATTTTAATTGTTTTTTGACATTTAAAATATTTTCTCCCTCTTGATTTTTCAAATTTTAATGATTTCCAATCATTTTGTGGATAGAAACATAATTTTTGAAACATTAATCCAAGATCACAATTTGTTTCCACACATGCTTAACAATTTTGATCATTTTAATTGAAATTTTATTCAATTAAAATACATTTTGAAAACAAATTAGGATTTTTGATTAATTCAAGCCTCATCAAACTTTTTCAAACACTTTGGGCCTCTAATAGAGTGTAAGACCCAACCCATTTTTGAAACCAAAATATTTGGGCCTCAAATGTTGTATAAGTCCCGTTGTATTTCAAAAGTTTAGCGCGATCATCGCCCGTTCAAAACAAATCATCTGGGCCTCTCCTCGAACTATAAGACCCATTCAAAATCTTTGGGCCTCTAATAGAGTGTAAGACCCAACCCATTTTTTAAAACCAAAATATTTGGGCCTCAGTCATTTTATAAGACCCATTGTGCTTTCAAAAACCTCGGCGCGATCGCCGTTTTCAAAACAAATAACCCTGGGCCTCTCCTTGAGTTGTAAATCCCACCACTTGTACAAAAATAAATCATTGGGCCTCTATTAGAGTGTAAGACCCAACCCCCTTTTAACCAAAACTTTTTGGGCCTCAATGCATTGTATAAGACCCAGTACATTAAAGAAACCTCGGCGCGGTCGCCCGTTCAAAAATCAAGATATATGGGCCTACCCTCGTGTTATAAGCCCCATTTCTTTAAACACCTTTGGGCCTCTTGAGAGAGTGTAAGACCCATCCCTTTGTACATAAAACCTTTTTGGGTCTCAGTCACCTGTACAAAACAATAGTGCAATCACTGATAAAACCTTGGGCCCCTCCTTGAGCTGTAAGCCCCAACAATCTTTTCAAAGCACTTTCTCCTTTGATTTTGAATATAATTGTTATCAAAGCTTTCTTTGTTGAACAAACTAACAAAACAGCACGGAAGCTCTACAACCGAGTAAGTGTTTACCCGCTTTCTTTATCCGCTTTCATATATATATATATAACTGTATTGTGGGGCTGCTCACTGTAAGTCTTTTTTCAAAAACTTTTATATACTTGTCAAATATCAACTGTGTAATACTAGTATAATTATTTAGAGTTTTCCCCGGAAACTACGTCTAGCACTAGGTAAAGCCCTATTGGTCACTCTTAAATACAAACAAAACAAGATCCCCCATAGGATTACCAGACACAGTCTTCCCTCCTCTTAGGGTTAAACAATATGAAGACGTGAAAGGCATCATTTTCAGTGAACCCTTTCTCAGACTGTCACCCTTAGAAATTGTCAAAGAGACTCTACTCCCCAAAGATGATCTTTTCTCTGTGAATGGCATCTCTTGAGTTTCTTCCAAATTCTCGGACTTTCCTGGCTTGATCTATTCTCGGTGAATGGCATATCTTAAACTTCTCGGGGTTTAGGGACCCACAGGCTTCTTAAAAGCATCCCCGCCCCCTCTTGGGCGTTGTACAAGGACCCTTCGGCTTCTTAAAAGCTCTCGTGTCTTCTCTTGGGCTTAGTACAAGGACCCAGAGGCCTTTACAAGTATAGGAACAGAACCTAGTCACCAATTTGCTAGAGCTGTCTTTCTGAGTTAAGTGTCAGACCTGTTAATGGGTTGAGCTTCATCCCTTAACATACCAGCCTTCTCTTGGGCATCATACAAAGATCATTTCACTATCCAAGAATCGATTTCTCCAAAACACAGTAGACTTGGACAGTCTCAATACCCTTTGGATTCTCCGTTTCCTTAAAGAACAGGAAATAACCCTGATCCTCTGATCAATCCCAAAGCACAACAATACCTTTAATCGTTCCCTTCATAAGAACCGATTTTCTCTTTTATCCAACATACTGGACTTGTCAATAAACTGAAACAATCACCAGCATAATAGCATCCTCTTGGGATTTGTACAAATGATTCTCCCCAGCGGAGCTATCCTTTTCACACTCTCTTATTGAGTATAAAAGACTCTCTTGTTGAGTCCAAGCCTTTTAGCCTCCATCTCGGGCTTCGTACGAGATACAAAAACACTCTCTTGTTGAATATAAAAGACCCTCATGTGGAGTCAAAACCTTTTAGCCTCCATCTTGGGCTTTGTACAAGACACATATAAAAGCACTCTCTTGTTGAGTCAGTCACTTGTTAGCACTCTCTTATTGAGTCAACCCTTTTAGCCTCTCTCTCGGGCTTCGTACGAGACACATAAAAGTACCCTCTTGTTGGGTCAATAGCCTCCTCTTAGGCTTTGTATAAGGAAACCCCGGTTGAGTCAATCAACCTTTTATTATCAAAATATGTACCTTACTCACAGAATACAAACATCAACAACTCCTTTTCCTTCATCTAATTACTGTAAGCGGCAAGCCTCTGAATTATCTACATCCACGCCACTGTCCCTCTTTTAGCATGAGAAATTCCTAAGGAAAGATGGCATTGCTCTAAACTGAGTTAAAGTCTTCTCCTTCAGGTTAAAAATCCCCTATAAAGAAAATTATGGAATTGCTGGATTCACATATCCTAGTTAAAGTAATTCTCCTTTATAATCAGTCACCCCAACAGTTGTGACAAACAGACCCCCTTTAAAGATGACAAATTCTCTCTAAAGTCAAAACCCTTTAGCTTCACATCTTGGGCTTCAAACAAGATACAAATAGACCCTTCAGCTTCACATCTTGGGCATTGAACAAGATACAAACCGCATTTAGCTTCACGTCTTGGGCTTTGAACAAGACACCAAAACAACCTTTTTTTCCTCCCATAGAATAGGAGGAACTACGATCGCTCTGATTTCCCTGTTTCGTTAAACGGGAATACGTAGGCATAAGATTGGAAAAATCTTAGCGAGCATACTAATCAAAAACCCAAAATCCTGTACCTTCATACATCAATCGAAAAGCATCAGTCCTAACATTGTACCAATAACCTAGACACTGTTTTTTAACAAAATAACCTAAAAGAGACCCATAATCTTAATAGCATCTGTAAACCAACAGTCATTTGTTTAAACTCAATTTGCAAGCAGGGTTAATTGGAAACATCTATTTCCCTTTCTTCATCAGCTTCAATAGGATAAAAAATGAATCGAACTGTAGTACCCCAAAGCGATAGTGCTTCGCAACCACGTAAAAATTCGCGCTACAGAAAAATGGCGACTTCACTGGGGAGATGTCATACCCCAAATTTTGACCACTAAGATTTCCCATCATTGTGCAAATCATCATCACAATATGGGGAAACCATCCTACCTTGTCAGTCTCCCCAAAGAGGGGTGAGCATCCACTACAATCAAAATTAGGGTTTGAAGCCCTTTCAGAGCCTTAGACAAAGGATCAATCAAGGAATGACATGATCTTCAACTTGTCTAACCTCTCAAGCATCCACAATGGATCAAAAGGACTCCCACTTCAAGGATTAAGCACAAGGCTGCTTCCTTCTAGATGGATCAAGCCTCAAGATCGCCAGTGTCACCAAATTAGGGTTTTGGTCGACCAGGGCCTCCAGATGGAAAATTTCATCTGGGCACAAGCCAATGATCCAAAACATAACCTAATATACTCCATGGAACCTCATGGACCCAATCATCAAGTCAATTTTGCCTTAGGGGATGCATGCATTAAAAATCAGGAATTAGGGTTTCTTGACCTAATTCACCCCTAAGTTGACTTTTAGGGCAAATCAAGAGCCAAGACCTCAAGAGAGGGTTTGAGGGTCTCTAATGAATTATATTGATCCATTTGGAACAATGGATTAATCCAAGAAGCTTGAGCAACAAGTCTCAATTTCATCTGCACCACAATTAGGGTTTTAAGAGAAAAGTCAACTGTAACTTTGACTTTTGACCAGGACAAGCTCCCAAGCCCTAGGACATACCTCAATATACCCCATGACACCCATGGAACATGTCCATCAAGTTTGATTTAGGTCAAGGACATGATTTCCTGAAGAATTGCACAATTTGGAATTCATCTAATAAAAAGTCAACTGTGCACAAAAGTCAACTTTGACTTTTTGAGATTTTTCACCAAAATGGATTTTTAACCCTAAAATGATGTTAATTTATGATTTGAATCATCATTCATCAAGAAAAATCAAGAAAAGTGGGATAACTTGTAAAAGGGGTAACCATAAAAACTTAGAAAATTTTCTAAGTTAAAAATAAAGTGACAAAGGTACCAACTTTGGAGGACCATAACTCCTAAACCACAAGGCCATTTTCTCTCATCCAAAGATGGATTTGTAGCTCTCATTACCCTCTACAAAAACTTCAACTAGGCCTAACTCCAATTCATTATGGATTTTGAGCTATGAGTGAGCCAAAGTGGCTAAAAACATGAAAATGTACCATTTTCCAATACTTAGAAAAATTCTGTCCAAGACAGATTTTGTTGAAACACCAAAACTTGTGAGATCTTTTCACATAGATGCAAGCTAAATCAAGTCCAAAGTTAAACATCAATGTTGTTGCATATGTTACTAAGAATTCAAAGAGCTCAACAGCATGAATTGATTCAACTTAAGCCATGAGAAATCCATGCCCAAAGTCATGCTGCTGCAAGCTGTTTTGGAAAAATCAGTTTGCATGTTTGCTTGCCACACAAGATTTTGAGCCAAATACCAAGGATCACTATGCCACCTGTGTTCAAACCAATCACAATGCAACTGATCCAACTGATAAGTCTGAGTCAAAAGGCCAAGGAATCTTCCAACTTGAAGTTCATCCACTTTGGCACATTTTGCCTTGAATTCAAAGAGCATTAATGTGGAATAGTGCATTGTCAAGGTAGCTACCCTACTCAGTCAATTTCTCTGATTAAACAACATTAAAAACATCCGAGGAATGTGGTTTTGGTCAAGGCATAGCCCTGCTCTTGGGAATGGCTAGCTTGCCTTGCTTGAGAAGAAATCCTCCAAGCCAATCCATGCAAATGTGATCTGATCCAGCAGCCATTCACTATTCCTCCAAAACAAAATTTGATCACCTATAAATAGAGGTCCCAATGGATCATTCAACTCACACCAAAGCCAGTTACAGCACTGCTTTCTCTCATTCTTTCATAAACCTCAAGTTTTCTTGTTTTTGAGTAACCACTATCGTGTTTTGAGTTGCAACCACAATCAATCCATTCCAATTGCTCAAACACGTCACATATGATGTATTTGAGGTGTCCAAACACTTAAACACCAACTGTAACACCCCAGGCTCAAAATCACCCTTCAACCAAGCCATTATGCTTCAATTTTGCAGGTGGAGGTCTCCAGCTTGATCCAAAGAATTTTAAAGTGTTCCAAAGCTTGCAACACACTCCATAACATCCATTGAAGCTGTAGGGATCATCAATTCACGACTGGAACACCATCTGGGCAAAGTTCCATTTCAGCTTGCACCAACGTGAGCTTCAAACTCAAACTCCATGATCCATGCATATTTTCTCGCATGATATTTTTGCCATTTGATTGCCATCATGTGTTGATTGTTTTGCCCCAAGAAATTGGATTATAGACCTTATAACCATGCCTGCACGATTGCTTTTGCAAATTAGGGTTCATCTGTGTTCATCATGATTATTTTCCTCCACACTGAAAATGAATAAAATTGGGTATTGCCATCTTATTCCTTGTGAAAAAACGCACGGGTTTGGTGTTTGAATCATGTCCAATGGTTGAGAGATGAGTGAGATATGGTGCTTCACGCACGAGCTCGAGGAAGAGGATGGCCATGGTGCCATTCTTCAGGTTTTCCAACTAAGTTTGATATATATTTTTCACTTGCCATGTTATTAATGAATTGGCATTGCGCCCCAGCGGTTCATCAGCTGGTTTTGTGAGTATTGGCAAGCGAGAGGTCTGGGGTTCGAATCCCCCTCGCCCCAGACTTCTTTTTATCACTTTTTTATTTTGTTATTTTTCATATTATTATTTTTAATAATTTGAAAAATTAATAACTCCTTCAATTTTTATCATTTTTGATTAGTTCTTTTTGCAACAATTCACAAAAATGTTGAAATATTTTATTCCACCAAAAAATTAAATTTATATTATTTATTTAATATAATTAGTATTTTGTGAATAAATTCATTTTTTAATTGTTTTTAAACATTCTAAAAATGAATATTTACTTTGAAAATCAAAACCTAATGAATTTAAATATTCCTTGTGATTATCCCTCATTTTTTCAAACCTTAAGCAAAATCATAAATGGATTATTCAAATTTATTGTGAGTTTTGTTTGATTTTCTTTAAATATTTACTTTTAAAGATTAAAATTAGGGTTTTCTTTGTATTAATTCAACTTTCAAAATTGATTTTCAGAACACTTTGGGCCTCTATTAGAGTCTAAGACCCAACCCACTTGTACAAAAACATTTGGGCCTCACTTATTGTATAAGTCCCTCTGTACATTTTAAAACAAACAGCGCGATCGTTGCCTTTTGAAAAATAACCTTGGGCCTCTCCTTGAGCTATAAGACCCATTCAAAACACTTTGGGCCTCTATTAGAGTGTAAGACCCAACCCCCTTTTTAACCAAAATATTTTGGGCCTCACTTATTGTATAAGTCCCTATGCGTTAAAAGAAAACCTCGGCGCGATCGCCATTTTTAACGAAAAATCATTTGGGCCTACCCTCGTGTTATAAGCCCCACTCTTTTTCTTTAAACCTTTTGGGCCTCTTGAAAGAGTGTAAGACCCATCCCTTTGTACAGAAAACATTTTGGGCCTCAGTCACTTGTATAAGTCCCTCTGTACAAAATTCAACAGTGCGCTCACTGATAAAACCCTGGGCCTCTCCTCGAGCTGTAAGCCCCAAATCTTTCTTTTTCAAAGCACTTTCTCCTTTGATTTTGAATATACTGTTGTTTTCAATCTTTCTTTGTTGAACAACTAACCAAACAGCATGGAAGCTCTACAACCGAGTAAGTGGTTATTGCTTTCATTTACCGCTTTCATATACATATAACTGTATTGTCGGGCTGTTTCACTGTAAGTCTTCTTTCATAAACTCATATCAACTGTGTAATAATAGTATAGATATTTCGAGTTTCCCCGGCAACTACGTCTAGAACTAGGTGACGCCGTTTCATTTATTCGTAGAAATAGACAACTAGATCCCCAATAGGATCACCAGATACAGTCTTCTGTTCGACTGTCCTCATTTGGAATTGTCAAGAAACTCTACTCCCAGAGATGAATGTCTTCTCCGTGAACGGAATCTTTGAGTTTCTTCCAAATTCTCGAACTTTCCTGACTTTGATCTATTCTCGGTGAATAGCATTGCCTTGAATTTCTCGGGGTTTGGGGACCCACGGGCTTCTTAAAAGCATCGGCCTCCTCTTGGGCATCGTACAAGGACCCACAGGCTTCCTAAAAGCAACCCCGCCTCCTCTTGGGCTTCATACAAGGACCCTACGGTTTCTTAGAAGTATTCACAGCCTCCTCTTAGGCTTCGTATAATGATCTCTTCCTCCGGGAATAATAGCCTCCTCTTGGGCTTAATACAAGGACCCGTCGGCTTCTTAAGAGTTTCCAGCCTCCTCTTGGGCTTCGTACAATTTGTCCCGACGACCTCCTAGAGGTATAGGAACAGAACTTAGTCATATGCGTAGAGCAGTCCTTTCATAGAGTCTACTACTGTTTCTTAAAGCATAGCACAAAGCATAAAACTCTAGACTTGGACAGTCTAATCTCCTTGAGTCTCAAAGACATTCTCAAGCACCCTTCAAGAATAGGAAGGAAACCCGCAGACTCGGACAGTCTCAATACCCTTTGGATTTCCCGCTTCCTTAAAAAACAGGAATAACCCGGATCCTTGAATCAAATCCTTGAGTGCAGTGTTGCTCATATAAGAACTGACTTTCTCTTTCAAAATCAGTATACTGGACCTGTCACTTAACTGAACAGTCACCATAGCCTCCTCTTGGGCTTTGTACAATGATCCTCCCCAGCGGAGTCAAAAAACGTTTAGCCTTTCTCTCGGGCTTTGTACGAGACACATAAGAGACTCCCTCGTTGAGTCCATCAAAATTTTAGCCTCCATCTCGGGCTTTATACGAGATACCAAAAGACTCCATCGTTGAGTCAAAACCTTGTAGCCTCCATCTCGGGCTTCGTACGAGATACAGAGACTCTCTTGTTGAGTCAAACTTTCAGCCTCCATCTCGGGCTTCGTACGAGATACAAAAACACTCTCTTGTTGAGTATAAAAGATTCTCCTGTTGAGTCAACCCTTTTAGCCTCTCTCTCGGGCTTCGTACGAGACACATAAAAACTCCCTCTTGTTGGGCCAATAGCCTCCTCTTAGGCTTTGTATAAGAAAACCACTGGTTGATCCAATCAACCTTTTAGCATTAAAGTTGTGCCTCGTTCACAATACACAAACATCAACAACTCCGTCCCCTTCATCTAATCGCTGTAAGCGGCAAGCCTCTGGATCATCTACATCCATGCCACTGTCCCTCTTTTAGCATGAGAAATTCCTAAGGAAAGATAGCATTGCTCTACACTGAGTTAAAGTCTTCTCCTTCAGGTTAAAATCCCCTATAAAGGAAATTATGGCATTGCTAGGATCCGCGTATCCCGGTTAAAGTAATTCTCCTTTATAACCAGTCACCCAACAGTTATGACAGACAAACCCTTCTTTAGAGATGACAAATTCTCTCTAAAGTCGAGGTCCTTCAGCTTCACGTCTTGGGCTTTGAACAAGACACAAATAGACTTTTCAGCTTCACGTCTTGGGCTTTGAACAAGATACAAATCACCTTTCGCTTCACGTCTTGGGCTTTGAACAAGACACCAAAAACACCCATTTCCTCCCATAGAATAGGAGGAACTACGAACGCTCTAATTTCCCTGTTTCGGTAAACGGGAATACGTAGGCATAAGATTGAAAGAAAAATCTTAGCGAGCACACTAAACAAAAAAACCAAATCCCATACTCTCACATCAAAAGCAGTAATCAGTCCTAACATCCTAATCCTTGTTCCCCACCAGAAAACTTCTGTCTAGATAAAAACCTACATTGGCGAAAATACAAATAACCAGTACAAAGGCCCCCCCACATTGATAGCATCTGTAACCTAACAGACCGCTGTTTAAACTCAGTATGCAAAATAGGGTTAATTGGAGACATCTATTTCCCTCCCTTATTCAGCTCACAATAGGATAAAAAATGAATCGACCTGTAGTTTTAAGCTCAACCGCAGAGAGCGACCAACGCTTAAGAACCGCATCCAAAATCGCTCGCTACAGAAAAATGGCGCCCACCGTGGGGCGTATCAAAATTAGATCTAGGCACGGTTTTCCTTTCAATCTCTTGTGAGAATACCACAGATTGGGGCTTCCGCCGGGGAACCCATTTTCTGTCAGGAACTTAGGATTCTTAGCCTCATAGGTCTAGGATGATTAGGACAAATATATATACTGCTTTTCCTAATTGCTATATGTGTTTATTTTTCTGCTAATGGGAATGCGGGTGATGCCGTATGTGGAAAGAATGAGTATACACCTAAGATAAGTGATGGCGACGAGGTCGACCATCAACCTCAGTGGAGGCTGACCAACGCAACCCATTCACTCTCTTAGCCAATGGGCCAGTTGTTAAGTCTGAGAAGCTGAGGAGCCAAACCCTTTCGTAGTGCGGAAACTATCGGAAATAGTTGTTACGCGATACTACCCTCATTTGAGGCTGGTGATCTATTCTCGGTGAATGGCACTTACTCTAAGATTGCTCTACAACTCACTGGCGATCCGCTTGTTGTATTGCTTTCCTGGGAGGAGCTGATGATAATGAGTACATGTACAAAAATCACCCTAGTATAAACCTTTGGGGATGGGTAGAGCCTTGACTTCATGACAAGGACCCTTTGACCCCATGTTTTTCCTATGTTTTTGTGTGCTGCATTCATGCATTCATCTAAAAAACATTAAAACGAAAAAAAACTTCTAGTCTCTCTGTTTTTCAAATTAAACTAAGACTGTTTTTGCAAATATCAGAGAAAAGGATTGCACTAATGGATTTCGGTAAAAGGAAAACTCACCAGTATACCTTCAAGGTTCCAAAACTAGAGGATTTGAGAAGGTTAGCGAGGATGATCACTAACCCTGAGGCTTTTAGAGCCAAGCACAGAGGTTTACTACCACTGTTAAGAATCCATATGATTGAGGGAATCATGGATGCGCTCATTCAGTTTTATGATCCGGTTTATCACTGTTTCACATTCCCGGATTACCAGCTCGCACCAACGCTGGAGGAGTATTCTCATCTGATCGATCTACACATTACGGATCGAGCTCCATTTTCTGGACTGGAAGAAATTCCAAAGAATCAGACAATTGCAAGAGCAATTCATTTGGACGAGTCTGAGGTCAGGACTCACATGACCGCTAAGGGTGGCATCCAAGGTTTGCCAGCCCAGTTCTTGACAAAGAAAGCCCTGTATTTCGCCAGTATAGGAAACGTGACTGCTTTTGAAAGCATCTTTGTCTTGCTTACCTACGGGTTATTTTTGTTTCCTAACATCAATAACTTCGTCGATATTAACTCCATTGAGGTTTTTCTCATTGGAAATCCTGTGCCAACTTTGCTCGCAGATGCGTATCATTCATTACACTTGGGGGATTTGTACAGTGGAGGGGAGATCACATGCTGTGTACCTTTGCTTTACAAATGGTTTATCTCTCACTTGCCCAAGTCTGCTGCTTTTTGGGATTGCAAGAGGGCCTTACGTTGGTCGCAGAAGATCATGTCTCTTACCAACTCTGATATAGATTGGTGTAATAGGATTTATGAGGGAATCAGGATCATTGATCGTTGTGGGAACTTCCCCAACGTACCCCTCATAGGAACTAAAGGAGGAATCAACTACCATCCGGTATTGGTTCGCCGTCAATTTGGATACCCGATGAGACACATCCCACTGGGTGTTCATCTGGAAGGTCTTTTCTTCAAAAAAGGAGAAAACGACAGAGCACTAAAGATGGAAATAGTGCACGCTTAGAAACACGTTCATAAGAAAGGACGAGAGTCTCTGGGAAAACCGGACTGTGTCTCGGTGGAGCCTTATCTCCACTGGATACAAACTAGAGCTCTCAAGCTAAAGATGCCTTATCCTCGTTACGAAATTCTTCCGCCGAGGGAATCTGTCATGTACTTCATGACGGAACCTGAAAAGCTTCAGGTTACTCTCAACAAAGTTCAAAAGGAGAGAAGGTCTTGGAAGAACAAGTACCGCACCCTCGACATAGAGTGCATCAAAATACAGCAATTACTGAAAGAGAAAGATGCTCTGATTGAGATTTTGGAGCAATATGCTGTAGAGAACCAAGATGACCAAAGGAATTTGCTCACTTCTTTCACCTGGCAAAGGAATGACAACCCAACAACGGCCCAAGAGCCCCGGTCAAAGAAAAGGAAAGTCCCAGAATCAGCACCCGATTTCTCTTCAGAGAGGACTCGAGACCCATTAGCTTAGGTTTCTGTTTCTGCACCTTGTAATTTACTGTATTTCCATTTCTGTAATCCTTTGAATTTCAATAAAAAGGGGTTTCCCCACAGTTTGATGTTTGCAATCTAATTGTCAAAGTTTATTTTGATTAAACAAAAAAAAACAATTAATATAATCATTGCATTCATCATTCTCACATCGCGTATTCTTCTTCCTTACGAATCTCACGTTTGTGTCTCGATTCTAGAGTCAAACTGTCTCATTCGTACAATACTCGGGCCAATCGTCAGAAAACGATGGATGATCTTGAGGAAGAAAACAGAGAGTTGAAAGAAGAGATCGACGCTCTGAGAGAGGATATGAGAAAGCTTCGTAACGACATGCAAGCCATGGCAGAAGCTCAGCTACAAAGAACTGTGATCTCAGAGATCACCTCAACGCCCATAGTGGAGAGGTATGATCCTAGGTATCAGATACCGAAAGATCGTCCTTGGGGCATGCCTGTTAACTATATCCCGGAAGGATATGTTTCGCCGATCACTGAAGATCAGGGAATCACAACAGAAGCCGCTGGGCCTGAAGGTTACAAACTTCAGGAAAACGAAGATGCCCGGGGCATACTGAAGACTCCTGAAGGTTACAAACTTCGGGAAACGCCAAGATTTGCTGCCGTAGTCACGGTACCACCCCCTGTGGTGCACACTGTCCCGGAAGGACAGATTCCGCCAACACCTTCTGGTAAGAAGGAAACTATGTTCGATAGAATGGATGAATTCCAGGAGCAGTTCCTGGAAATGCAGAAGGAACTGCAAGCCATTCGCGGTCAGGATCTATTTGGAAAGGACGCCGCGGATCTCTGCTTGGTCCCAAATGTGAAAGTCCCGCACAAGTTCCAAGTGCCCGACTTTGAAAAATACAAGGGTAACTCTTGCCCTAAAAGCCATCTGGTGATGTACGCTCGGCGGATGTCAGCTCAGACTGAGAATCAGGACCTACTGATTCACTACTTTCAGGATAGTTTAACCGGTGCCGCACTCAAATGGTACATGGGTTTAAACCGTGCCACGATTAGCACATTCAGAGATCTTGGTACTGCCTTCGTCCAACAATACAAATACAATTTGGACATGGCACCCGACAGAGATCAACTCAGATCAATGTCGCAAAAGGACAAGGAAACCTTTAAGGAGTATGCTCAAAGGTGGCGTGAAATTGCCGCTCAAATTTGTCCACCTCTTGAGGAAAAAGAGATGACAAAGATCTTCTTAAAGACCTTAAGCTCGTTTTACTATGACCGAATGGTTGCCAGTGCGCCCAGCGATTTCACCGAGATGGTCGGCATGGGCGTACGTCTTGAGGAAGCCGTCCGAGAAGGACGTTTGGTAAAAGACACTGGATCGACGAGTGGTACTAAAAAATACGGTAGTACTCTCCCTAAGAAAAAAGAGCAAGATATAGGGAATATCTCTCTCGGAAAGCAAAGACGACGTTATCAACTGGTAGCAGCTGTGACTCCTGCTATCAACCCTACGTCTATTCCTACGTATCAACCTCAGGTTGCGCAGAGCCAACCTGACCAACAAAGGACATAACAACCTCTTCAGCAGACTCGTCCTCTATATAACAACAACCGTACAACACGGCCGCCAGGATTTGATCCTATACCCGTAACGTACGCAGAGCTGTTTCCATTACTGCTAGCCAAGGGGCACATTCAAACTAAGTCCCCTCTTACAGTACCGGAAAATCCACCTTTTTGGTTTAAGATGGATCAAACTTGCCCTTACCATCAAGGAGGATCAGGGCATAACATAGAGACTTGTCTCAATTTCAAGTCCGACGTACAAAAACTTGTTAGGAGTGGGGTCTTATCTTTCAAGGATACGAATCCTAATGTTCTTACGAACCCGCTGCCTCAACATGAGAAGGCTGCAGTCAATTTGATAGAAGAAGAGACTAACAATGTCTATCAAATTCACGATGTACTCTTGTTAAAGACCAATCTGGTCAATATGCATTGTCGACAGAGTGGATATGGCCATGTGCCACCTCATAACTATCACCACTGTGATATCTGCTCTAAAGACAACCAAGGATGTTCTGTGGTGCAAGCAGCTCTACAGGAACAAATGGATCTTGGATGGATCCAGGAGCACCAAGTTCGTGGAGTTAACATGGTCTACACGAATTCTAACATCATTCAGAACCATGACATCCGTGCAATGAATGTCAACTTGGTGGCGATGCACTCAAGGCAAAGCCAGTATCATAATCTGCCGCGGCACGATTACAATTCCTGTCTGACTTGCTCGGTAAACAAACAGGGATGCTCTTTCATACAAGAGGCCCTCCAGCGTCAGATAGATCTTGGATGGATCCAAGACTACCATGATAGGAATTCCTACCAGATCAACATGGTTCAGATCTTCGATATTCGCGTGATGAAAACCAACCTGGTAGAGTTACATGCTGAGCAGGTCCGACTCGGATTCTTAATATCACATGACTATCAAAGCTGTAAAGCAGGTTGCGAAAACGATCGAGGTTGTACCCTTGTCCAGGTGGCACTTCAGCACTTGTTAAATCATTGGTGGATGCCAATTTACATGGATGAAGATACTCAGCAAATTAGTATCAGTAACAGGAATCCTACTCGTCGTCAAAGTCAGGATGTCCGATCTGTGGAAGCTAACCTAGTGAGGTTACATTGTATTCAAAGTGGGCGTGGCCAGGTGCCACTACACAATTACGACCGTTGTAGTGTCTGTTTGGAAAGTAACCAAGGGTGTTACCTTGTGAGAGCAGCTCTTCAGGGTCAGGTCGATCGTGGAGAAATTCGTCCCTATCCGGGTTCTGGACCCATCAACTGGTCGCCAAACTACCTTGCCGAGCAAGTTGAGGATGTTGTCACAATCTCTAGTCATCATAGGACCAGGGATGTTTTTGCCATCATCCCTCTACTTGACGAATCTAAAGTTCCCAACCGGGAACAGATCGAGATTACTTATGATGGTCAGAAAAATCAGAAGGTTCCCGTAGTCATCTATCTACCGGGACCACTACCGTATGAATCAACTAAGGCTATCCCTTACAAATACGGTGTAACAATAGTCGAGAATGGAAAGGAAATTCCATTACCCTCCGTTGTGAACATTGCAGACATCAGTCGAGTAACACCGAGTGGTCGAATCTTCAACCGAGGAGTTGGAAAACTTAACAAAGAAAAGGAACTTCAGACAGAAGCTCCCGATCCACCAGTCGGTCAATCCAGTAATCCCGACCTTTCAAAAAACAATGATGAGATGCTGAAGCTCATCCAAAGGAGTGAATACAACATTGTCGATCAACTGTTACAAACTCCTTCAAAGATCTCGGTATTATCACTGTTACTCAGTTCAGAAACCCACAGGGAGGCTCTACAGAAAGTCTTGGAGCAAGCCTTTGTGGAACAGGATATAACAATCAGACAGTTCGATAGTATTGTCTCTAACATCACTTCCTACAACAATTTGGGATTTAGTGATGAGGAATTACCCGAAGAGGGTCGTCGTCATAACATGGCGCTCAACATTACAGTTAACTGCCAGGACGATGCTTTAGCCAGCGTACTGGTAGACACAGGGTCAGCCCTGAATGTTATGCCGAAGTCCACTTTGATGCAATTATCATTCAAGGTCCCTCCGATGAGAGTCAGCGAGGTCGTCGTCAAAGCGTTCGACGGATCCAGAAAAACGGTTATCGGCGAAGTTGATCTTCCCATAACTATTGGTCCTCGCACTTTCCAAGTCACTTTCCAGGTCATGGATATCCGGGCAACATACAGTTGTTTATTAGGAAGACCTTGGATACATCAGGCTAGAGCGGTCACTTCGACCCTCCACCAAAAGCTAAAGTTCGTTCAGAACGATCAACTTGTCACAGTTTGTGGAGAGCAGGCCTTGCTAGTAAGCAACTTGTCATCATCTATTGGCATAGAAACCGAGGAGGTTATTGGAACTCAGTTCCAAGCACTGTCGGTAAGCAAGAACAATCAGTTCAGAGGAGGAACCTCGATTTCCTCATACAATGATGCTATTAAAGCGGTCGAGAGTACCGATACAACAGGATGGGGACAGCTTGTCATTCCTATTGACAATAAAACAAAGAAGGGTCTTGGTTTTTCTGCGACCTGTACCCAGACAGCTGCCAACGATGAAAGTCTTCATCCCCTTCGCAACTTCTTCCACAGTGGAGGTTTCCTTCACCCAGTGTCTCAGACAGTTCATGCTATCAATGAGGAAGATCCCTCTGACATAGATGAAGAATGGAAGTCCTACCTTAACGAGGACGGTTATATGTCTCAGGAAGAGGTGCCTATGCCTTTTTGCTTTCCTACAGAAAGTCCGAGATTTATACCAAGATCAGATGCCGAAATGATCTACGGGGATTGTGATCCGGAAGGATGTCGTGCTCCCCCAAATTCATTAGAGGAGGACACTCCGATGAAAGATAATTTTGACTACACCTACTATGGCCCAATGGATGGTCTGCCAATGTGGCAACCTTACCCAGGAAACGTGGGGCCAAAAAGTCAGCCGAACAATGAAAATCAGCTGAGTCTCATCGAACAGAATACCTGTGTCCCCACCATGTCATGGGATCAACACTCAGGTCATTCAGAAGCTACTCAACATGAAGATGAATTCGCAACATTTGCAGGACTTGAGTTTATCAACTATGCTTTTCCCGAGGTCAACGTCATCGAGAGGGATGACTCCTCCAGTTCCAAAGAAGTGTGGGACACCCTGGGACAACCAAGTGGAAAATACGACTATATGGTCAAGTACACCGCTCCCGAAAGCTCTCGTATCAGGCTCGAAGACATCCAGCCAACTGGATGGGGAGATACAGCTGAGAGTACAAATGCTATGCAAAATGCAACAGAGGAATTCTCCTACGATAATTCTGCCTGGGAGACAGATTCCAATGATCCTGCTCCACCAGAAATCAGCGTCATTTCTGAAGACAAATCAAGGAAGGTGCCAGACTTTGTGATTCACCGAGGAGTTCGCCGCCAATGGGTTGCTGTTGATGTTCCGAAGGTCGTTCATCAGTCAAAGTAATTGCCATCTTTTAACCTTTCACCATGCCCAGGTGAAACGGATGTTTTGATAGGGCTCGCTTTCTGTAAATATCCCTCTTCGCTTCGCCCAAAGCGACAGAGTTTTGTTTTATAGGGCTGTAGTTTCAAGATTCGACTTGTTCATTAATAAAATAATGTCGTTCTGTAATTTCTGCATTAATCGCTGTTTTCTCTTTTTGCTTTTTCAGAAAATGGTAATCCTAAAAAACATTCAAATAAAAACAAGCAGTAAAATAAAACACTGCACACACTTGCATTTTCTCTATCTCTTCTAAACACGAATCATCACGTCATGCAGATTGCTTGTTTTAAACCCAGTTGAAACATACGATCCGATGCCTTCTCCCAACTTTGAGGTCCCGGTATTCGAGGTTGAAGAAGAAAATGACAACGAAATTCCAGAAGAGATCTCCCGACTACTCAGACAAGAGGAAAGGTCCATTGAACCTCACAAAGAGCCGTTGGAAACGGTAAACTTGGGTTCAGAGCAAGAGAGAAAAGAAATCAGGATTGGGGCACTGCTCAGTCCAACTGCCAGAGAGAGTTTGATAAAGCTTCTCAGAGAATTTCCCGATGTATTCGCTTGGTCTTATCAGGATATGCCAGGGTTGGATACCAGCATCGTGGAACATCACTTACCGTTAAGATCGGAATGTCCGCCAGTAAAGCAAAGGTTGAGACGCACTCATCCGGACATGGCCATCAAAATCAAAGAGGAGGTGCAGAAACAGATTGACGCGGGTTTCCTCTCTACAGCTGAATATCCTCAATGGTTAGCCAACATCGTACCTGTTCCCAAAAAGGACGAAAAGGTCAGAATGTGTGTTGACTACAGGGATCTAAACAAGGCTAGTCCAAAGGACGACTTTCCTTTACCACACATTGACATGCTGGTAGACAGCACAACAAAGTTCAAAGTCTTCTCCTTCATGGATGGGTTCTCGGGCTATAATCAGATCAAAATGGCGCCGAAAGACATGGAGAAAACTTCGTTCATTACCCCATGGGGTACCTTTTGTTACAAGGTAATGCCGTTCGGTTTGAAGAACGTCGGGGCAACCTATCAAAGGGCCATGACTACTCTGTTTCATGACATGATACATAAAGAAATCGAGGTATATGTCGATGATATGATTGCTAAATCTAGAACAGAAGAGGAGCATGTGACCCACCTGTCAAAACTATTCGAGCGGTTGAGAAAGTACAAACTCCGCTTGAATCCCAACAAGTGCACCTTCGGTGTCCGTTCAGGGAAACTACTAGGGTTCATCGTCATCCAGAAAGGAATTGAGGTTGATCCTGACAAGGTCAAGGCCATTCAAGAAATGCCTTCGCCGAAAACTGAAAAACAAGTCAGAGGATTCCTGGGACGTTTGAACTACATCTCCAGATTCATATTCCTTATGACCGCCACATGTGCGCCGATTTTCAAATTACTGAAAAAGAACCAGGATTGCGTTTGGACAGAAGATTGCCAAACTGCCTTCGACAGTATCAAGGAATATCTGTTGAATCCTTCGATTCTATCACCTCCAGTGGAAAGAAGAGCACTGATCATTTACCTCACAGTCCTAGAGGACTCAATGGGATGTGTACTTGGTCAACAAGACGAAACTAAAAGAAAAGAGTCTGCCATCTACTATTTGAGCAAGAAATTCACCGACTGCGAGACTCGGTACATGATGCTCGAGAAAACTTGCTGCGCTTTGGTTTGGGCAGCCAAACGTCTTCGCCAGTACATGATTCGTCACACTACTTGGTTAATCTCCGAAATGGATCCAATCAAGTATGTCTTCGAAAAACCTGCTCTCACGGGAAGGATTGCCCATTGGCAGATGTTGTTATCAGAATATGACATAGAATACCACGCTCAGAAAGCCGTTAAGGGAAGTATTTTAGCCGATCATTTGGCTCATCAACCGATTGACGATCAGGAATCAGTCGGGTTTGACTTCCCAGACGAAGATGTCATGTATCTAAAAATGAAAGATTGCGATGAACCGCTACCCAGTGAAGGGCCAGAACCAGGTTCCCAATGGGGACTAATCTTTGACGGAGCAGTTAATCATTATGGAAATGGAATTGGGGCAATCATTGTTACCCTTCAGGGTACCCACATTCCTTTCACGGCCAGACTTACGTTCAAATGTACGAACAACGAGGCCGAATACGAAGCATGTATCATGGGTCTCGAAGAAGCGATTGATTTAAGGATAAAAAACTTGGACATATACGGCGATTCAGCCTTGGTCATCAATCAGATAAAAGGAGATTGGAACACATACCAATCAGGATTGATTCCTTACAAGGACTATGCAAGAAGGTTGTTACCCTTCTTCAACAGAGTTGAGTTTCATCACATCCCTCGTGATGAGAATCACATGGCTGACGCTTTAGCCACTATCTCTTCCATGATTAGTGTAGGTCAATGGAATGACATACCTAAGATCGACATAATGCGCCTTGAACGACCCACTTACATCTTCACGATCGAAGCAGTCATAGACGACAAACCTTGGTATCACGATATCAAATGCTTCCTTCAGAGACAAGAGTACCCACCTGGGGCATCCAGAAAAGATAGGAAAACCCTCAGAAGATTGGCTGGAAACTTCTTCCTGAGCGGTGACACTCTCTATAAGAGAAATTTTGACATGGTCTTGCTCCGATGCATCGACAGACCAGAATCAGACATGCTTATGAAAGAAATTCATGAAGGGTCCTTTGGCACTCATGCCAATGGACACGCAATGGCGAGAAAAATTCTAAGAGCAGGGTACTACTGGTTGACCATGGAATCCGACTGCTACAAGTACATGAGGAGGTGTCACAAGTGTCAGGTATACTCCGACAAAATTCATGTACCGCCATCACATCTCAAAGTTCTTTCTTCCCCATGGCCTTTTTCCATATGGGGAATCGACATGATTGGCTTGATTGAGCCCAAGGCTTCGAACGGACATCGTTTCATCTTGGTAGCCATTGATTACTTCACCAAGTGGGTCGAAAAAGCGTCGTATGCTAATGTAACCCGACAAGTGGTGGTCCGATTTATCAAAAACAATATCATTTGCCGTTATGGTGTTCCAAGCGAGATCATTACTGATAATGGATCTAACTTGAACAATAAGATGATGAAAGAGTTGTGCGCTGAGTTCAAGATCGAACACCATAACTCATCTCCCTATCGACCCAAGATGAACGGAGCGGTAGAAGCGGCTAATAAGAACATCAAGAAGATCGTTCAAAAGATGGTTGTAACCTATAAAGATTGGCACGAGATGCTACCCTTTGCTCTTCACGATTATCGCACATCTGTTCGCACTTCAACAGGGGCTACCCCTTTCTCTCTAGTATATGGCATGGAAGCAGTGCTCCCCATAGAAGTAGAGATCCCGTCAATCAGGGTATTGATGGAAGCTAAGCTCACTGAAGCTGAATGGTGTCAAAGTCGACACAACGAACTGAATCTGATCGAAGAAAAGAGAATAATGGCACTATGCCATGGTCAGTTGTATCAGCAAAGAATGAGGAGGGCGTTCGACAAAAAGGTCCGACCTCGCATCTTCAGGAAAGAAGACCTCGTGCTCAAGAAGATACAATCATTTCTCACTGATTCTCGGGGCAAATGGACCCCAAATTATGATGGCCCCTATGTGGTCACGAAAGCTTTCTCAGGCGGTGCCTTGAGACTTGCAACCATGGACGGAGAGGAATTTGCCTATCCCACGAATGTTGATGTAGTCAAGAAATACTTCGCCTAAACTAAAAAAAAAAAAAAAAAAACGTCTCGGTGGATTGAAAACCCGAAAGGGCGGTCCAGGCAAAAATTAGAGACATGAAAAAATCATCCCGGTAGATTGGAAACATCAAAGTACAATCCAGGCAAAAATTAGGGATAATGGCAAGTAACTATGTTCAACAGAGGCAAGTCCCTCAGCAGCAGCAGTTACATCATCCATCAGAGGAAAACTCCAGTCAAGGTCATCTTCGACAGAAGCTCAGGATGCCCCGAATTCAAAGTTGGTAGAAGGACAGTGGTCGTTATGTTTCAACGTAGCCCTTTTCCCTGTAAATTACCATTTTCTAACTTTGTATATACTCTTTGGAATCACGCGTTTGGCTGATCTCCATCTTATCAATAAAATTGGAGCCCTTGTGCTTTTGTTTGTAATTCTTGTTTGTTTTAGCTTTACAGAACGACGTTGTTAACATGATTAACGATTCTTGAAATGAAACAAAAATGAATTTACTTGTTAAAACTTTTTCTGCTTTTTTTTAAATAGAGATGGCAATTTCTTTTGACTGTTGAACATCGAAAGAACATCAATCGCGTCTCCAGAAGTAAGCGAACTTCAAAGTGCAGAATTAAAGTACTCCTTCTAACCCAGTACGCCTGAATGAAGGGATCAACTGTGTCAGAGACCTTGTTTCGTCTGACACGCTTCGGCCGAGTTCTTACCTCTTAAGCCTGATCAACGGTATTCCCCGCAGGGATTATCTCTCCTAAGCAAGGTGGAATTGCTATCTTGAACCAGCGATATTTCTATACGCCCCGCGATGGCCGAGTATCCAGTCGTGTTCACCCGTCAGTTTGTATGTCGCGCCTGTTTTGTCAGCATATACATACATGCATCATGCATTATTGATTTGCATTTACATTTCATATTGCATCGCTATCACTCTAGCCGGTCTTGTCCCTTAGTGATAGGAGTTCTCTCAATCGAGTTGTCAGTTCTTTCCTCGTCAGGAAACGTTGTGTCTGAGCAATCTCGCCACCCGTTTATCTCTAGATCAGAGTCGGCATTCGACCACTTTGATAACTTGAACCTCTGAAAGGCCAGAGAACCTTCAACAGATGTCACTCTTCGCTATTAAGGATGACATCCTTGCTTTCCTGGATTAAAGAAAATCCCCAAAGGGAAGCCTCATAATCAGAAATTCGGCAGCATGCCAGTTTCGCTCCGAAAAGACCACTGATGAAAAGGTCATCGGCACCTCAAAATTGGACCCCATCATATGGCATTTCTCCGGAAAGATCCCGAGAAAAGTATGATGTAAGCTCCCAAGCGAAAGCAGTCTCTCAAGAGACTCGTTTTCCCCAGTAGATTCGACAAATGACGTCTCCAACAGAGAAGTTTGTGCAACTCTACAACTCAGACGACTGGGTTCTCCCCAGCGAGTCTGACATCAAAATTTTTCCCATCAAATGGCATCTCCCCAGGAAAATTCGGCGAGAAGTTTGAGGAAAACCGCTACGCATAGCGTCCCTTGTCAATAAAGTTTATTGACAAAAAGAAACTAAGACCAGTTCCTTGGTAGGAAACCAGGATCGAGGGGAAGTTTAAATCAGAAACTAAGACCAGTTCCTTGGTAGGAAACCAGGATCGAGGGGAAGTTTATTTCAAAAGAAAACTGAGACCAGCTCCTTGGCTGAAGACCAGGATCGAGGGGAAGTTTACCTTTTCTAAGCATCTTCGCTTAGCTAAAGAAGATGAATGCGTAAGCTACCATTCATAACCACCATCAAAATTTCGGGTATTCCGATATTTAATCCTCTTGCACCCCGAATGCCCGAATACCTTCGTCATTCACACCTTCGGGTCCAAGAAGATTAAATAGGGGCATCTGTCATACCCCAAATTTTGACCACTAAGATTTCCCATCATTGTGTAAATCATCATCACAATATGGGGAAACCATCCTACCTTGTCAGTCTCCCCAAAGAGGGGTGAGCATCCACTACAATCAAAATTAGGGTTTCAAGCCCTTTCAGAGCCTTAGACAAAGGATCAATCAAGGAATGACATGATCTTCAACTTGTCTAACCTCTCAAGCATCCACAATGGATCAAAAGGACTCCCACTTCAAGGATTAAGCACAAGGCTGCTCCCTTCTAGATGGATCAAGCCTCAAGATCGCCAGTATCACCAAATTAGGGTTTTGGTCGACCAGGGCCTCCAGATGGAAAATTTCATCTGGGCACAAGCCAATGATCCAAAACATAACCTAATATACTCCATGGAACCTCATGGACCCAATCATCAAGTCAATTTTGCCTTAGGGGATGCATGCATTAAAAATCAGGAATTAGGGTTTCTTGACCTAATTCACCCCTAAGTTGACTTTTAGGGCAAATCAAGAGCCAAGACCTCAGGTTTGAGGGTCTCTAATGAATTATATTGATCCATTTGGAACAATGGATTAATCCAAGAAGCTTGAGCAACAAGTCTCAATTTCATCTGCACCACAATTAGGGTTTTAAGAGAAAAGTCAACTGTAACTTTGACTTTTGACTAGGACAAGCTCCCAAGCCCTAGGACATACCTCAATATACCCCATGACACCCATGTAACATGTCCATCAAGTTTGATTTAGGTCAAGGACATGATTTCCTGAAGAATTGCACAATTTGGAATTCATCTGATAAAAAGTCAACTGTGCACAAAAGTCAACTTTGACTTTTTGAGATTTTTCACCAAAATGGATTTTTAACCCTAAAATGATGTTAATGTATGATTTGAATCATCATTCATCAAGAAAAATCAAGAAAAGTGGGATAACTTGTAAAAGGGGTAACCATAAAAACTTAGAAAATTTTCTAAGTTAAAAATAAAGTGACAAAGGTACCAACTTTGGAGGACCATAACTCCTAAACCACAAGGCCATTTTCTCTCATCCAAAGATGGATTTGTAGCTCTCATTACCCTCTACAAAAACTTCAACTAAGCCTAACTCCAATTCATTATGGATTTTGAGCTATGAGTGAGCCAAAGTGGCTAAAAACATGAAAATGTACCATTTTTCAATACTTAGAAAAATTCTGTCCAAGACAGATTTTGTTGAAACACCAAAACTTGTGAGATCTTTTCACATAGATGCAAGCTAAATCAAGTCCAAAGTTAAACATCAATGTTGTTGCATATGTTACTAAGAATTCAAAGAGCTCAACAGCATGAATTGATTCAACTTAAGCCATGAGAAATCCATGCCCAAAGTCATGCTGCTGCAAGCTGTTTTGGAAAAATCAGTTTGCATGTTTGCTTGCCACACACGATTTTGAGCCAAATACCAAGGATCACTATGCCACCTGTGTTCAAACCAATCACAATGCAACTGATCCAACTGATAAGTCTGAGTCAAAAGGCCAAGGAATCTTCCAACTTGAAGTTCATCCACTTTGGCACATTTTGCCTTGAATTCAAAGTGCATTAATGTGGAATAGTGCATTGTCAAGGTAGCTACCCTACTAATGTCAATTTCTCTGATTAAACAACATTAAAAACATCTGAGGAATGTGGTTTTGGTCAAGGCATAGCCCTGCTCTTGGGAATGGCTAGCTTGCCTTGCTTGAGAAGAAATCCTCCAAGCCAATCCATGCAAATGTGATCTGATCTAGCAGCCATTCACTATTCCTCCAAAACAAAAGTTGATCACCTATAAATAGAGGTCCCAATGGATCATTCAACTCACACCAAAGCCAGTTACAGCACTGCTTTCTCTCATTCTTTCTTAAACCTTAAGTTTTCTTGTTTTTGAGTAACCACTATCGGGTTTTGAGTTGCAGCCACAATCAATCCATTCCAATTGCTCAAACACATCACATATGATGTATTTGAGGTGTCCAAACACTTAAACACCAACTGTAACACCCCAGGCTCAAAATCACCCTTCAACCAAGCCATTATGCTTCAATTTTGCAGGTGGAGGTCTCCAGCTTGATCCAAAGAATTTTAAAGTGTTCCAAAGCTTGCAACACACTCCATAACATCCATTGAAGCTGTAGGGATCATCAATTCACGACTGGAACATCATCTGGGCAAAGTTCCATTTCAGCTTGCACCAAGGTGAGCTTCAAACTCAAACTCCATGATCCATGCATATTTTCTCGCATGATATTTTTGCCATTTGATTGCCATCATGTGTTGATTGTTTTGCCCCCAAGAAATTGGATTATAGACCTTATAACCATGTCTGCACGATTGCTTTTGCAAATTAGGGTTCATCTGTGTTCATCATGATTATTTTCCTCCACATTGAAAATTAATAAAATTGGGTATTGCCATCTTATTCCTTGTGAAAAAACGCACGGGTTTGGTGTTTGAATCATGTCCAATGGTTGAGAGATGAGTGAGATATGGTGCTTCACGCACGAGCTCGAGGAAGAGGATGGCCATGGCGCCATTCTTCAGGTTTTCCAACTAAGTTTGATATATATTTTTCACTTGCCATGTTATTAATGAATTGGCATTGCGCCCCAGCGGTTCATCAGCTGGTTTTGTGAGTATTGGCAAGTGAGAGGTCTGGGGTTCGAATCCCCCTCGCCCCAGACTTCTTTTTATCACTTTTTTATTTTGTTATTTTTCATATTATTATTTTTAATAATTTGAAAAATTAATAACTCCTTCAATTTTTATCATTTTTTATTGGTTCTTTTTGCAACAATTCACAAAAATGTTGAAATATTTTATTCCACCAAAAAGTTAAATTTATATTATTTATTTAATATAATTAGTATTTTGTGAATAAATTCATTTTTTAATTGTTTTTAAACATTCTAAAAATGAATATTTACTTTGAAAATCAAAACCTAATGAATTTAAATATTCCTTGTGATTATCCCTCATTTTTTCAAACCTTAAGCAAAATCATAAATGGATTATTGAAATTTATTTTGAGTTTTGTTTGATTTTCTTTAAATATTTACTTTTAAAGATTAAAATTAGGGTTTTCTTTTGATTAATTCAACTTTCAAAATTGATTTTCAGAACACTTTGGGCCTCTATTAGAGTGTAAGACCCAACCCACTTGTACAGAAACATTTGGGCCTCACTTATTGTATAAGTCCCTCTGTACATTTTAAAACAAACGGCGCGATCGTCGCCTTTTGAAAAATAACCTTGGGCCTCTCCTTGAGCTATAAGACCCATTCAAAACACTTTGGGCCTCTATTAGAGTGTAAGACCCAACCCCCTTTTTAACCAAAATATTTTGGGCCTCACTTATTGTATAAATCCCTCTGCGTTAAAAGAAAACCTCGACGCGATCGCCATTTTTAACGAAAAATCATTTGGGCCTACCCTCGTGTTATAAGCCCCACTCTTTTTCTTTAAACCTTTTGGGCCTCTTGAAAGAGTGTAAGGCCCATCCCTTTGTACAGAAAACATTTTGGGCCTCAGTCACTTGTATAAGTCCCTCTGTACAAAATTCAACAGTGCGCTCACTGATAAAACCCTGGGCCTCTCCTTGAGCTGTAAGCCCCAAATCTTTCTTTTTCAAAGCACTTTCTCCTTTGATTTTGAATATACTGTTGTTTTCAATCTTTCTTTGTTGAACAACTAACCAAACAGCATGGAAGCTCTACAACCGAGTAAGTGGTTATTGCTTTCATTTACCGCTTTCATATACATATAACTATATTGTGGGGCTATTTCACTGTAAGTCTTCTTTCATAAACTCATATCAACTGTGTAATAATAGTATATATATTTCAAGTTTCCCCGGCAACTACGTCTAGAACTAGGTGACGCCGTTTCATTTATTCGTAGAAATAGACAACTAGATCCCCAATAGGATCACCAGATACAGTCTTCTGTTCGGCTGTCCTCATTAGGAATTGTCAAGAAACTCTACTCCCAGAGATGAATGTCTTCTCCGTGAACGGCATCTTTGAGTTTCTTCCAAATTCTCGAACTTTCCTGACTTTGATCTATTCTTGGTGAATAGCATTGCCTTGAATTTCTCGGGGTTTGGGGACCCACGGGCTTCTTAAAAGCATCAGCCTCCTCTTGGGCATCGTACAAGGACCCACAGGCTTCCTAAAAGCAACCCCGCCTCCTCTTGGGCTTCATACAAGGACCCTACGGCTTCTTAGAAGTATTCACAGCCTCCTCTTAGGCTTCGTATAATGATCTCTTCCTTCGGGAATGATAGCCTCCTTTGGGCTTAATACAAGGACCCGTCGGCTTCTTAAGAGTTTCCAGCCTCCTCTTGGGCTTCTACAATTTGTCCCGACGACCTCCTAGAGGTATAGGAATAAAACTTAGTCATATGCGTAGAGCAGTCCTTTCATAGAGTCTACTACTGTTTCTCAAAGCATAGTACAAAGCATAAAACTCTAGACTTGGACAGTCTAATCTCCTTGAGTCTCAAAGACATTCTCAAGCACCCTTCAAGAATAGGAAGGAAACCCGCAGACTCGGACAATCTCAATACCCTTTGGATTTCCCACTTCCTTAAAAAACAGGAATAACCCGGATCCTTGAATCAAATCCTTGAGTGCAGTGTTGCTCATATAAGAACTGATTTTCTCTTTCAAAATCAGTATACTGGACCTGTCACTTAACTGAACAGTCACCATAGCCTCCTCTTGGGCTTTGTACAATGATCCTCCCCAGCGGAGTCAAAAAACGTTTAACCTCTATCTCGGGCTTTGTACGAGACACATAAGAGACTCCCTCGTTGAGTCCATCAAAATTTTAGCCTCCATCTCGGGCTTTATACGAGATACCAAAAGACTCCATCGTCGAGTCAAAACCTTGTAGCCTCCATCTCGGGCTTCGTACGAGATACAGAGACTCTCTTGTTGAGTCAAACTTTCAGCCTCCATCTCGGGCTTCGTACGAGATACAAAAACACTCTCTTGTTGAGTATAAAAGATTCTCCTGTTGAGTCAACCCTTTTAGCCTCTCTCTCGGGCTTCGTACGAGACACATAAAAACTCCCTCTTGTTGGGCCAATAGCCTCCTCTTAGGCTTTGTATAAGAAAACCACTGGTTGATCCAATCAACCTTTTAGCATTAAAGTTGTGCCTCGTTCACAGTACACAAACATCAACAACTCCGTCCCCTTCATCTAATCGCTGTAAGCGGCAAGCCTCTGGATCATCTACATCCATGCCACTGTCCCTCTTTTAGCATGAGAAATTCCTAAGGAAAGATAACATTGCTCTACACTGAGTTAAAGTCTTCTCCTTCAGGTTAAAATCCTCTATAAAGGAAATTATGGCATTGCTAGGATCCGCGTATCCCGGTTAAAGTAATTCTCCTTTATAACCAGTCACCCAACAGTTATGACAGACAAACCCTTCTTTAGAGATGACAAATTCTCTCTAAAGTCGAGGTCCTTCAGCTTCACGTCATGGGCTTTGAACAAGACACAAATAGACTTTTCAGCTTCACGTCTTGGGCTTTGAACAAGATACAAATCACCTTTCGCTTCACGTCTTGGGCTTTGAACAAGAGACCAAAAACACCCATTTCCTCCCATAGAATAGGAGGAACTACGAACGCTCTGATTTCCCTGTTTCGGTAAACGGGAATACGTAGGCATAAGATTGAAAGAAAAATCTTAGCGAGCACACTAAACAAAAAAACCAAATCCCATACTCTTACATCAAAAGCAGTAATCAGTCCTAACATCCTAATCCTTGTTCCCCGCCAGAAAACTTATGTCTAGATAAAAACCTGCATTGGCGAAAATACAAATAACCAGTACAAAGGCCCCCCCACATTGATAGCATCCGTAACCTAACAGACCGCTGTTTAAACTCAGTATGCAAAGCAGGGTTAATTGGAGACATCTATTTCCCTTCCTTATTCAGCTCACAATAGGATAAAAAATGAATCGACCTGTAGTTTTAAGCTCAACCGCAGAGAGCGACCAGCGCTTAGAACCGCGTCCAAAATCGCTCGCTACAGGAGAATGTAGAGATCTTGTTCTCTTCCCATCTCTTAGGTAGAAACCTTAAAAAGTGCCACAGTAGAGTGGCGACCACAGTGGGAGGCATTCTTTCTTGCTTTCTCAAGGGATGAAATCCTAAATTCATGTCATAGAAATGGTGACTCTGCTGGGGAGTCATTGTTTGTATAGGATCATAAGACTAGAGGTCTAGGATGATTAAGACAAATTTATATACTGCTTTTCCTAATTGATATTGTGTTTATTTTTCTGCTAATGGGAATGCGTGTGATGCCGCATGTGGAAAGATTGAGTATACACCTAAGATAGGTGATAGCAATGCGGGTAATCTTACTGGGAGTGAATTCCAGTTAAGAGCCCCCGGTCGACCATCAAACTCAGTGGAGACTCCCTTTGCAGATACATTGCCTATACGACTTCGGTTGTTGAAAGTAGTGTGGTCAACTGGGTTATCCAAGAAGTTGAGGTTTTTAGTAGACTTAAGCCATTTTGTAGTGCGGAAGCTATCGGAAATAGTTGTCACGCGATACTACCCTCATCTGAGATCACTCCAGGATACATCAGCTCGCTGGCGATCTGCTTGCTGTTGTTATCCCAGAGGGGTCAATGATTTTGCGGACAGGTACAAAAAATCACCAGTATAAACCTTTGGGGGGGGGGGTAGAGCCTTGACTTCATGACACCGAACCTTTGACCCCATGTTTTTTCTATGTTTTTGTGTGCTGCATTCATTTAAAAAACATTAAAACAAAGAAAATCTTCTCTTCTAGTCTCTCTTTTTCAAATTAAACTAAGACAATGATTGCAAATGTCAGAGAAGGAGATTGCACTAATGGATTTCGGTAGAAGGAAAACTCATAAGTACACCTTCAAGGTTCCAAAGTTAGAGGATTTAAGAGGTTTGGCAAGAATGATCACCAACCACGAGGCTTTCAGAGCCAAGTATGGAGGACTGCTGTCTCTATTAAGGGTCCATGTAATCGAAGGAATTCTATCCACACTAATCTAGTTCTACGATCCGGTTTATCACTGTTTCACATTCCCGGATTATCAGCTTGCACCAACGCTGGAGGAGTATTCTCACCTGACTGATTTACATATTACTGATCAAGCTCCCTTTTTTGGACTGGAAGAAATTCCAAAGGATCAGACCATTGCAAGAGCAATTTATTTGGACGAGTCAGAAGTCAGGGCTCACATAACCACTAAGGGTGGCATCCAGGGTTTGCCAGCCCAATTCTTGATAAAGAAGGCTCTATACTTTGCTAGTATAGGGAACGTGGCTGCGTTCGAGAGCATCTTTGTTTTGCTCACCTACGGGTTATTCTTGTTTCCCAACATCGAAAACTTTGTAGATATCAACGCCATTAAAATTTTCCTGATTGGAAACCCCGTACCAACCTTACTCGCAGATGCGTATCGTTCGGTACACTTAAGGAATTTATACAGCGGAGGAATGATCACATGCTGTGTACCCCTGCTATACAAATGGTTCACTTCCTATTTGCCCAAGTCTGCTGCATTTTGGGATTAAAAGATACTTTACATTGGTCGCAGAGAATCATGTCTCTTACCAACTCTGACATAGACTGGTACAATCGAATCTACGACGGGATCAGAATCATCGACCGTTGTGGAAATTTCCCAAATGTACCCCTTATAGGAACTAAGGGAGGAATCAATTATCATCCAATTTTAGTTCGTCGTCAAGTTGGATACCCAATGAGGCATGTCCCGCACAATGCTCATCTGGAAGGTCTTTTCTTCAAGGAAGGAGAAAGTGACAGAGCACTAAAGACGAAAATAGTGCACGCTTGGAAACACGTTCATAGGAAAGGACGAGAGTCTCTAGGAAAACCAGATTGTGTCTCGATGGAGCCTTATCTCCACTGGGTACAAACTAGAGCTCTCAAGCTGAGGATGCCTTTCCCTCATCAGAAAGTTCTTCCATTAAAGGACTCTGCCCTTTATTTCATGTCTGAGACGGAAAAACCTCAGGTTACTCTCAGCAAAGTTCAGCAGGAGAAGAGGTCTTGGAGGAACAAGTACCGTATTCTCAATGTGGAGTGCAAGAAAATACAACAACTATTAAGAGAGAAAGATGCTCTGATTGAGATTTTAGAGCAACATACTGTAGAAAATCAGGATGACCAAAGGAATTTGCTTGCTCCTTTCACTTGGCAAAGGAATGACAACCCGACAACGGCCCAAGAGCCCCGGTCAAAGAAAAGGAAAGCACCCGAACCAGCACCTGAGCTCTCTTCAGAGAGGACTCAGGATCCATTAGTTTAGATTTCCTTTTTCAGCACTTTGTAATCTACTGTATTTCCATTTCCGCAATCCTTTGAATTCAATAAAATGGGGTTTCCCCACTGTTTGATATTTGCAATCCAATTGTCGAAGTTTACTTTAAATAAACAAAAATAATTAATAATCATTACATTTATCATTCTCATAAACGCATTCTTCTTACCTACGAATCTCACATTCGCGTCTCGATTCTAGAGTCAAATTATCTCATTCGTATAATACTCGGGCCAATCGTCAGAAAAAGATGGATGATCTCGAGGAAGAGAACTAAGAGTTGAGAGAAGAGATCGACACTCTGAAAGAGGATCTAAGAAAGATTCAGAACGACATGCAAGCTCTAGCAGAAGCTCAAATGCAATAAGAAAGGACTGTGATCTCAGAGATCACATCTACGCCCTTAGTGGAGAAGTATGATCCTAGGTACAAAATGCCGAAAGACCGTTCTTGGGTCATGCCTATTAACTATATCCCAAAAGGATATGTTCCGCCGATTGCTGAGGATCAGGGAACCACAACAGAAACCGCTGGGCATGAGGTTACAAACTTCAGGAAAGTGAAGATGCCAGGGGCATGGCAGCAACTCCTAAAGGTTACAAACTTCGGGAGACACCGAGAGTCTCGGCCATAATGACTGTACCACCACCCATGGTACACACTGTCCCGGAAGGACAGATTCCATAGATACCTTCTGGCGGAAATGACAGCATGTTCGACAGAATGAATGAATTCCAGGAACAATTCCCGGAAATGCAGAAATAACTGCAGGCCCTTCGCGGTCAGGATCTATTTGGAAAGGACGCCGCAGACATTTGTTTGGTCCCTAATGTTAAAGTTCCACACAAATTCCAGGTACCCGACTTTGAAAAGTACAAGGGTAACTCTTGCCCTCAAAGTCATTTAGTGATGTACGCTTGGCGAATGTCAGCTCAGACAAAGAACCAGGAGCTACTGATTCACTACTTTCAGGATAGTTTAACCGGTGCCTCATTAAAATGGTACATGGGTTTAAACCGCGCTACGATCGACACGTTCAGAGATCTTGGCACTGCTTTCGTCCAACAATATAAATACAATTTGGACATGGCACCAGACAGAGATCAGCTCAGATCAATGTCACAAAAGGACAAGGAAACCTTTAAGGAGTTCGCTCAGAGATGGCGTGAAATTGCCGCCCAGATTTGTCCACCTCTTGAGGAAAAAGAGATGACAAAGATCTTCTTAAAGATCTTGGGCTCATTTTACTACGACAGAATGGTCGCCAGTGTGCCCAGTGACTTCACTGAGATGGTGGGCATGGGAGTTCGTCTTGAGGAAGCAGTCTGGGAAGGACGTTTGGTTAAAGATGCTGGATCATCAAGTAGTACGAAATGATACGGTAGTGCTATCCCTAAGAAAAAAGAGCAAGATATCGGGAATATCTCTCTTGGAAAGCAAAGGCGATGTTACTAACCAATAGCAGCTGTAACTCCTGCTATCAACCCCATGCCTGTTCCTACGTATCAACCTCAGGTTGCTCAGAGCCAACCTAATCAACAACAACTACAGCAAAGGACACAACATTCTCTTCAGCAGGCTCGTCCTCAGTACAACAACAACCATACAACGCGACCACCTGGGTTTGACCCTATGCCCATGTTGTACGCAGAGCTGCTTGCATTATTACTGGTCAAGGGCCATGTCCAAACTAAGTCTCCTCTTACAGTACTGGAAAATCTGCCTTTTTGGTTCAAAGCGGATCAGACTTGCCCTTATCATCAAGAAGGACCAGGGCATAACATAGAAAACTGTATCAGTTTCAAATTCGATGTGCAAAAGCTTGTTAGGAGCGGGGTCTTGTCTTTCAAGGATACGAATCCTAATGTTCTCACAAACTCGCTGCCTCAACATGAGAAAGCTGCAGTCAATTTGATAGAGGGAGAGTCTAACAACATCTATCAGATTCATGATGTACTCTTATTAAGGGCCAACTTGGTCAAGATGCATTGTAGACAGAGCGGATATGGCCTTGTGCCACCTCATAACTATCACCAGTGTGATATCTGCTCTAAGAACAATCAGGGATGTTCTGTGGTGCAATCAGCTCTACAGGAACAGTTGGATATCGGATGGATCCAAGAGCATCGAGTTTGTGGAGTTAACATGACCTATACGAATTGCAACATCATTCAGAATCGCGACATCCGTGCAATGAATGTCAACCTGGTGGCAATGTACTCAAGGAAAAGCCAGTATCATAATCTGCCACAACACAATTATAATTCATGTCTGACTTGCTCGGTAAACAAACAGGGATGCTCTTTTGTACAAGAGGCCCTCCAGCGTCAGATGGATCTTGGATGGATCCAGGACTACCATGATAGAAATCCTTATCAGATCAACATGATTCAAATCTTTGATATTTGTCTGATGAATACCAGCTTGGTGGAGTTACATGCCAAGCAGGTTCAACTTGGTATTCTCACTTCTCATGATTATCTGAACTGTAAAGTTTGCAGTGAGAGTAACCAAGGGTGCGCTCTTGTTCAAAGAACTTTACAACACTTGTTAAACCACTGGTGTCTTCCAATCTATATGGATGAAGACACGCAACAAATCAGTGTGTTTAATGGAAACCCTACTCGGCGTCAAAGTCAGGATGTCCGATCTATGGAAACAAACCTGGTAAGGTTACATTGCATTCAAAGCGGACGTAGCCAGGTGCCACCACACAACTATGAACGTTGTAGAGTCTGCTTGGAGAATAACCAAGGATGCTACCTTATGCAGGCAGCCCTTCAAGGTCAGTTGGATCGTATAGAGATTCACCCATGTCCGAGTCCCAAGCCAATCAACTGGACGCCGGACTACTTCGCTGATCAAATCAGAGACGTTGTCATAATCTTTGATCATCAACAAAACAAGGATGTTTGTACCATCATCCCTCTACTGGATGAATCAAAGGTTCTTAGCCAGGAACTGACTGAAGTTACTTACGACAGTCAGAAAAATCAGAAGGCTCCTGTAGTTATTTATCTACCGGGACCGTTACCGTATGAATCAGCTAAGGCGATCCCTTACAAATACGGTGCAATAATAATTGAGAATGGAAAGGAAATTCCATTACCCTCCGTCGCGAATATTGCAGATATCAGTCGAGTAACCCGGAGCAGTCGAATCTTTAACCGAGGGGTTGGAGAACCTAACAGAGAAAAGGAACTTCAGACAGAAGCTCCCAATCCACCAGTCGGTCAATCTAGTGATACCGACCTTTCAAAAAACAATGATGAGATGCTGAAGCTCATCCAAAGGAGTGAATACAACATTGTTGATCAGCTGTTACAAACTACTTTAAAGATCTCAGTCCTATCACTTTTACTCAGTTCCGAAGCCCACAGAGAGGCTCTACAGAAAGTCTTAGAGCAGGCCTTTGTGGAACAGAATGTGTCAATACGACAGTTCGATAGCATAATCTCTAACATCACATCCTGTAACAACTTAGGATTCAGTGATGAGGATTTGTCAGAGGGGGGCAAAAGCCACAACATGGCGCTCAATATCACAGTTAACTGCCAGGACGATGCTTTAGCCAGCGTACTGGTAGATACAGGATCGACCATCAACGTTATTCCGAAGTCCACTTTAATGCGACTATCATTCAAAGGACCCCCGATGAGGGGCAGTGAGGTTATCGTCAAAGCCTTTGACGGATCTCGGAAAGCAGTTATTGGCGAAGTCGACCTTCCCATAACTATCGGTCCTTACACTTTCCTAATCACTTTCCAGGTCATGGACGTCGGGGCAGCGTATAGCTGTTTATTAGGAAGACCTTGGATACACCAGGCTGGGGCCGTAACTTCGACACTTCACCAGAAACTAAAGTTCGTCAAGAACGATCAACTCATCACGGTTTGTGGGGAGCAAGCCTTGCTCGTGAGTAACTTGTCATTATCTACTTGTGTAGAACCCGAGGAGGTTGTTGGAACTCAGTTCCAAGCACTTTCGGTGAGCAACGAGAATCAATCAGAGAAATGAACCTCGATTTCCTCATACAGAGATGCTCTCAAAGTGATAAAAAATAACAATACAAAAGGATGGGGACAACTTGTCATTCCTACTGATAATAAAACAAAGAAGGGTCTTGGTTTTTTCACAATCTGTAACCAGACAGCTGCTAACGATGAAAGTCTTCATCCCATTCAGGATTTCTTCCACAGTGGAGGGTTCCTTCACCCAGTGCATCAGGAAGTGCACACCATCAACAAAGGAGATTCCTCCGATACGGATGAGGAATGGAAGTCCTATCTCAACGAGGACGGTTATATGTCTCAGGAAGAGGTGCCTACGCCATTTTGCTATCCCGCACAGAGTCCGAGATTTATAACGAGGTCAGATGTCGAAAGGATATACGAAGATTGTGATCCTGAAGGATGCCGTGCTCCACCAAACTCATTAGAGGAGGGCACTCTGATGAAGGACAACTTTGACCACGACTATTATGGCCCAATGGATGGCCTGCCTATCTGGTAGCTGTACCCAGGAAACTTGGGGCAAGAAAATCAGCCAAACAATGAAAATCAGCTGAGCGTCATTGAAAAGAATACCTGCATCCCCACCATGTCATGGGATCAACACTCAGGGTATTCAGAACCTATCCAGCACGACGATGAATTGGCAAAGTTCGCCGGACTAGAATTCATCAACAATGCTTTTCCCGAGGTCAACGTTATTGAAAGAGATGACTCCTTTAGTTCCAAAGATGTGTGGGATACCTTAGGACAGCCAAGTGGAAAATTTGACTTCATGATCAAGTACACCACTCCCGAAAGCTCTCGTATCAGGCTCGTAGACATCCAGCCAACTGGATGGGGAGATTTGCCTGAGTGCACAAATACTATGCAAAATACAACTGAGGAATCCTCCTACGGCGACTCTGCCTAGGAGACAGATTCCAATGATCCTGCTCCACCAGAAATAAGCGTCATTTCTGAAGACAAATCAAGGAAAGTACCAGACTTTGTGATTCACCGAGGAGTTCGCCACCAATGGGTTGCTGTCGATGTTCCGAGGATTGTTCATAAGTCAAAGTAATTGCCGTCTTTACTTTAACCTTTCACCCTACCCAGGTGAAACGGATGTTTTGATAGGGCTCACTTTCTGTAAATTTCCCTCTTCGCTTCGTCCAAAGCGACAGAGTTTTGTTTTATAGGGCTGTAGTTTCAAGAGTCGACTTGTTCATAAATAAAATAACTTCGTTCTGTGATCTCCACATTAATTGCGGTTTTCTCTTTTCGCTTTTCTCAGAAAATGGTAATCCTAAAAAACAATTCAAAATAAACAAGCAGTTTTTCAAAAAAATACACTGCACACACTCTTGCATTCTCTCTATCTCTTCTAAACACAAATCATCACGTCATGCAGATTGCTTGTTTTAAACCCCGTTGAAACATGTGATCCAATGCCTTCTCCCGACTTTGAGTTCCCGGTATTTGGGGCTGAAGAAGAAGATGACGACGAAATTCCAGAAGAGATCTCCCGATTACTCAGACAAGAGGAAAGGTCCATTGAACCTCACAAAGAGCCGTTGGAAACGATCAACTTGAATTCAGAAGAAGAGAGAAAAGAAATTAGGATTGGGGCACTGGTCAGTCCAACTGCCAAAGAGAGTTTGACAAAGCTTCTCAGAGAATTCCCCGATGTATTTGCTTGGTCCTATCAGGACATGCCAGGGTTGGATACCAGCATCGTGGAACATCATCTACCGTTGAAATCAGAATGTCCACCAGTAAAATAGAGGTTGAGACGGACTCACCCGGACATGGCCATCAAAATCAAAGAGGAAGTACAGAAACAGATTGACGCGAGTTTCCTCGCCACGTCAGAATATCCTCAATGGTTAGCCAATATCGTACCCATTCAAAAAATGGACAGAAAAGTCAGAATATGTGTCGATTACATAGATCTAAACAAGGCTAATCCATAGGATGACTTTCCTTTACCACACATTGACATGCTGGTTAACAGTACAGTAAAGTTCAAAGTTTTCTCCTTCATGGATGGATTCTCGGGCTATAATCAAATCAAAATGGCGCCGAAAGACATGGAGAAAACTTCGTTCATTACCCCATGGGGTACCTTTTGTTACAAGGTAATGCCGTTCGGTTTGAAGAACGTCGGGGCAACCTATCAAAGGGCCATGACTACTCTGTTTCATGACATGATACACAAGGAGATCGAGGTATATGTCGATGACATGATTGCCAAATCTAAAACAGAAGAGGAGCATTTGACCCACCTGTCAAAACTATTCGAGCGTTTGAGGAAATACAAACTCCGCTTAAATCCCAACAAGTGCACCTTCGGTGTTCGTTCAGGGAAACTTTTAGGGTTCATCGTCAGCCAAAAAGGAATTGAGGTTGATCCTGACAAGGTCAAGGCCATTCAAGAAATGCCTTCTCCGAAAACTGAAAAACAAGTCAGAGGATTCCTGGGACGTTTGAACTACATCTCCAGATTCGTATTCCTCATGACCGCGACATGTGCGCCAATCTTCAAATTACTCAAAAAAAATTAGGATTGCGTTTGGGTAGAAGATTGCCAAACTGCCTTCGACAGTATCAACGAATATCTGTTGAACCCACCAATTCTATCACCTCCAGTGGAAGGAAGACCACTGATCATCTACCTCACAGTCCTAGAGGACTCAATGGGTCGTGTGCTTGGCCAATAAGACGAAACAAAAATAAAATAGTTTGCCATCTACTATTTGAGCAAGAAATTTATCGACTGCGAGACTCGGTACACTATGCTTGATAAAACTTGCTGCGTTTTGGCTTGGGCAGCCAAACGTCTTCGCCAGTACATGATTCGTCACACTACTTGGTTGATCTCAAAAATGGATCCAATCAAGTATATCTTTGAAAAACCTGCTCTCACGGGAAGAATTTCCCGTTGGCAGATGTTGTTATCAGAATACGACATCGAGTACCACGCTCAGAAAGCCGTTAAAGGGAGTATTTTAGCCGATCATTTGGCTCATTAACCGATTAACGATCAGGAATCAATCGGGTTTGACTTCCCAGACGAAGATGTCATGTATTTAAAAATGAAAGATTGCGATGAACCACTACCCAGTGAAGGGCCAAAACCAGGTTCCCAATGGGGACTAATCTTTGACGGAGCTGTCAATCATTACAGAAACAGAATTGGAGCAATCATCATAACACCTCAGGGTACCCACATTCCTTTCACTGCCATACTTACATTCAAGTGCACAAATAACATGTCCGAATACGAAGCTTGTATTATGGGTCTCGAAGAAGCGATTGATTTGAGGATCAAGAACTTGGATGTATATGGCGACTCAGCTTTGGTCGTCAATCAGATCAAAGGAGATTGGAACACATACCAATCAGGATTGATTCCTTAAAAAGATAATGCAAGAAGGTTGTTACCTTTCTTCAACAGAATCGAGTTTCATCACATCCCTCGTGATGAGAACCACATGGCTGATGCATTATCCACTCTTTCTTCCATGATTATTGTAGGTCAATGGAACGACTTACCCAAGATCGACATAATGCTCCTTCAACGACCCGCTTACATCTTCGTGATCGAAGCAGTCAAAGGTGATAAAACTTGGTATCACGATATCAAATGCTTCCTTCAGAAACAAGAGTACCCACCTGGGGCACTAAGGAAAGACAGAAAAACCCTCAGAAGGTTGGCAGGCAGTTTCTTCTTGAGCGGTGATACACTCTATAAGAGAAATTTTGACATGGTCTTGCTCTGATGCGTAGACAGACCAGAAGCAGACATGCTGATAAAAGAAATTCATGAAGGATCCTTTGGCACTCATGCCAATGGACACACAATGGCGAGAAAAATTCAAAGAACAGGGTACTACTGGTTGACCATGGAATCCGACTGCTACAAGTACATGAGAAGGTGTCACAAGTGTCAGATATACTCAGACAAAATCCGTGTACCACCTACACATCTCAAAGTTCTCTCTTCCCCATGGTCTTTTTCCATATGGGGAATCGACATGATTGGCATGATTGAACCCAAAGCTTCAAACGGACATCGGCTCATCCTGGTAGCCATTGACTACTTCACCAAATGGGTCGAAGCAGCGTCATACGCCAATGTAACCCGACAAGTGGTGGTCCGATTTATCAAAAACAATATCATATGCCGTTATGGTGTTCCGAACCAGATCATTACTGATAATGGATCCAACTTGAACAATAAGATGATGAAGGAGTTGTGTGCTGAGTTCAAGATCGAACACCATAACTCATCTCCCTACCGACCCAAGATGAACGGAGCGGTAGAAGCGACTAACAAGAACATCAAGAAGATCGTTCAAAAGATGGTTGTAACCTACAAAGACTGGCACGAGATGTTGCCTTATGCTCTTCACGGTTATCGCACATCTGTCTGCACTTTAACAGGGGCAACCCCTTTCTCTCTAGTATATGGCATGGAGGCAGTGCTCCCCATCGAGGTAGAGATCCCATTGATCCGGGTATTGATGGAAGCTAAGCTAACAGAAGTTGAATGGTGCCAAAGTCGGCACGACGAACTAAATCAGATTGGAGACAAGCGAATAACGACACTATGCCATGGTCAGTTGTATTAACAGAGAATGAAGAAAGCGTTTGACAAAAAGGTTCGACCTCGCATCTTCAGGAAAGGAGACCTTGTGCTAAAAAAGATACAATCATTTCTCACTGATTCCCGGGGCAAATGGACTCCGAATTATGATGTCCCATACGTGGTCAAGAAAGCCTTCTCAGGCGGCGCCTTGAGACTCGCAACCATGGACGGAGAGGAATTTGCCTACCCTATAAATGTTGATGTAGTCAAGAAATACTTCGCCTAAATTAAAAAAAAACGTCTCGGTGGATTGAAAACCCAAAAGGGCGGTCCAGGCAAAAATTAGAGACATGATCAAAAAATCATCCCGGTGGATTGGAAATCTCAAAGTACAATCCAGGCAAAAGTTAGGGATAATGGCAAGTAACTACGTCCAACAGGGGTAAATTCCCTAGTAGTAGTCATGCCATCCATCAGAAAACTCCAGTCAAGGTCATCTTCGACGGAAGCTCAGGATGCCCCGAATTCAAAGTTGGTAGAAGGATAGTGGTCGTTATGTTTCAATGTAGCCTTTTCCCCTTAAATTACCATTTTCAAACTTTGTAAATACTCTATGGAATCATGCGTTTGGCTGATTTCCATCCTATCAATAAAATTTGAGCCATAGTGCTTTTGTTTGCAATTCTTACTTGTTTTAGCTTTACAGAATGACATTTTAACATGATCAATGCTTCTTGAAATAAAACAAAAATGAATTTACTTGTCAAACTTTTATGCTTTTAAAATAAAGATGGCAATTTCTTTTGACTGTTGAACATTGAAAGAACATCGATCGCTTCGCCAGAAGTAATCGAGCTTCAAAGTGTAGAATCAAAGTACTCCTTCTAAGCCAGTGCGCCTGAACGAAGGATCAGTTATGTCAGATGCAAATACTCCATCTGACATCCTCGGCTGAGTTCTCATCTCCTAAGCCCGATCAACGGTTGTTCCCCCACAGGGACTACTTCTCCTAAGCAAGGCAGAATTGCTATTGTGAACCAGCGATACTTTTTATCTCCCCACTGTGGCCGAGTATCCAATCGTGTTTATCCATTAGTCTGTATGTCGTGTCAGTTTTGTCAGCATATACATACATGCATCATGCATTATTGATTTACATTCATATTCATATTGCATCACTATCACTCTAGTCGGTCTTGTCCCCTAGTGATAAAAGTCTTCACAATTAAGTTGTCGGTTCTTTCCTCGTCAGGAAACGTCGTGTCTGAACAATCTCTCTCCTCCAATTTATTTTTGGATTAGAGTTGACCCTTGACTACTTTGATAACTTAAACCTCTGAGAAGACCAGAGAAACTTTCGACAAATGTCACTCTTCGCCATTGAAGATGATATCTTCGCTTTCCCGGATTAAGGAAAATCCCCAGAGAAAGCCTCATAACTAAAAACTTTCAGCAACACATTGATTTTGCTCTCCAGAGAGTCGATGTTAATAAAGTCATCAGCACCTCAAAATTGGATCACATCATACGGTATTTCTCCGAGAAGATCTCCGAGAAAAGTATGATGTAATATCTCCAAGCGGAAATAGTCTCTCAAGAGACTCGTTTTCCCCAGATAGAGTCAACAAATGGCATCTCCAACAGAGAAGTTTGTACCCCTTTACAATTCAGACAGATGGGTTCCCCAGCAAGTCTGACATCAAATTTTTTTTCCATCAAATGGCATCTCCTCAGGAAAATTCAGCGAGAAGTTTGAGGAAAACCGCTACACATAGCGTCCCTAGTCAATAAAGTTTATTGACAAAAGAAACTAAGACTAGTTCCTTGGTAGGAAACCAGGATCGAGGGGCAGTTTATTCCAGAAACTTAGACCAGGTCCTTGGTAGGAAACCAGGATCGAGGGGAAGTTTATTTCAGAAACTGAGACCAGTTCCTTGGTAGGAAACCAGGATCGAGGGGAAGTTTATTTCAGAAACTGAGACCAGTTCCTTGGTAGGAAACCAGGATCGAGGGGAAGTTTATTTCAGAAACTAAGACCAGTTCCTTGGCTGAAGACCAGGATCGAGGGGAAGTTTACCTTTTCTAAGCATCATCGCTTAGCAAAATAAGATGAATGTGTAAACTACCGTTCATGACCACCATCAAAATTTCGGGTATTCCGATATTTAATCCTCTTGCACCCCGAATGCCCGAATACCTTCGCCATTCACACCTTCGGGTCCAAGAAGATTAAATAGGGGCATCTGTCATACCCCAAATTTTAACCACTAAGATTCCCATCATTGTGAAAATCATCATCATAATATGGATGAACCATCATACCCCCATTAGTCTCCCCAAAGATGGGTGAGCCTTCACTACAATCAGAATTAGGGTTTCAAGCCCTCTCTGAGTGCTTAGGCAAAGGATAAATCAAGAAATGACATGATCTTCAACTTGTCTAACCTCTAAAACATCCCCAATGGATCAAGAGTACCCCCACCTCAAGGATTAAGCATAAGGCTGCAACATTCTGAGTGGATCAAGCCTCAAGATCGCCAGTGTCACCAAATTAGGGTTTTGGTCGACCAGGGCCTCCAGATGGGAATTTTCCTCTGGGCATGAGCCAATGCTTCAAAGCATAACCTAATGTACCCCATGGAACCTCATGGACCTAATCATCAAGTCAATTTAGCCTCATGGGATGCATTCACCAAAAATTAGGAATTAGGGTTTCTTGACCTAATTCACCCCTAAGTTGACTTTTGGGACAAAGCATGAGCCAAGACCTTAATACATGATTTGAGGGCCTTAAATACACTACATTGATCCATTTGAAACAATGGATTGATCCAAGAAGCTTGATCAACAAGTTTCAAATTCATCAGAACCACAATTAGGGTTTTGAGGAAAAAGTCAACAGTGCCTTTGACTTTTGACCAAGACATGCTCCTAAACCTTGGGACATGATTTAATACACCCTATAACACATATTAAATCAATCCATCAAGTTTGCTTTAGGTCAAGGACTTGATTTCATAGAGGATCGCATAGTTTGGAATTCATCTGACAAAAAGTCAACTGTGCACAAAAGTTAACTTTGACTTTTTGACATTTTTCACAATTATGGTTCCTTAACCCTAAAATAATGTTAATGTGTGATTGGAATCATCATTAATCAAGAAAAATCAAGAAAAGTGGCATAACTTGTAAAAGGGGTAACCATAAAAACTTAGAAATTTTCTAAGTTATGGAACAAAGTGGCTAGGGTACCAACTTTAGAGGATCATAACTCCTAAACCACAAGGCCATTTTCCCCATCCAAAGCTAGATTTGTAGCTCTCATGGCACTCTACAAAATCTTTAAACATAACTCATTCCAATTCCTCATGGATTTTAAGTTATGGAATTATCAAAATCACAAAAAGTGAAAATGTCACTTTTTTCCAACACTTAGTGAAAAATTCACTAAGTCAGAATCTGTCTTACTTTTTTCCAAATGTAGGGGCATTTTTCACTTGGATCCAAAAAGTATCAAAACAAATTATGATCAAACAGTTGTTGTATCATATGAGGGCTTTCCAAAATGGCCAAGAACTCCATCAAATTCCACTTGAGCCATGAGATATGACAATGGCAACATGCCTTGCTGAAAACTGTCAAAGGAAGGAAGATTTGTGCATTTTGCTCGATTTGCCAAATTTGTGCAAATGACAAACACACTTATCCATCTGAACACCTCAAGGGGTGACCAAGGAGGAACCAACTCTGATCTCAAGCCTCCTAAGTCCTTGGAACTAAAAATAGCATGCCAAACCTAGAAATCCCTAAAGAGGGGACAAGACTCCAATTTTGTTTTAGAGCATTCAATGGATGCACCAAGGTGGCATGGAATGAGCCATTTACAACTGAATTCAGTCAAGACTTATCCAAGACCAAGGGAACCAGCAACCTGTGCCCTAACCTCTAGTCAATGGCTAGAGGAGACTTGGATTCTCATTGATCAACATTGGCCAAACCTATGCAGCAGTTGCCATTCACTATTCCTTGAAAAACAAACTTGCTCTACTATAAATAGAGCTCATTTATGATCAGTTTGAGTACACCAAAGCCATCAAACAAATGCTTTCCTCAAAATCTCCTTCTTCACTCCAAAATTGCCTTCCAAAGCAAGTCACTATCGGGTTTTGAGTTTGAGAGCAATTCCAACCAAACCAATCACACACACACCTCATAAACATCATATAGAAGTGATCCAAACACTTAAACAACATCTGGAACACTGATTTCACAAAATCACCAGCCAACTACTCAAGGTTTTAACCAAGTTGCAGTTGGGATACCATCTTCAGTTCCAGCTTATTTCAAACCATTCCAAGCACCCAGACATACTCCATAGCACCTACGGAAGCTATCCACATCATTGGAACCTAGTTGTAACACCTCTAACACAAAACACGACCACCAGCTGCAAGAGGTAAGCATGAGCTCTTCTAACTCTATGATCCATGCATTTTTTGCTGCACAATAATTTGGCCATATGTTCATAATCATGCATAGAGTGTTTACCCTCAATTAATTGTTTTGTTTGAATCGTGTATGGAATTTCTGAGCCTTCATGCAAGTTTTAGGGTTCTTGAGGTTTCTCTTTGATTTCTTGTTTCATGCTTAAAATAAATGAAATTAAAGACCATAGACATGATCGCGATGTGAAAACGAGTAGATTGATATGTAGATTGCATGTTATCATCAAGTATTCAGTGAGATTGGATAGAAAACGCAAATCTGCAAAAACAGAGGGTGGCGCGTGTTCTTGCCATGTTCTTGGCGCCCTTTTTGAAAATTCAAATATTTGAATTTTGTGATTTTATTTAATTGATTCAAAAATTAATTTCTCTCTGAATTTTAATGATTTTGAGCTGATTCTTTTTTTAATAATTCACAAAAATGTTAAAATATTTTATTTTCCCAAAAAATCCCAAAAATATTATTTATTTCATATACTTGATATTTTTGTAAAGAATTAATATTTTAAATGTTTTTTGACTTTTAAAATATTTTCTCCCTCTTGATTTTTCAAATTTTAATGATTTCCAATCATTTTGTGGATAGAAACATAATTTTTGAAACATTAATCCAAGATCACAATTTGTTTCCACACATGTTTAACAATTTTGATCATTTTAATTGAATTTTTATTCAATTAAAATACATTTTGAAAACAAATTAGGGTTTTTGATTAATTCAACCCTCATCAAACTTTTTCAAACACTTTGGGCCTCTAATTGAGTGTAAGACCCAACCCATTTTTGAAACCAAAATATTTGGGCCTCAAATGTTGTATAAGTCCCATTGTATTTCAAAAGTTCAGCGTGATCATCACCCGTTTAAAACAAATCAGCTGGGCCTCTCCTCGAGCTATAAGACCCATTCAAAATCTTTGGGCCTCTAATAGAGTGTAAGACCCAACCCATTTTTTGAAACCAAAATATTTGGGCCTCAGTCATTGTATAAGACCCACTGTGCTTTCAAAAACCTCGACGCGATCGCCGTTTTCAAAACAAATAACCCTGGGCCTCTCCTTGAGTTGTAAGCCTCACCACTTGTACAAAAATAAATCATTGGGCCTCTATTAGAGTGTAAGACCCAACCCCCTTTTAACCAAAACTTTTTGGGCCTCAATGCATTGTATAAGACCCAGTACATTAAAGAAACCTCGGCGCGGTCGCCCGTTCAAAAATCAAGATATCTGGGCCTACCCTCGTGTTATAAGCCCCAATTCTTTAAACACCTTTGGGCCTCTTGAGAGAGTGTAAGACCCATCCCTTTGTACAAAAAACCTTTTTGGGCCTCAGTCACTTGTATAAGTCCCTGTACAAAACAACAGTGTAATCACTGATAAAACCTTGGGCCCCTCCTTGAGCTGTAAGCCCCAACAATATTTTCAAAGCACTTTCTCCTTTGATTTTGAATATAATTGTTATCAAAGCTATCTTTGTTGAACAAACTAACAAAATAGCACGGAAGCTCTACAACCGAGTAAGTGTTTACCCGTTTTCTTTATCCACTTTCATATATATATATATATATATATATATATATATATATATATATATATAACAGTATTGTGAGGCTGCTCACTGTAAGTCTTCTTTCACAAACTTTTAAATATTTGTCAAATATCAACTATGTAATACTAGTATAGTTATTTAGAGTTTTCCCTGGCAACTACGTCTAGCACTAGGTAAAGCCCTGTTGGTCACTCTTAAATACAAACAAAACTAGATCCCCCATAGGATTACCAGACACAGTCTTCCCTCCTCTTGGGGTTAAACAATATGGAGACGTGAAAGGCAGCCATCTCAGTGAACCCTTTCTCAGACTATTACCCTTAGAAATCGTCAAAGAGACTCTACTCCCTAGAGATGATCTTTTCTCCGTGAATGGCATATCTTGAGTTTCTTCCAAATTCTCGGACTCTCCTGGCTTGATATATTCTCGGTGAATGGCATGTCTTGAACTTCTCGGATTTTGGGGACCCACAGGCTTGTTAAAAGCATCCCCGCCTCCTCTTGGGCGTTGTACAAGGATCTTCGGCTTCATAAAAGCTCTCGTGGCTTCTCTTGGGCTTAGTACAAGGACCCAGAGACCTCTACAGGTATAGGAACAAAACCTAGTAATCAATTTGCTAGAGCTGTCTTTCTGAGTCAAGTGTCGGACCTGTTAATGGGTTGACCTTCATCCCTTAACATATCAGCCTTCTCTTGGGCATCATACAAAGATCATTTCACTATCTGAGAATCGATTTCTCGAAAATACCAGTAGACTTGGACATTCTCAATACCCGTTGGATTCCCCGTTTCCTTAAAGAATAGGAAATAACCCTGATCCTCTGATCAATCCCAAAGCACAACAATACCTTTAATCATTCCCTTCATAAGAACTGATTTTCTCTTTTATCCAACATACTGGACCTGTCAATAAACTGAAACAGCCACCAGCATAATAGCCTCCTCTTGGGCTTTGTACAAATGATTCTCCCCAGCGGAGCTAACCTTTTCACACTCTCTTGTTGAGTATAAAAGACTCTCTTGTTGAGTCAAAGCCTTTTAGCCTCCATCTCGGGCTTCGTACGAGATACAAAAACACTCTCTTGTTGAGTATAAAAGACCCTCATGTGGAGTCAAAACCTTTTAGCCTCCGTCTTGGGCTTTGTACAAGACACATATAAAAGCACTATCTTGTTGAGTCAGTCACTTGTTAGCACTCTCTTGTTGAGTCAACCCTTTTAGCCTCTCTCTCGGGCTTCGTACGAGACACATAAAAGCACCCTCTTGTTGGGTCAATAGTCTCCTCTTAGGCTTTGTATAAGGAAACCCCGGTTGAGTCAATCAACCTTTTAGCATCAAAATATGTGCCTTGCTCACAGAATACAAACATCAACAACTCCTTTTCCTTCATCTAATTGCTGTAAGCGGCAAGCCTCTGGATTATCTACATCCACGCCACTGTCCCTCTTTTAGCATGAGAAACTCCTAAGGAAAGATGGCATTGCTCTAAACTGAGTTAAAGTCTTCTCCTTCAGGTTAAAAATCCCCTATAAAGAAAATTATGGCATTGCTGGATTCACATATCCTAGTTAAAGTAATTCTCCTTTATAATCAGTCACCCCAACAGTTGTGACAAACAGACCCCCTTTAGAGATGACAAATTCTCTCTAAAGTCAAAACCCTTTAGCTTCACATCTTGGGCTTCGAACAAGATACAAATAGACCCTTCAGCTTCACATCTTGGGCTTTGAACAAGATACAAACTACATTTAGCTTCACGTCTTGGGCTTTGAACAATACACCAAAACAACCTTTTTTTTCCTCCCATAGAATAGGAGGAACTACGATCGCTCTGATTTCTCTGTCTCGTTAAACAGGAATACGTAAGCATAAGATTGGAAAAATCTTAGCGAACATACTAATCAAAAACCCAAAATCCCGTACCTTCATACATCAATCGAAAAGCATCAGTCCTAACATCCTACCAATAGCCTAGACACTATTTTTTAACAAAATAACCTAAGAGAGACCCACAATCTTAATAGCATCTGTAAACCAACAGTCATCTGTTTAAACTCAGTTTGCAAGCAGGGTTAATTGGAGACATCTATTTCCCTTCCTTCATCAGCTTCAATAGGATAAAAAATGAATCGAACTGTAGTAACCCAAAGTGATAGTGCTTCGCAACCACGCAAAAATTCGCGCTACACACTCTTTGTTGAGTAGTGAGTATTGTGTTCTAAGAAGTGAGACCGTAGTAAGTAATGAAAAGAACAAACCAAGTTTTTGCACGGGACTATGTGTGGATTATGAAATGGAATACATTGTGTGGACTCATATGTATTTGGCAAGAGTTATCAGTTGTAAGTCGTCTAGATATGTAACCAGTATGTGACGAAGCGTTTAATGAGTGTTAAGCTCATAAGGAATCTAAGTGAATCAATGTGTGAGAATGCCAAGGGTATCTTGAGTGTTGATATTTGGATGACAAGAGTGGGAGTAGTTTATTAGAACTTGTAGAGCTGAGTAAACCTATAAGATAGGGGAACTCACTGAGATTATTATCTCACCCCATTATTGTTGTTGTTTTTCTGGTATTGTTTGCAGTTTTAGTTTACAAGTGGAGCTATGCATGAATGTTTTAAGGGAATCTTAGATTATGCTTTTTCGGTATGTATTGTGTGTTGCGTACAATGAAGGATATTGTACTTAGATCTTATTTTTATTTTGGCACTTTTCATATCTTGTACCATATGTTGTTTCTTTTATGTTTTGAAAAATGGTCAAGTATGTAAATGATGCCAATAGGCACTTATGATGGTGTCAGTACCAAATAATAACACTTGTCTGATATCATTATATATATATATATATATATATATAATACGGGGCGTTAGAATGAGTCACACCTCTTTCATGATCATCATTTCCATCTTCATTCGAGGATGGCTTATAAAGCTCTAGATTCCAGGGTCAACACAGGTAAAGGAAGTTCCTACTCCTCCTAGAGAAAATATGGCAGACAAGTACTGATCATGAACATCATATCCCTAGGGTTCCCCAAAAGGAAACATCAAGAATCAGGAATCAACATCTCCTTATTTAGAAGTGATATCGTCGGAATCCTCCCTCATGATAATGACCCTTTAGTATTAGGAACTAGGTTATTAAATTTCCCTCCCCCTTTAAATTAAAATTCCTCCTCAAATTTCATCTAAATAAGGGGTGAAATGCTCCTTACATTTTCTATTTGGTTAACATGTGACTCTGTCTGGGTGTGACTCCTCGCCAACTACACAATTACCTAATATACTCAGGCTTCTAGTGCCTTATGTTCTATAATTCTCACTTCTTTTCCTCTTGGGTCCTTGGATTACCACCCGTCCAATAAATTTCCTCTCCAATAACTTCTTTCTTAAAACATCGACATTCCACATCTACTTCCACATAGATTTCTTATAATGACATCCTAGTGCTTGATAGATCCTTCTATCTTGATTATCTAATCTCGGATGATTGAGTTAATTGGATTCAATTCGTCTTCAACGCTTCATAAAAGCTTCCCAACTTCAATTTATATTTGGGTCTTTGTTGAAACAACATTGGGATGAATGCCTCACAGCCAAATAATCTTGCTATAGTCAATCATGTTAGACCGATAATCTCACAATCACAATCAAAGCACAATTACCGCGTGCACGAGGGAAACCACGGTGGGAAGGTCATTGAGACCCTATCCTTACTTCCATCCTGGTACCTTTATTGGTTACAAAACATCATTTAGATTTCGATGTCCAAAAAGTATTTCCAGCTCACGCACTAAATACCTGATTGTGCATTCCGCAAGGTTCTCCTATTCCAATTCACTAACAGTTCTTCTCTAGATTTTGATGGATCCTTGAGAAAAGATCCGGGTGAACGGAATATTTTTCTACGAGTTCCCTCAAAATTCTTCTGTTGCGCTACCCTAATTCCACTAGTCACATTTCTTTTTATAGCCTCTAAGCTTTATTTACCTTTACATTTCACTTAATTCCATTACCCAATTGCACTTAATTCCTTAATAACAATTATCTCTTTTCTGTGTCCATCTAACACAATTCGTGCTTAATCTTTTATAACATACATCGACAACTACTTCTTTGAGTTTAGAGAAATTCCATGATCAGGTTTCTGAAAGTTCGACCTGTCCTTACTAGATTTACTTGAACACGTTCTTGGTTCTGTGGTCGTTGTTTCCAAAACATCCAGAGTTGATTACTCTCGTGGTATAATTTTTACCACAAAGTTGTTTCTCTTAAAGTACATCCTCTGAAGTAGCTACATCGATCATTCCATAATGTTTCCTGTCGACCATGCAGTCTCATACTTAGATAGTCATGGGGTCTTCCTTTGTCTGGTTGATGGTCCGATCGACATTGTATTTCTTTAAGATTCTGCTACTTTTCTTATTGTCTTGAATACCAACCGCTTTAGAGTATATTTTACAAAGTAGAGCTTTTATTTCGTGCATAATCACACTCACAACCTCTTCTAGGTCACACTCGGGATAATCTACTCTGAAAGTCACAACACTACATGATTCTGGTGTGTTTTCAGCTCCTCCAACCAACATTGTTCCTACTCATAAGAGATTTATTGATGCTTCAACTAGAGATAGCCCATGTTGGTGTGCAAAGTATAAGATCCACAGATGCTTCCATTGTTCACTCATGACAATGGAACAACTACACACCACAAGGATGTCGCAACAGCGTAAACCCCATCTCAGGTATTTACATCTCGTGTTCACTCACACCCTAAAGAACAAGGAACGTACACAAACGCATAATTCTGATATTACTCACATGACTGCAACCACTCGGGGTCTTCCCATAACATAGTATCGGAAACTGGTTTATCCTACTGCCGTCTACACGTGAACTAGACCATGCATGGTCCCCTACATCTAGAACCAAGTTGGGAGTGAGAGTACTTACCTTGTAGCTCGCAGGTGATGAACTACACATGTAATTCTCAATTGTTGAGTGTGATGTACGAATTATTGACCGTCCTACTCTATCTTATGAGAATTAGAATTTTTGTCTCACGAGTATGTAATCTGAATTATATATTGGGACCGGGATCATTACAATCATACACTAGACTGAAAAGATAACTAATGTATTTCGTGCTTATAGGAATATTGTAGTGTTATACACGTCTAATAACACTCACATGGGGGTCAAATTCTGAGGCCATGTGCTCAAATAATTTTCTCAACGTCGTACAACGGTCTCCACCTGTATCCTATAGTCACGACGATCAGATAACTGGACAGGTATCTTTTGAGGTTATTGTACCACCCTACTTCCCAACTCAACAATTAATAAATAAAATATAATTATATCCAAGTAGGATGTCACTTCACAATCCAAGAAGTCTGAATGTTACTTCATTTAATCAAAAATTATAGTCCAAACAATAGAATTAAACAAAAGTATGGCATTCATAGCCTCAACAAATCACCCACACCAAAAGTGGTTCAATAATGACTTTAAATTAAAAGATACGTAATAGAATAACATAAAGAAAATAGCTCGTTCTCCGGTGTTACGTGTAACACCCCGATTTATTTTATTATTTTCGTAATTAGAATTATATATTGTTGTGCATTTGTGTGCGGTTATGTTTGGGGTTGTCCTTAATATGGGGTAGTGACCTCATAGTTATAGGGATTAAGATGTTTGGGGTGTGTGACCAATTGGATAGAACTTGGTGGTGTGGTGAGAATAGGTTATTTGGTTAATGTTATTATTTTTAAATTATTAAAGAATATTGTTATTATTATTTCATTAGTAAAATAATAATAATAGTAATATTGAAATAATAAGAATAATAATAATATTAATAATAAAAGGAGGGGCTAAGTGGTAATTGTGCGAGGATTAGTGAGGACATTGTTGGAAAAGTCTAGTAGGGGTTGAGGATTAGTGAGGACATTGTATGAGGGTAGATAAACCTTTAGGATCATACCTAGGTGTTGTTTGTATCGATTTGGGATTGGGGATTTTGCGTGTCGGAGGTTCCGATAAGAGGAAAAAGGCATAAATCGATCGGTTAGATTGTGGTCTATGTATTTCTAATTGTATGTATGATGTTAGGATCTCTAAAAAGGTGTTGTAGGCTGTTATAATTGTTACATAATGGTAGTATATCGAATTCTGGGACTGAGAATTTTTACAGAATCGAGTTCAGAGGTTCGGAAGGCCTCTAAACTGCAAAAATTGCACTTTTCTGGTTTGTTGTCCTGGAGAGTTCGCATAGCGAACTATAGTTCGCATAGCGAGCAGTAGCGAGCCATAGCGAAAGTCCACATTTTACATTCTATAATGAGTTCACGATGCGAACTATAATTCGTATAGCGAACGTCGCATAGCTTGCAGTAGTGAACTCGCAGCGAACATGATAGTGTTGTTTGCTACTGTTACGGACAAAATTTTTCTAAACTTCAGAAATTCATAACTTTTAATCCGTATGCCCGTTTCAGTCGCCGTTCAAATCGTTGGAAAGCTGGTTTCATATACTTTATGATAAAATTAATTTCAATTACAGAATTCCAACTATTCGATGCAGTAGTTGGGTTTTTGTGTATGTGCTATGTGTTGTGCGTTGAAACGATGAATTTGGTTGCGTGTATGCGTGTTGTGGTTGTGGATTGCTGTTGTTGTATGTATTGGCAGGTATATCCTACGTGTTGGATGATTTTATTGTGATGTATTGACGCATTGTTAGTCATATGCATTTAGTTGTCGTTGTATGATGTCGTTGTACGCATGCCATGTTGCATAAGTTGTGCGATAAGTCGTGTGCCCATGTGGGGTGTGAGCATCTTATCGGGATTCTTTGAAATAGAATCGTGTTATTGTTGTTGTTGAGGTGATCGTGTGCCCATGTGGGGTGTGAGCGATCACGGATGTCGTGTGCCCATGTGGGGTGTGAGCGATCACGAATGTCGTGTGCCCGTGTGGGGTGTGAGCGGCTGTTATAGGAAATTTCGACGGGAATTATGATCATGAAACAGGGATCGAATTGGTACCACATGTATTGAGTCAAGTCGTGGGTCTCATTGCATTGCATTATGCTGTGTTGATTATTCGTTTGTGTGGGAAATGCTATTTGTGCTGAAGTTGTGATAATAAGGGAGATTGTGTAATGTTTTATGCTTTCATAATTATATTATGCCTTGCTTATATTGATTGAGAATCTCACCCCTTATGTTTGAATGTTACCTCCACGTGGGTAACGTGTAGATAAGCAGGATTAGTGCGGAGTTGAAGTTAGTGAAGATGGAGTCTTCCCTTTTATTTATTTGAGTCGGCGTCTGCTCTGATTGTAACTTTGGGGTTTTGGAACGCTTGTCGTTGTTTATTTTATTAATTGTCGTTGTTTATTTTCTTGATGGTGATGATGTGGTAGTAAACATGTTATGTTTTCAGTTGAATTTCTGCTGCTTTATGAAGAGATTAATTAAGTATATTCTTATTGATAATATCTAAGTGTTACATATCGTATGCATGAGCAGGTGTTTGTTGAATGTAGCATCCTATCTGATTGTATGTTTTAATTTACTCTGATATTTAATTATAAATTGTCGCGGGTGTTTAGGGTGTTACATAGTGGTATCAGAGCAGGTCGGTCCGTCCGGCCAGGTTGTGTAATTATGTTATTCCCTAGTATGCGACATGTGTGTGAAAACACTGTCGATGCTTATTTTATTTTCCATCTGCAGGTTGGGAATGAAACAAGTGGGGGAGAAGTGTCCGCTTCTCTTGAATATTCCCGTTTTGAAGAAATCGGATATCATGTTACTGCATGAGGGAGTGCATTGTTGGATTGTTCATCTATTTGAGAATGGTGTGATCCTTGAGGGAAGGCGGTCAGGTGTCCTCGTTGTTCGCTTCCTTGTGATGGGGAAGAAGATGTTTTGGTTAGAGATTTATCAGTGATGTGTGGCATATCCTGACGTGTTTCCTAAGGATGGGCATAATTTGTCTTCAGTTGGAACAAGATGATGTTATTCTTGGGACGGATTGGTAGGAGTTAAACCTTGTGTTTACTAATCATTTGGGTGAGTAGTTTAGTGTGCTGTTGATTTCAAGGATGCAGGAGTTGTGAGAGTTGCTTTGTTTCCAAAATTGAAGGAAATACGGAGATAATGCTTATGTCAACTAAAGGTTTATGCCTTAGGTAGCTTTTTGCACAAGATGCAAGAAACACTATTATAGTTTGGTAAAATGGTTTATGCCCCATCATGATTGTCGTCTGTTTATTGACAAATTGAGGAACCGATCACCCTTAATCTCTTGTTGATAGTAGACGGGATCATGTTGGATGGAATAGACGTGTCTTGCCATCTTAGATGGTGTGAACAGTGAGTTGTTGGAGTTAAGCCAAGTGCTTACAGATTGTTTTAACGAGTCGATGCCAATTCTTATATCTGAATATGAGGCGAATTTGAGTTTCTCGTCCTTCGGTCGAGTTGGGATGTATCTGAAGGAGAGCGAACAGGTATGGTTGATGGTTGCTTCTCAGGGAGTAGAGAGAGATGTGATGGCTAGATTTGTGCCAACGGTGTGTATTTTTCTGATGTTTTCCAGAAGATATCTGCGACTTGCCTAGAGAGTGAACTTAAATTTGACGAAGGTGAAAGGCGAGGTTTATAAATGCTAAGTAAGTATAAGAACACTTGGGAGATGAGGCTCAGATGTTTTCCATGTTGCGATGAGGGTGTTCTGGAAATTGGCAGTAAAACCACAACGATGGGCTGCCAGTTGTGCGTAATTTCTAGATGAGTTTCAGGATGAAATATTAGATGTACCGCTAGAGAGGGAGGTGGAATTCTCTATTGATATTTTCCCTGGTACCAGACGTTTCTATGGCACCATACAGGATGTCGGTGTTAGAATTAGAGGAACTGAAAGAGCAGTTAGAAGAGTTATTGGAAAAGAAATTCGTGAGACCAAGTGTATTGCCTTGGGGAGCTCTGGTGTTGTTGGTGAAGAAAAATGATGGCAGTATAAGGTTATGTATAGATTACAGACAACTAAATAAAGTGACGATTAAGAACAAGTATCCACTTCCAAGAATAGATGACTTGATGGATCAGTTAGGGGGTGCCTGTGTGTTTAGCAAGATTGACTTGAGGTCGGGTTATCATCAGATTCGGGTAAAAGATGAAGATATACAGAAGACGGCCTTCAGAACTCGATATGGGCATTATTAGTATGTGGTGATGCCGTTCGGAGTTACTAATGCCCCTGGTGTATTCATGGAGTATATGAATCACATTTTTCATGCATACTTGGATCAAGTTGTGGTTGTCTTTATTGACAACATTCTAGTGTATTCTAAGTCAGAAGAGGAACATGCTGAGCATTTGCGGATCGTGCTGCAAGTGTTAAAGGAAAATAAGCTCAATGCCAAGTTATCTAAGTGTGAATTCTGGTTGAGAGAGGTAAGTTTCCTTGGTCATGTTATTTCAGGTGATGGTATTGTTGTGGATCCCTCCAAGGTAGATGCAGTTCTACAGTGGGAGACTCTGAAGTCGGTAACTGAGGTTAGAAGCTTTTTGGGCTTGGCTGGTTATTACCGTAGGTTTATTGAAGGCTTTTCAAAGTTGGCAGTTCCATTGACTCAGTTGACTTATAAAGGTAAAGTGTTTGTGTGGGATGTCCACTGTGAGAAGAGTTTCATTGAGCTGAAGAAGAGATTGACTACAACTCCAGTTTTGATTCTACCCGAACCAAATGAACCGTTTGTGGTGTATTGCGACGCTTCTTTGATGGGTTTAGGAGGTGTATTGATGCAGGATGGTAAGGTTGTAGCTTATGCTTCACGACAGTTAAGGGTCCATGAGAGGAATTATCCAACTCCTGATTTGGAATTGGCTGCAGTGGTATTCGTATTGAAGATTTGGAGGCACTATCTTTATGGTTCTAGATTCGAGGTGTAAAGTGATCATAAGAGCTTAAGGTACCTGTTTGATCAGAAGGAATTGAATATGAGACAAAAAAGGTGGTTATAGTTCTTAAAGGATTATGATTTCGGTTTGAACTATCACCCTGGTAAAGCGAATGTCGTGGCTGATTCTCTGAGTCGGAAGTCTTTGCATATGTCTTCTATGATGGTTAAAGAGTTGGAATTGATTGAGCAGTTTAGAGATATGAGTTTGGTTTGTGAACAGACACCGCATAGTGTGATGCTGGGTATGCTGAAGATCAACAATGAATTTCTTAATAGTATCAGAGAAGGTCAGAAGTTGGATGTAAAACTGGTGGATTTGATGATTGGACATGATCAGACAGAAAGTAACGAATTCAGAGTGGATAAACAAGGCGTGTTGAGGTTCCGTGATAGGATTTGTATTCCTGATGATCCTGAGTTGAAAAAGGATGATTCTAGAAGAAATTCATAGGAGTAGTTTGAGTATCCATCCAGGAGCTACAAAGATGTATCAAGACTTGAAGAAGATATTTTGGTGGCCTGGATTGAAGCGTGATGTGGCTAAGTTTGTATATTCTTGTTTGACTTGCCAGAAGGCGAAGGTAGAACATCAGAAACCTGCTGGTTTGATGCAACCGTTAGATGTTCTAGAGTGGAAGTGGGATAGTATTTCTATGGATTTTGTGACCGGGTTACCTAATACGCCGAAAGGACATGATTCCATTTGGGTAGTAGTGGATAGACTGATGAAGTCGGCGCATTTCATTCCGATTAATATCAGTTTTTCCTTGCAGAAGCTGGCAGAGATTTATATTCAGGTGATTGTGAAGTTGCATGGAGTTTCGCTGAGTATTGTGTCAGATAGAGATCCAAGGTTCACTTCCAGATTTTGGGAGAGTTTGCAAGAAGCTTTGGGATCGAAACTGAGATTGAGTTCGGCTTATCATCCGCAAACGGATGAACAAATAGAGAGAACTATACAATCTTTGGAAGATTTGTTGAGGGCTTGTGTGCTTGAACAAGTAGGTGCTTGGGATAGCCATTTGCCATTGATTGAGTTCACTTATAATAATAGATATCATTCCAATATTGGAATGGCACCTTTTGAAGCTTTGTACGGTCGGAGGTGTCGGACGCCTTTGTGTTGGCATGAATCTGGTGAGAGTGTAACACTTGGACCTGAGATTGTTCAGCAAATTACAGAAAAGGTGAAGCTGATTCGGGAAAAGATGAAAGTTTCACAGAGTAGGTAGAAGAGCTACCATGATAAGAGGAGGAAAGATCTTGAGTTCCAAGAAGGAGACCATGTGTTTTTGAGAGTCACTCCGGTGACCGGTGTTGGACGTGCGTTGAAGTCGAGGGAGCTTACTCCTCGGTTCATTGGTCCGTATCAGATTTCTGCAAGAGTTGGACCTGTTGCCTACAAAGTGGCATTGCCACCCAATTTTTCGAATTTGCACGATGTATTCCATGTGTCACAGCTTCGGAAGTATGTTCCAGTTCCGTCGCATGTGATTCTGATGGATAACATGGAAGTAAGGGATAACCTTACGGTTAATGCCTTACCAATACGGATTGAAGACCGCGAGGTAAAGCAATTGGGGGGTAAAGAGATCACCCTTGTGAAGGTGGTATGGGGAGGTGCAGCAGACGGAAATATGACTTGGGAGTTAGAGAGCAGGATGCGAGAGTCTTATCCGGAGTTGTTCGCATGAGGTAAATTTTCGAGGACGAAAATATTCAAAGTGGGGGAGAGTTGTAACACCCCGATTTATTTTATTATTTTCGTAATTGGAATTATATGTTGTTGTGCATTTGTGTGTGGTTGTGTTTAGGGTTGTCCTTAATATGGGGTAGTGACCTCATAATTGTAGGGATTAAGATGTTTGGGGTGTGTGACCAATTGGATAGAACTTGGTGGTGTGGTGAGAATAGGTTATTTGGTTAATGTTATTATTTTTAAATTATTAAAGAATATTGTTATTATTATTTCATTAGTAAAATAATAATAATAGTAATATTGAAATAATAAGAATAATAATAATATTAATAATAAAAGGAGGGGCTAAGTGGTAATTGTGCGAGGATTAATGAGGACATTGTTGGAAAAGTCTAGTAGGGGTCCTAGGGGTAAGTTGGACAAAAAGGATTTGGAGAGAGGGGAGCATTCATTCTTGGTACGATCAGTTGGGAGAAAACGCTCTGAAGAACGAAAGGGAGAAGCAGAGCTAGGACCTAGAGAACCTTCGAAGAATCGTCACTAAGGTAAGGGTGGGGTTCTTTAATCTCTTAAGGGTTGCATAATGTTTGCACGAGGGTAGATAAACCTTTAGGATCATCCCTAGGTGTTGTTTGTATCGATTTGGGATTGGGGATTTTGCGTGTCGGAGGTTCCGATACGAGGAAAAAGGCATAAATCGATCGGTTAGATTATGGTCTATGTATTTCTAATTGTATGTATGATGTTAGGATCTCTAAAAAGGTGTTGTAGGATGTTTTAATTGTTACATAATGGAAGTAAATTGAATTATGGGACTGGTACTTTTTACGGAATCGAATTCGAAGGTCAGGAAGGCCTCCAAACTGCAAAAATCGCACTTTTCCGGTTTGCTGTCCTGGAGAGTTTGCATAGCGAACTACGCATAACGAGCAATAGCGACCCATAGAGAAAGTCCATGGTTTACATTCTGTAATGAGTTCGCATAGCGAACGTCGCATAGCGAGCAGTAGCGAACTCGCAGCAAACATGACAGTGCTGTTTGCTGCTGTTACGGACATAATTTCTCTAAACTTTAGAAATTCGTAACTTTTAATCTGTATGTCCGTTTCAGTCGCCGTTCGAATTGTTGGAAAGCTGGTTTCATATACTTTCTGATAAAATTAATTTCGATGCCAGAATTCCAACTATTCGATGCAGTAGTCGGGTTTTCGTGTATGTGCTATGTGTTGTGCGTTGAAACGATGAATTTGGTTGCGTGTATGCGTGTTGTGGTTGTGGATTGTTGTTATTGTATGTGTTGGCAGGTATATGCTGCATGTTGGATGATTGTATTGTGATGTATTGACGCATTGTTAGTCATATGCATTTAGTTTTCGTTGTATGATGTCGTTGTACGCATGTCATGTTGCATAAGTTGTGCGATAAGTCGTGTGCCCATGTGGGGTGTGAGCGTCTTATCGGGATTGCTTGATATAGAATCCTATTGTTGTTGTTTTTGTGGAGGTGATCGTGTGCCCATGTGGGGTGTGAGCGATCACGGATGTCGTGTGCCCGTGTGGGGTGTGAGCGACTGTTATGGGAAATTTCGACGGGAATTATGATCATGAAACAGGGATCGAATTTGTACCACATGCATTGAGTCAAGTCGTGGGTCTCATTGCATTGCATTATGTTGTGTTGATTGTTTGTTTGTGTGGGAAATGCTATTTGTGCTGAAGTTGTGATGATAGGGGAGATTGTGTAATGTTTTATGCTTTCATAATTATATTATGCCTTGCTTATATTGATTGAGAATCTCACCCCTTCTGTTTGAATGTTACCTCAACGTGGGTAACGTGCAGATAAGCAGGATTAGTGCGGAGTTGAAGTTAGTGAATATGGAGTCTTCCCTTTTATTTCGTTGAGTCGGCGTCTGCTTTGATTGTAACACTGGGGTTTTGGAACGCTTGTCGTTGTTTATTTTATTAATTGTCGTCGTTTATTTTCTTGATGGTGATGATGTGGTAGTAAACAGGTTATGTTTTCAGTTGAATTTTCGCTGCTTTATGAAGAGATTAATTAAGTATATTCTTATTGATAATATCTAAGTGTTACATATCGTATGCATGAGCAGGTGTTTGTTGAATGTAGCATCCTATCTGATTGTATGTTTTAATTTACTCTGATATTCAATTATAAATTGTCGCCGGGGTTTAGGGTGTTACATTACGTATTAGAGCAACTTCACTAGTAGACTCAACCGATAGCAACATGAGGTACACCTCTAACTACTCAGGTACCTGATTGTTTGTACTCCGAGGGAGCATAGACACAACAAACAAAAAATGGGTGAGAAATTCATTCATATAATAAATGGTGTATAATAATTAAAAGAGTAGTATTTATACACACAAATCACATTGATTCACAATGACATTCTCACCACAACAAATGCACAAGCACAACATAATTACAATGCAATGAGACTCGGTAACATTAGACGATGCATATGGTACCAATTCTCATCAATGGTTCATCATACAAACCTGATTCCCCTTTCGGAATCCCGAACTCTCCCTTCTGAGTTTCGGATAAGTATTTCGTCCCCCTTTGGACCCATGACTTATCTCTTTCAATAAATCAACAATGAAATCATGGCATGGTAATGATGCAATTAACACAACAATTATAATAATATTTAGTGATCCATAATCGATTACACAATTTCAACCATGCTTAATGTAATCAAACACATTCTCTTAATCATTCACAACACAACAAATAATTTGTCAATGCACAAGCTCAACATAATTACAATGCAATGAGACCCAACAATATTACACGATGCATGTGGTACCAATTCTCATTAATGGTTCATAATACAAACCCAATTCTTCCTTCGGAATCCAGAACTCCCCCTTCTATGTTCCGGATAAGTCTTTCATCCCACTTCGGACCTATGACTATCTCCTTCAACATATTAACAATGAATGCATGCCATGGTAATATTACAATTAACACAACAATTATAATAATATTTAGTGATCCATAATCAATCACACAATTGCAACCATGCGCAACATAATCCACTCTTCTGGACTACTACCACCAATATAATCAAACACACCCTCCCGATCATTCATAACACATCAAATAATTTGTCAATACGGATCTCGTCCATATTCGTCACCTCATACCCTTCTTTCCCACCATCTACCAACCTCTGATAAAATAGTTAAAAATATTTTATCCCTGAAACAAAGTTATAGTCCAATGTTTAAGTTACCTAACTCTTCAAACCCCATCCCAAAATGATTTACGAGTTAAAAGTTATGATCAAAACCGTGCACAAAGGTGTTACTAAAAAATTGATGTTTTCTGAAATTTCCAGCACGATTTTCATCTTCTCCAACCCCAAAAGTGTCCATGGAATCATCACTAAAAATATTCCATGCTTTTAAACTCAATCATAAACATACAAATATCAATCACCACTCATATTCATATAATCATACCAATAAATTCACAATTTCATACCCTGCCATCATCATAATCATCATCTCAAACCCTTAACATACAATAAACATAAAATTCAGCAACAATTCAAAATTCATCATCAACAAATTTCAATTGCTATAGCCACAACAATTACAATTCATTCCTCACAATCTGGTCACAATTCAACAACAATCATAACAGGGCATAAGACTAACATAAGAGGGTAAGGACCCCTCACTAACCTCTCATGATTAGACACCCTTATATGAATAGCTCCCCCCATCATCTTAAAATTTTAAGCTCCAAGCTCTTCTACAATGGTGGTCTTCTTCTTCTTCCTACCCCTGCCTCTTGCCCTAACTCTCCCTTTTCCAATTCTTTCACGTATGTTCCTTCCTCTCTGTTCTCTCCTCACCTTCTTATAAGTAGACCAACTAAATCCCTTATTTTTAATTTATTTTTAAATATTATTATTATTATTATTATTATTATTATTATTATGTTAAATCAAACTAAAAAAATTAAATTATATATATATATATATTAGATTTTCTAAATCATATCATTATGCCAACTACCCAATAAAATAATAATAAAAGCAATACTGTCTCTATATTATTATTATTATTATTATTTTAAATTAATGTTAACTTATTTATTATTACTACTAAATTAATTTAATTAAATCTAATAGTAATACCATTAATCTCATTATGTCCAACACCTCCTACTTCTCGTTAATTATTACCACACCTCTCACTTAAAGTTCAAATATTCTAGGTACACTATCCCATACTCGATCATCCTACTAATACTAAATTTATCGTCTAGACTTTAGTCACTTAATCACCTGACGTCCAGCATAGTTCTACGGTCTTACTCAAGGTTAGATGAATCATAACTAGCCTATAATATGACCTATTGTACCTCGTATTTTTATCATCTCAACTGTCGTCTAACATATTTCTAAGACTGAGGAAGACTAGAATAAATAGGGATATAAAATAGCCAACTCACTCGCTTAACTCACATGATTTGACTAAATTGGACCTCATGCCCAGGTCTGCTTTGTCTGTACTCAGTGGTTAACACCACATGTGTCAAGTATAGTATTACAGGATGATTGACAAACCATTAGAATCTCACTCTCTAGGTTGGGTATTGTAACACCCTTTTTCTACCCAACAAACATCACGAATAAAACGACAAATTTATCATAGTAAAATCGCAAAAAGGGCATCACATATCGTCAAAAACCATCAAAATATCCACCTGTCCCGTAACACAGGTTTTACCATGACAATTTAATTAAACACCACGCAGTGGAAAATCAAGTTCAAACAAACACTTTTACAATTCAAAACTTCTCAAATAAAACTCATGAAAAACATCATGTCCACAAAACAAAAGAACGTAATCGTTCAACTCAACCGTCCCGACCCGATGTTACATATCAGAGCAAGACCCTCTAATCGACGGAGAAATAAAAAATACTTCAAAACTAAATCTTCATGCGCCAAGAAGCTAAGCCTGATCACCTGCACGTTACCCAGGTGGAGGCAACATTCAAACATGCAGGGTGAGTAATCACGAAATCAATATATAAGATATAAGTAAAAGATAAAGCACAACAACAACATCATCAAGTCATACACAACGTCAAGAATACATCAATATAATGTAATACCACACGATATGCAATGCAACATCATAGACTCATGCATGTGGTACCAACTCGTCATAATAGATGGACACTGGGCCATCACCCTCCGAAGATCCCTACCAATAGGATCGATCCTACACAAGAACTGGAGCACGTCATAAAATGCTACAGTCCACACAATGGGATTGAAGCCACCAAATGGACTGAAGTCCTAAATATGCCATGAATGCATGATGCAAATCGTGATAATAAACATCGTCATAATATCATCATAATTGCATCATCATCCATGAATTCATCATCAAACCAACATCATAACATCACACCAAGTCGCAATCATCAAAGCTCATCATTATAACTCACCATTCGTCATGTTTTATTCATCGCATAAAATCCCCAATTTTATCCCGTTCATCATGATTACTAGATTACTAGTGTCTTATTGTCTCATCAAAACCCTACGTCTCAAAGAAACCACGTCACGAGCGAAATCGGGATAGAAATCGCAAAAACGGGAAATTCTGCCCACATCACTGCCTATACGCGTAATACCCCTCCTGTTACGCGTATGGCTCAACTCGTACGCCCTTAGCCTGCGTATCATACGCGTAGGGCCCCTGCCCAGGCCTCCCATTACGTGTAATGCATCCCCCCTTAGGCGTATCAGCAGAGAGGGTCTTCCTCTCAATTCTCCTTCAGATCTTCCCTTACGCGTAATGGCTAGCCCATACGCGTAAGGCACTTTTCCCAATCCCATACGCGTAAGCATCTCCTCTTACGCGTATTCCCCTTTTTCCCAGTCTCCAATACGCGTAATACCCCTCCTTACGCGTATTGTCCAGTATCCCATACGCGTACGCTACGCGTACCAACAGAGGGTCGTGCCAGCCCTTGGGGACGGGTGCGTACGCTACACGTATCACCCCGGGAAGCCCCCTCATTACGCGTAATACTCCCCCCATTACGCGTATCACCAGAAACTACTCCAAAACTCAGATCTCGCATCTGAACACAAACTTCCTCATTCCAGTACCTTCGATCTACCAAAATCAGACCCAAACTGGCTTCGATTCATCACAGATCTATGTTTTTCATCCTACTTCATCATCTACATCAATTCCTCCTAATTATTAAGTCTAAAATTAGTTAATATCAAGTTCGATTTCCAGATCTGGTTACCCACAAGTTCATCACAACATCAACAATCAGTCACATAATATTCATAGCAATTACAGCAAATCACACAGAGTTCATCACAGAAATCGTACACATACAATTACGAATTTTCATCATAGATCGTCACAGATCAGCATAAAATCATCAGACACGAAAACACACAATTACCTCTACCTTAAACCCATATCAAACACATAAACCTAGATTACCCCCCATACCTCGAATTTCCAGCGGAGATTCTTCGTTTTCCGGGGTTCTACGGTTGATTCCTCGTTCTAGCCTCCTTTCCTCAGCTCTCTAATCACTTCTTAGGTTACACAAAACTAATCCCCAAAATTCCTATTTTTCTTTTGTTAAACCTATGTTTTGAGCCTTATTCACTGTTTACCGGATTATCCTCAATTAATCCCCTCAACATTACCGTCTTACCCTTAATGGTTTCTAATTATTTTAATTAATAATAATAATAATCTAAATAATATTCTAATTACTCAAATTATTCTAATATTATTATTAATAAAATAATTTAATTAATCACTACTTCTAAGGGGTCTCAAGGTTCCCTTAACCCAAGGCTACCCCATAAAATCACCAAAAAGCACCAAAACACCGAATAATCATAATAATTCAATAAATAAATATTATAATTATTTGGAGCGTTACAACTCTTCCCCACTTAAAGAATTTTCGCCCTCGAAAATTACCTGAAGGGAACAGAGTCGAATACGACTCCTTCATCTGATCTTCCCACTCCCAAGTCCAACTTTCGCCAGCTGGTCCACCCCACAACACTTTCACCAAGGCTATGTCTTTACCCCGCAGTTGCTTTATCTCACGACCATCAATCTGCACAGGTAGTGCTTCCACTATCAGATTATCCCTCACTTGTACATCATCCATTTAAATCGCATGCGACGGATCTGGAATGTACTTTCTCAACTGAGACACGTGAAACACGTCGTGCAAATTCGCAAGCGTCAGCGGTAAAGCAATCTGATAGGCTACCTCTCCTATCCTCTACAAGATTTGATATGGACCAACAAAGCGTGGAGTGAGCTTCCTAGACTTCAAAGCCCAACCCACACCAATCACTGGCGTCACCCTCAAGAACATGTGATCCCCCTCTTGGAATTCAAGTGCCTTCCTCCTCTTATCATGGTAACTCTTCTGACGACTCTGCGAAGCTTTCATCCTTTCTTGGATCATCTTAATTTTCTCAGTCGTCTCTTGGACAATGTCCGGTCCGAGTACAACACTCTCGCCCGATTCATACCAACACAAGAGAATTCTACACCTTCTCCCATACAAAGCTTCATAGGGTGTCATTCCAATACTAGCATGAAAACTATTATTGTACGTGAACTCAATCAACGGTAAATGGCCATCCCAAGATCCTCCGTGATCCAACACACATGCCCTCAACAAATCCTCTAAAGATTGGATAGTCATTTCTGTTTGACCGTCCGTCTGCGGATGATAGGCAGAACTCATCCTCAACTTAATACCCAAAGCCTCTTGCAAGCTCTTCCAAAACCTCGACGTAAACCTCGGGTCCCTATCCGACACAATACTCGAAGGTATACCATGCAGCTTCACAATCTCCTCGATATACATCTCAGCTAACTTCTGCATAGAATGATTAATCTTCATCGGCAAGAAATGAGTCGACTTAGTTAATCTATCCACGATCACCCAAATCGAATCGTTTCCCTTAGCAGTTCTCGGCAACCCCGACACAAAATCCATGGAAATACTATCCTATTTCCACTCGGGAATATTCAACGGTTGCATCACACCTAAAGGTTTTTGATGCCTAATCTTCGACTTTTGACAAGTCAAACACGCATAAACAAACTCCGCAATGTCCTTCTTCATACCTGGCCACCAAAACAGCTTCTTCAAATCCTGGTACATCTTTGTAGCACCGGGATGAATACTCAACCTACTTCGATGTCCTTCCTCAAGAATGCTCTTCTTAATATCTGGAACATCTAGGACACACACCCTATCTCTGAACATCATTACACCATTCTCGCCAATTCGGAATTCACCTCCGTTACCTTGATTGATCAATGTCAACTGGTCAACCAACTTCAAGTCGGACTGTTGTCCCACTCTGATCTCTTTCAGAATGCCACTAGTCAACTTCAACATTCCTAACTTCACACTGTCAAGAGTCGCTTCACACACCAAACTCAAATCTCAGAATTGTTCAAGTAACTCCAACTCTTTCACCATAAGCATTGACATATGCAATGACTTTCTGCTCAATGCATCAGCCACTACATTTGCTTTACCAGGATGGTAATTCAAATCAAAGTCATAATCCTTCAACAATTCCAGCAACCTTCTCTGCCTCATATTCAACAATTTATGATCAAACAGGTACTTCAAGCTCTTATGATCGCTGAACACTTCGAATTTAGAGCCAAACAGATAATGTCTCCAAATTTTCAACACAAATACCACAGCTTCCAACTCTAAGTCATGGGTTGGGTAATTCACTTCATGAACCCTCAATTGTCTAGAAGCATAAGCAACAACTTGCCCATTCTGCATCAAGACTCCTCCAAGACCCATCTTTGATGCATCACAGTACACTACAAAAGATTCATTCAGATTAGGCAAAATCAACATTGGAGCAGTCGTCAATCTCTTCTTTAATTTCATAAAACTCTCCTCACAAGCTACATCCCACATAAGAGCTTGACCCTTCCGAGTCAACTGAGTCAAAGGTAATGCCAACTTAGAAAAGCCTTCAATAAACTTGCAGTAATAACCCGCCAACCCCAGAAAACTTCGAATTTCGGTAGCAGACTTCGGAGTCTCCCACTGTAATACAACATCAATCTTAGAAGTATCAACAGCAATTCCACCACTTGAAATTGCATGGCCAAGGAAACTCACTTCCTTCAACCAAAACTCACACTTCGACAGCTTGGCATACAACTTCTTCTCCTTCAATACTTGCAACACAGTCCTCAAATGCTTAACATGATCTTCTTTCGATTTAGAATATATCAAAATATCATCAATGAAAACCACAACAAACTGATCCAAATACTCATGGAAAATCTGATTCATATACTCCATGAACACACCAGGTGCGTTGGACACTCCAAACGGCATCACAGTGTATTCATAGTGACCATACCTCATCCTGAAAGCTGTCTTCGGAATGTCATCAGGCTTAACACGAATCTGATGATAACCCGACCTCAAATCAATCTTGCTAAACACACAGGCACCTACTAGCTGATCCATCAAATCATCAATTCTCGAAAGTGGATATTTATTCTTGATAGTCACTTTATTCAACTGCCGATAATCAACACATAACCTCATACTTCCGTCTTTCTTCTTCACCAACAGCATAGGAGCACCCCACAAAGAAACACTTGGTCGAACAAACCTCTTCTCAAGTAGCTCTTCCAACTATTTATTCAATTCACTTAACTCAGAAGCGGACATCCAGTAAGGAGCCATTGACACCGGACTCGTACCTGGTACCAAGTCCACTGCAAACTATACTCCACGTTCTGGAGGCAAATCACTGATGTCATCTGGAAACACATCTGGGAATTCATAGACAGCACGTAATTCGACACTCGCAGCTTCATGGTCAATCTGCAATGATGCAAACATTGCAAACACCAAGTCTTCGTCTTCCAGAAGTTCGTCCACTTGCTTAGCAGACAAGAACATCAACTTCCCACCGTCACCAAACTCAGGAAACTCTACCGTCTTGTTATAACAATTGATATGAACACGGTTGAACTCCAACCAGTTCATTCCAAAGATTACATCAATTTGGTGCAAGGGTAAACACACCAAATCCATCACAAAAATCTTCTCAAAAATCATCACAGGACATATCAAACACACAAAGGTAGTAGTAACAGAACCATTAGCTGGAGTTTCTATTACCATATTACCATTCATATCAGATAACTTCAAACCCAATCTATTAGCACATTCAAGCGAGATAAAAGAATGAGTATCACCAGTATCAATAATAGCAATCAACTCGATATTATTAATAAAGCAAGTACCTCAAATCAGGTTGTCCTTCTCTGGCGCTTCTGCACCACTCAAAGCAAACACTCTGCCACTGGTCTGAGCTGCAGTAGCAGTCTTCTTTGGCTTCTGACACTGGGTACTGATGTGACCCTTCTCCCCACAATTGAAACAAGTTGGACCATCATCTTTGCAATCAGTAGCTCTATGCCCCTTCTTACCACATTTGTAGCACCTCAGCACATTATTGGTGCAACCATTAGCATGGTGACCTTGATCGCCACACTTGTAACACTTCCCAGAAGTGGGAGCTGCTCCCCCACTTGTATTTTTCCCATCTGAAGCATTCTGCTTCCCCTTGTCAGCTGAAGTCGTATAAGGCTTCCCCCTATACTTCCCTTTCTTCTCACTCAACTGCTTATAGTGAGCAGATCGAGCTCGGCTATCCTCATCGTAGATTCTGCTCTTGTCAACCAACTCAGCAAACCTGCGAATCTGTTGGTACCCAATACCCTGCTTAATTTCTGGTCTCAGACCATTCTCGAACTTGAGACACTTGGACATCTCAGCATCAGCACGGTTGTAGTGAGGACAGAACTTCACTAGCGTCTTAAACTTCACAGCATACTCTGCCACAGTCATGTCTCCTTGCTTCAGCTCAAGGAATTCACTTCTCTCTAGCCACGAGCATCCTCTGGAAAGTACTTGCCCAGAAACTCCTGCTTGAACACAACCCAAGTTATCACAGTGCCAACATCTGTGAGTCTCTAACGGGTGTTATCCCACCAATCCTTAGCCTCTTCTTCCGCAATATACGTTCCAAACTGAACTTGTTGCTCATCAGTACGCCGCATCACCCAGAATATCTTCTCAATTGCCTTCAGCCACTTGTGTGCACTTGCTGGATCATGAGTACCCACAAAAGTCGGTGTATTGTTCCTCTGAAACTTCCCCAAAGCACGAAACTCATCTGGAACTCCACCATTCGGATTGAGTTGGGCCACTATATTAGCAACTGATTCCAATGCATCAGCAATAACACGATCATTTCTTCCAGCCATCCTGCACATCACTAACAAGGTTAGAAGAAACAAAACATCGACAGTGTACACACACTCCTCGACTGACAGGGGACTGACATCACGTAAAAACCTGGCCGGACTGACATGCTCTGATACCACTAATGTAACACCCTTTTTCTACCCAACAGACATCACGAATAAAACGACAAATTTATCAGAGTAAAATCCCAAAAAGGGCATCACATATCGTCAAAAACCATCAAAATTTCCACCTGTCCCGTAACACGGGTTTTACCATCACAATTTAATTAAACACCACGCAGCGGAAAATAAAGTTTAAACAAACACTTTTACAATTTAAAACTTCTAAAATAAAACTCACGAAAAACATCATGTCCACAAAACAAAAGAACGTAATCGTTCGACTCAACCGTCCCGACCCGATGTTACATATCAGAGCAAGACCCTCTAATCGACGGAGAAATAAAAAATACTTCAAAACTAAATCTTCATGCACCAAGAAGCTAAGCTTGATCACCTGCACGTTACCCACGTGGAGGCAACATTCAAACAGGCAGAGTGAGTAATCACGAAATTAATATATAAGATATAAGTAAAAGATAAAGCACAGAACAACATCATCAAGTCATACACAACGTCAAGAATACATCAAAATAATGCAATGCCACACAATATGCAATGCAACATCATAGACTCATGCATGTGGTACTAACTCGTCATAATAGATGGACACTGGGCCATCACCCTCCGAAGATCCCCACCAATAGGATCGATTCTACACAAGAACCGGAGCACGTCATAAAACGCTACAATCCACACAATGGGATTGAAGCCACCAAATGGACCGAAGTCCTAACTATGCCATGAATGCATGATGCAAATCGTCATAATAAACATCGTCATAATATCGTCATAATTGCATCATCATCCATGAATTCATCATCAAACTAACATCATAACATCACACCAAGTCGCACTCATCAAAGCTCATCATTATAACTCACCATTCGTCATGTTTTATTCATCGCATAAAATTCCCGATTTTATTCCGTTCGTCATCATTACTAGATTACTAGTGTCTTATTGTCTCATCAAAACCCTACGTCTCAAAGAAACCACGTCACGAGCGAAATCGGGACATAAATCGCAAAAATGGGAAATTCTGCCCACATCACTGCCCATACGCGTAATACCTCTCCTGTTACGCGTATGGCTCAACTCGTACGCCCTTGGCATGCGTATCATACACATAGGGCCCCTGCCCAGGCCTCCCATTACGCGTAATGCATCCCCCTTTACACGTATCAGCAGAGAGGGTCTTCCTCTCAATTCTCCTTCAGATCTCCCCTTACGCGTAATGGCTTGTCCATACGCGTAAGGCATTTTTCCCAATTCCATACGCGTAAGCATCTCCTCTTACGTGTATTCCCCTTTTTCTCAGTCTCCAATACGCGTAATACCTCTCCTTACGCGTATTGCCCAGTATCCCATACGTGTACCAGCAGAGGGTCGTGCCAGCCCTTGGGGACGGGAGCGTACACTACGCGTATCACCCTGGGAAGCCCCCTCATTACGCGTAATACTCCTCCCATTATGCGTATCACCAGAAACTACTCCAAAACTCAGATCTCGCATCTGAACGCAAACTTCCTTATTCCAGCACCTTCGATCTACCAAAATCAGACCCAAACTGGCTTTGATTCATCACAGATCTATGTTTTTCATCCTACTTCATCATCTACATCAATTCCTCCTAATTATTAAGTCTGAAATTAGTTAATATCAAGTTCGATTTCCAGATCTGGTTACCCATAAGTTCATCACAGCATCAACAATCAGTCACATAAAATTCATAGCAATTACAGCAAATCACACAGAGTTCATCACAGAAATCACACACATACAATTACGAATTTTCATCATAGATCGTCACGGATCAGCATAAAATCATCAGACACGAAAACACACAATTACCTCTACCTTAAACCCATATCAAACACATTAACACGGATTACCCCCCATACCTCAAATTTCCAGCAGAGATTTTTCGTTTTCTGGGGTTCTACGGTTGATTCCTCGTTCTAGCCTCCTTTCCTCAATTCTCTAATCACTTCTTAATGTTTCACAAAACTAATCCCCAAAATTCCTATTTTTCTTTTGTTAAACCTATGTTTTGGGCCTTATTCACAGTTTACCGGATTATCCTCAATTAATCCCCTCAACATTACCGTCTTACCCTTAATGATTTCTAATTATTTTAATTAACAATAATAATAATAATCTAAATAATATTCTAATTACTCAAATTATTCTAATATTATTATTAATAAAATAATCTAATTAATCACTACTTCTAAGAGATCTCAAGGTTCCCTTAACCCAAGGCTACCCCATAAAATCACCAAAAAGCACCAAAACACCGAATAATCATAATAATTCAATAAATAAATATTATAATTATTTGGGGCGTTACAGCTATCGCTGGATACCTGATCTTACTAACACATGGTGATAATTATGCATGCCTTTGGTCATACACAGTGTAGGAGTCGCAACATTTCACATACGCTGTCGATCCTTTACAAGGTCATCCTTATCACTTAAGATAGAACTAGATAGAGTTGGGATCTATGCCTTATTCCATTCGGGTTCTGATGCACACCATATTTACTAGAAAAGTACGACCTTTCTGTTTTAATCATTTTACGACTCTACATCCATCTATTCGGTTCTCAACTTAACCATTCATGATCGACAACTACCACTAGATAATGAACTATAACTGATTTAGAACTTAGTTCCTTCATGGAATCTCTCGTTGGGACTTTCTTGGATTTTCTGTTTCAGATAAATCCCCCGCTAAGTAACTCAGTTTCCTCGATTATTGCCTCCTGACCATCTTGTCTTACATCTTAAATTTTTTTTCCTTAACTCGATTACCATATGGCTCATTTGAGTTTCACTTTGTTTCAATAGGAATCCTAGAAGTTATGGTCTCTTGACTTCCATCGTGGGGCTGAGGTTGTTGACCACTTCGCGTCTACATCGTCCTTTATGCCCGATAACTATTAACACTCCCCAAACTTAGCCGGCTACTACTTCTTGAACTTAAGTCACTTCCGACTTTATGGTTCCTCATGGCAGCTCTACCGTGACCCTATCTGTCAAGTATATAATCAGTGAGTTGATCAGAATCAACAACTGAATACTAGGACAATAAAAGTCAGGCCAGCGACACACACATGTGAGGAAGAAAAGGTTATTCATGATGTCTCATGGCCGGGTTGAGAATCAACCTGCTTTGATATCAACTGTAATACCCCACATAATACTGCCTAGGATCGTATTACGTAAAGCGTTAATTTTGGTACTGAAACTCATAAAATAAATAGCACCTTAAAAAGTAGTATAACAATATTTACAATACATATTAAATAATACAGCAAGTGTTTCAAAATGAATAATTAGGTAATGTAGCAGAAAGATAACCATTAGTCATCAAGGCTTGTGATCTTCGAGTCTTCTTGCAAATCCTCCCATTTCTAAAGCATACTTGAAAATAAATAACAACATTGGGTTGAGATTACTAAATCTCAGTGAGTCCCCCTATCTTATAGGTTCACTCGACTCTACAAGGTATATTATCCTTAATCAGATTCTTAGTACTACATTATCATACTTCGATAAGGAACATACTGAAGTGTAAACTACTTCTCAATACACATGAAGGTTTGAAATATTGTCCTCTGTGTCTGGTAGAATAATAGGAGACTACGGATCACACCATTGTGTTGTATCATAACATGATACTTCTAATTTGCTGCCCATAAAGGAGGACCAGGGAAGGCTTCCATCAAGGAAGTTCCCTACCATCCTACAAGAGAAAGACACAGAAGAATCCTGTAACACCCTAAACTCCAAATGTAATTTATAAAACATTACGGAAAAATATGAAGATAAAACAAGGGTGTCACATTAACAACTTCAACTTTAATTCTCAAAAGGTGGAATTTTTAATTAAAAAACATAACATAAGTAACTTTGTTTTCGAAACAAATAAAATAAGAAAACCTAGAAAAAATATCTCATCCTGATGTTACAATATCAGAGCAAAACTCAGAATAAATACTACAAAGCTGACAAAGGTGCGATGAACACAAAATTAGAAAATAAAACTACAGAAGAGGCCAACTACGCCATCCTATGCTAACACATAGCTATCACTCATCGGTCTCAACCTATGAATCAATTATATAAAGTAAAATAGTAGAACATAGAGACAAGAAAGGGGTGATCAGTGGTTTTCATACGTTATTTCACTGTTTGTTCTAGTTAATATTTTGTTATTGTTTTTATTTGTTTTATATCTCTTTTATTGCATTTTATGCCTTGGTTGTGTTCTTTAGTGTTTTCAGGTTCATATAAGCATTCAGGAGGAATCGGAGCGAAAAAACGAGAAAAATCGCAAGAATTCGGAAAGGTTTTAGAAGGGAGCCAGTGTTCTGACACGGCCACCCTTGTCGTCTGACACGGTCCGTGTCAGCAGGAGATCAAAGGATCAATTATTTGGTGGTTTGGCAGTGGGTTGACACAAGTGCCCGTGTCACCGGATACGGCCCGTGTCAGCAGGTCTGGAGCGAAAATATTTTCTGTCACGATGTCAGGGGGCCAACACGGCCGCCCGTGTCAGCCGACACGGCCCGTGTTGGCCAAGATGCTACATCTTCTGATTTTTGTGGATTTTTGTGCTAAGTGACTCCGGAGGGTATTTTGGGCATTTCCTAGTGCTGTTATGTGATCTGTGATTATTTAGGCCACTGTTTAGAAAAAGGAGGGACACTTTTAATATTATGAAAGATTTTACGATAAAAGTTGGGAGGCTATCAAGTGATCGGAGGAAGGAAGATTTTTCATGAGCCATCGCAATTGAAGATCAAATTCATCCGTTATTCTTGTAATGTCTATCTCTTATGTTGTAATTTCTTTCAGTACTATGAGCGGCTAAACCCCCCAATGCTACGGGGGTGTCCCTGAATTGCATTTGTAATGAATCGAATTTCCATTGTTCTATGAGATATTGCTATTTCCTTAATCTTTTGTTATGTAATGTTTTTAATGCTTTTTCGATCAGACAAATTGAAATTGATTTACGGTTAGGGTTTAGGTCGGACCAACCAACCTAAAGCGTTTGCATAATAATATTACAGTAGATATTGCTTAGGAATGGGGATACCTTGTAATGACCGAATTATTCTTGATCAAATATAATGCTTGTGATTCTTTCTTGACCACTAAGGAATTAGGGTAGAGATAGAATCTCAAAGGTTTTTCTGCTAAGAAATTAGGGAAAATAATCTTAAGAATCGGTAAGGTTCGTTTAGAGTAATGTCTCCTAGAATAAGGATTGAGAGTTTTTGCAGTGTAATTCATACACTTTCCTCTAGCATGCCTTCTCATATCTGTCTTAAGTAAAGTTTATAATTTTGCTCATTTTATTATTATTAGTTATAATTTGTCAACAATCAAACCCCAAGGAAACTTTTGTTTAATTGAATTAACATCTGCACTTATAATAACGTGCAGTCCTCGAGATCGATTCTGGGGGTAACCCCTATTATTACTACATTGTAAAAATAGTACACTTTCTATTTTAAACGATCAAGTTTTGGCACCGTTGCCGAGGACTGCCAAAATATAAGTGTTTGATTTTAATTCAATTGGAATTTTGTCACTCTGTGACTAAAATTTGATTTTTGTTATTTTTATTTTTATTTTATAACTTTTGGAGTATTACTATTACTACTAATCTGCGTCTAACATTTTTATGCGAGGAGAACCCTCAGCTAATTTTAATTTTGACGCAGAAATCGAAAGAACTTTACATGCAAGGCGTAGACAAGCAAGACTGGCAACTTCAGAAGCAGAACCATCAGTTCAAACACCAGAAGAAGAAAGAGTTTATGTTCATTCAGAGCAATCAGATTCAGGTTCAGAAATAGGTTCAGACGTGGATAGAGATACCGCGATTATGGCTGGAAATCAACCAGCGGAAAGAATTCTGGGCGATTACGGTGGAGCAAATGCACTGGCTAGTAGGTTAACAATTGTGAACTAACCGGTGAATGTGCCAAAGTTCCAGTTGCATCCGAGCACCATCACTCAACTTGAGAGGAAACCTTTCACCAGAAAGGTTAATGAAGATGCCAACAAACATCTACAAAGATTTCTGACTATGAGCACCACTCTCAAGATTGATGGGCACACCAAGGAAGCAAAAAAGTTAAGAATGTTTCCTTTCACTCTTGCGGAAGATGCTGGAGAGTGGTTTTATTCCTTACCTGCCAGGAGTATCACCACTTGGCAAGAGATGGAGACAACATTTTTGAATGAGTACTTTCCCGCCTCTGTGTACATTCGAAAGAGGTATGATATAGTAAATTTTAAGCAGAAGGATGGAGAGTTACTCGGAGATGTAAGAGATTTAAGAGATTGTTGGGTGCATGTCCTACTCATAACATGGATGCAACCGAACAGATGTAAAACTTTGTCAATGGCCTCAAGTTGAAGACTAAGCAACTAATTGATACAGCTGCCGGTGGCTCATCTAATTTTACAACAGCCACTAGTATAAAAAAGATCATTGAACCCATAGCCGCAAACGAGCATTTGGAGTTGTATGATCGCAGTGTGAGCCAACCAGAAAGGATGATTGATTTGAAGCTTACTGAGCAAGTGGTAAAGATGGAAGACCAGATTGCAGCTGAGGTAGAGAGAAGACTTAAGAAGATGAATCTTGGCACTCAGACTGTGGCACAGGTTCAACCGGTTCAAGCGGTAAATTGTAAAATTTGCGGGGGACCTCACTTCGCCATGCACTGTGTTGCTACAGCACAACAGGTAGAAGAAATTAAATTGTTGAAGCAGAACAATCCCTACTCCAATACTTATAATTCGGGGTGGAAAAATCATCCAAATTTCTCCTGGACAGATCAGCAACAGAATGTTCTAAAGCAAGGACCTATCCAATGTCACCAACCATACCAGCAACAATATCAACAACCTCAGCAACAATTCCAACAACAGGTACCGAGAAAAGCAGATTGGAAGATAGCCGTTAAAAAGATGGAAACTCACAATATGCAATTCCAGGAAGAGACGAGAAATAATCTTAGGAACACTACAACTTCTATCAAAAATCTTGAGGTTCAGATGGGTCAGATATCACATCAACTTACCAACGCTCGAACACCAAGTGCCTTACCGAGTGCAATAGTGACGAACCCAAGAGATAATCAGAATGTGAATGCCATCATGACTGGAAGAGGTGAGTCAAGTGAGAATTATGAAGAGGAAAGAACTGAAGATGAAGGTTTGATTGAGGTGGACTTGGAAATCAAAAATCATCAAAAACCGCAGGAAGAAGTCTGTAGTGAGTGATTTTTGGATGTGGTTGCGAAGCACGATCGCTCTGGTACTATAGCTCGATTCATTTTTTATCCTATTAAAGCTGATGAAGGAAGGGAAATAGATGTCTCCAATTAACCCTGCTTGCATACTGAGATTAAACAGTCAAAACTGTTGGTTTACAGATGCTACAAAGATTCGGGGTTTCTCCTAGGTTATTTTGTTGACAAGGGGTGCTTTAGGCTATCGGTTAGGATGTTAGGACGAATGTATGAGAGTATGGGATTTTGAGTTTTTGTTTAGTGTGCTCGCTAAGATTTTTTCTTTCAATCATAAGCCTATGTATTCCCGTTTACCGAAACAGGGAAATCAGAGCGATCTATTCTAGAATAGGAGGAAATGGTTGTTTTGGTGTCTTGTTCAAAGCCCAAGACGTGAAGCGAAAGGTAGTTTGTATCTTGTTCAAAGCCCAAGATGTGAAGCTAAAAGTGTTGACCTTAGAGAGAATTTGTCATCTCTAAAGGGGTCGGTTTGTCACAACTGTTGGGTGACTGACTGTAAAGGAGGATTACTTTAACCGGGATTTGTGAATCCGGCAATGCCATAATTTCCTTTATAGGGCATTTTAACCTGAAGGAGAAGACTTTAACTCAGTTTAGAGCAATGCCATCTTTCCTTAGGAATTTCTCATACTAAAAGAGGGACATTGGCATGGATATAGACGATCTAGAGGCTTGCCGCTTACAACAATTAGATGAAGGGGAAAGAGTTGTTGAAGTTTGTGTACTGTGAACGAGGCACAACTTTGATACTAAAAGGTTAATTGGACCAACCAGTGGTTTTCTTATACAAAGCCTAAGAGGAGGCTAATATGTGCCTCGTACAAAGCCCGAGAGAGAGGCTAAAAGGTTTTGACTCGACGATGGAGTCTTTTGGTATCTCGTATAAAGCCCGAGATGGAGGCTATTTGACTCAACAAGAGAGTTTTTTGTATCTCGTATGAAGCCCGAGATGGAGGCTAAAATTTGTTTGGCTCAATAAGAACCTTTTTGTATCTCGTATAAAGCCCGAGATGGAGGCGAATGGGTGATTGACTCAACGAGGGAGTCTCTTTATGTGTCTCGTACAAAGCTCGAGAGAGAGGCTAACCGTTGTTTGACTCCGCTGGGGAGAATCATTGTATAAAGCCCAAGAGAGAGGCTATGGTTACTGTTTTAGTTGAGTGACAGGTCCAGTATGCTGATTTAAAGAGAAAATCAGTTCTTATATGAGCAACACTGTACTCGAGGATTTGATTCGAGGATCCGGGCTATTCCTGTTCTTTAAGGAATTGGGAAATCCGAAGGGTATTAAGACTGTCCGAGTACACGGGTTTTCCTCCTATTTAACGAAGGGGTCACTTGAGAATGTCTGGAAAACTCAAGGAGATTAGACTGTCCCTGTCTAGAGTTTCATCTTTTGTACCATGCTTTGAGAAACAGTAATAGACTCTTTGAAAGGACTGTTCTATGCAGATGACTAATTTCTGTTCCTATACCTCTAGGAGGTCGTCGGGACAATTTGTACGAAGCCTAAGAGGAGGCTGGAAACTTTTAAGAAGCCAATCGGTCCTTGTACGAAGCCCAAGAGGAGGCTATCATTCCCGAAGGAAGAATCATTATACTAAGCCTAAGAGGAGGCTATGAATACTTCTAAGAAGCCGACGGGTCCTTGTACTAAGCCCAAGAGGAGGCGGGGTTGCTTTTAGGAAGCCTGTGGGTCCTTGTATGATGCCCAAGAGGAGGCCGATGCTTTTAAGAAGCTCGTGGGTCCCCAAACCCCGAGAAATTCAAGGCAAGCTATTCACAAGGAATAGATCAAGTCAGGAAAGTTTGAGAATTTGGAAGAAAGTCAAAGATGCCATTCACGGAGAATACATTCATCTCTGGGAGTAGAGTTTCTTGACAATTCCTAATGAGGACAGCCAAAGAGAAGACTGTATCTGGTGATCCTATTGGGGATCTAGTTGTCTATTTCTATGAATAAACGAAACGGCGTCACCTAGTTCTAGACGTAGTTGCCGGGGACACTCGAAATATCTATACTATTATTACACAGTTGATATGAGTTTATGAAAGAAGACTTACAGTGAAACAGCCCCACAATACAGTTATATGTATATGAAAGTGGTAAATGAAAGCATATAAACACTTACTCGGTTGTAGAGCTTCCATGCTGTTTGGTTAGTTGTTCAACAAAGAAAGATTGAAAACAACAATATATTCAAAATCAAAGGAGAAAGTGCTTTGAAAAAGAAAGATTTGGGGCTTACAGCTCAAGGAGAGGCCCAGGGTTTTATCAGTGAGCGCACTGTTTGAATTTGTACAGAGGGACTTATACAAATGACTGAGGCCCAAAAAGGTTTTCTGTACAAAGGGATGGGTCTTACACTCTCTCAAGAGGCCCAAAAGGTTTAAAGAAAAAGAGTAGGGCTTATAACACGAGGGTAGGCCCAGTTGACTTTTCGTTAAAAATGGCGATCGCGCCGAGATTTTCTTTTAACGCGAAGGGGCTTATACAATATCTGAGGCCCAAATGATTTTGGTTAAAAGGGGGTTGGGTCTTACACTCTATTAGAGGCCCAAATTTTTTGAATGGGTCTTATAGCTCAAGGAGAGGCCCAGATGGTTTATCTTTAAACTGGCGACGATCGTGCCGAATTTAAAAATGTACAAAGGGACTTATACAATAAGTGAGACCCAAAATATTTCTGTACAAGTGGGTTGGGTCTTACACTCTAATAGAGGCCCAAATGAGTTTTAAGAAAAGAAATGGGTCTTACTACTCGAGGGTAGGCGCAAGGTTTTTTAAAAGGCGACGATCACGCCGTTTGTTTTTGACGGTATCTGGACTTATACAATGCACTGAGGCCCAAAAATGATTTGGTCAAAAAAAGGATTGGGTCTTACACTCTATTAGAGGCCCGAAGAGTTTTAAGAAAAATAAATGGATCTTACTACTCGAGGGTAGGCCCAGAAGGTTATTTTTCAAAAGGCGACGATCGCGCCGTTTGTTTTTTACGGTATCGGGACTTATACAATACACTGAGGCCCAAAAATGATTTGGTCAAAAAAAGGATTGGGTCTTACACTCTATTAGAGGTCCAAAGAGTTTTAAAAATGATTTATGAGGGTTGAATTAATCCAAAAACCCTAATTTGTTTTCAAAAATGTGTTTTAATTGAATAAAAATTCAATTAAAATGATCAAAATTGTTTAACATAGGAAAAACAAATTGTGATCTTGGATTAATGCTTCAAAAATTAAGTATTGACCTACAAAATAATTAGAAAGCATTAAAAGTTGCAAAATCAAGGTGGAAAAAATATTTTAAATGTCAAAAATAATTAAAACATTAATTCTTTGCAAAAATATCAATTATATAAAATAAATAATATTTTTGGGATTTTTTGGGAAAATAAAATATTTTAACATTTTTGTGAATTATTAAAAAAAGAATCAACTCAAAATCATTAAAACTCAGAGAGAAATTAATTTTTGAATCAATTAAATAAAATCACAAAATTCAAATATTTGAATTTTCAAAAAATGGCGCCAAGAACACACCAAGAACACGCGCGTGTTCTGGGTTTTCCCAGATTTGCATTTTCTCTCCAATCTCACTGAATACTTAATCACATCATGCAATCCACATACCAATCAACTCGTTTCAACCTCACGATCATGTCTATGGTATTTAATTTCATTTAAATTAAGCATAAAACAAGAAATCACGAAAAATCCTCAAGAACCCTAATTTCTGCATGAAGGCTAGGATTTTTTATACACGATTCAAACAATGCAATTAATTGAGGGGAAACATTCCATGCATGATTATGAACATATGGCTAAATTATTGTGCAGCAAAAATTGCATGGATCATAGAGTTAGAAGAGCTCGTGCTTACCACTTGCAGCTGGTGATCGTGATTTGTGTTGGAGGTGTTACAGCTAGGTTACAATGATCTGGATAGCTTCCCTAGGTGCCATGGAGTGTGTATGAATGCTTGGAATGGATTGAAATGGTTTGGAGCTGAAGATGGTACCTCAACTGCAAAACTGTCAAGAACTTGAGCAATTGGCTGGTGATTTTGTGAAATCTGTGTTCCAGATGTTATGTGAGTGTTTGGATCACTTCTATATGATGTATGTGAGGTGTGTGTGTGTGTGTGATTGGTTTGATTGGAAAAGCTCCCAAACTCAAAACCCGATAGTGACTTGCCTTAGAAGGAAAAATTGGAGTGAAAGAAGAGATTTTGAGGAAAGCATATGTTTGATGGCTTTGGTGTACTCAAACTGATCACAATTGAGCTCTATTTATAGTAGAGCAAGTTTGTTTTGCAAGGAATAGTGAATGGCAACTGCTGAGTAGGTTTGACCAATGTTGGAAAATGAAAATCCAAGTCTCCTCTAGCCATTGACTAGAGGTTAGGGCACAGGCTGCTGGTTCCCTTGGTCTTGGATAAGTCTTGACTGAATTCAGTTGAGAATGGCTCAGTCCATACCACCTTGATGCTTCCATTGAATGCTCCAATCCAAAATTGGAGTCTTGTCCCTATTTTGGCAATTCTAGGTTCAACATGCTATTTCTTGTTCCAAAGACTTTGGAGGCTTGGATCAGTGATTGTCCCCTTTAGATTCAATCCTCAGAGGTGTCCAAGTGGATAGGAGCATTTGGATTTGGCTGATTTTGGCAAATCGAGCAAAAATGCAAAATCTGCCTTGCCTTGACAGATTTCAACAAGGCAACTTGCCAATGTTATATCTGATGACTCAAATTGAATTTGGTAATGTTCTTGGTCATTTTGGAAAGCCCTTACATGATACAACAACTGTTTGAACATGTTTGGTTTTGATCTCTTTTGAATCCAAGTGAAAAATCCCCCTACATTTGGCAAAAAGTAGGGTAAAATCTGACTTAGTAAAATTTTCACGAAGTGTTGGAACAAAGCGACTTTTCTTGATTTTGATCACTCCATAACTCAAAATCCATGAGGAATTTGGACATAGGTCAGTATGAAGCTTTTGTAGAGGGCAATGAGATCTACAAATCAAGCTTTGAATGGGGAACAATGGCCTTGTGGTTTAGGAGTTATGGTCCTCCAAAGTTGGCACATTAGTGTCACTTTTTCCATAACTTAGAAATTTTTCTAAGTTTTTATGGTTACCCCTTTTACAAGTTATCCCACTTTCTTTGATTTTTCTTGATGAATGATGATTCAAATCATACATTAACATCATTTTAGGGTTAAAAATCCATTTTGGTGAAAAATCTCAAAAGGTCAAAGTTGACTTTTGTGCACAGTTGACTTTTTATCAAATGAATTCCAAACTGTGCAATTCTTCATGAAATCATGTCCTTGACCTAAATAAAACTTGATGGACATGTTCCATGGGTGTCATAGGGTATATTGAATCATGTCTTAGGGCTTGGGAGCATGTCCTGGTCAAAAGTCAAAGTTACAGTTGATTTTCCTCGCGAAACCCTAATTGTGGTGCAGATGAAATTGAGACTTGTTGCTCAAGCTTCTTGGATTAATCCATTGTTCCAAATGGATCAATATAGTTCATTAGAGACCCTCAAACCCTCTCTTGAGGTCTTGGCTCATGACTTGCCCTAAAATTCAACTTAGGTGTGAATTAGGTCAAGAAACCCTAATTCCTGATTTTTTATGAATGCATCCCCTGAGGCAAAATTGACTTGATGATTGGGTCCACGAGGTCCCATGAAGTATATTAGGTTATGTTTTGGATCATTAGCTTGTGCCCAGATGAAAAATTTCCATCTGGAGGCCCTAGTCGACCAAAACCCTAATTTGCTGACACTGTCGATCTTGAGACTTGATCCACCTAGAAGGGAGCAGCCTTGTGCTTGATCCTTGAAGTGGGAGTCCTTTTGGTCCATTGTGGATGTTAGACAAGTTGAAGATCATGTCATTCCTTGATTGATCCTTTGTCTAAGGCTCTGAGAGGGCTTGAAACCCTAATTTTGATTGTAGTGGATGCTCACCCATCTTTGGGGAGACTGATGAAGTATGATGGTTCCTCCATATTGTGATGATGATTTGCACAATGATGGGAAATCTAAGTGGTCAAAATTTGGGGTATGACAAAGTCATATCACCTGTAAATCCACCTGAAAAGAAGAATAAAAAGGAAGATAAACCGGAGATTAAGTTACCTTACCCTCAGAGAGTGCGACAAAAGCATCAAAAAGAGAATGGCTTTGAGAAATTTGTCATAATGTTCGAAAAGTTGGAGGTTAATATGCCATTCTTTGAGGCGTTAGAGCAAATGTCGTTGTATCAGAAATTCATGAAAGAAGTGATCACAAAAAAGAGACCTATTGAGGAAGAGCTAAAAACTGTAAATAAGAAGTGCAGTGAAGTACCACAAAATAGGAGAATCCTCGCCAAGCAGAAGGATCCTGGATCTGTTGCAATACTGTGCACTATAAAAGACAAAATTTTCAAAAAAGTTCTGATTGATTCAGGTGCTAGTGTTAGTCTCATGCCATTATCTATTTATAAAAAATTGAGAATTGGAAGGGTGAGCGATGCGGGAACGAATTTAAAATTTGTAAACCACAAAACTGAGAGATCTTATGGGCTAGCTTAAGATGTGTTGGTGACGATCGGTGAATTTTTCTTTCCAGTTGACTTTAAGATCAAGGATATTCCAGAAGATGAAGAAGTCCCTATCATCCTTGGCCAACCTTTCCTGCTCACTAGTCGGTGCAATTTCGATATTGAAAAAGGCACGGTGACTTTTAAATCTTTTGATGAGGAAATCACTTTAGAAGTGTTGGATAGCAAGAAGCGGAATGAAGGTAAGAGTAAGTAAGCTTCACTTGGAATGATCGAAATGGTAGGAAAACGCATAAGTACGAACCCCTGTAACGCCCCAGTTTTAGTTATTTTTATTTAATTGAGTCGTTTTGATTATTTTATTATTATATTATTTTATTTCTGACTTTTATTTGAAAACATATTATTTTTCATCGAGATTATGTTTTACCGGGTTTTGGGAACGTTTGCGAGATATTTGAGAGTAGGGGTATTTTGGTCATTTCACTTTAATTTTCCCTAAGTTAGAAACATAAATAGAAGGAAAAGAGAGAAAATAGAAAGGAAAGAAAAAGAAGATAAGAAAAAGAGGAAGAAAGAAAGGAGAAAGAAAAGGAGATAGAGAGAAAACTTGGAAAATCTAGGAATCGATCAACCGACTTTTCTACACGCGATTTAATCGGGTAAGGGTGCGAAACTCGATTATCTTATCATTGTGTATGATTATGTATGTGTGTGTGTGCATGTTGTCTTGCTTTCCCATAGTTTTCGGTTTTAGGTCAAAAATGAGTAAACGAGTAGAAATCGATGTTTTCGCGGTCGGAAATCGATATAATTTGCGTTGTATGATCACAATGTGTTTATGAGTCATTGTTGATAATTGTTTTGCTGTTGGAATTGATTTGGAATGAAAAATGAGATTTTGGGGGTTTTGGATCAATGTAACTCGTAACATAATTTTTCTGGTTCTGGTGTGATTCGCCAGGCGAATTTGGGATTCGCCAGGCGAATTAAGTCTCGCCACTCGTTCGCCAGGCGAAGTGTTGGCGAAGGGGGATTTGCCAGGCGAAATCGTAAGTCGCCAGGCGAAATCGGAAAGACAGAATTGGGGTAGCTTCTGTAACTTTTGGGGTTTTCAAATTTTGTGATTCGCCACTAGTTCCCCAGGCGAAGTGCTGGCGAATGGGGATCCTCCAGGTAAAATCATAAGTCGCCAGGCGAATCTGGCTGTTTCTCAATATATTCTTTTCTTTGAAAATTCATAACTTTTGATCCGTAAGTCGGATTGGGGCGTGGTTGGGTGCGTTAGAAAGCTTTTGAGTCGTTCTTTCTTATTAAAATGGTTTGGAGATTGTTGGCCGATTTAATTATGTCGGGAATTTGGAATGTGTTGTTTGTTGACTTTTACCGTTTTAATGATGTGCATTTGACGTGTTATTATGCAATATGCTTGTGATATGAATTGTATGACTTGTGTGCTGTTGTGAAATGAAAATGCACGTGATGTATGTTGTGATGATGAATTGTGGCCTAAGGGCAAGAAAATGCAATGTGTGGTATTTGAGGATATATGCATGATTATGGAATGTGTATATGTGTGCATTTTAATGTCACGAGTCATTGTATGCCAAGCATCATGATGTGCATTCTTGTGATGTGTGCGTGTGAGCAACGAATTGGTTCCAGAGGGAATCTGCTATAACATCGTGCGCCTTAAAAATAAGAGGACTTAAAGCGATCAGATGGGATCGTGCGCCTTAAAAATAAGAGGACTTAAAGCGATGATTATAGACGATCATGCGCCTTATACAAAGAGGACTTAAAGCGATCGGATCATGCACCTTATACAAAGAGGACTTAAAGCGATCCATAAACGCCGTCCGCCTTATACCAAGAGGACTTAAAGCGACGGGGAACATCGTATGCCCGACGGGGAGTTACACTAAGTAACGAGCGATGGTTCCAATAGTTCCTGAGTGAACTAGTGTTGAGAAATGATGGAAGTCGGTACCGCATGTGCATATGCATAGAGTCGTTGTGTCGGTCTCTTTGCATTTGTATAAATCATAAATGGTTTGATTATGTGTGGAATTGTGAATGAAATTGATGAGTTGATATATGAATATACGTGTTGGTGATAATTGTATTGTGTATAATTGATGTGCTTTTGTGACTGATATGTGAGAAAAATTATGGTGTTGGTTTGTACCTGATTTATGGCGTATAGTGTGGTGAGAATATTATGTTTGCGTAATTGTGTGTTATTATATAATTACATGCAATTGTATTATGATTGTGTTTCTCACCCTTCTGCTATTTTTAATGCTTTATGAGGCATTGCAGATTAGATGCTGGAGGTTTTTTTGTGAAGCTTAGGTCTTCATTCTTTTGTCGGTCGGCTCTGATATGTAGCACCGGGTAGTCGGGGTGATCGAGTGTGATTATTTTGTATTATGTATACATGTGTCCTTTGGATTGTACATGTATGATATTGGATATAACAGACAAACTTTTTATGATATATATATATATATATATATATATATATGAGATTCAGTTACGGATCTTCCGCTTTTATTCTGTAATTGAATTGTGGGTTGTAGGAACTCAGTTCCTTTGTTATGTGCTACCTGAATGTTGCATATCTATATGAGCAGGTTGTTATCCCACTTTATTTGATTTTTCTTGATGAATGATGATTCAAATCATACATTAACATCATTTTAGGGTTAAAAATCCATTTTGGTGAAAAATCTCAAAAAGTCAAAGTTGACTTTTGTGAACAGTTAACTTTTTATCAGATGAATTCCAAACTGTGCAATTCTTCATGAAATCATGTCCTTGACCTAAATAAAACTTGATGGACATGTTCCATGGGTGTCATAAGGTATATTGAATCATGTCTTAGGGCTTGGGAGCATGTCTGGTCAAAAGTCAAAGTTATAGTTGATTTTCCTCGCGAAACCCTAATTGTGGTGCAGATGAAATTGAGACTTGTTGCTCAAGCTTCTTGGATTAATCCATTGTTCCAAATGGATCAATATAGTTCATTAGAGACCCTCAAACCCTCTCTTGAGGTCTTGGCTCATGACTTGCCCTAAAATTCAACTTAGGGGTGAATTAGGTCAAGAAACCCTAATTCCTGATTTTTGATGAATGCATCCCCTGAGGCAAAATTGACTTGATGATTGGGTCCACGAGGTCCCATGAAGTATATTAGGTTATGTTTTGGATCATTGGCTTGTGCCCAGATGAAAAATTTCCATCTGGAGGCCCTAGTCGACCAAAACCCTAATTTGCTGACACTGTCGATCTTGAGACTTAATCCACCTAGAAGGGAGCAGCCTTGTACTTGATCCTTGAAGTGGGAGTCCTTTTGATCCATTGTGGATGTTAGACAAGTTGAAGATCATGTCATTCCTTGATTGATCCTTTGTCTAAGGCTCTGAGAGGGCTTGAAACCCTAATTTTGATTGTAGTGGATGCTCACCCATCTTTGGGGAGACTGATGAAGTATGATGGTTCCTCCATATTGTGATGATGATTTGCCCAATGATGGGAAATCTAAGTGGTCAAAATTTGGGGTATGACAGATGCCCCTATTTAATCTTCTTGGACACGAAGGTGTGAATGACGAAGGTATTCGGGCATTCTGGGTGCAAGAGGATTAATATCGGAATACCCGAAATTTTGACGGCGTCTATGAATGGTAATTCACGCATTCATCTTCTTTTGCTAAGCAATGATGCTTAGAAAAGGTAAACTTCCCCTCGATCCTGGTCTTCAGCCAAGGAACTGGTCTCAGTTTCTGATTTAAACTTCCCCTCGATCCTGGTTTCCTACCGAGGAACTGGTCTTAGTTTCTAATGTAAACTTCCCCTCGATCCTGGTTTCCTACCAAGGAACTGGTCTTAGTTTCTTTCATCAATAAACTTTACTGACAAGGGACGCTATTCGTAGCGACTTTCCTTCAAACTTCTCGCCGAATTTTCCTGGGGAGATGCTATTTGAGTGGAAAAAGTTTTGATGTCAGACTTGCTGGGGAACCCAGTCGTCTGAGTTGTAGAGGTGCACAAACTTCTCTATTTGGAGACGCCATTTATTGAATCTACTGGGGAAAACGAGTCTCTTGAGAAACTGCTTTCGTTCGGGGTATTTACATCGTACTTTTCTCGGAGATCTTCTCGGAGAAATGCCATATGATGTGATCCAATTTTGAGGTGCCGATGACCTTTTCATCAGTGGGTTTTTCGGAGAAAAATTTCCATACTGCCGAATCTCCGATTTAGGAGGCTTTCTCTCGGGATTTTCTTTAATCCGGGAAAACAAGGATATCATCTTCAATGGCGAAGAGTGATGTTAACTGAGGGCTCTCTGGTCTTTCAGAGGTTCAAGTTATCAAAGTGGTCGAGGGCCCAACTTCAATCCAGAAATAAAACTGGAGGAGAGAAATTGTTCAGACGTAACACTTCCTGACGAGGAAAGGGCTGACAACTCGATTGAGAGGACTTTTATCACTAGGGGACAAGACCGACTAGAGTGATAGTGATGCAATATGACTGTGAATGTAAATCAATAATGCATGATGCATGCATGTATATGCTGACAAAACTGACACAACATACAAACTAAAAGATGAACACGACTGGATACTCGGCCATCACGGGGCGAAGAAGTATCGTTGGTTCAGAATAGCAATTCCACCTTGCTTAGGAGAGATAGTCCATGTTGGGAGCTACGTTGGTCAGGCTTAGGAGATAAGAACTCGGCCGAGGCGTGTCAGACGAAACAAGGTCTCTGACACAGTTGATCCCTTTATTCAGGCGTACTGGGTTAGAAGGAGTACTTTGATTCTGCACTTTGAGGTTCGATTACTTCTGGAGAAGCGACCGATGTTCTTCTGATGTTCAACAGTCAAAAGAAATTTCCATCTTTAATTTAAAAGCAGAAAAAGTTTTAACAAGTAAATTCATTTTTGTTTCATTTCAAGAATCGCTAATCATGTTAAAACGCCATTCTGTAAAGCTAAAACAAATAAGAATTATAAACAAAAGCACAAGGGCTCAAATTTTATTGATAAGATGGAGATCAGCCAAACGCGTGATTCCAAAGAGTATTTACAAAGTTAGAAAATGGTAATTTACAGGGAAAAGGGCTACGTTGAAACATAATGACCACTATCCTTCTACCAACTTTGAATTTGGAACATCCTGAGCTTCTGTCGAAGATGACCTTGACTGGAGTTTTCTGACGGATGATGTAACTGCTGCTGAGGGACTTGCCTCTGTTGAACATAGTTACTTGCCATTATCCCTAACTTTTTCCTGGATTGTACTATGATGTTTCCAATCCACCGGGATGATTTTTTTCTCTGTCTCTAACTTTTACCTGGACCGCCCTTTCGGGTTTTCAATCCACCGAGACGTTTTTTTTTAGTTTAGGCGAAGTATTTCTTGACTACATCAATATTTGTGGGGTAGGCAAATTCCTCTCTGTCCATGGTTGCGAGTCTCAAGGTGCCGCCTGAGAAAGCTTTCGTGACCACGTAGGGGCCATCATAATTTGGGGTCCATTTACCCCGAGAATCAGTGAGAAATGATTGTATCTTCTTGAGCACGAGGTCTCCTTTTATGAAGACACGAGGTCGGGCCTTTTTGTCAAACGCCTTCTTCATTCTCTGCTGATACAACTGACCGTGGCATAGTGCCGTGATTCTCTTCTCTTCGATCAGGTTTAATTCGTCGTGTCGACTTTGACACCATTCAGCTTCTGAAAGCTTAGCTTTCATCAATACCCGGATTGATGGGATCTCTACTTCTATGGGGAGAATTGCTTCCATGCCATATACTAGAGAGAAAGGGGTTGCCCCTGTTGAAGTGCGGACAGATGTTCGATAACCGTGAAGAGCAAAGGGTAACATGTCGTGCCAATCTTTATAGGTTACAACCATCTTCTGAACAATCCTCTTGATGTTCTTGTTAGCCGTTTCTACCACTCCATTCATCTTGGGTCGGTAGGGAGATGAGTTATGATGTTTAATCTTGAACTCTGCACACAACTCTTTCATCATCTTATTGTTCAAGTTAGATCCATTATCAGTAATGATCTCGCTTGGAACACCATAACAGCAAATGATATTGTTTTTGATAAATCGGACCACCACTTGTCGGGTTACATTGGCGAATGACGCTGCTTCGACCCACTTGGTGAAATAGTCAATGGCTACCAGGATGAACCGATGTCCGTTTGAAGCCTTAGGTTCAATCAAGCCAATCATGTCAATTCCCCACATGGAAAAAGGCCACGGGGAAGAAAGAACTTTGAGATGTGATGGCGGTACATGAATTTTGTCGGAGTATATCTGACACTTGTGACACCTCCTCATGTACTTGTAGCAGTCGGATTCCATGGTCAACCAGTAGTACCCTGCTCTTAGAATTTTTCTCGCCATTGTGTGTCCATTGGCATGAGTGCCAAAGGATCCTTCATAAATTTCTTTCATCAGCATTTCTGCTTCTGGTCTGTCTACGCATCGGAGCAAGACCATGTCAAAATTTTTCTTATAGAGAGTGTCACCGCTTAGGAAGAAGTTTCCAGCCAATCTTCTGAGGGTTTTCTTGTCTTTTCTTAGTGCCCCAGGTGGGTACTCTTGTTTCTGAAGGAAGCATTTGATATCATGATACCAAGGTTTGTCGTCTATGACTGCTTCAATCGTGAAGATGTAAGCGGGCCTTTCAAGGCGCATTATGTCGATCTTAGGTAAGTCGTTCCATTGACCTACACTAATCATGGAAGAGAGAGTGGCTAATGCATCAGCCATGTGATTCTCCTCACGAGGGATATGATGAAACTCAACTCTGTTGAAGAAAGGTAACAATCTTCTTGCATAGTCTTTGTAAGGAATCAGTCCTGATTGGTATGTGTTCTAATCTCTTTTAATCTGATTGATAACCAGGACTGAGTCGCCATATACGTCCAAGTTTTTTATCCTCAAATCAATCGCTTCCTCGAGACCCATAATACAAGCTTCGTATTCGGCCTCGTTGTTCGTACACTTGAACGTAAGTCGGGCAGTGAAAGGAATGTGGGTACCCTGAGGTGTTATGATGATTGCCCCAATTCCGCTTCCATAATGATTAACTGCTCCGTCAAATACAAGTCCCCATTGGGAACCTGGCTCTGGCCCTTCATTCGGTAGCGGTTCATCGCAGTCTTTCATCTTTAGATACATGACATCTTCGTCTGGGAAGTCAAACCCGACTAATTCCGGATCGTCAATCGGTTGATGAGCCAAATGGTCGGCTAAAATACTTCCTTTAACGGCTTTCTGAGCGTGGCACTCTATGTCATATTCTGATAACAGCATCTGCCAACGGGCGATTCTTCCCGTGAGAGCAGGTTTTTCGAAAACGTACTTGATTGGATCCATTTCGGAGACCAACCAAGTAGTATAACGAATCATGTACTGGCGTAGACGTTTGGCTGCCCAAGCCAAAGCGCAACAAGTTTTCTCAAGCATCGTGTACCGAGTCTCGCAGTCGATGAACTTCTTGCTTAGATAGTAAATGGCAGACTCCTTCCGTTTAGTTTCGTCTTGTTGGCCAAGTACACACCCCATTGAGTTTTCCAAGACTGTGAGGTAGATGATCAGTGGTCTTCCTTCCACTGGAGGTGATAGAATCGGAGGATTCAACAGGTATTCCTTAATACTGTCGAAGGCGGTTTGGCAGTCTTTTGTCCAAACACAATCCTGGTTCTTTTTGAGTAACTTGAAAATCGGCGCACATGTCGCGGTCATGAGGAATATGAATCTGGAGATGTAGTTCAAACGTCCCAGGAATCCCCTGACTTGTTTTTCAATTTTCGGAGAAGGCATTTCTTGAATGGCCTTGACCTTATCAGGATCAACCTCAATTCCTTTCTGGCTGACGATGAACCCTAGTAATTTCCCTGAACGGACACCGAAGGTGCACTTGTTGGGATTCAAGCGGAGTTTGTACTTTCGCAAACGCTCGAATAGTTTTGACAGGTGGGTCACATGCTCCTCTTCTGTCTTAGATTTTGTAATCATATCATCGACATATACCTCGATCTCTTTGTGTATTATGTCATGAAAAAAAGTTGGCATGGCCCTTTGATAGGTTGCCCCGACGTTCTTTAAACCAAACGGCATCACCTTGTAACAAAAGGTACCCCATGGGGTAATGAACGAAGTTTTCTCCATGTCTTTCGGCACCATTTTGATCTGATTATAGCCCGAGAATCCATCCATGAAGGAGAAGACTTTGAACTTTGCTGTACTGTCTACCAGCATGTCAATGTGTGGTAAAGGAAAGTCGTCCTTTGGACTAGCCTTGTTCAGATCTCGGTAGTCGACACACATTCTGACCTTTCCATCCTTTTTCGGAACGGGTACGATATTGGCTAACCATTGAGGATATTCTGACGTGGCGAGGAAACCCGCATCAATCTGTTTTTGTACCTCCTCTTTGATTTTGATGGCCATGTCCGGGTGAGTCCGTCTCAACCTCTGCTTTACTGGCAGACATTCTGATCTCAATGGTAAGTGATGTTCCACGATGCTGGTATCCAACCCTGGCATGTCCTAATAGGACCAAGTGAATATATCGGGGAATTCTTTGAGAAGCTTTATCAAACTCTCTTTGGCAGTTGGACTGAGAAGTGCCCCAATCCTGATTTCTTTTCTCTCTTGTTCTGAACCCAAGTTCACCATTTCCAACGGTTCTTTATGAGGTTCAATGGACCTTTCCTCTTGTCTGAGTAGTCGGGAGATCTCTTCTGGAATTTCGTCGTCATTTTCTTCTCCAGCCTCGAATATCGGGAACTCAAAGTTGGGAAAAGGCATAGGATCGTATGTTTCAACGGGGTTTAAAACAAGCAATCTGCATGACGTGATGATTCGTGTTTAGAAGAGATAGAGAAAATGCAAGTGTGTCCAGTGTTTTATTTTACTGCTTGTTTTTATTATTGAATTGTTTTTTAGGATTACCATTTTCTGAAAAAGCAAAAAGAGAAAACAACGATTAATGCGGAAATTACAGAACGACATTATTTTATTAATGAACAAGTCGATTCTTGAAACTGCAGCCCTATAAAACAAAACTCTGTCGCTTTGGGCTAAGCGAAGAGGGAAAATTTACAGAAAGCGAGCCCTATCAAAACATCCGTTTCACCTGGGCAGGGTGAAAGGTTAAAGATGGCAATTACTTTGACTGACGAACGACCTTCGGAGCATCAACAACAACCCATTGGCGGTGAACTCCTCAGTGAATCACAAAGTCTGGCACCTTCCTTGATTTGTCTTCAGAAATGACGTTGATTTCTGGTGGAGCAGGATAATTGGAATCTGTCTCCCAGGCATAATTGTCGTAGGAGAATTCCTCAGTTGTATTTTGCATAGTATTTGTGCTCTCAGCTGTATCTCCTCATCCAGTAGGCTGAATATCTTCGAGCCTGATACGAGAGCTTTCGGGAGCGGTGTACCTGACCATATAGTCGTATTTTCCACTCAGTTGTCCCAAGGTGTCCCAAACTTCTTTGGAACTGGAGGAGTCATCTCTCTCGATGACATTGACCTCGGGAAAAGCATAGTTGATGAATTCAAGTCTTGCAAACGTTGCGAATTCATCTTCTTGTTGAGTAGTTTCTGAATGACCTGAGTGTTGATCCCATGACATGGTGGGGACACAGGTATTTTGTTCAATGATGGTCAGCTGACTTTCATTGTTCGGCTGACTCTCTTGCCCCAAGTTTCCTGGGTAGGGCTGCCACATTGGCAGACCATCCATTGGACCATAGTAGGTGTAGTTAAAATTGTCTTTCATCAGAGTGTCCTCCTCTAATGAGTTTGGAGGAGCACAGCATCCTTCCGGATCACAATCTCCATAGATTATTTCGACATCTGACCGTGGTATAAATCTCAGACTCTGTGCGGGATAGCAAAATGGTATAGGCACCTCTTCCTGAGACATATAACCGTCCCCGTTAAGGTAGGACTTCCATTCTTCATCTGTGTCAGAGGGATCTTCCTCATTGATAGCATGTACTGCTTGAGACACTGGGTGAAGGAAACCTCCACTGTGGAAGAAGTTTTGAAGGGGATGAAGACTTTCATCTTTGGCAGCTGTCTGGGTACAGGTTGCAGAAAAACCAAGACCCTTCTTTGTTGTATTGCCAGTAGGAATGACAAGTTGTCCCCATCCTGTCGTATCAGTACTCTCGACCGCTTTGATAGCATCGTTGTATGAAGAAATGGAAGTTCCTTCTTTGAACTGATTGTTCTTGCTCACCGACAGTGCTTAGAACTAAGTTCCAATAACCTCCTCGGGTTCTATACCAGCAGATGATGACAAGTTACTCACCAGCAAGGTCTGCTCCCCGCAGACTGTGATGAGTTGGCCGTTCTGGACGGAATTTAGCTTTTGGTGGAGGTTGGAAGTAACCGCCCCAGCCTGATGTATCCAAGATCTTCCTAATAAACAACTGTACGTTGCCCGGATGTCCATGACCTGGAAAGTGACTTGGAAAGTATGAGGACCGATAGTTATGGGAAGATCAACTTCGTCGATAACTGCTTTTCTGGATCCGTCGAATGCTTTGATGACGACCTCGCTGATTCTCATCGGAGGGTCTTTGAATGATAATTGCATCAAAGTGGACTTCGGCATAACATTCAGGGCTGACCCTGTGTCTACCAGTACACTGGCTAAAGCATCGTCCTGGCAGTTGACTGTGATATTGAGCGCCATGTTATGACGACGACCCTCTTCAGGTAATTCCTCATCACTAAATCCCAAATTATTGCAGGAAGTGATGTTAGAGACAATACTATCGAACTGTCTAATCGCTACATCCTGTTCCACAAAAGCTTGCTCCAAGACTTTCTGTAGAGCCCCCCTGTGGGCTTCTGAACTGAGTAATAATGATAATACCGAGATCTTTGAAGGAGTTTGTAACAGTTGATCGACAATGTTGTATTCACTCCTTTGGATGAGCTTCAGCATCTTATCATTATTTTTCGAAAGGTCGGGATTACTGGATTGACCGACTGGTAGATCAGGAGTTTCCGTCTGAAGTTCCTTTTCTTTGTTAGCTTCCCCAAACCCTCGGTTGAAAATTCTACCACTCCGTGTTACACGACTGATGTCTGCAATATTCACAACGGAGGGTAATGGAATTTCCCTTCCATTTTCAATTTTCGTTGCACCGTATTTGTAAGGGATTGCCTTAGCTGATTCATATGGTAGTGGTCCCGGCAGATAGATGACTACGGGAGCCCTCTGATTTTTCTGACCATCGTAAGTAATCTCGATCCGTTCCCGGTTGGGAACTTTAGATTAATCAAGTAGAGGGATGATGGCAAAAAGATCCCTGGTCCTGTGATGACCAGCAATCGTGACAACATCCTCAACTTGATCGGTAAGGTAGTTCGGCGTCCAGTTGATGGGTCCAGAACCTGGATATGGAGGAATCTCTCCACGATCCACCTAACCCTGAAGAGCTACTCTCACAAGGTAACACCCTTGGTTACTTTTTGAACAGACGCTACAACGGTCATAATTGTGTGGTGGCACCTGGACACGCCCACTTTGAATACAATGTAACCTCACTAGGTTAGCTTCCACAGATCGGACATCCTGACTCTGACGCCGAGTGGGGTTTCTGTTATTGATACTAATTTGCTGAGTATCTTCATCCATATAAATTGGCATCCACCAGTGATTTAACAAGTGCTGAAGTGCCTCCTGGACAAGGGTACAACCTCGATCGTTTTCGCAACCCGCTTTACAGCTTTGATAGTCGTGTGATATTAAGAATCTGAGTCGGACCTGCTCAGCATGTAACTCTACCAGGTTGGTATTCATCACGCGAATATCGAAGATCTGAACCATGTTGATTTGATAGGAATTCCTATCATGGTAGTCTTGGATCCATCCAAGATCCATCTGACGCTGGAGGGCATCTTGTACAAAATAGCAACCTGTCGCTCCCAGGATTTTCATCCAGGTACAAACGCGAGAGTGGCGCGGATAAACAGAGTCGCCAGCCATGTAAATTTATCCCAAGAGAGGGAAAGGGAACACCGCATAAACCTGAGGAAGAGGGAAAGGAATGGTCATCGCAACCATAGCCTGGGTTCGGGAGTCGGTTACGCGAGGGGAAGGTGCTAGCACCCCACGCGTCCATCGTACTCGATGGGATCCACGCTTGTTGTCTAATCTAAGGGTGAGTCATACTATCATCTAGGGCTGTACTAAGACGGGGAGGGAAAACAAAGACAGACTCGGTAGGACGTCGACGTCCTAGGCCTACGTACCCCCCTTGTGCAATGGGGAATTCAGAGTCAACGTAGTTCGGACCAAGTTCTTTTTGTGTTTTTTATGAGTGACGTTAAGTTCGCGTCCGGCAGTTAGGGTTGATGCCTATTTGCGTCGCAGACGGAAAGTAACGTGCCCTTTTTGAAAATAGCCTTTAAGTTTGGAAATCCCGAAGGACAAAAAAGGTTTGAAGTTGGTTTGTGTTTTTTAGGACAGAAGTGGTTTAAGTTAGTTCCTAAGTTGCATTGCGCCAAAGTCTAGGGCACATGGGCGAATACTTAACGCATCGTCCCAAGACAGGACGCTCGTTAAGCACTCTAGAAAGATGAGAGGAAGCCCCTCATTTCTCATTCCCCATACTTAAGGCTCATGCGCAATACACTTTATTCTTATTAAGTGTTTTAAAGAAATTTGAGATGAGAAGAGAGAAGACACAAGGGTAACTCCAAAGGGGGACTATGAGTCCTAAAGTTATCATGCATGGGTGACCTACGGTTAGTGAGGTTTGACGACAACCTAAATCCTAAAGGAAGAAGATAGGAGAGAAAGAAAGGATAAGGGTGACCATGGATATTTATCCATACCCTTTAAGAACTTACCTTAGTCTCTGCATAAAAGGTTAGTACGAAACGGACATAAATAATATCAAGGCAAGTGGAAATCAAACAATGGCAAACCATAGTGATTATAATCCAAACATGAATTCAGAAATCAACGAAACAACCCCAAAGTAAATGGCACAAGTGCTTTTCAAACAAGGACTTAGGCATGACCAGAAATATACATATAAACAGATCTCAAGTGAAAATAAATCAAACAATTAGAGAAATAACTCCTAAAATTCCCAAATTAAAAATCAAGGCTCCTCAACCAGAGACAAACAACATATCAAAAATTCCTGCAAAAATTCAAAGTGTTAGTCATTCAAACAAATGGGTAAAGTTCAGGTGAGAAGTAGGGTTCAATGTGCCAAAGGGAAGGACTAAAATGCAATATGAAATAATTTTAAAAATTATAAAAAAATATTTTAATGCATTTTAGAATGTTAATGAATGAAGGCAAAAGGAACGGATCAAAAATATTTTACGGATGCAGAGAAATAAAATAAACAAAATTAGGTATGCACTATATGGATAATTCAAAAAGAAAATTGACTAAATAATAAATTTAGATGATGAAAAATAAAAATAAAATTTTTGAAAATTTTATTAAATAATAAAAATGATGCATGAATTTTATGGTAATAGTTTAATGCAATTATATAATTTTAATAATTAAAAATGAAATAATAATGATTTAATAAAAAATAAAAGTGAAATAAATGGCATGGGGGTGCGTTAAGTAACAAAAATGAAGTGGAAATTGAAGTGGGCCTGGGAGAGGGGTGCGAAAAGAAGGTCCAAACACACTAAGCCCACCAGCGAAAGTCAAACATAGCATGGAATTCAGTCAAATGCAGGTGAAATCTAGACCATCCAAAAAATCCAACACATGAAAACATGTTAAGCACAATCCACACGATCAAAAGGTAATTAAAAACAACGGATCAGATTAAAAGGCATACCATAACCCAAGACACATGCACGCAAATGAACACTCAGCTCACCAAAGTCCTCTCACGGGAATGGCACACGGTCATCATTAATGTGTTGTCACACTAGAATCCACATGATCACATCAGACGCGCATAATTGAATTATCGAGTCAAACGGTAACCAAAATCAACGCCCAGAATATGAAGTGCATGGTAACATACGTGGGATGGAATACACGAAACCAATAAATTAAAACAGAAAATAAATGAAACATGGTGCAGCATGGGACGTAGGATCAAAGGAATCAACGGTCACTGCTCGTCTTCTCCACTTGGCCTCCTCGCCGGACTGCATTTTATCCTGCCGCCGGAGCTAGGGCTCCGGCCACCCTCTCCGGTGAGCTGTTGTGCACTTTTTTTCCAAAAAATGCATATGGGTACACTATTCTGACCAGAAAAACGTGAGGATTCTAAATATCCAATCCAAATTTGCAAATAATCAACGCATAATAAAAAACGATGAGAAATATGTTAGGGCATAAAACTTTAAATCATCATTACAAGCAAACCACACGTCCAAATTTAAAAGTAAATATATCAGGATGATCAGTGACAATCACACAACAATATAGACATAAAAAAAAGGGAGTTTTAGGAACACGAAAAAATCCACCAACCTGAGATGGTGCACCTCTAATCCTTGCTTTTGGCTACGAATGGTGGTTGGGTTGTGTTCTAGAGATCACTAGGAGAAGGTTTGTGGAAGAACTTTGAAGAAACTCCTTGTAGATTGAGAGATCCAATGAATTCAAGAATTAGGGTTCAAGTTGTTGTTCTCCTCCAAATGCACGTGTTCTAACCCTAACCAGTGCATGGATGGGTTTAAATAGGCTAGGGTTTTCTTCTGATAATGAATTGGGCTTGGGCAATTCATTGTTTAATGAGTTTTTGAATAATTTTGAAAAATCACATTATGTTAAGTACACCTCCTCCATGCATGGATATTTGAAATTTTCATGATGGATCACTTGCATTTGAATTGCTAATTACACCCATATTGACATTGGGCCTTGAAACCATTTGATTCATGACTTTTAAATAATTTGGGAATTTTGAATAATGGAGGATAAGTGATACATACACCATGAAACCACTTGATTCAGAGGTCTAAAATGTTCCTTTGGGATTGTTCTTTGACATTAGAAAGTGACATGAAACAATGGAATTGATTATAGGTCATTATGCCCAAAATTGTGAAAATGGAGCCATGAGAAACTCTAAAAACCACTTTGCCTTCTTTTGATCATAACTGGAGTTTAACAAATGATATGGAGACCCACTAGTGCTTGTTGGAAAGAGGAGAAAAAGATCTTCAACTTTCATGTTGGAGAAAAATTCATTTGAAGCTTTCTTGATGGTGAAAAGTCAAGTTGAATGCAGTGCAGGAACTTGCCCAAAAAGGAAACTTTCAAGTTATAGGTCATTTCCAAATTTAGTAACTTTTGCACCAACTCCGGATTTTTGATCAATGGTGTGAAACTTGACTTTTGATGACCATATGAGGATGTGAGACCTTGAAAACCTTGGAGAGAACCTCAAAATTCCACAGTTGACTTTTCCTATCACTTTTGACTTTTACCCCATTCACCTGATTCTCAATCTTCTGATCAATTAAATCTCTCCTGAACCAAACTGATGGACCACCTCCCATCCCTAGGTACTTAGGGACCCAAGGAATACCATGGAATCAAATCTTGCCCAAAAAATCAGAAATAAACTGACTTTATAGCAAACCCTAGTTGTGGTACCCTCAGTCTAGGAGGGAATAACACAGTCTCCAAATCCAAATCCCTCTGAATATGATGTGCATCCTCTCCAACAAAGATAAGATATGCCATTTGGTGATGATAAAAACCCAAGGAGCTTGCCCATTGGAGCAGTAAACCCAAGAATCTCAAAACCCTAATTCCTGCACTGGTTAGGAGAGAATGATCCACTTGAGATCCCTTGCCACTTGTGAACTCTTGATGATGTGATAGACCAGATAGGACCTTCTTGAACTCTCTTAGACACCTTGGCCCCATGCTAATGATATGCATACATGATAGTGCAAAAAATGAAATGAAACATAAGCCAGTTAGTAATAAAGTAAGGAGGGCAAATTTTGGGGTGCAACAGCTGCCCCTATTCAATCAGCTTGGTCCTGAAGGTATGATAGCGATGGCTTTCAGACAATCAGGATGCACGGAGATTGAATACCAAAGAACCCAGAAATTTGCAATCCTCTGCCGGAGAATTAGCCATAAATGTTGTACTATCATAATACGGACGAGTGCTAGCTATGCTGAGTATAAAGTGAAACAACCTCTCCCAAGTTACGTCATCTCTGCTGATAAAGAGAACTGACAAAGGAATCTCGAAATATGCCATCCCTGCTGATAAAGGGAACTGACGAAAAGAATCTCCAAAAGATCGTTATCCCTGCTGACAAAGAGAACTAGCAAACTAAACTGCCATCCCTGCTTATAAAGGGAACTGACGAAAGAAATCTCCAAAAGATTGTTATCCCTACTGATAAAGAGAAACTAGCAAAATGCCATCCCTACTGATAAAGGGAAACTAGCAAGATAAACGCCATCCCTGCTGATAAAGGGAAACTGACGAAAAGATTATCTTCAAAGCTTGCTATCTCTGCTGATAAAGAGAAACTAGCAAAACAAATGCCATCCCTGCTGATAAAGGGAAACTGACGGAAAAAATATCCGACAGATTGCTATCTCTGCTGATAAAGAGAAACTAGCAAAATAAATGCCATCCCTGCTGATAAAGGGAAACTGACAAAGGAAATATCTGAAAGATTGCCATCTCTGCTGATAAAGAGAAACTAGCAACATCAATGTCATCCCTGCTGATAAAGGGAAACTGACAAAAGAAATATCCAAAAGATTGTTATCTCTGCTGATAAAGAGAAACTAGCAATACCAATTCCATCCCTGCTGATAAAGGGAAACTGACAAAGGAAATATCTGAAAGATTGCCATCTCTGCTGATAAAGAGAAACTAGCAACATCAATGTCATCCCTGCTGATAAAGGGAAACTGACAAAAGAAATATCCGAAAGATTGCTATCTCTGCTGATAAAGAGAAACTAGCAAAATAAATGCCGACTTCACTGGGGATAACGTGAAACAAAACTTCTGGTTTAAATCACCTCTGGCAAACAAAATATGTCAGGTAAGAACGGGATTTCACAAAAGAGAAAGGCCAGACAAACTTCTAACGGACCCATGATCCACAGATAAGATGGCTCCGCTGGGGAAAGGAGAAGTCTAAATAAAAGACTCTGTCGGGGAGCACCAGTATGAGGAACACATTCCTCCAAAATCTCCTGAGTTATGCCATCTCTGCTGAGAAAGAGAACTGGCCAAGAAAGTATCAAACCTGGCTTATGCTTCGAATGCAAATGTTTGAATAGTGGTGTAATGCTCCATACGAAATGGAAATGTTATGTGCTTGAGGATGCAATGCAAATGCTCATGATATGCAAAAGGGGTCCCCCCAGCAAAATAAATGCCGGAGAGAAAAGATCCATTCAGCTGGGGAAAATAAATTGTCCTCTGAATCTAGGAACTCTGCTGAGAAGTATCATACTGATTGACTTTTCAGATCAACAACTTTTGCTAGGGATGACATCCCGAGAGAACTACCGGGGGCCACACCTGTCTTTATCCAAAACCTGAGATTTCTCCTCTGCTGGGGGAGTTGAGAATGAGTTCCTGGAAGTCCGTTGCTGAGGATTGCTAATAACCAATTAGGCTTAGGACCTGCTGAGGGATGCCAGCCCATAATACCATCCTGCTTGGGAAAACTGTCCATGATACTATCTTGCTTGGGGATACTTAGCCTGCTGATGGGGAGAATGACCTTACTCCCACCTAGAATACGACATCGTCGGTGAAAGCACGCTTCCTGACTGGATGGGGAGGGTGAACACCCTGATTCTGTGGGGAGACAACGCCTTGATCCGGAGAAAATGCTTCCCAAGTCTCCTGCTGGGAAAGGTCTGCTCTGCTGAGGAAAGTTTTACCCTGCTGGGGAAGGAGCAATCTCAATGCTGGGGAGAGCAAACTGCTGGGAGAGTACAATCCTGTTGCCCTGCGACCTGACTTGTCTTTATGTTCATAAACGGCCCTTTGAACTTTCCACTTGCCCCAGACCACCAGGTCTAATGGAAGAAATCATCTCAAGAGGACTTTACAGAAGACCGGGAATTCGCACTGCCCCAGGGTCTTCAAACTCTTGGAAATATTTATCATATCTCGACATAACTGCCCCAATCTTCATAATCCATGAAGTACATTACCTCGAAAGGGATCGTAATGACTTGAAAATACTCTGCTTTAGTATTTTGAACCTTGAGGAGGTGCTTCTGATTAACCGTCTTCTGGAGAGGACAACTTCTCATGCCCTAGGGATGGCCTGCCTCAATATGAGGTTTGAAGTGACTTTGCCCCTGATCTTAGAATGAATGCCCCAGAATAACTAAATTTCAGAGAGATTTCTCGACGTGACTGCCCCAGATTGGCTACATCTTAACACGACTTATTGGGTAGAGCCCACTCTACACTGAGTCTCTTGGCAGCATCCCCTTTGATATGATTGTCCTTCGGAATTTTCAAGCATCCCAACTTGGCAGGATCAAGCTTCTTGACTGAGGTTCACTGTGTAAGCCTATCCGATATCAAACACATGCAAGCAGAAAATGTTTATTATGAGAATGACAATTCTAATGCAACACTCATGTTAACCTTGAAGTTTTATTGAAAATACGTCACAAAACCCTGTGAATGAATCACTAGTTGGGATGCGACCTTGATTTTTTTTTGAATGGCAAAACAATGCGCACATGCAATACCAACAAATCTTATTAGCACAACTCATAGGAGTCAGGAACGCTATCCTGTTGAAGTACGCTCTCAGAATAAACCCTGTTTCAATTAGGACTTTTTAGGGTTGTAACGTGGTCTGGTTCACGGTTTCAGGAAAAAAGATTCATGGTTCAAAATTTATCGGTGCCCACCCACTCTTCGTGATGTTCTCCGGTCCTATGTTCAGTTAATCTGACACAAACGCTCATCTCTCCGAAGGTTTATGATCTTCAAGGAGTCCATGCAACTAATGGTTTGACACCTAAGGAGGTTTTGGAATGACAGTCACCCCTTTTTTGTGTATCTAATCACACGAGTTTGTTCTTATAGAGGATTTTCTTTTGTAACGCTTATCGCCTTTTCTTTATTTTTCCTTTTTGATCCCTAATTTTTGCCTGGACTGGCTCTTTTGCGTTTTTTCGATTTTGAAGTCCAGCGGGATGCCCTAACTTTTGCCTAAGTGCTTCGACTTAGCGGGCTTTTCTCTTTTCTTTCTTTTTATATCCCTCTTTTGAACAAAGCGTGTGACACTGGTTGTCTTACTTGCTTGACAGGGTTGTGACTGCCTCACTCCTTAGTTGTTGATGGATGACCATCGTGGTTTCGCATCTCTTGTTGGTGGGAATAAGGTAATGGATCCTCAGACGCGCACTCTCCTTGAAATTTGAACGCTTGGTCAAACTAACTGACGCCTACCCTGCCCCTGGGTTAATTATGAGGGTTTTTTCATACGAAGGAAACTCCTACTTCAAGGCTCAAAGGGGTTAACGAGGGTCTATCTCCCTTATATCTCCAGTGTTTAGGGGTTTAAAACAATTCCTGTACGTCCTCAACAGGGTTCTATCCAAAAGCGTACCATTAGAAACCTGCGTTCTTATTTCGTCATCCTCCCTCAAGAGTTCTAAACAAAGAAAATTGGTATTGCAGTGCATAAAAGCATTTAAGAGTGAATACGAATGGATTACTTCAAGGAAAACATACTCATTGCATTAACATCATCATAAAAAACAAACAAGTCTTGCATACATACGATGCTTTAACAAGAAATAAAAAACTACAAATGAAAATGCAGTAAAGAAGCTTAAGATTGCCATTGCTGAGGAAGCTTAATCCTGCCTGGACGTACTTGTAGACTGGGTGTTCATTTGAGAAAGGAGGATTCCATTGATGTACATATCATCTTCAGTGAATACAATGATCTCTGAGTCTACCAGGTCTTGCACCTTGTGCTGGAATGCCTTACATTCATCAATCGTATGCCCAAATGTTCCCGAGTGGAACTCGCACCTAGTAGTCATGTCATAATCCGGAGGAATAGGGTATGGTACCGGCATGGTACTCCTCGTCTGAATCAGAGAGCTTTCGAGCAGACGAGCAAACAACTGACTATAAGGGATAGGAATAGGATCAAATATCCTGTTGGGCCTTCTTGGTCTCAGTTGCCCCTGTTGCTGATAATTTTGCTGTCGATGCTGATTTGGGCGCCTCACCTACGCTTGCACTTTCCTTTCCGCATTCGGCTGAGGCACAAACAAGGATTGTGGAAGAGATCCCTGACGCGAGGTGGATCCTTTGGTAAAAGAGGGAGTCCTCAGTCCCTTTACAACACTGGGAGTAACATCACTTTGTTTACCAGTTCCAACTGATGTAAACTTGATTGCCCCTGAATCAATGAGCTCTTGGACTTTGTACTTGAGCATCTTACAATCTTCAACATTATGACCAGGTGCCCCTGAATGGAATTCACACCTATCATGGACATTGGAACCCATACGAAACTTGGTGTGTGGAGGTCCCGCAGCAATCAATTCAATTAGCTGAAACTTGAGCAGGTGCCGAAGCAACTGAGCGTATGGCATCGGAATCTGGTCAAACTTCTTTTCAAGCTTTTCTGGATTAAGACCCTTAAGAAACGGTTGTTGATGAAAAAGCTCTGATGGGGGAGAGGATCCACGAGGTAATCCATGGTCTAGAGGAGACCCCAAAGAGATGGGAGGAATGAGAACCTCTGCTGTGGAAGCGGGCATAGGACTGTCTTCCTTCTTCAACACCCTATTCAAAATTTCCATGGTCAAACCCATCTGAGTCTTCAACCGATTGATTTCCTCTCTCAGCATCCTCTGCTCCTGAAGCATGTCTTCCCCGAATTGCCTCATCTGGCCTCGCAGTTCCCTCAACTCAGCTTGAACTTGCTCCATGATCAACTCCTGAACGGCCTGAGGAGTTAAGTCTGCAATTCTGAGATTGGAATAAGATAAGAACACCGGAGATAAACACCTGTTATGCGAAATGATAATGCAAAATGATTATGAATATGCAAATGCAAATGAACATGTTTGAATATTCGCAGGGCGATCCGCCCCTTGATTCCGGTTTAATCAACAAGATATAATGGAACTCCTGCTCATATATTAAGAAAACCAGAGAAAAACCAAATGTCAACAATCACGTATCCCAGATAACAAATCTGAACACATGAATCATAGAGGTCCCAATCAACAAGCCTGGTGGTGATCCCAATACAATAAAAGAGAAAAGGAGACTACGACATATCATCAAAATTCACAAGTGTCAATCCTCCCCATCCACTATGCTTTCTGCACCAGTCTTGAATCTCCTTGAACAGTTTTCTAGTGTCGGGATGCTTGGGTTTTTGAATTAGTCCTTGAATGAGAAGGTCTCTCCTGTGTATGATCCCATCCAAGTATCGGCAATGCAACTCCCAAGCGTCTTCTCCAGAAACACCCTCCATGCTAGGTCCCTCATGTCTAGATCTCTTCACTTCAGCTTAGACCTTCAGTTCTTCTATGGAGGCTATGGCTTGATTGAGTCGACCCTCGACTACTTGTCTCTTGAATATCCCTGATAAGATCTCGGCGTCTTTCTTCTTGAGCGTCGACTTCAACTGATCAATCTTAGCTAGATAGTCGTATTTCTTTCTTTTATTCTCGGCCATGGCAGTTTCTTGGTGATCATTGAACCTTTGGATTTTCAGCAAAGCCTTGTCTAATTCCTCTTTCTTAGATTTGAGAACCTTACTGATACCATCCAAAGCTTCCTTCATCTTTTGTCTAGATGTGACCATGTCCGCTAGCTCTTTTTCTGCTTTAGCAAGGAGCTTTGTCTTCAACTTGGCGGTATGAACAGCTTCACCCCGCTCATGCTTCCACTGATAAATCTCTCTTTTTAGCTCACTATTTTCTTCCCGCAGCCTTTCCTTTTTAGCCCATAACCTGTCAAACTTCTCTATCTCAACTGTGGTAGGAGGCTCGATCATCAAAGGATACAAAGGTGGTTCCACCGGGAAGGGAAGAAGCTCCTCTTCTGCTCTCCTCTTGATCCACTCTTTATAGGAAGGAAAATCTCGGTTGTTACTTTTTCTGAATGGAATTTTACCCTTCTTGGTCACCTGTTTCCAAGCATTCACAACTTTTCTTATCAACCCTTGATCCTCAATACCATTGAAGAATAAGGACTCTCGGACATCTCGCTCTTCGGGTGGATTTTTCAAAGGATAGCCAAACTGTCTGATAGCTAGGGAGGGATTATAGTTAATTCCACCTTTCCTCCCTATCAAGGGTACATTAGGGAATTCTCCGCATTTGCAAATAATCTCCATTCCTAGCAAGTCACGGTTAAACCAAACAATGTTGTCAGCAGTCAAGCCCATTACCCTCTTCGACCACTTCAGAGAATCTTTCGTATCAACGAAAGCGCCAGATTCAGGGAGATGGCTCAGAAACCAAGTAGCTAAGAGCGGCGCACAGCAACTCACAGTTTTCCCACGCCTATTCTCATTCTTATAGTGGACTGAGTGATACACATCACCTAGCAAGGTAGGTATAGGATTCTTCGAAATAAAGATTCTGACAGCGTGCATATCCACCAGATTAGGAATATTTGGAAACAACACAATCCCATAGATACACATAGCCAGAATAGCTTGGAAAGCAGTCCAATTCTTCTCTTTGACATGTATGCAAGCTTGATCAAACAAGAACTTCAACAAGAAACCCTTAACTCCTTGTTTTTCTTCAATATTACTGTTAAGAACGGATTCATTAATATGAAGAGCAACAGCCATTTCTTTTACCCCGGGGTGTTCTTCGAAAAAGAAAACTATATCATGCCTGATGGGGATTCCCAAAATAAATGAGAACTCCTCCAACGTTGGAGCCAAGATGTAGTCCGGGAAAGTGAAGCAACGCAGAGACGGATCGTAAAACTGAAGAAGTGTGTGAATGGCATCCTTCTCATACTTGGAGATATTATAGACAAATTTCAGAAGTCTTCCATACCTTCCACTGAACTCTGTACGAACTCCGGAACCAGCCATATTAATCAGTTTATGAATCAGTGTCAAAGTCGGTTTTGGGAACGAATAGGCAACGGTTTTCTTTCTCTGGACATCCATGCTAAGGTAACCTCAGAAAACCGGAATCAAGAGTAAGATGCAAGCCCTGAAAAATGTCAAACATGTCAGAATGCAAGAAAAATGATATGCTTATGCAAACATGGGGTCAAGGCACACTGCTGGATGCGCTGTGCTGTTAACTGAACGAGAACCACAACCCAGAAAACCAAAATTCTGAACCATTGAGATAACCAGGGCCCAAATAATCAGACATTGATGAGAAATCCAGAAAAACAGGGTAGGTTGAAGGTCTCGGTTACCTGCAAACCTGTAAATGCCCATCCCCTCTCACATGTGGGTACTAGGATGTTCAGTATCCCGGGCTCTCAGGTCGAGAAATGATGATACGTTCACCATTTCTGGTTTGGCATCATCATCAATCGAGGAGGCCTCAACCGATTCTCCAAAGCGGAAGGTCCTCAGCTTTGGCACTAAGGTCGAGAAACAATAGTACATTCATCCCTCGGGGTACAGTACTATCGTCAATCGAGGAGTGCCTCCACTGATTCTCTTCAAAACGTAGGGGCCATCCTATGCAAATTCCAAAGCGGGCCCTCGGGTGCGAATGGGTTTGCCACAGGATGTGGTCTGCCACTGTCACCACTAAAGAGGGATGTTTCCACTAAGGTCCTCGATGATCGGTCACCAGAGTCGACAGCTCTCTAGATCAACATCCCAACATGTGCAAGACACACACGTTAGAATGCATCCCAAGATAGCCTCGTCTGCTTGTGAATTTCGTGAAGACACAAACGTACCAAGCGGGCACGTAGGTCCCACTACTTTCCACTCTAGTCCTAGGGTATACTCAAGCCTGGGTATTGGGCTTCTCTCTCTGACCCACCCAACCTGCAAAACAAATACAGCCAGCACAGCACAACAGCATGACAGTAGTAAAAATGGAATGCAGAAAATGCGGTAAAAATAAAATACAACACATAAAGCAAAAACAAAAACGAAACACCCAAAGAGAACAAGGGCAAGCAAGCGTTAGGATTGACTCGCTTAGGGATGGACCAGCATAGGTCAACCAGGTCCCCAGAAGAGTCGCCAGCTGTCGCTCCCAGGATTTTCATCCAGTTACAAACGCGAGAGTGGCGCGGATAAATAGAGTCGCCAACCGTGTAAATTTATCCCAAGAGAGGGAAAGGGAACACCGCATAAACTTGAGGAAGAGGGAAAGGAATGGTCATCGCAACCATAGCCTGGGTTCGGGAGTCGGTTACGCGAGGGGAAGGTGCTAGCACCCCACGCGTCCATCGTACTCGATGGGATCCACGCTTGTTGTCTAATCTAAGGGTGAGTCATACTATCATCTAGGGCTGTACTAAGACGGGGAGGGAAAACAAAGACAGACTCGGTAGGAAGTCGACGTCCTAGGCCTACGTATCCCCCTTGTGCAATGGGGAATTCAGAGTCAACGTAGTTCGGACCAAGTTCTTTTTGTGTTTTTTATGAGCGACGTTAAGTTCGCGTCCGAAAGTTAGGGTCGATGCCTGTTTGCGTCGCAGACGGAAAGTAACGTGCCCTTTTTGAAAATAGCCTTTAAGTTTGGAAATCCCGAAGGACAAAAAAGGTTTGAAGTTGGTTTGTGTTTTTTAGGACAGAAGTGGTTTAAGTTAGTTCCTAAGTTGCATTGCGCCAAAGTCTAGGGCACAGGGGCGAATACTTAACGCATCGTCCCAAGACAGGACACTCGCTAAGCACTCTATAAAGATGAGAGGAAGCCCCTCATTTCTCATTCCTTATACTTAAGGCTCGTGCGCAATACACTTTATTCTTATTAAGTGTTTTAAAGAAATTTGAGATGAGAAGAGAGAAGACACAAGGGTAACTCCAAAGGGGGACTATGAGTCCTAAAGTTATCATGCATGGGTGACCTACGGTTAGTGAGGTTTGACGACAACCTAAATCCTAAAGGAAGAAGATAGGAGAGAAAGAAAGGATAAGGGTGACCATGGATATTTATCCATACCCTTTAAGAACTTACCTTAGTCTCTGCATAAAAGGTTAGTACGAAACGGACATAAATAATATCAAGGCAAGTGGAAATCAAACAATGGCAAACCATAGTGATTATAATCCAAACATGAATTCAGAAATCAACGAAACAACCCCAAAGTAAATGGCACAAGTGCCTTTCAAACAAGGACTTAGGCATGACCAGAAATACACATATAAACAGATCTCAAGTGAAAATAAATCAAACAATTAGAGAAATAACTCCTAAAATTTCCAAATTAAAAATCAAGGCTCCTCAACTAGAGACAAACAACATATCAAAAATTCCTGCAAAAATTCAAAGTGTTAGTCATTCAAACAAATGGGCAAAGTTCAGGTGAGAAGTAGGGTTCAATGTGCCAAAGGGAAGGACTAAAATGCAATATGCAATAATTTTAAAAATTATAAAAAAATATTTTAATGCATTTTAGAATGTTAATGAATAAAGGCAAAAGGAACGGATCAAAAATATTTTACGGATGCAGAGAACTAAAATAAACAAAATTAGGTATGCACTATATGGATAATTCAAAAAGAAAATTGACTAAATAATAAATTTAGATGATGAAAAATAAAATAAAAATAAAAATAAGATTTCTGAAAATTTTATAAAATAATAAAAATGATGCATGAATTTTATGGTAATTTTTTAATGCAATTATATAATTTTAATAATTAAAAATGAAATAATAATGATTTAATAAAAAATAAAAGTGAAATAAATGGCATGGGGGCGCGTTAAGTAACAAAAATGAAGTGGAAATTGAAGTGGGCCTGGGAGAGGGGTGCGAAAAGAAGGTCCAAACACACTAAGCCCACCAGCGAAAGTCAAACATAGCATGGAATTCAGTCAAATGCAGGTGAAATCTAGACCATCCAAAAAATCCAACACATGAAAACATGTTAAGCACAATCCACACGATCAAAAGGTAATTAAAAACAACGGATCAGATTAAAAGGCATACCATAACCCAACACACATGCACGCATATGAACACTCAGCTCACCAAAGTCCTCTCACGTGAATGGCACACGGTCATCATTAATGTGCTGTCACACTAGAATCCACATGATCACATCAGACGCACATAATTGAATCATCGAGTCAAACGGTAACCAAAATCAACGCCCAGAATATGAAGTGCATGGTAACATACGTGGGATGGAATACACGAAACCAATAAATTAAAATAGAAAATAAATGAAACGTGGCGCAGCATGGGACGTAGGATCAAAGGAATCAACGGTCACTGCTCGTCTTCTCCACTTGGCCTCCTCGCCAGACTGCATTTTCTCCGGCCGCCGGAGCTAGGGCTCCGGCCACCTTCTCCGGTGAGCTGTTGTGCACTTTTTTCCAGAAAATGCATATGGGTACACTATTCTGACCAGAAAAACGTGAGGATTCCAAATATCCAATCCAAATTTGCAAATAATCAACGCATAATAAAAAACGATGAGAAATATGTTAGGGCATAAAACTTTAAATCATCATTACAAGCAAACCACACGTCCAAATTTAAAAGTAAATATATCAGGATGATCAGTGACAATCACACAACAATATAGACATAAAAAAAGGGAGTTTTAGGAACACGAAAAAATCCACCAACCTGAGATGGTGCATCTCTAATCCTTGCTTTTGGCTGCGAATGGTGGTTGGGTTGTGTTCTAGAGATCACCGGGAGAAGGTTTGTGCAAGAACTTTGAAGAAACTCCTTGTAGATTGAGAGATCCAATGAATTCAAGAATTAGGGTTCAAATTGTTGTTCTCCTCCAAATGCACGTGTTCTAACCCTAACCTGTGCATGGATGGGTTTAAATAGGCTAGGGTTTTCTTCTGATAATAAATTGGGCTTGGGCAATTCATTGTTTAATGAGTTTTTGAATAATTTTGAAAAATCACATTATGTTAAGTACACCTCCTCCATGCATGGATATTTGAAAGTTTCATGATGGATCACTTGCATTTGAATTGCTAATTACACCCATATTGACATTGGGCCTTGAAACCATTTGATTCATGACTTTTAAATAATTTGGGAATTTTGAATAATGGAGGATAAGTGATACATACACCATGAAACCACTTGATTCAGAGGTCTAAAATGTTCCTTTGGGATTGTTCTTTGACATTAGAAAGTGACATGAAACAATGGAATTGATTATAGGTCATTATGCTCAAAGTTGTGAAAATGGAGCCATAAGAAACCCTAAAAACCACTTTGCCTTCTTTTGATCATAACTGGAGTTTCACAAATGATATGGAGACCCACTAGTACTTGTTGGAAATAGGAGAAAAAGATATTAAACTTTCATGTTGGAGAAAAATTCATTTGAAGCTTTCTTGATGGTGAAAAGTCAAGTTGAATGCAGTGCAGGAACTTGCCCAAAAAGGAAACTTTCAAGTTATAGGTCATTTCTAAATTTAGTAACTTTTGCACCAACTCCGGATTTTTGATCAATGGTGTGAAACTTGACTTTTGATGACCATATGAGGATGAGAGACCTTGAAAACCTTGGAGAGAACCTCAAAATTCCACAGTTGACTTTTCCTCTCACTGTTGACTTTTACCCCATTCACCTGATTCTCAATCTTCTGATCAATTAAATCTCTCCTGAACCAAACTGATGGACCACCTCCCATCCCTAGGTACTTAGGGACCCAAGGAATACCATGGAATCAAGTTTTACCCAAAAAATCAGAAATAAACTGACTTTATAGCAAACCCTAGTTGTGGTATCCTCAGTCTAGGAGTGAATAACACAGTCTCCAAATCCAAATCCCTCTGAATATGATGTGTATCCTCTCCAAAAAAGATAAGATATGCCATTTGGTGATGATAAAAACCCAAGGAGCTTGCCCATTGGAGCAGTAAACCCAAGAATCTCAAAACCCTAATTCCTGCACTGGTTAGGAGAGAATGATCCACTTGAGATCCCTTGCCACTTGTGAACTCTTGATGATGTGATAGACCAGATAGGACCTTCTTGAACTCTCTTAGACACCTTGACCCCATGCTAATGATATGCATACATGATAGTGCAAAAAAATGAAATGAAACATAAGCCAGTTAGTAATAAAGTAAGGAGGGCAAATTTTGGGGTGGACATTGGGTGCACTGGGTGCACTGGCAACCATTCGGTCATAGTAAAATGAGCTTAAGGTTTTTAAGAAGATCTTTGTCATCTCTTTTTCCTCAAGAGGTGGACAAATTTGAGCGGCAATCTCACGCCACCTTTGAGCATACTCCTTAAAGGTTTCCTTGTCCTTTTGCGACATCGATCTGAGTTGATCTCTGTCGGGTGCCATGTCCAAATTGTATTTGTATTGTTGGACGAAGGCAGTGCCAAGATCTCTGAATGTGCTGATCGTGGCACGGTTTAAACCCATGTACCATTTGAGTGCGGCACCTGTTAAACTATCCTGGAAGTAGTGAATCAGTAGGTCCTGATTCTCCGTCTGAGCTGACATCCGCCGAGCGTACATCACCAGATGGCTTTGAGGGCAAGAGTTACCCTTGTATTTTTCAAAGTCGGGCACTTGAAATTTGTGCGGAACTTTTACATTGGGGACCAAGCAGAGGTCTGCGACGTCCTTTCCAAATAAATCTTGACCGCGAATGGCTTGCAGTTCCTTCTGCATTTCCAGAAACTGCTCCTGGAATTCATCCATTCTGTCGAACATGGTTTCCTTTTTACCAGAAGGTAACTATGGAATCTGTCCTTCCGGGACAGTGTGTACCACAGGGGGTGGTACCGTGACTACGGTAGTGAGTCTTGGCGTTTCCCGAAGTTTGTAACCTTCAGGACTCTTCAGTATGCCTCTGGCATCTTCGCTTTCCCGAAGTTTGTAACCTTCAGGCCCAACGACTTCAGTTGTGATTCCCTGATCTTCAGTGATCGGCAGAGCATATCCTTCCGGGATATAGTTAACAGGCATGCCCCCAAGGACGATCTTTCGATATTTGATACCTAGGATCATACTTCTCCACTATGGGCGTTGAGGTGATCTCTGAGATCACAGTTCTTTGTAGCTGAGCTTCTGCCATGGCTTGCATGTCGTTACGAAGCTTTCTCATATCCTCTCTCAGAGCGTCGATCTCTTCTTTCAACTCTCTGTTTTCTTCCTCAAGATCATCCATCTTTTTCTGACGATTGGCCCGAGTATTGTACGAATGAGACAGTTTGACTCTAGAATCCAGATACAAACGTGAGATTCGTAGGGAAGAAGAATACGTGATGTGAGAATGATGAATGCAATGATTATATTAATTGTTTTTTGGTTTAATCAAAATAAACTTCGACAATTAGATTGCAAATATCAAACAGTGGGGAAACCCCTTTTTATTTAATTCAAAGGATTACAGAAATGGAAATACAGTAGATTACAAGGTGTGGAAATAGAAACCTAAGCTAATGGGTCATGAGTCCTCTCTGAAGAGAAATCGGGTGCAGACTCTTTCCTTTTCTTTGACCGGGGCTCTTGGGCCGTTGTCGGGTTGTCATTCCTTTGCCAGGTGAAAGGAGTGATCAAATTCCTTTGGTCATCTTGATTCTCTACAGCATGTTGCTCCAAAATTTCAATCAGAGCATCCTTTTCTTTTAGTAATTGCTGTATTTTGATGCACTCTATGTCGAGGGTGCGGTACTTGTTCTTCCAAGACCTTATCTCCTTTTGAACTTTATTGAGAGTAACCTGAAGCTTTTCAGTTTTCGTCATGAAATACATGACAGATTCCCTCGGCGGAAGAATTCCGTAATGAGGATAAGGCATTTTTAGCTTGAGAGCTCTAGTTTGTACCCAATGGAGATAAGGCTCCATCGAGACACAACCCGGTTTTCCTAGAGACTCTTGTCCTTTCTTATGAACGTGTTTCCAAGCGTGCACTATTTCCATCTTTAGTGCTCTGTCGTTTTCTCCTTCCTTGAAGAAAAGACCTTCCAGATGAACACCCCGTGGGACGTGTCTCATCGGGTATCCAAACTGACGGCGAACCAACACCGGATGATAGTTGATTCCTCCTTTAGCTCCTATGAGGGGTATGTTGGGGAAGTTCCCACAACGATCAATGATTCTGATTCCATCATAGATCCTATTACACCAATCTATATCAGAGTTGGTAAGAGACATGATCTTCTGCGACCAACGTAAGGCACTATTGCAATCCCAAAAAGCAGCAGACTTGGGCAAGTGGGAGATAAACCATTTGTAAAGCAAAGGTACACAGCATGTGATCTCCCCTCCGCTGTACAAATTTCCCAAATGTACAAAATGATACGCATCTGCGAGCAAAGTCGGCACAGGGTTTCCAATGAGAAAAACCTTAATGGAGTTGATATCGACGAAGTTATTGATGTTGGGAAACAAAAATAACCCGTAGGTGAGCAATACAAAGACGCTTTCAAAAGCAGTCACGTTTCCTATACTGGAAAAATACAGGGCCTTCTTTGTCAAGAACTGGGCTGGCAAACCTTGGATGCCACCCTTAGTGGTTAGGCGAGTCCTAACCTCAGACTCGTCCAAATGAATTGCTCTTGCAATGGTCTGATTCTTTGGAATTTCTTCCAGTCCAGAAAATGGAGCTCGATCAGTAATGTGTAGATCAATCAGATGAGAATACTCCTCCATCGTTGGTGCGAGCTGGTAATCCGGGAATGTGAAACAGTGATAAACTGGATCATAAAACTGAATGAGCGCATCCATGATTCCCTCAATCACATGGACTCTTAACAGTGGTAGCAGACCCCCGTGCTTGGCTCTGAAAGCCTCAGGGTTAGTGATCATCCTCGCTAACCTTCTCAAATCCTCTAGCTTTGGAACCTTGAAGGTATACCTATGGGTTCTCCTTCTACCGAAATCCATTAGCGCAATCCTTTTCTCTGATATTAGCAATCACAGTCTTAGTTTAATTTGAAAAACAGAAAGACTAGAAGAGAAATTTTTTCCTGTTTTAATGTTTTTTAAATGAATGCATGAATGCAGCACACAAAAACATAGGAAAAACATGGGGTCAAAGGGTCGTTGTCATGAAATCAAGGCTCTACCCATCCCCAAAGGTTTATACTAGGGTGATTTTTGTACCTGTACTCATTATCATCAGCTCCTCCTAGGAAAGCAAAACAACAAGCGGATCGCCAGCGAGTTGTAGAGCGATCTTAGAGTAAGTTCCATTCATCGAGAATAGATCACCAGCCTCAAATGAGGGTAGTATCGCGTAACAACTATTCCCGATAGTTTCTGCACTACAAAAGGGTTTGGCTCCTCAGCTTCTCATACATCACAATCGGCCCATTTTCTAGGTGAGAGAATGGGTTGCATTGGTCAGCCTCCACTGAGGTTGATGGTCGACCTCGTTGCCATCACTTATCTTAAGTGTATCCTCAATCTTTCCACATGCGGCATCACACGCATTCCCATTAGCATAAAAATAAACAAATATAGCAATTAGGAAAAGCAGTATATATATTTGTCCTAATCATCCTAGACCTTTAAAGTTATGAATCCTAAGTTCCTGACAGAAAATGGGTTCCCCGGCGGAATTACCATCCTGTGGTTTCATTCCAAATTAACGGCGTTTTGACCTAAGATCCTAATGACGTCAAGGTTTCTATCTAGGGGAAAAAAAGAACAAGATCCCTAAAGAGACCTGTAATTATCCCCAGCAGAGTCGCCATTTTTCTGTAGCGAGTGATTTTTGGATGTGGTTGCGAAGCACGATCGCTCTGGTACTACAGCGCGATTCATTTTTATCCTATTAAAGCTGATGAAGGAAGGGAAATAGATGTCTCCAATTAACCCTGCTTGCATACTGAGATTAAACAGTCAAAACTGTTGGTTTACAGATGCTACAAAGATTCGGGGTTTCTCCTAGGTTATTTTGTTGACAAGGGGTGCTTTAGGCTATCGGTTAGGATGTTAGGACGAATGTATGAGAGTATGGGATTTTGGGTTTTTGTTTAGTGTGCTCGCTAAGATTTTTTCTTTCAATATTATGCCTACGTATTCCCGTTTACCGAAACAGGGAAATCAGAGCGATCGTAGTTCCTCCTATTCTATGGGAGGAAATGGTTGTTTTGGTGTCTTGTTCAAAGCCCAAGACGTGAAGCGAAAGGTAGTTTGTATCTTGTTCAAAGCCCAAGATGTGAAGCTAAAAGTGTTGACCTTAGAGAGAATTTGTCATCTCTAAAGGGGTCGGTTTGTCACAACTGTTGGGTGACTGACTGTAAAGGAGGATTACTTTAACCGGGATTTGTGAATCCGGCAATGCCATAATTTCCTTTATAGGGAATTTTAACCTGAAGGAGAAGACTTTAACTCAGTTTAGAGCAATGCCATATTTCCTTAGGAATTTCTCATACTAAAAGAGGGACATTGGCATGGATGTAGATGATCCAGAGGCTTGCCGCTTACAGCAATTAGATGAAGGGGAAAGAGTTGTTGAAGTTTGTGTACTGTGAACGACGCACAACTTTGATGCTAAAAGGTTGATTGGACCAACCAGTGATTTTCTTATACAAAGCCTAAGAGGAGGCTAATATGTGCCTTGTACAAAGCCCGAGAGAGAGGCTAAAAGGTTTTGACTCGACGATGGAGTCTTTTGGTATCTCGTATAAAGCCCGAGATGGAGGCTATTTGACTCAACAAGAGAGTTTTTTGTATCTCGTACGAAGCCCGAGATGGAGGCTAAAATTTGTTTGGCTCAATAAGAACCTTTTTGTATCTCGTATAAAGCCCGAGATGGAGGCGAAATGTGTATTGACTCAACGAGGGAGTCTCTTTATGTGTCTCGTACAAAGCCCGAGAGAGAGGCAAAACATTGTTTGACTCCGCTGGGGAGAATCATTGTATAAAGCCCAAGAGAGAGGCTATGGTTACTGTTTCAGTTGAGTGACAGGTCCAGTATGCTGATTTAAAGAGAAAATCAGTTCTTATATGAGCAACACTGTACTCAAGGATTTGATTCGAGGATCCAGGCTATTCCTGTTCTTTAAGGAATTGGGAAATCCGAAGGGTATTGAGACTGTCCGAGTCTACGGGTTTTCCTCCTATTTAACGAAGGGGTCACTTGAGAATGTCTGGAAAACTCAAGGAGATTAGACTGTCCGTGTCTAGAGTTTCATCTTTTGTACCATGCTTTGAGAAACAGTAGTAGACTCTTTGAAAGGACTGTTCTATGCAGATGACTAATTTCTGTTCCTATTCCTCTAGGAGGTCGTCGGGACAATTTGTACGAAGCCCAAGAGGAGGCTGGAAACTTTTAAGAAGCCGATCGGTCCTTGTACGAAGCCCAAGAGGAGGCTATCATTCCCGGAGGAAGATTCATTATACGATGCCTAAGAGGAGGCTGTGAATACTTCTAAGAAGCCGACGGGTCCTTGTACTAAGCCCAAGAGGAGGCGGGGTTGCTTTTAGGAAGCCTGTGGGTCCTTGTATGATGCCCAAGAGGAGGCCGATGCTTTTAAGAAGCCCATGGGTCCCCAAACCCCGAGAAATTCAAGGTAAGCTATTCACAAGGAATAGATCAAGTCAGGAAAGTTCGAGAATTTGGAAGAGACTCAAAGATGCCATTCACGGAGAATACATTCATCTCTGGGAGTAGAGTTTCTTGACAATTCCTAATGAGGACAGCCAAAGAGAAGACTGTATCTGGTGATCCTATTGGGGATCTAGTTGTCTATTTCTATGAATAAACGAAACAGCGTCACCTAGTTCTAGACGTAGTTGCCGGGGAAACTCGAAATATCTATACTATTATTACACAGTTGATATGAGTTTATGAAAGAAGACTTACAGTGAAACAGCCCGACAATACAGTTATATGTATATGAAAGCGGTAAATGAAAGCGTATAAACACTTACTCGGTTGTAGAGCTTCCATGCTGTTTGGTTAGTTGTTCAATAAAGAAAGATTTAAAACAACAATATATTCAAAATCAAAGGAGAAAGTGCTTTGAAAAAGAAAGATTTGGGGCTTACAGCTCAAGGAGAGGCCCAGGGTTTTATCAGTGAGTGCACTGTTTGAATTTGTACAGAGGGACTTATACAAATGACTGAGGCCCAAAAAGGTTTTCTGTACAAAGGGATGGGTCTTACACTCTCTCAATAGGCCCAAAAGGTTTAAAGAAAAAGAGTGGGGCTTATAACACGAGGGTAGGCCCAGTTGACTTTTCGTTAAAAATGGCGATCGCACCGAGATTTTCTTTTAACGTGAAGGGGCTTATACAATATCTGAGGCCCAAATGATTTTGGTTAAAAGGGGGTTGGGTCTTACACTCTATTAGAGGCCCAAAAGTTTTGAATGGGTCTTATAGCTCAAGGAGAGGCCCAGATGATTTATCTTTAAACTGGCGACGATCGTGCCGAGTTTAAAAATGTACAGAGGGACTTATACAATAAGTGAGACCCAAAATATTTCTGTACAAGTGGGTTGGGTCTTACACTCTAATAGAGGCCCAAATGAGTTTTAAGAAAAGAAATGGGTCTTACTACTCGAGGGTAGGCCCAAGGTTGTTTTTGACGGTATCGGGACTTATACAATGCACTGAGGCCCAAAAATTATTTGGTCAAAAAAAGGATTGGGTCTTACACTCTATTAGAGGCCCAAAGAGTTTTAAGAAAAAGAAATGGGTCTTACTACTCGAGGGTAGGCCCAGAAGGTTATTTTTCAAAAGGCGACGATCGCGCCGTTTGTTTTTGACGGCATCGGGACTTATACAATACACTGAGGCCCAAAAATGATTTGGTCAAAAAAAGGATTGGGTCTTACACTCTATTAGAGGCCCAAAGAGTTTTAAAAATGATTTATGAGGGTTGAATTAATCCAAAAACCCTAATTTGTTTTCAAAAATGTGTTTTAATTGAATAAAAATTCAATTAAAATGATCAAAATTGTTTAACATAGGAAAAACAAATTGTGATCTTGGATTAATGCTTCAAAAATTAAGTATTGACCTACAAAATAATTAGAGCATTAAAAGTTGCAAAATCAAGGTGGAAAAAATATTTTAAATGTCAAAAAAATTAAAACATTAATTCTTTGCAAAAATATCAATTATATAAAATAAATAATATTTTTGGGATTTTTTGGGAAAATAAAATATTTTAACATTTTTGTGAATTATTAAAAAAAGAATCAACTCAAAATCATTAAAACTCAGAGAGAAATTAATTTTTGAATCAATTAAATAAAATCACAAAATTCAAATATTTGAATTTTCAAAAAATGGCGCCAAGAACACACCAAGAACACGCGCGTGTTCTGGGTTTTCCCAGATTTGCATTTTCTCTCCAATCTCACTGAATACTTAATCACATCATGCAATCCACATACCAATCAACTCGTTTCAACCTCACGATCATGTCTATGGTATTTAAATTAAGCATAAAACAAGAAATCACGAAAAATCCTCAAGAACCCTAATTTCTGCATGAAGGCTAGGATTTTTGATACATGATTCAAACAATGCAATTAATTGAGGGGAAACATTCCATGCATGATTATGAACATATGGCCAAATTATTGTGCAGCAAAAATTGCATGGATCATAGAGTTAGAAGAGCTCATGCTTACCACTTGCAGCTGGTGATCGTGATTTATGTTGGAGGTGTTACAGCTAGGTTCCAATGATCTGGATAGCTTCCCTAGGTGCCATGGAGTGTGTATGAATGCTTGGAATGGATTGAAATGGTTTGGAGCTGAAGATGGTACCTCAACTGCAAAACTGTCAAGAACTTGAGCAATTGGCTGGTGATTTTGTGAAATCTGTGTTCCAGATGTTATGTGAGTGTTTGGATCACTTCTATATGATGTATGTGAGGTGTGTGTGTGTGTGATTGGTTTGATTGGAAAAGCTCCCAAACTCAAAACCCGATAGTGACTTGCTTTAGAAGGCAAAATTGGAGTGAAAGAAGAGATTTTGAGGAAAGCATCAGTTTGATGGCTTTGGTGTACTCAAACTGATCACAATTGAGCTTTATTTATAGTAGAGCAAGTTTGTTTTGCAAGGAATAATGAATGGCAACTGCTGAGTAGGTTTGGCCAATGTTGGCAAATGAAAATCCAAGTCTCCTCTAGCCATTGACTAGAGGTTAGGGCACAGGCTGCTGGTTCCCTTGGTCTTGGATAAGTCTTGACTAAATTCAGTTGAGAATGGCTCAGTCCATGCCACCTTGATGCTTCCATTGAATGCTCCAATCGAAAATTGGAGTCTTGTCCCTATTTTGGCGATTCTAGGTTCAACATGCTATTTCTTATTCCAAAGACTTTGGATGTTTGGCTCAGTGATTGTCCCCTTTAGATTCAATCCTCAAAGGTGTCCAAGTGGATAGGAGCATTTGGATTTGGCTGATTTTGGCAAATCGAGCAAAAATGCAAAATCTGCCTTGCCTTGACAGATTTCAACAAGGCAACTTGCCAATGTTATATCTCATGACTCAAATTGAATTTGGTAATGTTCTTGGTCATTTTGGAAAGCCCTTACATGATACAACAACTATTTGAACATGTTTGGTTTTGATCTCTTTTGAATCCAAGTGAAAAATCCCCCTACATTTGGTAAAAAGTAGGGTAAAATCTGACTTAGTGAAATTTTCACTAAGTGTTGGAACAAAGTGACTTTTCTTGATTTTGATCACTCCATAACTCAAAATCCATGAGGAATTTGGACATAGGTCAGTATGAAGCTTTTGTAGAGGGCAATGAGATCTACAAATCAAGCTTTGAATGGGGAACAATGGCCTTGTGGTTTAGGAGTTATGGTCCTCCAAAGTTGGCACATTAGTGTCACTTTTTCCATAACTTATAAATTTTTCTAAGTTTTTATGGTTACCCCTTTTACAAGTTATCCCACTTTATTTGATTTTTCTTGATGAATGATGATTCAAATCATACATTAACATCATTTTAGGGTTAAAAATCCATTTTGGTGAAAAATCTCAAAAAGTCAAAGTTGACTTTTGTGCATAGTTGACTTTTTATCAGATGAATTCCAAACTGTGCAATTCTTCATGAAATCATGTCCTTGACCTAAATAAAACTTGATGGACATGTTCCATGGGTGTCATAAGGTATATTGAATCATGTCTTAGGGGTTGGGAGCATGTCCTGGTCAAAAGTCAAAGTTACAGTTGATTTTCCTCGCAAAACCCTAATTGTGGTGCAGATGAAATTGAGACTTGTTGCTCAAGCTTCTTGGATTAATCCATTGTTCCAAATGGATCAATATAGTTCATTAGAGACCCTCAAACCCTCTCTTGAGGTCTTGGCTCATGACTTGCCCTAAAATTCAACTTAGGGGTGAATTAGGTCAAGAAACCCTAATTCCTGATTTTTGATGAATGCATCCCCTGAGGCAAAATTGACTTGATGATTGGGTCCATGAGGTCCCATGAAGTATATTAGGTTATGTTTTGGATCATTGGCTTGTGCCCAGATGAAAAATTTCCATCTGGAGGCCCTAGTCGACCAAAACCCTAATTTGCTGACACTGTCGATCTTGAGACTTGATCCACCTAGAAGGGAGCAGCCTTGTGCTTGATCCTTGAAGTGGGAGTCCTTTTGATCCATTGTGGATGTTAGACAAGTTGAAGATCATGTCATTCCTTGATTGATCCTTTGTCTAAGGCTCTGAGAGGGCTTGAAACCCTAATTTTGATTGTAGTGGATGCTCACCCATCTTTGGGGAGACTGATGAAGTATGATGGTTCCTCCATATTGTGATGATGATTTGCACAATGATGGGAAATCTAAGTGGTCAAAATTTGGGGTATGACAAAGTCATATCACCTGTAAATCCACCTGAAAAGAAGAATAAAAAGGAAGATAAACCGGAGATTAAGTTACCTTACCCTCAGAGAGTGCGACAAAAGCATCAAAAAGAGAAGGGCTTTGAGAAATTTGTCATAATGTTCGAAAAGTTGGAGGTTAATATGCCATTCTTTGAGGCGCTAGAGCAAATGTCGTTGTATCAGAAATTCATGAAAGAAGTGATCACAAAAAAGAGACCTATTGAGGAAGAGCTAAAAACTATAAATAAGAAGTGCAGTGAAGTACCATAAAATAGGAGAATCCCCGCCAAGCAGAAGGATCCTGGATCTGTTGCAATACCGTGCACTATAAAAGACAAAATTTTCAAAAAAGTTATGATTGATTCAGGTGCTAGTGTTAGTCTCATGCCATTATCTATTTATAAAAAATTGAGAATTGGAAGGGTGAGCGATGCGGGAACGAATTTAAAATTTGCAAACCACAAAACTGAGAGATCTTATGGGCTATCTTAAGATGTGTTGGTGACGATCGGTGAATTTTTCTTTCCAGTTGACTTTGAGATCAAGGATATTCCAGAAGATGAAGAAGTCCCTATCATCCTTGGCCAACCTTTCCTGCTCACTAGTCGGTGCAATTTCGATATTGAAAAAGGCACGGTGACTTATAAATCTTTTGATGAGGAAATCACTTTAGAAGTGTTAGATAGCAAGAAGCGGAATGAAGGTAAGAGTAAGTAAGCTTCACTTGGAATGATCGAAATGGTAGGAAAAAGCATAAGTACGAACCCCTGTAACGCCCCAGTTTTAGTTATTTTTATTTAATTGAGTCGTTTTGATTATTTTATTATTATATTATTTTATTTCTGACTTTTATTTGAAAACATATTATTTTTCATCGAGATTATGTTTTACCGGGTTTTGGGAACGTTTGCGAGATATTTGAGAGTAGGGGTATTTTGGTCATTTCACTTTAATTTTCCCTAAGTTAGAAACATAAATAGAAGGAAAAGAGTGAAAATAGAAAGGAAAGAAAAAGAAGAGAAGAAAAAGAGGAAGAAAGAAAGGAGAAAGAAAAGGAGATAGAGAGAAAACTTGGAAAATCTAGGAATCGATCAACCGACTTTTCTACACGCGATTTAATCGGGTAAGGGTGCGAAACTCGATTATCTTATCATTGTGTATAATTATGTATGTGTGTGTGTGCATGTTGTCTTGCTTTCCCATAGTTTTCGGTTTTAGGTCGAAAACGAGTAAACGAGTAGAAATCGATGTTTTCGCGGTCGGAAATCGATATAATTTGCGTTGTATGATCACAATGTGTTTATGAGTCATTGTTGATAATTGTTTTGCTGTTGGAATTGATTTGGAATGAAAAATGAGATTTTGGGGGTTTTAGATCAATGTAACTCGTAACATAATTTTTCTGGTTCTGGTGTGATTCGCCAGGCGAATTTGGGATTCGCCAGGCGAATTAAGTCTCGCCACTCGTTCGCCAGGCGAAGTGTTGGCGAAGGGGGATTTGCCAGGCAAAATCGTAAGTCGCCAGGCGAAATCGGAAAGACAGAATTGGGGTAGCTTCTGTAACTTTTGGGGTTTTCAAATTTTGTGATTCGCCACTAGTTCCCCAGGCGAAGTGCTGGCGAATAGGGATCCTCCAGGCAAAATCATAAGTCGCCAGGCGAATCTGGCTGTTTCTCAATATATTATTTTCTTTGAAAATTCATAACTTTTGATCCGTAAGTCGGATTGGGGCGTGGTTGGGTGCGTTAGAAAGCTTTTGAGTCGTTCTTTCTTATTAAAATGGTTTGGAGATTGTTGGCCGATTTAATTATGTCAGGAATTTGGAATGTGTTGTTTGTTGACTTTTACCGTTTTAATGATGTGCATTTGACGTGTTATTATGCAATATGCTTGTGATATGAATTGTATGACTTGTGTGCTGTTGTGAAATGAAAATGCACGTGATGTATGTTGTGATGATGAATTGTGGCCTAAGGGCAAGAAAATGCAATGTGTGGTATTTGAGGATATATGCATGATTATGGAATGTGTATATGTGTGCATTTGAATGTCACGAGTCATTGTATGCTAAGCATCATGATGTGCATTCTTGTGATGTGTGCGTGTGAGCAACGAATTGGTTCCAGAGGGAATTCGCTATAACATTGTGCGCCTTAAAAATAAGAGGACTTAAAGCGATCGGATGGGATCGTGCGCCTTAAAAATAAGAGGACTTAAAGCGATGATTATAGACGATCATGCGCCTTAAAAATAAGAGGACTTAAAGCGATGATTATAGACGATCATGCGCCTTATACAAAGAGGACTTAAAGAGATCGGATCGTGCGCCTTATACAAAGAGGACTTAAAGCGATCCATAAACGCCGTCCGCCTTATACTAAGAGGACTTAAAGCGACGGGGAACATCGTATGCCCGGCGGGGAGTTACACTAAGTAACGAGCGATGGTTCCAATAGTTCCTGAGTGAACTGGTGTTGAGAAATAATGGAAGTCGGTACCGCATGTGCATATGCATAGAGTCGTTGTGTCGGTCTCTTTGCATTTGCATAAATCATAAATGGTTTGATTATGTGTGGAATTGTGAATGAAATTGATGAGTTGATATATGAATATACGTGTTGGTGATAATTGTATTGTGTATGATTGATGTGCTTTTGTGACCAATATGTGAGAAAAATCATGGTGTTGGTTTGTACCTGATTTATGGCGTATAGTGTGGTGAGAATATTATGTTTGCGTAATTGTGTGTTATTATATAATTACATGCAATTGTATTATGATTGTGTTTCTCACCCCTCTGCTATTTTTAATGCTCTATGAGGCATTGCAGATTAGATGCTGGAGGTTTTTTTGTGAAGCTTAGGTCTTCATTCTTTTGTCGGTCGGCTCTTATATGTAGCACCGGGTAGTCGGGGTGATCGAGTGTGATTATTTTGTATTATGTATACATGTGTCCTTTGGATTGTACATGTATGATATTGGATATAACAGACAAACTTTTTATGATATATATATATATATATATATATATATATATATATATGAGATTCAGTTACTGATCTTCCGCTTTTATTCTATAATTGAATTGTGGGTTATAGGAACTCAGTTCCTTTGTTATGTGCTACCTGAATGTTGCATATCTATATGAGCAGGTTGTTGTATGTTTGTTTCAAATTGATGTGACCCCTCGGTCTATGCCGTGAATTTTTAACTATACTCTGATGAAATTTTGATTTTTAATTATCGATTTTATATGTTAGGGGTGTAGAAGGGGGTGTTACATTAAGTGGTATCAGAGCCAGTCCGTGTCAGTTTGTGTCAGTCCTTGTTAGTCCTTGTGGTTCGGTGAGCTGTTTGTTTAACCATAGTTGCTGTTTCTGAGGAAGTATTTTCCTGAAGATGTAAGAGGAAAGAAAGAAATTGAGTTCTTGGAATTGAAACAAGGTAGTATATCTATTGTTGATTATACTGCTAAGTTTGTGGAGCTTGTGCAGTTTTATCCGCATTATGCCGAAGCGACTGCGGAATTTTCTAAGTGTGTGAAGTATGAGAGCGGATTGCGTCCTGAGATAAAGCAGGCAATTGGTTATCAAAGGATTAGGAGGTTTTCAGACTTGGTGGATTGTTGTAGGATTTATGAGGAGGATAGTAAAGCTCGTTCTACTCACTATAAGAGTGTGAGCGAGAGGAAAGGGAAGCAACAGTTCCGTGGTGGTCCGTATGTAAGACCAGCTAATAAGGGTAAACAAAGGGGAAATTTTGAGCGAAGGCCAAGTGGAGGAGGTATGTCTAATTCTCCGAGATGTTTTGGGTGTGGTGAATTAGGACATCGTCAGTTCGAATGTAAGAAGGGTACGAAGAAGTGTTCTAATTGTGGAGGTTTTGGACACGTTGTAGCTGAGTGCAAGAGGAAGAATGTGGTGAAGTGTTTCAACTGTGGTGAACCTGGTCATATTAGTACAAAGTGTCCGAAATCGAAGCAAGCTCCAGCTGGTGGGAAAGTTTTTGCCTTGGCGGGAACTCAGACTTCAAGTGCAGACCGTCTGATCAGAGGTACTTGTTTTATTAATAGTATGCCTTTAGTTGCTATTATTGATACCGGAGCGACTCATTCGTTTATTTCGTCTGAGTGCGCGAAGCGTTTCAATCTTGTGTTGTCTTTGATGGGTGGTGAGATGGTTATTAATACTCCAGCAATGGGGTCAGTAACTACTTCTTTGGTTTGTTTAAGTTGTCCTTTGACCATTTATGGTAAAGACTTTGAGATGGATTTGGTGTGTTTGCCGTTGGAGGGTTTAGATGTGGTTTTGGGAATGAATTGGTTGCAGTTCAATAGGGTTCATATTGATTGTTATCATAAGCTGGTAAGGTTTCCTTCTTTTGAGGAAGACGAAGACTCGAGTTTCTTATATACCAAAGAGTTGAAGAAACTTTTGACGGATGAAGCTCAGTTGTTTGGGTTGTTTGCATCGTTGACTGTGGATAGTCAAGTTTCACTTGATGTGTTTCCTGTTGTGTGTGATTTTTCGGAAGTGTTTCCTGAGGATATTTTGGACTTGCCGCCAGAGAGAGAGGTGGAGTTTTCTATAGATCTAGTTCCTGGTACTAGACCTGTATCGATGGCACCATATCGAATGTCGGCATCTGAGTTGGTTGAGTTAAAGAAGCAATTGAATGAATTATTGGAGAAGAGGTTTGTGAGACCAAGTGTGTCGCCTTGGGGTGCTCCAGTTTTATTGGTGAAAAAGAAAGATGGAAGTATGCGGTTGTGTATTGATTATCGCCAGTTGAATAAGGTGACGATTAAGAATAAGTATCCTCTTCCAAGGATTGATGATCTGATGGATCAGTTGGTGGGTGCGTGTGTGTTTAGTAAGATTGATTTGAGATCAGGGTATCATTAGATTAGGGTGAAAGAGGAAGATATTCAGAAGACAGCTTTTAGGACACGATACGGTCATTATGAATATTCGGTGATGTCGTTCGAGGTTTCTAATGCACCAGGTGTGTTTATGGAGTACATGAATTGTATTTTTCACGAGCATTTGGATCGATTTATTGTTGTGTTTATTGATGACATTTGCGAATTGTTTTGCAGGTTTTGAAGGAAAGGAAACTTTTTGCTAAATTGTCCAAGTGTGAATTCTGGTTGTCGGAAGTGAGTTTCCTTGGACACGTAATTTCAGGTAATGGTATTGCTGTGGATCCATCTAAAGTAGATGCAGTTCTACAATGGGAGGCTCCGAGATCTGTTACTAAAATTCAAAGCTTTTTGGGTTTAGCCGGTTATTATCGAAGGTTTATTGAAGATTTTTCTAAGTTAGCACTTCCTTTGACCCAGTTGACTTGTAAAGGCAAAGCGTTCATTTGGGATATTCATTGTGAGGAAAGTTTTAATGAGCTGAAGAGAAGATTGACTACAACTCCGATTTTGATTTTACCGGATCCTAATGAACCGTTTGTGGTGTATTGTGATGCGTCTTTGATTGGTCTAGGTGGTGTTCTGATGCAAGAAGGTAAGGTGGTGGCTTATGCTTCAAGGCAATTGAGAGTGCATGAGAAAAACTATCCTACTCATGATCTTGAGTTAGCGGCTGTGGTTTTTATGTTGAAAATTTGGAGGCATTATCTCAACGGTGCAAGATTCGAAGTCTTTAGTGATCATAAAAGTTTGAAATATTTGTTTGATCAGAAAGAATTGAATATGAGGCAACGTGGATGGTTGGAATTTTTGAAGGACTACGACTTTGGCTTGAATTACCATCCGGGTAAAGCTAATGTGGTAGCCGATGCGTTGAGCCGAAAATCGTTGCATATGTCCGCTTTAATGGCTAAGGAGTGGGAACTTTTGGAATCGTTTAGAGATTTGAGTTTGGTATGTGAAGTGACGTCGGATAGCGTGAGGCTTGGAATGTTGAAGGTTACTAATGATTTTCTGTTGACGGTTAGTGAGAAATAGAGAATGGACGTGAAATTTGTGGATTTGATGACGGTTGGAGAGAAAAGTGAAAATGAGGACTTTAAAGTGGACGATAAAGGTGTTTTGAGGTTCCGAGGTAGAATTTGTATTCCTGATGATGTGGAGTTGAAAAGGATGATTTTGGAGGAAGGACACCGGAGTAATTTGAGTATACATCCGGGAGCGAATAAGATGTACCAAGATTTGAAGAAGATTTTCTGGTGGTTTGGTTGAAGAGAGATGTGGCTCAATTTTTGTATGCGTGTTTGACTTGTTAGAAATCAAAGGTAGAACATCTGAGGCCTAGTGGTTTGTTGCAACCTTAGATATTCCTGAGTGGAAGTGGGACAGCATTTCCATGGATTTTGTGACAGGGTTACCGAATACTCAGCGAGGGCATAATGCTATTTGGGTGATTGTAGATAGGCTGATTAAATCGGCTCATTTCATTCCGATTGACATCAATTTTTCTTTGGAGAGGTTGGCTGAGATTTACATCAGTGTGATTGTGAAGTTACATGGGGTTCCGTTGAGTATTGTTTCTGATCGAGATCCAAGGTTTACCTCGAGATTTTGGGAAAGTTTACAAAAGGCTTTGGGTTCTAAATTGAGATTGAGTTCGGCTTATCATCCGCAGACGGATGGACAGACCGAGAGAACGATTCAGTCATTGGAAGATTTGTTGAGAGCATGTGTTCTTGAACAAGGTGGTACGTGGGATAGTTATCTTGCATTGATTTAATTCACGTATAATAACAGTTTCCATTCGAGTATTGGAATGGCACCGTTTGAAGCGTTGTATGGATGAAGATGTCGAACACAGTTGTGTTGGCACGAATCTGGTGAGAGTGCGGTGGTTGGACCGGAGTTGGTGCAACAGACTACGGAAAAGGTGAAGCTTATTCACGAGAAAATGAAGGCTTCTCAGAGTAGGCAAAAGAGTTATCATGATCGGAGAAGAAAAGATCTAGAGTTCCAAGAGGGTGATCATGTATTTTTGAGAGTTACGCCGGTAACGGGTGTTGGTCGTGCATTGAAATCGAAGAAGCTTACTTCTTGGTTTATTGGTCCTTACCAGATATCCGCGAGAATTGGTGATGTGGCTTATAGGGTGGCGTTGCCGCCGAGTCTGTCGAATTTGCATGATGTATTCCATGCTTCACAGCTTCGGAAGTATGTTCTGGATCCGTCGCATGTGATTCCGATGGATGAGGTTGAGGTAAGGGAGAACCTTACGGTTGAGGCATTACCTATTAGGATTTTGGATCGCGAGGTGAAGCGGTTGAGGGGCAAGGATATTGCACTTGTGAAGGTAGCGTGGGGAGGCGTTACTGAGGGCAATTTGACTTGGGAGTTGGAGAGTCGGATGCGGGAGTCGTATCCAGAGTTGTTCGTCTCAGGTATATTTTCGAGGACGAAAATTTCTAAGTGGGGGAGAGTTGTAACGCCCCAGTTTTAGTTATTTTTATTTAATTGAGTCGTTTTGATTATTTTATTATTATATTATTTAATTTCTGACTTTTATTTGAAAAATATATTATTTTTCATCGAGATTATGTTTTATCGGGTTTTGGGAACGTTTGCGAGATATTTGAGAGTAGGGGTATTTTGGTCATTTCACTTTAATTTTCCCTAAGTTAGAAACATAAATAGAAGGAAAAGAGAGAAAATAGAAAGGAAAGAAAAAGAAGAGAAGAAAAAGAGGAAGAAAGAAAGGAGAAAGAAAAGGAGATAGAGAGAAAACTTGGAAAATCTAGGAATCGATCAACCGACTTTTCTACACTCGATTTAATCGGGTAAGGGTACGAAACTCGATTATCTTATCATTGTGTATGATTATGTATGTGTGTGTTCATGTTGTCTTGCTTTCCCATAGTTTTCGGTTTTAGGTCGAAAACGAGTAAACGAGTAGAAATCGATGTTTTCGCGGTCGAAAATCGATATAATTTGTGTTGTACGATCACAATGTGTTTATGAGTCATTGCTGATAATTGTTTTGCTGTTGGAATTGATTTGGAATGAAAAATGAGATTTTGGGGGTTTTGGATCAATGTAACCCGTAACAGAATTTTTCTGGTTCTGGTGTGATTCGCCAGGCGAATTTGGGATTCGCCAGGCGAATTAAGTCTCGCCACTCGTTCGCCAGGCGAAGTGTTGGCGAAGGGGGATTCGCCAGGCGAAATCGTAAGTCGCCAGGCGAAATCGGAAAGACAGAATTGGGGTAGCTTCTGTAACTTTTGGGGTTTTCAAATTTTGTGATTCGCCACTAGTTCGCCAGACGAAGTGCTGGCGAATGGGGATCCGCCAGGCGAAATCATAAGTCGCCAGGCGAATCTGGCTGTTTCTCAATAAATTCTTTTCTTTGAAAATTCATAACTTTTGATCCGTAAGTCAGATTGTGGCGTGGTTGGGTGCCCTAGAAAGCTTTTGAGTCGTTCTTTCTTATTAAAATGGTTTGGAGATTGTTGGCTGATTTAATTATGTCCGGAATTTGGAATGTGTTGTTTGTTGACTTTTACCGTTTTAATGATGTGCATTTGACGTGTGATTATGCAATATGCTTGTGATATGAATTGTATGACTTGTGTGCTGTTGTGAAATGAAAATGCACGTGATGTATGTTGTGATGATGAATTGTGGCCTAAGGGCAAGAAAATGCAATGTGTGGTATTTGAGGATATATGCATGATTATGGAATGTGTATATGTGTGCATTTGAATGTCATGAGTCATTATATGCCAAGCATCATGATGTGCATTCTTGTGATATTGTGTGCCCTAGTGGGTGTGAGCAACGAATTGGTTCCAGAGGGAATCCGCTATAACAACGTGCGCCTTAAAAATAAGAGGACTTAAAGCGATCGGATGGGATTGTGCGCCTTAAAAATAAGAGGACTTAAAGCGATGATTATAGATGATCGTGCGCCTTATACAAAGCGGACTTAAAGAGATCGGATCGTGCGCCTTATACAAAGAGGAATTAAAGCGATCCATAAACGTCGTGCGCCTTATACCAAGAGGACTTAAAGCGACGGGGAACATCGTATGCCCGACGGGGAGTTACACTAAGTAACGAGCGATGGTTCCAATAATTCCTGAGTGAACTGGTGTTGAGAAATGATGGAAGTCGGTACCCGCATGTGCATATGCATAGAGTCGTTGTGTCGGTCTCTTTGCATTTGCATAAATCATGAATGGTTTTATTATGTGTGGAATTGTGAATGAAATTGATGAGTTGATATATGAATATACGTGTTGGTGATAATTGTATTGTGTATGATTGATGTGCTTTTGTGACCGATATGTGAGAAAATTCATGGTGTTGGTTTGTACCTGATTTATGGCGTATAGTGTGGTGAGAATATTATGTTTGCGTAATTGTGTGTTATTATATAATTACATGCAATTGTATTATGATTGTGTTTCTCACCCTTCTGCTATTTTTAATGCTCTATGAGGCATTGCAGATTAGATGTTGGAGGTCTTTTTGTGAAGCTTAGGTCTTCATTCTTTTGTCGGTCGGCTCTGATATGTAGCACCGGGTAGTCGGGGTGATCGAGTGTGATTATTTTGTATTATGTATACATGTGTCCTTTGGATTGTATATGTATGATATTGGATATGACAGACAAACTTTTTATGATATATATATATATATATATATATATATATGAGATTCAGTTACGGATCTTCCGCTTTTATTCTGTAATTGAATTGTGGGTTGTAGGAACTTAGTTCCTTTGTTATGTGCTACCTGAATGTTGCATATCTATATGAGCAGGTTGTTGTATGTTTGTTTCAAATTGATGTGACCCCTCGGTCTATGCTGTGAATTTTTAACTATACTCTGATGAAATTTTGATTTTTAATTATCGATTTTATATGTTGGGGGTGTAGAAGGGGGTGTTACAACCCCCCACTTAAAAAATTCTCCGGCATCATCTCTAAGGTTGAAGTCTCTCGAGCATATAGTGCACATGTCAACACTGTAAAATACATTCGTGAAATCAAGAAAAGAAAAAAAAAGAAACATCGAAGGAAGGATAAGGAAGTTGGAGTTGACTTGAGGCAAGAAATAGTTCGTATTTCTAAACCTGACCGGTGCTCTCTTGCGGAAAGGTCAAGCAACAAAACGTGTAAGCTGAAGTATCCCCCATAGCATTGGGGAGTAACCCGTCGAGCCATGCGATGTTAAACGAAGCGCTACATGGGAGGCAACCCACATTTATCTGATTTATTACTTTCTTTTTGCTGTTTGTTTTGTTTTGGTTACAGGAAATAATCTGGATCCTACATGTGCAAACGATGATGTAGCAGTGGTGTTGCATTACCATCAACATCCTTAGTAAGGATCTCTGTGAGTAACCTCTCTCGCTCTGGTTCTAACACATTGGGGCCAATGTGTAGTTTAAGTTTGGGGGAGGATTTACTGCTTTTAGTTTTTCCTTTTTGTGCGGGTCATGTCTGTTTTGTGTGTTGTTATATGAAAACCACTCTGAATTCTCCCCGAATTAGAGCCGTAAAATTTTTTTTCTTGTGAATACTGTGATTTTGAGGTGGTCAAGAAAGTATATAGAGTTTGAGGGAAGAGGAGCTAGAATTAGGGACATTGGGAAAGTTTGGAAAGTGAGGTATGACCTGAACACCCTAGATTCCCTGTAGTAAGGAAACGAGTCCAACGTGTAGATTTGTGCCATAGTACTTGGATTTGAGAAGTATTCCCCGGGTAGTTCATAGTGATAGTCTGGCATGATTAAAAAGAATTATATGTATAGGGTTAATTGAGAGAATGACTAAAGGAACCGAAAACAAATTGAATAATGGTGATAAAGACAACTAGTCCTTCTAAGTTGGGTAACCCTCACCCGATTACTTAGCCTAACGGTGGTTGAATCTCAATTGTCATCCCAAAGTGGACTAATAAACACCAATGAGCGAGAAAAAAAGAATAAAGGTGCCTAGAAAAAGTTTCGATCAATCTTGTATATGTGAGGGAAAACGATTATAAATGCCTTAATCTGATTATCCGAATGAAAGGGGTAGAAAATCGAAGAAAAGACTTAAGCCCAAAGCATAGTGGAGAGGTAACCGAAAGGGGGATTTAGGTTATGTGTTTGTGTAATACCTTCGTTAATGGACGATTACTAAGAGAATTAGTTTAGCCGATCGGAACAAAGGCTCGCGAATGAGTAGTGAACCACCTTACCTTCACAAGTCTTTCATTTGATATGTACCGTTTGATCTGAAAAATCTTTATGCAAGCTTGTTGCTTGAGGTCAAGCAACGGTTTAAGTTTGGGGGAGTTTGATCAGTGGTTTTCATATGTTATTTCACTGTTTGTTCTAGTTAATATTTTGTTATTGTTTATTTGTTTTATATCTCTTTTATCACATTTTATGCCTTGGTTGTGTTCTTTAGTGTTTTCAGGTTCATATAAGCATTCAGGAGGAATCAGAGCAAAAAAACGAGAAAAATTGCAAGAATTCGAAAAGGTTTTAGAAGGGAGCCAGTGTCTTGACACGGCCACCCGTGTCGCCTGACACGGAGCGTGTCAGTAGGAGATCAAAGGATCAATTATTTGGTGGAAAAAGGAGGGACACTTTTGATATTACGAAAGATTTTACGATAAAGTTGGGAGGCTATCAAGTGATCGGAGGAAGGAAGATTTTTCATGAGCCATCGCGGTTGAAGATCAAATTCATCTGTTATTCTTGTAATGTCTATCTCTTATGTTGTAATTCCTTTTAGTACTATTAGCGGCTAAACCCCCAATGCTACGGGGGTGTCCCTGAATTGCATTTGTAATGAATCGAATTTCCATTGTTCTATGAGATATTTCTTTTTCCTTAATCTTTTGTTATGCAATGTTTTTAATGCTTTTTCGATCGGACAAATTGAAATTGATTTACAGTTAGGGTTTAGGTCGGACCAACCAACCTAACACTTTTGCATAATAATATTACAGTAGATATTGCTTAGGAATGGGGATACCCTGTAATGACCGAATTATTCTTGATCAAATATATTGCTTGTGATTCTTTCTTGACCGCTAAGGAATTAGGGTGGAGATAGAATCTCAAAGGTTTTTCTACTAAGGAATTAGGGAAAAATAATCTTAAGAATCGGTAAGGTTCGTTTAGAGTAATGTCTCATAGAATATGGATTGAGAGTTTTTGCAGTGCAATTCATACACTTTCCTCTAGCATGCCTTCTCATATCTGTCTTAAGTAAAGTTTATAATTTTGTGTATTTTATTATTATTAGTTATAATTTTTCAACAATCAAAGCCCAAGGAAACTTTTGTTTAATTAAATTAGCATCTGCACTTATAATAACGCGCAGTCCTCGAGATCGATTCTGGGGGTAACCTCTATTATTACTACATCGTAAAAATAATACACTTGTTATTTTAAACGATCAAGGGGTGAGAATAAAATCCACAATTTTAACGTGTATAAACAACAAGGATAGTTTATATCGACATATTCAACCAATATACATATATAATATACAACATATAAAATGCTTAATTCCTCTACTCCCATGCATGTGGTACCATCCTACAACACTGGGCCAAAGTCCTAGATATCACATTATTTTACTGAGTGACCCTTAACATTGGACCAAAGTCCTACAACACAGGACCAGAGTCCAACAATAATATCTGATATACACGAATGTATGATGCTACAAACAAATGCAAACAATCTCCATCCGAACCTCTTAAACCAATTATCAACATTGTCGGTTAAGGCTAACATCTCAACATCAGTTAAGGCTAACAATTCAACATTGGTTCTCTCAAACATAAACATATCAACACATCAACATATCAATAGTGGTTTTCCTTGAACCTTCAACTCAACAACCCTCAACATTGCCTACTCACAAGGCAATCAACAATTCAGTCATTAACAATCAATCCTAATCATGTTTCCCAACAAATAATAACTTAACAGAATAACTAAATGTTAACCCGTCAAATCAGTCAACACATCAAAATTAGGTTAACATATGGCTGACGGTCTGACCGTCACAACCCCAACGGTCTTCGCCCTTGAAACACTCATTATCGTCAACTAACGGTCATCAAGAAGGGAAAGGTACTTGTCGTGAAGCACTGACAGTCTGACCGTCAGGTTAGCTGACTCCCGTCATCAGGAAATGGCGCGTCTTCATCCCCAACACGATGACGATTTGACTGTCATATAGGATGACACCCGTCAACGCTACAAAATCGCCTTTTCTGCGTTTTGGCCATGGAAATAGCATCTAGATCTAGATTTTCTTCATTTTTACATCAAATTAAACACCACAAATCGATATATACAAATCAACAACAATTTCTCACATCAAGAACAATAATCTAATATATAACACATCAATTTTCATGCTTTCTTAATCAAAACATAACCCCACATATAAACATCAACAATCAATTATTTTCAGTATGGATTCCCATGAATTTCACATCAACAATGATAAAATCAGCAATACCAATACATAACAGAATTTGAAATCAACCTAATCATGGAGGTTTTGCACAAAATTCACATAATTCAATCGTCAACAATCAATAAAAGAGAAAAGGGGAAAGGGGTTCCCCATTATCCCTTAAGCTTAACACCAATATGAAATAATATTCCCGTATCTAATTACGCCGAAATCTTCAAGCTCTTAGTGATGGAAGTGCCTAATCCTTGAAAATTCTTCTCCAAGGGTTTGCTCCAACTTTCTCCTTGTTTTTTCTCTACTGATATGTTTTAACCTTCCCTCACCCTTTTATAAAATTAGGCCTTTATTTTATTTTTAATTATTCTCACTACTCATCCTTATTTTCTTCATTATAATTATTTAGCCTAATATCTCTAAATAATTAATAATCTCCCTATTTTTATTTTTATTCTATTTTATTATTAAACTTTTTATTTTATTTTATTAAAACCTCAATAATAATGCAAATTAAAACACAGGGCACACCAAAAATTCAATTAAAATGCTAATAAAATTCTAATGAAATTTCTGAGGTATTACAATTCTCTCCCAAAAATTTACTTGAGACAAACAACTCTGGATAAGACTCCTTCATCAGGCTCTCCAACTCCCAAGTCACGCTACCATATACAAGTCCTCCCCATACAACATTCACCAAATGAATTTCTTTACCCTTTAAGTGTTTCACCTCTCAATCCTCAATCTGCAAGGGCAATGTCTCATAAGTCAATTTACCTCGTATATCCACGTTATCCGACTCAACCACATGAGACGGGTCTGAAATATACTTACTGAGTTGTGCGACATGAAATATACTATGGAGGTTTGAGAGCGATTATGGTAGTGCAACTCGATACATAACTTCGTCTACTCTTTTCATAATTTGGTACAGAATAATAAAACGAGGAGTACGCTTTCGAGACTTCAATGTCCGACCAACTCCATTAACTAGAGTGACTCTAAAGAGCACATGGTCTCCTTCCCGAAATTCAAGGGTCTTTCTGCTCTTATCATGATAATCCTTTTGTCTACTCTGTGATGTCTTCATCTTTTTCTATATCATCTTAATCTTCTCAATAGTCTGTTGGACTTTTTCAGGTCCAAGCACAACTCTTTCACCATATTCGAACCAACACAAGGGTGTTCTACACCTTATTCCATACAATGCTTCAAAATATGTCATTATGATACTAGAATAGAAACGGTTGTTATAAGTAAACTCAATCAGCGATAAATAACTATCCTAACTACCTCTCTGCTCTAGGACATAAGCTCTCAATGGGTCTTCTAAGGACTTGATAGTTCTTTTTGTATGACCTTTTGTCTGCGGATGGTAACCAAAACTCAACTTTAGCTTGGTTCCCATAGCTGCTTAAAAACTTTCCCAAAATCTTGACGTGAACATGGGTCTCTATCTTAGACGATGCTATAGGTAATTCCATGCAATCTTACTATCTCGTCAATGTAGATCTCACCTAGATTCGTCAATGGGTAACTAATCTTTATCAGAATAAAATGAGCCGACTTAGTCAACCTATCCACTATAACCCATATTGAGTTACTTCCTTTAGTGGTCTTAGGCAGGCCCACTATAAAATCCATGCAAATTCTATACCACTTCCACTCAGGAACACTCAGAGTTTACATCAATCTAGAAGGCTTCTGACGCTCGATCTTCGACTTCTGACAAATCAAACAAGAGTACACAAATTCTGCAATGTCCTTCTTCATGCCTACCACCAAAACATCTTCTTAAGATCTTGATACATCTTTTTGGCTCCTCTCTTCTAGAATTCCATTCTTAAGCTCCGGCAAATCCGACATACAAACAATGTCTCAATACTTGATGATCTCATTCTCTCCTATCTTGAAATTCATTCCTTTTCCTTGGTTAATCAACGTCAAGTGATCCATCAATCTGAAATCCAACTTCAGACCCTCTTTGATGTCTGCAAGTACATAACTAGTCAACTTTAACATACTCAGCTTCACACTCCCTAGAGTGACTTCATACACTAAGCTTAGATCTTTAAATTTCTCCAGTAATTCCATCTCTTTCCATTAGTGCCGACATATGCAAGGACTTCCTACTCAATGCATCTGCTACCATGTTATCCTTTCTTGGGTGATAATTCAACTCGAAGTCATAATCCTTCAAAAATTCAATCCACCTTCTCTACCTCATATTCAGATCTTTCTGATCAAACAGATACTTTAGACTCTTATGATCACTGAAAACTTCAAATCTCGACCCATAAAGATAGTGTCTCCAAACTTTAAGCATGAAAACCATTGTTGCTAACTCTAAATCATGGGTAGGATAATTACTCTCATGAATCTTGAGTTTTATAAATGTGTAGGCTACGAATTGACCATTCTTCATAATTACACCACCTAAACCCATCTTAGGTGCATCACAATATACCATAAAAGATTCACTAGGTATGGCAAAATTAAGATTGGTTCCAACGTCAACTTCTTCTTGAGCTCTTGAAAACTTTCTTCGCACTTGAAATCCCAAACATACGCTTGTCCTTAGGAAAAACCTTTTGCACTCATAGGTATAATAACCCAACTTTCCACATTTCCACACTTGTAAGGAGTATAAGAACCACCTTCCACTAATTCCATTCCCAATATCGTTATCTTGTCCACTTCCAGCTGCAGACTTCTGATTTCTTTTGGCACTTTAATTGCATAAGGCTTGCCACGATTCTAATTACCAAATTCCTTCTCATTCACACTCTTATAGTGATTAGATTATGCTTTGTTGTCTTCATCATAAATTCTGCACTTTTTAACCAACACCGGAAAGTGGAGGACCTCTTGATTCCCAATAACTATTTAATCTTAGGGCGCATACCATTTTTGAAATTCAAACATTTGGAACCTTTAGCATCCACACCAATATAGTGAGGAAAGTACCTGGACAATTCTTCAAAATTTGATGTGTAGTCAATTACATACATATTACATTGCTCCAGCTCCAAAAATTCAATATACTCACAGTTATGAACATCTAATGGAAAATACTTGTCCAAAAACTCTTCCTTAAAATTATCCCAAGCAATGGCAGTACCAGCGGCTTTCAATCCTTGGCGAACAATTTCCCAATAGTACCCAACCTCCTTAGATATCTTATGGAGACTGTAACACCTCGATTTATTTGATTATTTTCATAATTGGAATTATATGTTGTGGTGCATTTGTGTGTGTAGTTGTGTTTGGGGTTGTCCTTGATATGGGGTAGTGACCTTAGAATTATAGGGATTAAGATGTTGGGGTGTGTGACCAATTAGGTAGAACTTGGTGGTGTGGTGAGAACGGTTATTTGGTTAATATTATTATTTTCAATTATTAAGGGATATTATTATTATTATTATTATTTAATTAGTAAAATAATAATAATAATAATAATAATGAAATAATAAGAATAATAATAATAATATTAATAATAAAAGGTTATTAGAAAAGAAAATAGAAAAGAAGGGATTAGGGGGAGAAATCATTCAGTACGTGAAAAGCTGAGAAAGAGAAAGAAGAGAGCTAGGGCAGAAGGAGGAGAAATGTTATTGTTGAGGCCGAGGTTTTCTTCAAGAACTCTAAGGTAAGGGTGGGGTTCTTTAATCTCTTAAGGATTGCATAATATTTGTATGAGGGTAGATAAACCTTTCGGATTGTCCCTTGTTATGGTTGTGTTGATTTGGGAATTGGGGTTTTGTATGTCGGAGGTTTTGATAAGAGGAAAAATGCATAAATTGATCGGTTAAATTGTGGTCTATGTATTCCTAATTGTATGTATGGTAATCTGTGATTATATGTATGTTTTTGGGGCTGTTTGGGAGTAAAATCGGAGAAAGGTTGGGGTGGAATGATGCTGAAATCGCAACTGCAGAATTGCAGAATCACGTAGTTTGCAATGCGAACAAATGTTCGTTGGGAGAATGTTCGCCCCAGATTCGGTAAGCGAATAAGGTAGCGAATGAAGGACAAAGGAGAGGAATTCTGGGATGTGTGGTGGGGAAGTTCGCCCCAGGTTCGCTGGGCGAACTCCTGGCGAACTCTAGTTCGCTGGGCGAATGAGAAGCGAACGGGGAGAGGAAAAAGTGAGTCTCTAGATTTTGTATGGGAGAAGTTGTTCGCTGGCGCTAGGTAAACTTCTAGCAAACTCGCAGCGAGCATGACAGTGTTGTTTACTGCTGTTACGGACATAATTTTATCAAACTTCAAAAATTCATAACTTTTAATCCGTATGTCCGTTTCAGTCGCCGTTCGAATCATTGGAAAGCTGGTTTCAAATACTTTTCGATAAAATTAATTTCAATTCCAGAATTCCAACTATTCGATGCAGTAGTCAGGTCTTCGTGTATGTGTTATGTGTTGTACGTTGAAATGATGAATGTGGTTGTGTGTATGTGTGTTGTGGTTGTGGATTGCTGTTGTTGTATGTGTTGGTAGGTATATGATGCGTGTTGGATAATTGTAGTATGTTGTATTGATGCATTGTTAGTCATATGCATTTAGTTGTCGTTGTATGTTGTCGTTGTATGCATGTCATGTTGCATGAGTTGTGCGATAAGTCGTGTGCCCATGTGGGGTGTGAGCGTCTTATCGGGATTCTTTGAAATAGAATCGTGTTCTTGTTGTTGTTGTTGAGGTGATCGTGTGCCCATGTGGGGTGTGAGCAATCACGGATGTCGTGTGCCCATGTGGGGTGTGAGCGACTGATATAGAAATTCCGATGGGAATTATGATCATGAAAAAGGGATCGAATTGGTACCACATGCATTGAGTCAAGTCGTGGATCTCATTGCATTGCATTGTGTTGTGTTGTAGTGCATATGATTTTCTGTTTGTGTGGAAAATTGTATTCGTGTTGATGTTGTGGTGATAGGGTGTTACATAGTTGTATCAGAGCAGGTCGGTCCGTCCGGCCAAGTTGTCGAGTCGTTGTAGTGTGACAGTTGATTACTGTCGATATCGTTTTCTTAACCATTGTGTTCTGTTGTGATGTGTAACAGATTTAGAATGGTTGGAAGGAACGATGCTGCTATTGCTGCTGGCTTGCAGGCTGTTGCTCATGCGGTACAGAACCTGCCTCATGCTAGTGAGAATGATGAGTTTCGGAAGAACATACCGCCTACCTTCAAGGGAAGATATGATCCAGATGAAGCGCATGCTTGGCTCAAGGAGATCGAGAGAATATTTCGGGTTATGGAATGTCCTGAGGCACAGAAGGTATGGTTAGGTACTCACATGTTGGCTGAGGAGGCTGATGATTAGTGGGTTAGCACTCGTCAACTGTTGGGAGTAGCAGGAGAGGCAATCACTTGGTCTATGTTCAGTAGGGAGTTCTTGAGGAAATATTTTCCTGAAGATGTCAGAGGAAAGAAAGAAGTCGAGTTTCTAGAACTGAAACAGGGTAACATGACTGTTACGGAGTATGCTGCCAAATTCTCAGACTTGGCTAAGTTTTACCCTCACTACAGTGCGGCAACTGCTAAGTTCTCAAAGTGTGTCAAGTTTGAGAATGGATTGAGGCCTGAGATCAAACAGGCAATTGGTTATTAGTGAATCCAAAGGTTTCCAGATTTGGTGGATTGTTGTAGGATCTTTGAAGAAGATAGCAAGGCTCGATCGGCTCACTATAAATGGTTGGCCGAGAGGAGAGGAAAGCAATAGATGAACCGTGGGAAGCCTTATGCAGCTCCAGCTGAGAAAGGTAAATAAAAACACGCTGATGGCAAGAAGATGAGTGGGGGAGGTGCCCCTGCTCCTCTTAAGTGCTACAGGTGTGGTGAGCTAGGTCATCGTTCAATGAGTGCACGAGCGATGTGAAGAAATGCTTCAAGTGTGGACAGACAGGACATTTGATTGCTGATTTTAAAGTTAATGTGGTGACTTGTTACAACTGTGGAGAACAGGGCCATATTAGTACTCGTTGCCAGAAACCAAAGCAAGCTTCGACTGGAGGTAAGATGTTTGCTTTGACAGGGACTCAGACTTCCAGTGATGACAGACTAATCGGAGGAACATGTTATATTAATAATACGCCTTTGATTGCTATTATTGATACTGTTGCTACTCATTCTTTTATTGCTGTTGTTTGTGTGGGAAGGTTTGGCCTTATCGCTTCTCTTATGAAGGGAGAGATGGTTGTCGAAACTCCTACAAAAGGATCGGTGACCACTTCCTTAGTCTGTTTGAATTGTCCATTATCAATCTTTGAGGACTTTGCTGTGGATCTTATTTGCTTACCGTTGGGAGGTCTCGATGTGATCTTGGGTATGAACTGGTTGGAGTTCAGTCATGTTCATATTAACTATTTTAGCAAGTCGGTGCAATTCCTTGCTCTTGAAGAAAGGGAATAAGATGGTTTTCTATCTGCTAGAGAGTTGAGAAAGCTCTTAGAAGAAGAAGCTCATGTGCTTGCATTGTTTGCATCCTTGTTCGTGGAGAGTGAGTCGGTGATTAACGAATTGCAGGTGGTGCGTGAATTTCCAGAAGTGTTTCTGGATGACATTGCTGATGTACTGCCAGAAAGAGAAGTGGAGTTTGCTATTGATCTTGTCCCTGGTACCAGCCCTATTTCTATGGCACCATACAAGATGTCAGCATCAGAATTAACGGAGCTGAAGAAACAACTGGAAGAGTTATTAGAAAAGAAATTTGTGAGACCAAGTGTATCGCTTTGGGGAGCTCCAGTTTTGTTGATAAAGAAAAAGGATGGCAGTGTGAGGTTATGTATGGATTACAGACAGCTGAATAAAGTGACGATTAAGAACAAGTATCCGCTTCTAAGAATAGATGACTTGATGGATCAATTAGTGGGTGCTTGTGTGTTCAGCAAGATTGATTTGAGGTTGGGTTATCACCAGATACGAGTAAAGGATGAAGATATTCAGAAAACGGCCTTCAAGATTCGATATGGACATTGTGAGTATGTGGTGATGCCGTTCGAAGTTACTAATGCACCTGGTGTATTCATGGAGTATATGAATCAAAATTTTCATGCTTACTTGGATCAATTTGTGGTTGTTCTTAGTGATGACATCCTTATCTATTCTAAGTCAGAAGAGGAGCATGCTGAGTATTTGTGGATTGTGCTGCAAGTGTTGAAAGAAAAGAAGCTCTATGCTAAGTTGTCTAAGTGCGAATTCTGGTTGAGAGAGGTAATTTTTCTTTGGCATGTTATTTCAAGTGATGGTATTGCTGTGGATCCATCCAAGGTAGATGCGGTTCTATAGTGGGAGGCTCCGAAGTCGGAGATTGAGATCAGTAGCTTTTTGGGCTTGACTGGTTATTACTAAAGGTTTATTGAGGGTTTTTCAAAGTTGGCACTTCCGTTGACTCAGTTAACTTGTAAAGGTAAAGCGTTTGTGTGGGATGTCCACTATGAGAAGAGTTTCATTGAGCTGATGAAGAGGTTGACTACAGCTCCAGTTTTGATCCTACCCGAACCAAGTGAACTGTTTGTGGTGTATTGCGACGCTTCTTTGATGGGTTTAGGAGGTGTGTTAATGCAGAATGGAAAGGTTGTGGCTTATGCTTCACGACAGTTAAGGGTCCATGAAAGGAATTATCCAACTCTTGATTTGGAATTGGTTGCAGTGGTATTCGTATTAAAAATTTGGAGGCACTATCTTTATGGTTCCAGATTTGAAGTGTATAGTGATCATAAGAGCCTAAGGTATCTGTTTGATCAGAAATAATTGAATATGAGGCAAAGAAGGTGATTAGAATTCTTGAAGGATTACGATTTCGGCTTGAACTATCATCCCGGTAAAGTTAATGTCATGGCTGATGCTTTGAGTCGGAAGACGTTGCATATGTCTGCTATGATGGTTAAAGAGTTGGAATTGATTGAACAGTTCAGAGATATGAGCTTGGTTTGTGAGCAGACACCGCATAGTGTGATGCTGGGTATATTGAAGATCAACAATGAATTTCTTGACAGTATCAGAGAGGGTCAGAAATTGGATGTGAAACTAGTGGATTTGATGATCAGAAATGAACAAGCGAAAGGTAACAAATTCAAAGTGGATAAACAAGGTGTGTTGAGGTTCCTTGACAGGATTTGTATTCCTGATGATCCTGAGTTGAAAAGAATGATTCTAGAAGAGAGTCACAGGAGTAGTTTGAGTATCCATCCAGGAGCTACGAAGATGTATCAAGACTAGAAGAAGATATTTTGGTGGCCTAGATTGAAACGTGACGTGGCCAAGTTTGTGTATGCTTGTTTGACTTGTCAGAAGTCAAAGGTGGAACATCAGAAGCCTGCTGGTTTGATGTAGACATTAGATATTCCAAAGTGGAAGTGGGACAACATTTCTATGGATTTTGTGACCGGGTTGCCTAATACGCCAAGAGGACATAATTCCATTTGGGTAGTGGTGGATAGACTGACAAAATCGGCACACTTCATTCCGATTAATATCAGTTTTCCTTTGCAGAAGCTGGCAGATATTTATATTCAGGTGATTGTGAAGTTGTGTGGAGTTCCGTTGAGTATTGTGTCGGATAGAGATCCAAGATTCACTTCCAGATTTTGGGAGAGTTTACAAGAAGCTTTGGGATCGAAACTGAGATTGAGTTCGGCTTATCATCCGCATACGGATGGACAGATAGAAAGGACTATATAATCTTTGGAGGATTTGTTGAGGGCTTGTGTGCTTGAGCAAGGAGGTGTTTGGGATAGCCATCTGCCGTTGATTGAGTTCACTTATAATAACAGTTATCATTCCAGTATTAGAATGGGGCCTTTAGAAGCATTGTATGGTCGGAGGTGTCGAACACCTTTGTGTTGGCATGAATCTGGTGAGAGTGTAGTACTTGGACCTGAGATTGTTCAACAGACTACCGAAAAGGTGAAACAGGTTCAAGAGAAGATGAAAGTTTCGCAGAGTAGGCAGAAGAGCTACCACGATAAGAGGAGGAAAGATCTTGAGTTCCAAGAAGGAGACCACGTGTTTTTGAGAGTCACCCTGGTGACTGGTGTTGGTCGTGCGCTGAAGTCGAGGAAGCTTACTCCTCGGTTTATTGGTCCATATCAGATTTCTCCAAGAGTTAGACATGTTGCCTACAGAGTGGCGTTGCCACCCAATTTGTCGAATTTGCACGATGTATTCCATGTATCACAGCTTCGGAAGTATGTTCCGGATCCATCGCATGTGATTCCGATGGACAATATGGAAGGGATAACCTTATGGTTGAGGCCTTACCAATATGGATTAAAGACCGCAAAGTAAAGTAATCGAGGGGTAAAGAGATCACCCTTGTGAAGGTAGTGTGGGGAGGCGCAGCCGGTGGAAATATGACTTGGGAGTTAGAGGGCAGGATGCGAGAGTCGTATACGGAGTTGTTCGCATGAGGTAAATTTTCGAGGACGGAAATATTCTAAGTGGGGGAGAGTTGTAACACCCCAATTTATTTTATTATTTTCGTAATTGGAATTATATGTTATGGTGCATTTATGTGTGTAGTAGTGTTTGGGGTTGTACTTGATATGGGGAAGTGACCTTAGAATTATAGGGATTAAGATGTTGGGGGTGTGTGACCAATTAGGTAGAACTTGGTGGTGTGGTGAGAATGGTTATTTGGTTAATATTATTATTTTCAATTATTAAGGGATATTATTATTATTATTATTTAATTAGTAAAATAATAATAATAATATTGAAATAATAAGAATAATAATGATATTAATAATAAAAGGTTATTAGAAAAGAAAATAGAAAATAAGGGATTAGGGGGAGAAATCATTCAGTACGTGAAAAGCTGAGAAAGAGAAAGAGGAGAGCTAGGGCAGAAGGAGGAGAAAAGCCATTGTTGAGGCCGAGGTTTTCGTCAAGAACTCTAAGGTAAGGTTGGGGTTTTTTAATCTCTTAAGGGTTGCATAATATTTTTATGAGGGTAGATAAACCTTTAGGATCGTCCCTTGTTATGGTTGTGTTGATTTTAGAATTGGTGTTTTGTATGTCGGAGGTTTTGATAAGAGGAAAAAATGCATAAATTGATCGGTTAAATTGTGGTCTATGTATTCCTAATTGTATGTATGGTAATCTGTGATTATATGTATGTTTTTTGGGCTGTTTGGGAGTAAAATCGGAGAAAGGTTGGGGTGGAATGGTGCTGAAATCGCAACTGCAGAATTGCAGAATCGCGTAGTTCGCAATGCGAACAAAATTTCGTTGGGCGAATGTTCGCCCCATATTCGCTAAGCGAATAAGGCAGAGAATGAAGGACAAAGGAGAGGAATTCTGGGATGTGTGGTGGGGAAGTTCTCCCCAGGTTCGCTGGGCGAACTCTAGTTCGCTGGGCGAATGAGAAGCGAACGGGGAGAGGAAAAAGTGAGTCTCTGGTTTTTGTATGGGAGAAGTTGTTCGCTGGCAAGTTCGCTAGGTGAACGAAAGTTCACTGAGAGAACGAGAGTTCGCTGAGCGAACTCGCAGCGAGCATGACAATGCTGTTTGCTGCTGTTATGGACAGAATTTTATCAAACTTCAAAAATTCATAACTTTTAATCCGTATGTCCGTTTTAGTCTCCGTTCAAATCGTTGGATAGCTGGTTTCAAATACTTTTCGATAAAATTAATTTCAATTCCAGAATTCCAACTATTCAATGCAGTAGTCGGGTCTTTGTATATGTGTTATGTGTTGTACGTTGAAATGATGAATGTGGTTGTGTGTATGCGTGTTGTGGTTGTGGATTGTTGTTGTTGTATGTGTTGGCAGGTATATGTTGCGTGTTGGATAATTATAGTATGATGTATCGATGCATTGTTAGTCATATGCATTTAGTTGTCGTTGTATGTTGTCGTTGTATGCATGCCATGTTGCATAAGTTGTGCGATAAGTCGTGTGCCCATGTGGGGTGTGAGCGTCTTATCGGGATTCTTTGAAATAGAATCGTGTTGTTGTTGTTGTTGAGGTGATTGTGTGCCCATATGGGGTTTGAGCAATCACGAATGTCGTGTGCCTATGTGGGGTGTGAACGACTGATATAGAAATTTTGACGGGAATTATGATCATGAAAAAGGGATCGAATTGGTACCACATGCATTGAGTCAAGTCTTGGGTCTCATTGCATTGCTTTGTGTTGTGTTGTAGTGCATATGATTGTCTTTTTGTGTGGAAAATTGTATTCGTGTTGATGTTGTGGTGATAGGGTGAGCCGGATATGGATTATGTTCTTTCATACTTGTCTTATGCATTTCTTATATTGATTTGAGAATCTCACTCCTTATGTTTGAATGTTACCCCAACCACATCAATCACATGCCTCCAGCCTGGTAAGGCTCCTTTCTCGATGGCCTATTTAGCACTCTTGGCGGATGCTAAGGTCTTTTGTGATGATCTACTTTGACTAGTGGAAGCAGAGCTGACATCTTCGAATTCGAGACACTGCAATGGCTTCTCAGCTATGCCTTCCTCGGTCTCGATGTATCGAAAAGACGATAACTCGCTTACAATCAGATCTTCTTCACCACAGACGATGACCAGCAGATCATCGAACATAAATTTCAACTTCTGATGTAGAGTGGATGTAACTGCACCCGCGACGTGCATCCACGGACGACCAAATAGGCAATTGTAAGCGGGATTGATATCCATCACTTGGAAGGTAATGGTAAACAAATGCGGCCCAACTTTGATGGGTAAGTCCACTTTTCCAATAACTTGCCTTCGAGAACCATCAAAAGCTCTGACAACTAATGCGCTCGGCCTCATCTCGTTTCCTTCAACCAGTAATTGACTCAACGTGCCCTTAGGCATCACATTGAGGGAAGAACCGGTGTCTACAAGAACACGAGATAAGAGGATGTCTGTACAGGTGACGGATATGTGCAGTGCTTTGTTGTGGGCAGCTCCTTCGGGAGGCAATTCTAATTCATTAAAACCCAAATACCGACTTGCTGTTATGTTAGCCACTACATCATCAAACTCGGCGACTGATATATCGTGCATCACGTGGGCAGTGTTCAAAACTTTCAACAAAGCTGATCTGTGCGCGGGCGAACTCACGAGTAAGGACAAGATTGAGATCCTCGAGGGAGTTTACCCCAACTGATCCACAATTTTAAAGTCAATTTTCTTGATCAACTTTAGGAACTCTTAATCATCAAGTGTCTCTTTGTTCTTTGAAACAACAGTAGATGCCCCTTGTTGAACAACAGGGATTGCAGATGCATGCAATTCCTTGGGAGGAACGACAGTTGGAACTTGAACAGGATTTGTAGTGACCTTCGGAGCGAACACCCGTCCACTACGAGTCATACCTCCAACGGCTGTAACATTCATAATCTCAGATTCTGCAAACCTTATCTCTTGATCTCCAGAAAACACAATAGACCCATATCTCCAAGGTACCTCTTTAGAATTCTGATACAGAAATGGCTTTGGCAGGCAAACAACAATGGGTTGCACCCTCTTCTGCTTAGGGGATTCAACAGGAACCCTCCTATAGACGATGGTGAATGGCTCGATGGCAGCAACTTCCTCAACAGGTTTAGATCTGGAAAATTGAACTTCTCCTCGGTTCATTAAAATCTGGACACAACCCTTCAGCCTCCGACACTGGTTAGGATTATCGTCACAAATCTGACAATTACCATGCAGCCCTTTCAACAGCCTGTGTTCATTCAATCTCTTGAAAACCACAGTCATCAGAGTCTTTACCTCGTCGACATCCATGATCAATTCAGCCTTTGAATTATCTTCAATCATGTTAACCGCGGGTCCATTGTGATTCGGCAACAGATTATTCTGAATGTTTGGTCCTTCCTTAGCGAAAGTCAGAATCTTCTTATCGATGAGTTCCTGAACCTTGGTTTTGAAAACAAAACAGTCTTCTGTTGCATGTCCTATGTATCCAGCATGATAAGCACATGACGCATTTGGATTATGCTTCGGGCCAAATGGAGGAATTGCAGGTGCGATCTGTTTGGGAACAATTGCCCCTTGGTGAACCAAGTAAGGAAACAATTTAGTGTATGACACCGGAATTCTGTCAAAATTCGGGTGCTTACGATTTCCTTGGTTGTTGTTGTTCTGACGATTTTGATTCTGCTGACTTTTGTTGTTCTGTTGATTTTGTTGCTAATTCTGAGCATTCTGACCTGGTTGTTGCGCATGATACTGATATGGAGGTTGTTGATATTATGCAGCAGCAACGTACGGATATGGATAATATGGCATAGGTGCCATGGGTGCTTGATACTAAGGAGAAACTTGAGCTGTCACAGCATTGGCTTCACCTTTCTTTTTCTTTGATTGACTGTTCTGAGATTTTCTAGTCGGCTGCTGGGAGGCAGCTCCAGGGATCTTTCCAGTCTTCAAACCGTTCTCAATCCATTCACCAATGGTTACAACATCAGCAAAGTTTGATGAAGAACTACCCGTCATTTTCTCATAATAGGATCCTTGCAATGTTCCCATAAAGATATCAACCAACTCATTGTCAGAGAGAGCCGGTCACACACGATATGCCATCTAACACCATCTTTGTGCATATTCTTTAAATGTTTCAGCTGAGCGTTGAGACTGGTTCTGCAGTTGCAATCTAGTAGGCGCTAAATCCAGATTATATTTGTATTGTTTCAAGAATGCTTCAGACAAATCCCTCCAAGTACGGATTTTGTTGCGTTCTAAGCCCATGTACCAATCCAATGAAGCACCAGACAAACTATCTTGAAAACAATGAACAAGAAAGTCATCGTTATCAATATAGGATGCCATCTTCCTGCAGTACATAGTGATGTGACTACGCGGGCAACTTAGACCTTTGTACTTCGGCAACTCAGGTATCTTGAATTTCTGCGGCAGCACAACATTCGGAACCAAACACAAGTCCTTGGCCTCCATGCCAAAAGCAGAAAACCCTTCAATAGCTCTGATACGGTCTTCCAACAACTTGTAATCAGCAGGTCTATTTTGATTAGTAGGCCTGACGAGAATCTGAGGATTTGGCAGCTGAGATGCGGCGGGAGCGTGCATTTGCGGAGTAGCAAACTGAGAAGGATAAACCAAACACGGATTAACCATCTGACCAGTGCTCTGACCCAGTTGCACACCAAACGGATGATTCTGAGGAGGTACCATAGCCTCGGATGAAGATGCCCCAGGGTAGAATATTACAGGATAAACATTCTGAACAGCAGTTTGGGCAGTTTGAGATGAAACCGAAATCTGAAAAGGCGGACCCCTGTACACATGCTCTTCTTCATCAGGGGTTTCAATGTCATTCAATCCGGAAGTTTGGCGAGTCTGAACCTAAAGATTCTCAGGATCATCATTCACCACTGGAGGTGAGACTGGAGTATGCATGCCCCATAGATATGCAGCAGCATTCCCATTAGGCATGGGCGCAACAAAAGGCTGATATGGTATGAAGGCACTACCATTGTTTGCAATCTGAGGAGTGTAATTTGGAGGCATGCCCCAAGGAAAACCAGCGGGCATCTTGTTCAAACCGGATTGAGAATTTGTCGAATGAACAACAGGCTGATTCACAGGCTCAACTGGCACTTCAACAGTAGTAGGAGAAAGAACAACAGCAGGAGTAGCTGTAACAATAGGAGAAGTATTCACAACAGGAGTGACAATAATTGCATCAGTGACAGTTGCAACAACAGTGGCAGCGGCAGCAGCGTCCCTCTAGGCACGAAGGAGTTCCATAATGACATCTATGTTCGTCTGAAACTGATCCATCCGACCTTGGAATTGAGCCAGAGTTTCCTTATAAGCACCGTTCTCAGCTTCGAAATCAGCCATGATTCTGGATTTGTTTGAGCGAGTAAAATACCGATGTCAAGTCATCGTCTTGCTACAAGGAAGGCGGACAAGGATTAGCAACGGTTTCAGATGAAGGGAAGTGCATATGTGTGAAAATGAATGTATGCTATACATGCAAAAATAAAGTTTTAAATTCCAGGAATTCTTAAACTTATCTTTGTTAACAATAATCATAAAGCATACAAGTAAAGGTGCAAAAGATAAGATTGGCAAGCAACTTCATTTATTCATTCAACAAAGAAAGAAGTACAAGTCAAGTACAAGTCAAATATCTGCCTTTTGGGCTACAACAAAATCCGCATGGATCCTATCAAACACCACCCTGCAACCAGACAAGAAGTGGAACACAACCCAAGGAAGCTGATGCGGCAATACATCAGCATATGCATCTCTCAACAACCTTGGTAATTCCTCCAGTGCATGCTCAACAAATCTGGCTAGACGGATGTGCCTCTCACTCCAATACTTTGCATCCTTCATGACATTGCGTAGCAAAGAATGGTTGGGTCCCTGAAGCATATCCTGAAGAAAGGCCTCTTTCTAATCTAGGAGGTTTTGCAGATGACGGCTTTGTTGCTCCCAATGAGTGCTCTCTGTGTTGAGCTGACTAATCTGCTCTCGGCTTTGATGTGCTTGATCCTGCAGCTTCTAAATCTCGCTGAAGACTTTGTCGAGCTGGGCTTGACACCGAGAAAAGTCCTTTGCTAACTGATTAGCACGGTCTTGCTCACTTTGCCACTTTGTCTTGAACTCGTATAACTTTCCTCGAAGCTCTTCAAGTTGCTTTTTGTAGCTCAACTTATCCTTATAGGCTTGATACTGGGTATCGGTGAGTTGTCTCTTCTTTGAAGCAAGTCCCTCATAGGTGCTCTTCAAAGCATCACCCACTTTCCTACGCTTGTTCTATTCAACCTCCACCTCTTTGAGCTTGCGCTCGCGCTTCTGGCGGAGCTCAATCTGTAGACTATCCTTCTCGGTAGTGACTCTATCAAGGTTGAGACGAAGATCAGCATTCTCCTTTTTTAGCTTTTCAATAGTCAACTTGAGTTGATCGACTTCAGATGGAGGAACAATGGCAAGTTCAGGAGGCTTGGCATTCATGGAAGGCTCAGAAAAGAATGGCAAAAAGATCTCTTTGACGCTCTCTTTGACCCAAAGTGTGTAAGCTTCCTTGGCTACGCAATTCTTCTTACCCAAATCGGTTCTTCCTTCGAGGTGAATCTGAGTCCAAGCGGCACTAAACCTCTTTAGCAACCCCATGTCATCAACCCCTTCATGAAATATGAACTCTTCCACTACCTCAGGATCAGGCTTGGCAACCATAGGATATCCCAACGGTCGGAAGGCAAGTCTTGGATTATAGTTAATTCCACCCTTTATACCCAGGAGAGGCACATTTAGGCATGGCAATGGGGCGGGTCGGGGCGGGTTTAGCTAGCCCCGCACCCGCACCCGCCTCCCTGTTATAGACCCGCCCCCGCCCCCCGCCCCCAAACCCAATCGGCGGGTGAAAATTTACCACCCAGACCCGCCCCCGATAGAAACGTGTTTGCCCGCACCCGCACCCGCCCCCACCCGCAAAAAAATATTTTTTTTAAATAGTAATAAAAATTAACAATTTTATTAAAAACTTAACCATTTTAATAATAAACTTGTTTCTAAATATGTGAGTTTGAGTGAATGGTGAGAAATGACTAATGAGGATTTTTAATTACTTCTTCAAAAGTGAATAAATGTGATATAAAATAATTTAAATATGAGTATTAAAGTAAATATTATAAGACCGGGCGGGGGCGGGTGCGGGCGGGTAGTAACATCCCCCCGCCCCCGCACCCGCACCCGCAATTATAAACTGGGTTTTACCCGCACCCGCACCCGCACCCAATCAAATCGGATGTCCCCCGTTAATTTCGGGCCGGGTCCGGGCCGGGCCCGGCGGGCCCGGGTTTTCTTGCCATGTCTAGGCACATTGGAGAATTTCCCGTAATGAAGAATGATCTTAATATCGTCGAAGACTCGAGAATACCAAGAAATGTCATCAGCGGTAAGAGACATGATTCGTTGAGACCACTTGAGATTACCCTTATTCTCAACAAAGGGACCCTTCTGTGGAAGGTGAGACATGAACCATTGGTACAGTAAAGGAGCACAACAGACAATGGTTCCCTTCTTCTTTTCATTCTTCGAATGAATAGAATGGTAGGTATCATCAAGAAGTGTCGGAACAGGGTTCTTGGACAAGAAGATATTGATGGCAGCCTGATGTACAAAATCCTCCATGTTCGGAAACAAGGCAATCCCATATATCAACAAAGCAAGAACGGCGTTGAAAGCACTCCAGTTTCCATTCTTAGCAAAAGAAGTAGCCTTGTCAACCAAGAAATTCGAAGCAAACCCTCGAATACCTTTCCCTTTGGTCTTGAGATTATCCTCCACATCCTTCTTACTAACGCAAAGCGCATCAGCAATAAGAGGAAACTTCGGACAACTACTAGTGTAAACATAAGGAACCTGCTTCTTGATCTCAACCCCAAGAATATAAGCATACTCCTCGAGCGTGGGTGCTAGCTGATAATCCTGAAAATGTGAAGCACTTATATGGCGGATCATAGAACTAAACTAGAGTATGAATAGTGGTGATGTTCACTTCAGTGTTGAGAATGGACAACAGATTACCATAAGTATCCCTGAAAACACCTCGTTATCTTAAACCACACGGGATGCTAGACCTCTCAAAATACCCAGCTTAGGCTCCACAAACTTGTAGCTAAAAATGCCTCGGCAACCAGTACTCATCTCTATGATAATGTCAACAAAGAATAAGTCTTCAAAAACCTGGAAATGCACATGCAAAAATTAATTTACATGATGAAATGATATGCAACACAAGCAACAAGAAGCTGGCACCGTCTGAACAATCAAATCCAAACAATCTGGATATCTGCATATAATTATGTGTCGGTGCAACATAGTCTGATGTGTGTGCACAATCTGATGTGTGTGAGAGAACAAAGGTATGAAGTGGCTTGGTTTCCTGTAAAAACCCATCCCCCTCACAGGTGTGATCTAGACACAACAAGGTGATCCCTAGAAAGGTCGCCCAAACCATAAGACTCAGAGTGAAAATAGTCCGCCGTAGTGAATTCTCACAGAATGGAAGTATTCTCAAGCGAATCACGATCTGGGATGTGGCTCTCGTGGTAAACCAACACGCAAAACGCAGGCCTCACGACTATCCACGTTCTAGCCTATGTGTATGCTAAGCCCGGTGTTAGGACTTTTCTCTCCAATAATATCTAACTATCCCAACAACAGCAGAATATAGCAGATATCCATAATATGCAGCATATGAATATTCAAAGCAATAAAGAAATGCAGTAAATAAACATAAAGCAAAGTAAAGTAGTAAAGCATAAAGATAAAGCTAGTAAAGCGCAAAAGATAAACACCCAAGCAAGCAAGAAAAGCAAACAAAACTAGGCGAGACCCCAACCTGCGAGAGCAAGGACTCCCCAGCAGAGTCGCCAGCTGAAGATGGCTGGTTTATACCTGAGTGAACCGCACACTCAAAGATAACAACAGAGTCGCCACCAAACTTTATTTAGTCCCAAAGCACAGGGAAAATATCGATAAAACCCAAGGGGAAGAGAAACGGGAACGGGGCTCAGTTATGCGAAAGGAAGGTACTAGCATCTAACGCATCCGTCGTACTCGACGGGAACTATTTCGTTTGCTTCTAGGCTTGGATGGGTTATCTATCTAAAGGCTTCTAACTACAAGAGAAAGGAGAAAAAGGAAAAGAAAAGAAATAAGAATGCTCGCGGAGGATTGGGGACTCGTGCCTACGTACCCTCATAGTGCAATGAGGAAATCAGAGCTCCGTAGTTCATGGAACCAGGGAAAAGAGAAGGAGGAATGGAAGAAGGAAGGATGGAAGGGTGCTCACCAAGATCATCGCGATCTCGTGCCTACGTATCATACATTCGAAAGAATGCAGAATCAGAGCTTCCGTAGTTCGTGGAACCAAGACGGAAAACAAAGGAAAGAAAGGAAAGTGGTGTCAAAACCAAGAGCAAAAGAAGTAGAGACAGATCCACTGGGGATGCAAAAAAGAATTGGTGTCAGAACCAAGAAAGTAAAGGAACAAAAGGTATATAAGAGACTCGACTGGGGAGCAAGAGAACAAAGAAAAACGTTGGGGACCAGAAGGTAGCGACCCTACTAGGACACAAATAAAGGGATGGTGTCAAAACTAAGAGAATAAGGAAACTCAGTATGTTAACTGACTGGCAGTGGTTAACCGAAGAAAGAGAGTAGGACTCTGTGGGAAAAAGGGTTTAACAGATAGACTGTGATCAACCAAAAGAACGGGTGTAGTACCAAGTGAAGGTCGTGACCTAAAGGAGTTCGGTACCCTGACTGAACAAACAGTACCTGACCGAAAGGAAGGGTATTTGAACCAAAAGAAAGTTACTAACCCAAGGGTGCAAGTATCCGAACCAAGAAGAGGTTGCTAACTACTGGGGATTCAGTTTTAACAGAGGAAATGTGATTAAACGAAAAGAAACAAGTGATTAACCAAGAGAAGGTGATTAACTCAAAAAGGTACAGTGTTTTAACAGGAAGACTGTGGTTAATTGGCAAAAATGGGTGATTAACCGAGAGGAGGTGATTAACCCAGCAAGAAGCTCAGTATTTTAACAGACAGACTGTATTTAACTGAGGAGAAGTGCAAATTGGTGTTTTAACTGACAGACAGTGGTTAACCAAACAAAGGGAGAAGAACCATGTGAAGGTTGCGAACTCCTGGGGAGAACGGTTGTAACAAGAATACTGTGTTTAACCGAAGAACAGGGAAATAAAACTTTTCAGGGGAATCAAAAGCAATGATTGACCACAAGAAAAGGATCGGGTATTGAGACAAAGAGAATTTGCTAACCTAAGGACAATGATCTTAACCAAGAAGGGTGATTGATCAAAAAAGAGATTGAAAGAGATAGGAGTAATCAAGGATCAAAAGAGATTGCAAGGAAAAGGAGTGATCAAGGATCGACTCGACTGGGGAAAGAGATACACGCCCGCCTGAGGATAGAGGTGACTAAGCCAGGCACAGGGTCATTCGTCCCCTACCTGAAGTAGTCAGAATGAGAGTAGGAATTCTCCCTTCTCATTCCTTCTCTAACACACAAGGTGTAGTGCAGAAGTTGAAACGGACAACATAACAGCTCCAAGTTGTACAGTGCTCCCGCGTTGCACGAAACTCCAACTCACCCTGGGACCAAGAGAAAGCAAGTTCTAAAGGAAGCCTAAAGAGAAGCGCCAAGGGAGAGATCAATAATCGAAACAAAGTTTCGATTGACTAATCAAAGGGGAGGAAAATGCTAACAATTTTTCAAATGAATGAAAAATTATAAAAGCAAGAAGGTGTATTATTGATTGTACAAGATTAAGTTTATTCTCTTGAGAACAAACCTAATGCAAAGCAATTAGAAGCAAAAATAGTACCAAAAGACACTTAATATGCTTCACAAATCATGTATCATGTGATCAAAGAAAATGCAAGAAAGCATGTATTCACATAATGCTAAGAATATGAACAAGTTGAATAATCAAAATCGTGCATCGAAAGTTCATGAATGTGCTTCAATAAGAAGTTAAATGACACTTAAAACATCCATAACATCAAGCATGAAAATCAATGGAAGTTAAAAGGAAGAAAGCATGGCAAACACACTTGAAAAAGCATGAAAATGGCCTTCTGGATCAGTGTTAATCGATTAACACTTTTGCATTGCAAAATGTTAATCGATTAACACTTATTAAACAGTAAGAAACTGAAAAACAGAGTGTTAATCGATTAACACTTTTGCACTGCAAAGTGTTAATCGATTAACACTGGCACAGGGGCTGAAAAATAGTTTTCAAAAGTGTTTTTGGCCAACTTAATGATTGTGCAATCACTCCAATGCTAGGGCAAATAATTGTTCACGAAAAATCAAGTTTAAAAATAGCAAATGATCAACAAATGAATCAATTAAATCATCAAGATCACGAATCAAGCAATGGCATAATCAATTCACATGCAAAAACAATGAAACTACATTGTGAATGATACGAAAATGTTCGAAACAGAAAAAGAGTGAGATCTACCAACCTACAAGCTGGAGACTTGGCTTGGTGATTGTTGCAAAGAGATCTTGGCGAAGATAATCAAAGAAAACCAGAGGAATCTTCAACTATAGCCGAAACGTATCGAAACCGAGCAAATTACGACGAAAACTCCAAAATGAGAATTATTACCGAAGAAGCTTGAAATAATCACTTGATATGAATCTAAAAGCTACTGAAGCTCCACAAAAACTAGTAGAATGGAATGATGATGAAGGTAAAGCTCAAGAAAAAGCACTCTCAAGGTGAAAGTAGCTTTTCTTTAATGGAGAATTAAGAGCTTTGGTGAGGTTTTGGAAGAAAATTGAGATGAAGATGAAGATGTAACAGAGAAAAATCAGAGAGAATGTGAGAGAATTGAGAGTGAAATGTGAGAAGTTTGTGTGAAAATGGTTGAGAAATTGTGGATGAAAATGGTGGTTCTTTGAAAAGTGAGTGAAGGTGTACTTATATAGACTTTTGGTTTGGAGTGTGAGAGGTTTGGAACGTGGTTTGGACTTAGCTTTGGGTGGTTTGGAACTAGGCTAGGAGTTAGTTAGTCTTGACTCACCGAGTCAAGCGGTTAACTCGGTTAGTTAAAACCAACTCGGTAACAATCCCAAGGTGAGCTCCAATATCCAAAGGTTCACATACTTGGAAATCAAGGAACATGGTGCACTTATTTGAAAATGATGCATTGGAATAAATTTGAGTAAATTCTTGAATACTCCAGAATGTTCCACATGCTACTAGACCAATGTAGAAGTTCAAAATATGGACGGAAAGTTGCTGACTTGAAAAAGCAGCAAATTCTGCAAAATTTGCATGTGTTAATCGATTAACACATTTGCAGTGTGTAGCGCGAATTTTTGCGTGGTTACGAAGCATTATCGCTTTGGGGTACTACAGTTCGATTCATTTTTTATCCTATTGAAGCTGATTAAGGAAGGGAAATAGATGTCTCCAATTAACCCTTCTTGCATACTGAGTTTAAACAGATGACTGTTGGTTTACAGATGCTATTACTCTCTTAGGTTATTTTGTTAAGAACACAGTGTTTGGACTATTTGTGAGGTTTTTGGTAATGTGTTTAGATTTGATTCTTTTGGGTTGATTTGATGGAGATACTGGATTTTGGGTTTTTGATTAGTGTGCTCGCTAAGATTTTTGCAATCTTATGCCTACTTATTCTCGTTTAACGAAACAGGGAAATCAGAGCGATCGTAGTTCCTCCTATTCTATGGGAGGAAAAAGGTTATTTTGGTGTCTTGTTTAAAGCCCAAGACATGAAGCTAAAGGTGATTTGTATCTTGTTCAAAGCCCAAGATGTGAAGCTAAAGGATTTTGGATGAGAGAGAATTTGTCATCTCAAAAGAGGAGTTGTTGATGTTTGTATGCTGTGAGCAAGGCACAAATTTGATGCTAAAAGGTTGATTGAATCAACCAAGGTTTTCCTTATACAAAGCCTAAGAGGAGGCTATTGACCCCACAAGAGGATGCTTTTTACTTGTTGTCTCGCACGAAGCCCGAGATAAAGGCTAAAAGGGTTGACTCAACAAGAGAGTGCTTTTTTGTGTCTTGTACGAAGCCTAAGACGGAGGCTAAACGGTTTGACTCAACAAGAGAGTCTTTTATACTCAACAAGAGAGTGATTTAGTGTCTCGTACGAAGCCCGAGATAGAGGCTAAAGGGGAAGTGACTCAACAAGAGAGTCTTTTATACTTAACAAGAGAGTGTTTTAGTATCTCGTACGAAGCCCGAGATAGAAGCTAAAAGAGAATTGACTCAACAAGAGAGTCTTTTATACTCAACAAGAGAGTGTTTTTTATTTGTCTTATACGAAGCCTAAGACGGAGGCTAAAAAGGGCTTTGACTCAACAAGAGAGTCTTTTATACTCAACAAGAGAGTGTTTTTATATGTGTCTTGTATGAAGCCCAAGACGGAGGCTAAAGGGGAGACTGACTCAACGAGAGAGTCCTAAAAAATTAACTCCGCTGGGGAGAGTCATTGCACAAAGCCTAAGAGGAGGCTGACTTACCGCTGTGGAGTCTGGAGATCCTGAAGCGGGTCCAAGTATGGGGAACTCTCATGAGAGAGACCGGGTTTCTGACTATGTTTGAAGGGAACTTGAGAATGTCTTTGAGACTCAAGGGGGTTTAGACTGTCCAAGTCTAGAGTTTTATCTATTGTACAATGCCCAAGAGGAGGCACGGGTATTAAGGGATGAGTATCAACCCTACAACGGCCGGAGTTTTGACGCTGGAAAAATTGCTCTAGAAAAGGATGACTAAGTTCTGTCTTATACCTTTAAGAGGTCGTCATGGTCCTTGTATTAAGCCCAAGAGAAGGCATGAGAACTTATAAAAGGCAAAGGGTCCTTGTACAACGCCCAAGAGGAGGCGGGGATGCTTTTAGGAAGCCTTTGGGTCCCCAAACCAAGAGAAGTTCAAGACATGCTATTCACCGAGCATAGATCAAGCCAGGAAAGTTCAAGGATTTGGAAGAAACTCAAGAGATGCCATTCACGGAGAAAAGATCATCTCTGGGGAGTAGAGTTTCTTTGACAATTTCTAAGAGTGACAGTCTGAGAAAGGGTTCACCGAGAATGCTGCCTTTCACGTTTCCATATTGTTTAACCCCAAGAGGAGGGAAGAATGTATCTGGTAATCCTATGGGGGATCTAGTTTTGACTGTATTTAAGAGTGACCAACAGGCTTTACCTAGTGCTAGACATAGTTTCCGGGGAAAACTCTAAATAACTATATTAGTATTACACAGTTGATATTTGACAAGTATATAAAAGGATGTGAAAGAAGACTTACAGTGAAGCAGCCCCACAATACAGTTATATACATATGAAAGCGATAAATGAAAGCGGATAAACACTTACCCGTTGTAGAGCTTCCATGTTGTTTGTTTAGTTGTTCAACAAAGAAAAACTTTGATAACAATATTATATTTAAAATCAAAGGAGAAAGTGCTTTGAAAAGTTTGTTGGGGCTTGCAGCTCAAGGAGAGGCCCAAGTTTTAACGATGATTGCACCGCTGTTTTAAAAACTGTACATAAGGACTTATACAATATGTGAGGGCCACAAAGTTTTTATGTACAAGGGGATTGGGTCTTACACTCTATTAGAGGTCCAAAGTGTTTTTGTATCAGTGATGGGGCTACCAGCTCAAGGAGAGGCCCGGGGTTTTATTTTGAACTGGGGATCGTGCCAAGGTTTTTTCTTTTAACAAAGAGGGACTTATACAATATGTGAGGCCCAAAAAGGTTTTGGTTAAAAGGGGATTGGGTCTTACACTCTATTAGAGGCCCAAAATTGTTTTTTGTACAAGTGGTGGGGCTTACAGCTCAAGGAGAGGCCCAAATGATTTTTGTTAAAAAGGCGATGATCGTGCCGAACTTTTAGACGGTATCGCAACTTATACAATACACTGAGGCCCAAAATGGTTTATGTACAAAAAGGGATGGGACTTACACTCTATTAGAGGCCCAAAATTGTTTTAAAATAAAAGGTGGGGCTTACAGCTCAAGGAGATGCCCTGGGTTTGATTAAAACGGCGACGACCGCGCCGAACGTTTGAAAATATACAGAGGGACTTATACAATGTGTGAGGCCCTAAAAGGTTTATTTACAAAAGTATTGGGTCTTACACTCTACCAAGAAGCCCAAAGATTTATTTTTTTTACAAGAGATGGGACTTACAACTCAAGGAGAAGCCTAGGGTTATTGATTTGAAAACGACGATTGCGCCGAGGCTTTTGAAAACACAGTGAGTCTTATACAACATCTGAGGCCCAAATCATTTTGGTTTCAAAAAGGGGTTGGGTCTTACACTCTTTTAGAGGCCCAAAATGTTTTAAAAAGTTTGATGAGGGTTAAATTAATCAAAACCCTAATTTGTTTTCAAAATATATTTTAATTGAATGAAAATTCAATTAAAATGATCAAAATTGTTAAACATGTGTGAAAAACAAATTGTGATCTTGGATTAATGTTTGAAAAAACATGTTTATATTCACAAAATGATTGGAAATCAATTAAGTTTGGAAAATCAAGGGAGACAAAATATTTCAAATGTTAAAAACAAATAAAACATTAATTCTTTGCAAAAATATCAAATATATGAAATACATAATATTTTTGGGATTTTTTGGTAAAATAAAATATTTTAACATTTTTGTGAATTATTAAAAAAATAATCAACTCAAAATCATTAAAACTCATAGAGAAATTAATTTTTGAATCAATTAAATAAAATCACAAAATTCAAATATTTGAATTTTCAAAAAGGGCGCCAAGAACATGGCAAGAACACGCGCCACCCTCTGTTTCTGCAGATTTGCATTTTCTATCCAATCTCACTAAATACTTGATTATATCATGCAATCTACATATCAATCTGCTCGTTTTCACTTCACGATCATGTCTATGGTCTTTAATTTCATTTATTTTAAGCATGGAATAAGAAATCAAAGAGAAACCTCAAGAACCCTAAAATTTGCATGAAGGCTCAGAAATTCCATACACGATTGAAACAAAGCAATTGATTGAGGGAAAATACTCTATGCATGATTATGAACATATGGCCAAATTATTGTGCAGCAAAAAATACATGGATCATAGAGTTAGAAGAGCTCATGCTTACCTCTTGCAGCTGGTGATCGTGTTTTGTGTTAGAGATGTTACAGCTAGGTTCCAATGACGTGGATAGCTTCCCTAGGTGCTAAGTGATGTGTCTGAGTTCTTGGAATGGTTTGAAACAAGCTGGAACTGAAGATGGTATCCCAACTGTAACTTGGTTAAAACCTTGAGCAGCTGGCTGGTGATTCTGAGAAATCAGTGTTCCAGATGTTGTTTAAGTGTTTGGATCACTTCTATATGATGTTTATGAGGTGTGTGTGTGATTGGTTTGGCTGGAATTGCTCTCAAACTCAAAACGCGATAGTGACTTGCTTTGGAAGGTAAATTTAGAAGTGAGAAGGAGATTTTGAGAAAAGCATCTATTTGATGGCTTTGGTGTACTCAAACTGATCACAAATGCGCTCTATTTATAGTAGAGCAAGTTTGTTTTGCAAGCAATAGTAAATGGAAACTGCAGCAGAGGTTTGGCCAATGTTGATCAATGGGAATCCAAGTCTCCTCTAGCCATTGACTAGAGGTTAGAGCACAGGTTGCTGGTTCCCTTGGTCTTGGATATGTCTTGACTGAATTCAGTTGGAAATGGCTCAGTCTATGCCACCATGGTGCATCCATTGAATGCTCCAAAACTAAATTGGAGTCATGTCCCCTCTTTAGGGATTTCTAGGTTTGGCATGCAATTTTTAGTTCCAAGGACTTGGGAGGCTTATGGATCAGTGTTTGTCCCTCACTGAGGTGTTCAGGTGGATAGACATGTTTTTCATTTGCACAAATTTGGAAAATCGAGCAAAATGCACAAATCTTCCTTGCCATGACAGTTTGCAGCAAGGCATATTGGCATGGTCATATCTCATGGCTCAAGTGGAATTCCATGGAGTTCTTGGCCATTTTGGAAAGCTCTCATATGATACAACATATATGTGATCATAGTTTGTTTTGATACCTTTTGGATCCAAGTGAAAAATTCCCCTACATTTGGAAAAAAGTGAAGGCAGATTCTCACTTACTGAAAATTTCACTAAGTGTTGGAAAAAAGTGACATTTTCACTTTTTGTGATTTTGGCCATTCCATAACTTGAAATCCATGAGGAATTAGAATGAGGTGTAGTTGAAGCTTTTGTAGTGTGCCATGAGGGCTACAAATCCATCTTTGGATCAGCCCAATTGGTTGCTTGGATCTCAAGTTATGATCCTTGGAAGTTGGTATCCTAGCCACTTTGTTCCATAACTTAGAAAATTTCTAAGTTTTTTATGGTTACCCCTTTTACAAGTTATCCCACTTTTCTTGATTTTTCTTGATGAATGATGATTCCAATCACACATTAACATCATTTTAGGGTCAAAGAACCTTATTTGTGAAAAATCTCAAAAAGTCAAAGTTGACTTTTGTGCACAGTTGACTTTTTGTCAAATGAATTCTAAACTGTGCGATCCTCAATGAAATCAAGTCCTTGACCTAAATCAATTTTAATGGATTGATTTCATAGGTGTTATAGGGTGTATTGAATCATGTCCTAGGGTTTGGGAGCATACCTGGATCAAGCTTCTTGGACCAATCCATTGTTGCAAAGGGATCAATTATGTGTATTAGAGACCCTAAAATCATGTCTTGAGGTCTTGGCTCATGATTTGTCCCAAAAGTCAACTTAGGGGTGAATTAGATCAAAAAACCCTAATTCCTGATTTTTTGTGAATGCATCTCCTGAGGCTAAATTGACTTGATGATTGGGTTTATGATGTCCCATGAAGTATCTTAGGTTATGCTTTGAAGCATTGGCTCATGCCCTGAGGAAAATTTCCATCTGGAGGCCCTAGTCGACCAAACCCTAATTTGGTGACACTGGCGATCTTGAGGCTTAATCCACCTGGAATGCTGCAACATTGTGCTTGATCCTTGATGTGGGAGTCCTCTTGATCCGTTGTGGATGTTTGAGAGGTTAGACAAGTTGAAGATCATGTCAATTCTTGATTGATCCTTTGTCTAAGGCTCAGAGAGGGCTTGAAACCCTAAGTTTGATTGTAGTGGATGCTCACCTAACTTTCTGAAATAAACTTCCCCTCAATCCTGGTTTCCTACCAAGGAACTGGTCTAAGTTTCTTTTGTCAATAAACTTTCTTGACAAGGGACGCTATGTGTAGCGATTTTCCTCAAACTTCTCGCCGAATTATCCTGGGGAGATGCTATTTGATAGAAAAATTCTGATGTCAGAGTTACTGGGGAACCCAGTTGTCTGAGTTGTAGAGGGGTACAAACTTTTCTGTTGGAGATGCCATTTGTCAACCCTATCGGGGAAAACGAGTCTCTTGAGAGACTGTTTCCGCTTGGGGTATTACATCATACTTTTCTCGAGATCTTCTCGGAGAAATGCCATATGATGTGATCCAATTTTGAGGTGCTGATGACCTTTTCATCAGCGTATTTTTCTGAGAAAAACCGCTGTATTGTCGAATCTCTGATTAAGAGGCTTTCTCTGGGGATTTTCTTTAATCCGGGAAAGCGAAAATATCATCTTCAATGGCGAAGAGTGACGTTTGTCGAGGGTTCTCTGGTTTTTCAGAGGTTCAAGTTATCAAAGGGGTCAAGGGCCAATTCTAATCCAGAAATAAATTGGAGGAGAGAGATAGTTCAGACGCAACATTTCCTAATTAGGAAAGAACTGACAACTCGATTGAGAGGACCGTTATCACTAGGGGATTAGACCGACTAAAGAGATAGGGATGCAATATGATCATGAATGTAAATCAATAATGCATGATGTATGTATGTTCATGCTGACAAAACTGACGCGACATACAGACTAGTAGATGAACACGGCTAGATACTCGGCCACAGTGGGGGATGAAAAGTATCACTGGTTCATGATAGCAATTCTGCCTTGCTTAGGAGAGATAGTCCCTGCGGGGAACAACCGTTGGTCGGGCTTAGGAGGTAAGAACTCTGTCGGGGATATCGGATGGAGTATTCGCATCTGATATAACTGATCCTTTATTCAGGCGTGCTGGTTTAGAAGGAGTACTTTGATTCTGCACTTTGAAGCTCAGCCATCTTTGGAGAAGCGATTGATGTTATTTCGATGTTCAACAGTTAAAAGAATTGCCACCTTTGTTAAAAAGCATAAAAAGTTTGGACAAGTAAATTCATTTTTGTTTCGTTTCAAGAATCGTTAATCGTGTTAAAACGTCGTTCTGTAAAGCGAAAACAAATAAAAATTGCAAACAAAAGCACAAGGGCTAAAATTTTGTTGACAGGATGGAAATCAGCCAAACGCGTGATTCCATAGAGTATTTACAAAGTTAGAAAATGTTAATTTAAGGGAAAAGGGCTACATTGAATCATAACGACTACTATCCTTCTACCAACATTGAATTTCGGGCATCATAGGCTTCTGTCGAAGATGACCTTGACTGGAGTTTTCTTTCAATGGGTGGTGTAACTGCTGAGGATTTATCCGTGTCAGACGTAGTTACTTGCCAGTATCCCTAACTTTTGCCTGGATTGTACTTTGAGATTTCCAATCCATCGGGATGATTTTTGATCATGTCTCTAATTTTTGCCTGGACCGCCCTTTCGGGTTTTTAATCCACCGAGACGTATTTTTTTTTATTTAGGCGAAGTATTTCTTGACTACATCAACATTTGTGGGGTGGGAAAATTCTTCTCCGTCCATGGTTGTGAGTCTCAAGGCACCGCCTGAGAAAGCTTTCTTGACCACATAGGGGCCGTCATAATTCGGGGTCCATTTGCCCCGAGAATCAGTGAGAAATGATTGTATCTTTTTGAGCACGAGGTCTCCTTTTCTGAAGACGCGAGGTCGAACCTTTTTGTCGAACACCTTCTTCATTCTTTGCTGATACAACTGACCATGGCACAAAGCCATTATTCTCTGTTCTTCGATCAGATTTAGTTCGTCGTGTCGACTTTGACACCATTCAACCTCAGTTAGCTTAGCTTTCATCAATACCCCAATTGATGGGATCTCTACTTTGATGGGGAGCACTGCTTCCATGCCATATACTAGAGAGAAAGGGGTTGCCCCTGTTGAAGTACGGACAGATGTGCGATAACCGTGAAGAGCAAAGGGTAGCATCTCGTGCCAGTCTTTGTAGGTTACAACCATCTTTTGAACGATCTTTTTAATGTTCTTATTCACCGCTTCTACCGCGCCGTTCATCTTGGGTCGGTAGGGAGATGAGTTATGGTGTTCGATCTTGAATTCAGCGCACAACTCTTTCATCATCTTGTTGTTCAAGTTAGATCCATTGTCAGTAATGATCTGGCTCGGGACACCATAACGGCAGATGATATTGTTTTTGATAAATCAGACCACCACTTGTCGGGTTACATTGGCGTACGACGCTGCTTCGACCCACTTGGTGAAGTAATCAATGGCCACCAGGATGAACCAATGTCTGTTTGAGGCCTTAGGTTCAATCAGGCCAATCATGTCGATTCCCCATATAGAAAAAGGCCATGGGGAAGAAAGAACTTTGAGATGTGTAGGCGGTACATGGATTTTGTCGGAGTATATCTGACACTTGTGACACTTTCTCATGTACTTGTAGCAATCGGATTCCATGGTCAACCAATAGTACCCTACTCTTAGAACTTTTCTCGCCATTGTGTGTCCGTTGGCATGAGTGCCAAAGGATCCTTTGTGAATTTCTTTAATCAGCGTGTTCGCATCTGGTCTGTCCACGCATCGGAGCAAGACCATGTCAAAATTTCTCTTATAGAGAGTATCACGGCTCAGAAAGAAGCTGCCTGCCAGTCTTCTGAGGGTTTTTCTGTCCTTTCTAGATGCCCCAGGTGGTACTGTAGCAAGCGATTTTGGACGTGGTTCTTAAGCACTGTCGCTCTGGGGTACTACAGGTCGATTCATTTTTTATCCTATTGAAGCTGACTAAGGGAAATAGATGTATCCAATTAACCCTGCTTGTATACTGAGTTTAAACAGATGACTGTTGGTTCACAGATGCGATTTAGATCGTGGGCCTCTCTCTGCTTATTTTGCTAAAAATTGAATGATGGGACTATGCTATTGGTAGGATGTTTAGGACTGATGCTTTTCGATTGATGTGTGAAGGTACGGGATTTTGGGTTTTTGATTAGTGTGCTCGCTAAAATTTCTCAATCTTATGCCTACGTATTCCCGTTTAACGAAACAGGGAAATCAGAGCGATCGTAGTTCCTCCTATTCTATGGGAGGAAAAAGGTCGTTTTGGTGTCTTGTTCAAAGCCCAAGACGTGAAGCTAAAAGTGGTTTGTATCTTGTTCAAAGCCCAAGAAGTGAAGCTGAAGGGTCTATTTGTATCTTGTTCGAAGCCCAAGATGTGAAGCTAAATGGTTTTGACTTTAGAGAAAACTTGTCATCTCTAAAGGGGGATATTTGGTCTGTTTGTCACAACTGTTGGGTGACTGATTATAAAGGAGAATTACTTTAACTGGGATATGTGAATCCAGTAATGCCATAATTTCCTTTATAGGGGATTTTTAACCTGAAGGGGAAGACTTTAACTCAGTTTAGAGCAATGCCATCTTTCCTTAGGAATTTCTCACGCTAAAAGAGGGATAGTGGCATGGATGTAAATAATCCAGAGGCTTGCCGCTTACAGCAATTAGATGGGGGAAAAGGAGTTGTTGATGTTTGTATACTGTGAATGAGGCACAACTTTTGATGCTTACAGGTTGATTGACTCAACCGGGGGTTTCCTTATACAAAGCCTAAGAGGAAGCTATTGACCCAACAAGAGGGTGTTTTTATGTTTCTCGCACGAAGCCCGAGAGAGAGGCTAAAAGGGTTGACTCAACAAGAGATTGCTTTTGTATGTGTCTTGTACGAAGCCCAAGACGGAGGCTAAAGGTGTTTGACTCAACAAGAGAGTCTTTGTACCTCGTACGAAGCTCGAAATGGAGGCTGAAAATGTTTGACTCAACAAGAGAGTCTTTTATACTCAACAAGAGAGTGATTTTTATCTCGTACGAAGCCCAAGATGGAGGCTAAAAGGTGTGACTCATCAAGAGAGTCTTTTATACTCAATAAGAGAGTGTTTTTGTATCTCGTACAAAGCCCGAGATGGAGGCTAAAAGGTTTGACTCAACAAGAGAATCTTTTATACTCAACAAGAGAGTGATTTTTATCTCGTACGAATCCCGATATGGAGGGTAAAAGGTGTGACTCAACAAGAGAGTCTTTTATACTTAACAAGAGAGTGTTTTTGTATCTCGTACAAAGCCCGAGATGGAGGATAAAAGGTTTGACTCAACAAGAGAGTCTTTTATACTCAACAAGAGAATGAATTTTATCTCGTACGAAGCCCGAGATGGAGGCTAAAAGGTTAGCTCCACTGGGGAGAATCATTGTACAAAACCCAAGAGGAGGCTATTGTGCTGGTGACTGTTTCAGTTTAGTGACAGGTCCAGTATGTTGGTTAAAAGAGAAAATCAGTTCTTATATAGGTAATGTTGTGCTCAGGGATTGATCGGAGGATCAGGGTTATTTCCTGTTCTTTAAGGAAATGGGAAATCCCAAAAGGTATGGAGACTGTCCAAGTCTACGGGTGGTTTGAGAAATCGATTCTCAGGTAGTGAATGATCTTTGTATGATGCCCAAGAGAAGGCAGGTATGTTAAGGGGATGAAGGTCAACCCATTAACAGGTCTGACACTTGACTCAGAAAGACAGCTCTAGCAAACTGATGACCAGGTTCTGTTCATATACCTGTAGAGGTCTCTGGGTCCTTGTATTAAGCCCAAGAGAAGGCATGAGAGCTTTTAAGAAGCCGAAGGGTCCTTGTACAACGTCCAAGAGGAGGCGAGGATGCTTTTAAGAAGCCTGTGGGTCCCCAAACCCCGAGAAGTTCAAGACATGCCATTCACCGAGGATAGATCAAGCCAGGAAAGTCCGAGAATTTGGAAGAAACTCAAGAGATGTCATTCACAGAGAAAAGATAATCTCTGGGGAGTAGAGTTTCTTTGACAATTTCTAAGGGTGACTGCCTGAGAAAGGGTTCACCGAGAAGCTGCCTTTCACGTCTCCATATTGTTTAACCCCAAGAGGAGGGAAGATTGTGTCTGGTAATCCTATGGGGATCTAATTTTGTTTGTATTCAAGAGTGACCAACAGGGCTTTACCTAGTGCTAGACGTAGTTGCCGGGGAAAACTCTAAATAACTATACTAGTATTACACAGTGGATATTTGACAAGTATATAAAAGTTTGTGAAAGAAGACTTACAGTGAGCAGCCCCACAATACAGTTATATATATGAAAGCGGATAAAGAAAACGGCTAAACACTTACTCGGTTGTAGAGCTTCCATGCTATTTGGTTAGTTTGTTCAACAAAGAAAGCTTTGATAACAATATTATATTCAAAATCAAAGGAGAAAGTGCTTTGAAAATATTGTTGGGGCTTGCAGCTCAAGGAGAGGACCAAGGTTTTATCAGTGATTGCACTGTTGTTTTGAATTTGTACAAGGACTTATACAAGTGACTGAGGCCCAAAAAGGTTTTCTGTACAAAGGGATGAGTCTTACACTCTCTCAAGAGGCCCAAAAGTTTTGTTTTAAAAGGCGACTATCGCGCCGAACTTTTTGATGGTATCGGGACTTATACAATACACTGAGGCCCAAATTACCTTGGTTTTCAAAAAGGGTTGGGTCTTACACTCTACTAGAGGCCCAATGATTTTTAAAGAGTGTGGCTTATAACACGAGGGTAGGCCCAAGGGTTTGATTTTTGAACTGGCGATCGCGCCGAGATTTTCTTTTAACGCAGAGGGACGTATACAATATCTGAGGCCCAAAAAGGTTTTGGTTAAAAGGGGATTGGGTCTTACACTCTATTAGAGGCCCAAAGTAGTTTAAAGAAAAGAAATGGGGCTTATAACACGAGGGTAGGTCCAGATAATTTTCGTTTTGAAATGGCGATCGCGCTGAGATTTTTGAAAACGCAGTGGGTCTTATACAATGACTGAGGCCCAAAAATGTTTGGTTTCAAAGAGGGGTTGGGTCTTACACTCTATTAGAGGCCCAAAGTGTTTGAAAAAGTTTGATGAGGGTTGAATTAATCAAAAACCCTAATTTATTTTCAAAATGTATTTTAATTGAATAACAAATTCAATTAAAATGACCAAAATTGTTAAACATGTGAAAAACAAATTGTGATCTTGGATTAATGTTTCAAAATTTAGGTTTTGATCCACAAAATCATTGGAAATCACTAAAATTTGAAAAATCAAGAAGGAGAAAATATTTTAAATGTAAAAAACAATTAAATATTAATTCTTTTCAAAAATATCAAGTATATGAAATAAATAATATTTTGGGATTTTTTGGGAAAATAAAATATTTTAACATTTTTGTGAATTATTAAAAAAAAGAATCAACTCAAAATCATTAAAACTCAAAGAGAAATTAATTTTTGAATCAATTAAATAAAATCACAAAATTCAAATATTCAAATATTTGAAAAAGGGCGCCAAGAACATGGAAAGAACACGCGTCCTTCCTCTGTTTCTGCAGATTTTTGTTTTCTATCCAATCTCACTGAATACTTAATGATATCATACAATCTACATATCAATCTACTCGTTTTAACCTCATGATCATGTCTATGGTCTTTAATTTCATTTATTTTAAACATGGAATAAGAAATCAAAGAGACACCTCAAGAACCCTAAAATTTGCATGAAGGTTCAGAAATTCCATACACGATTCAAACAATGCAATTGATTGAGGGAAAACACTCCATGCATGATTATGAACATATGGCCAAATTATTGTACAACAAAAAATGCATGGATCATAGAGTTAGAAGAGCTCATTCTTACCTCTTGCAGCTGGTGATCGTGTTTTGTGTTAGAGGTGTTACAGCTTGGTTCCAAGGTTATGGACAGCTTCCCTAGGTGCTATGGAGTGTGTCTGGATGCTTGGAATGGTTTGAAATGATCTGGAACTGAAGATGGTATCCCAACTCCAACTTGGTTAAAACCTTGAGCAGCTGGCTGGTGATTCTGAGAAATCAGTGTTCCAGATGTTGTTTAAGTGTTTGGATCACTTCCATATGATGTTTATGTGGTGTGTGTGTGATTGGTTTGGTTGGAATAGCTCTCAAACTCAAAACCCGATAGTGACTTGCTTCGGAAGGCAATTTTGGAGTGAAAGAAGAAATTTTGAGGAAAGCATCTGTTTGATGGCTTTGGTGTACTCAAACTAATCACAAATGAGCTCTATTTATAGTAGAGAAAGTTTGTTTTGCAAGGAATAGTGAAGGGCAACTGCTGCATAGGTTTGGCCAATGTTGAGCAATGAGAATCCAAGTCTCCTCTAGCCATTGACTAGAGGTTAGGGCATAGGCTGCTGGTTCCCTTGGTCTTGGATTGGTGTATGCAGTGAATGCTCCAATCCAAAATTGGAGTCTTGTCCCTCTTTTAGGGATTTCTAGGTTTGGCATGCTATTTTTGGTTCCAAAGACTTGGTAGGCTTGGGATCAGAGTTGGTTCCTCCTTGGTCCCCCCTTGAGGTGTTCAGATGGATAGAGTTGCTTGCCCTTTGCAAAATTTGAGAAAAAAGTAAGGCAGATTCTGACTTAGTGAAAATTTCACTAAATGTTGGAAAAAAGTGACATTTTCAGTTTTTATGATTTTGATCATTCCATAACTCAAAATCCATGATGAATTGGAATGAGGTGTAGTTGAAGCTTTTGTAGAGGGCCATGTGAGCTACAAATCCAGCTTTGGATGGGGAAAAATGGCCTTGTGGTTTAGGAGTTATGATCCTCTAAAGTTGGTACCCTAGCCTCTTTGTTCCATAACTTAGAAAAAATTTCTAAGTTTTTATGGTTACCCCTTTTACAAGTTATCCCACTTTTCTTGATTTTTCTTGATGAATGATGATTCCAATCACACGTTAACATCATTTTAGGGTTAAGGAACCATAATTGTGAAAAATGTAAAAAAGTCAAAGTTTGACTTTTGTGCACAGTTGACTTTTTATCAGATGAATTCCAAACTGTGCGATCCTCTATGAAATCAAGTCCTTGACCTAAATCAATTTTAATGGATTGATTTCATAGGTGTTATAGGGTGTATTGAATCATGTCCTAGGGTTTGGGAGCATGTCTTGGTCAAAAGTCAAAGGCACAGTTGACTTTTCTCGCGAAACCCTAATTGTGGTTCAGATGAAATTGAAACTTGTTGCTCAAGCTTCTTGGCTCAATCCATTGTTACAAATGGATCAATGTGATGTATTTGAGACCCTCAAATCCTCCTTTGAGGCCTTGGCTCATGTTTTGTCCCAAAAGTCAACTTAGGGGTGAATTAGGTCAAGAAACCCTAATTCTTGATTTTTTGTGAATGCATCCCCTAAGGTTAAATTGACTTGATGATTAGGTTCATGATGTTCCATGGAGTATTTTTAGGATATGCTTTGAAGCATTGGCTCATGCCCAGAGGAAAATTCCCCTCTGGAGGCCTTGGTCGACCAAACCCTAATTTGGTGACACTGGCGATTTTGAGGCTTGATCCACTTAGAAGGTTGCAGCCTTGTGCTTAATCTTTGATGTGGGAGTCCTCTTGATCCATTGTGAATGTTTGAGAGGCTACACAAGTTGAAGATCATGTCATTCCTTGATTGATCATTTGCCTAAGCACTCAGAGAGGGCCTGAAACCCTAAATTTGATTGTAGTGGATGCTCACCCATCTTTGGGGAGACTAATGAGGTATGATGGCCCATCCATATTGTGATGATGATTTGCACAATGATGGGAAATCTTAGTGGTCAAAATTTGGGGTATGACAGATGCCCCTATTTAATCTTCTTGGACCCAAAGGTGTGAATGGCGAAGATATTCGGGCATTCGGGGTGCAAGAGGATTAGATATCGGAATACCCGAAATTTTGATGGTGATTAAGAATGGTAGTTTACGCATCCTTCTTCTTTTGCTAAGCAATGATGCTTAGAAAAGGTAAACTTCCCCTCGATCCTGGTCTTCTACCAAGGAACTGGTCTTAGTTTTTTATTTAAAGTTCCCCTCGATCCTGGACTCTTACCAAGGAACTGGTCTCAATTTCTGATATAAACTTCCCCTCGATCCTGGTTTCCTACCAAGGAACTGGTCTCAGTTTCTGATTTAAACTTCCCCTCGATCCTGGTTTCCTACCAAGGAACTGGTCTCAGTTTCTGATATAAACTTCCTCTCGATCTTGGTTTCCTACCAAGGAACTGGTCTTAGTTTCTTTTGTCAATAAACTTTCTTGACAAGGGACGTTGTTCGTAGTGGTTTTCGTCAAACTTCTTGCCGAATTTTTCTGGGGAGATGCCATTTGATAGAAAAATTTTTGATGTCAGACTTGTTGGGGAACCCATCTATCTGAGCTGTAGAGGTATACAAACTTCTCTGTTGGAGATGCCATTTGTTGACTCTATCGGGGAAAACGATTCTCTTGAGAGACGGCCTTCCGCTTGGAGATATTACATCATACTTTTCTCGGGATCTTCTCAGAGAAATACCATATTATGTGATCCAATTTTGAGGTGCTGATGACTTCATTAACATCGACTCTCCGAATAGCAAAAATCAATGTGTTGCTGAAAGTCTTTAGTTGTGAGGCTTTCTCTGGGGATTTTCCTTAATCCGGGAAAGCGAAGATATTATCTTCAATGGCGAAGAGTGACATTTGTTGAAAGTTTCTCTGGTTTTCTCAGAGGTTCAAGTTATCAAAGGGGTCAAGGGCCAACTCTAATCCAGAAATAAACTGGAGGAGAGAAATTGTTCAGATGCAACATTTCCTAACGAGGAAAGAACTGACAACTCGATTGTGAAGACTTTTATCACTAGGGGACAAGACCAACTAGAGTGATTGTGATGCAATATGAATATGAATGTAAATCAATAATGCATGATGTATGTATGTATATGCTGACAAAATCGACACGACATACAGAATAGTAGATAAACACGACTGGATACTCGGCCACAGTGGGACGAAGCAGTACCGCTGGTTCAAGATAGAAATTCTGCCTTGCTTAGGAGAAATAGTCCCTGCGGGGAACACCGTTGGTCGGGCTTAGGAGGTAAGAACTCGACCGAGGATATCAGATGGGATATTCACATCTGATATAGTTGATCCTTCGTTCAGGCGCACTGGTTTAGAATGAGTACTTTGATTCTGTACTTTGAAGCTCGCTTACTTCTGGAGAAGCGATTGATGTTCTTTCGATGTTCAACAGTCAAAAGAATTGCATTCTTTATTTTAAAAGCAGAAAAGTTTGACAAGTAAATTCATTTTTGTTTTATTTCAAGAATCGTTAATCATGTTAAAATGTCGTTCTATAAAGCTAAAACAAATAAGAACTGCAAATAAAAGCACAAGGGCTCAAATTTTATTGATAGGATGGAAATCAGCCAAACGCATGATTCCATAGAGTATTTACAAAGTTAGAAAATGGTACTTTAAGGGAAAAGGGCTACATTGAAACATAACGACCACTATCCTTCTACCAACTTTGAATTCGGGGCATCCTGAGCTTCCGTCGAAGATGACCTTGACTGGAGTTTTTCTTCTGATGGATGGCATGACTGCTACTAGGGAATTTTCCCCTGTTGGACGTAGTTACTTGCCTTTATCCCTAAATTTTGCCTGGATTGTACTTTGAGATTTCCAATCCATCGGGATGATTTTCTGATTATGTCTCTAATTTTTGCCTGGACCACCCTTTCGGGTTTTCAATCCACGGAGACGTTTTTTTTTTAGTTTAGGCGAAGTATTTCTTGACTACGTCAACATTTGTGGGGTAGGAAAATTCCTCTCCATCCATGGTTGCAAGTCTCAAGGCGCCGCCTGAGAAAGCTTTCTTGACCACGTAGGGGCCGTCATAATTCGGAGTCCATTTACCCCGGGAATCAGTGAGAAATGATTGTATCTTCTTGAGCACAAGGTCTCCTTTCCTGAAGACGCGAGTTCGAACCTTTTTGTCGAACGTCCTCTTCATTCCTTGCTGATACAACTGACCATGGCATAGTGTCGTGATTCTCTTTTCTTCGATCAGATTCAGTTCGTCATATCGACTTTGACACCATTCAGCTTCTGTTAGCTTAGCTTCCATCAATTCCCGGATTGATGGGATCTTTACTTCGATGGGGAGCACTGCTTTCATGCCATATACTAGAGAGAAAGGGGTTGCCCCCGTTGAAGTGCGGACATATGTGCGATAACCTTGAAGAACAAAGGGTAGCATCTCATGCCAGTCTTTATAGGTTACAACCATCTTTTGAGCAATCTTCTTGATGTTCTTGTTAGCCGCTTCTACCGCTCCGTTCATCTTGGATCGGTAGAGAGATGAGTTATGGTGTTCGATCTTGAACTCAGCGCACAACTCTTTCATCATCTTATTGTTCAAGTTAGATCCATTATCCGTAATGATCTGTCTCGGAACACCATAACGGCAGATGATATTGTTTTTGATAAATCGGACCACCACTTGTCGGGTTACATTAGCGTATGAAGCTGCTTCAACCCACTTGGTGAAGTAATCAATGGCTACTAGGATGAACCGATGTCCATTTGATGCTTTCGGTTCAATCATGCCAATCATGTCGATTCCCCATATAGAAAAAGGCCACGGGGAAGAGAGAACTTTGAGATGTGTTGGCTGTACATGGATTTTGTCGAAGTATATCTGACACTTGTGACACCTCCTCATGTACTTGTAGCAGATGGATTCCATGGTCAACCAGTAGTACCCTGCTCTTAGGATTTTTCTCGCCATTGTGTGTCCATTGGCATGAGTGCCAAAGGATCCTTGGTAAATTTCTCTTATCAGCATGTCTGCTTCTGGTCTGTCTATGCATCGGAGCAAGACCATGTCAAAATTTCTCTTATAATGTTTATCACCGCTCAAGAAGAAGCTGCCAGCCACTCTTCTGAGGGTTTTTCTGTCCTTCCTTAGTGCCCCAGGTGGGTACTCTTGTTTCTGAAGGAAGCATTTGATATCGTGATACCAAGGTTTGTCGTCTATGACCGCTTCAATCGTGAAGATGTAAGCGGGCCGTTCAAGGTGCATTATGTCTATCTTAGGTAAGTCGGTCCATCGACCTACACTAATCATGGAAGAGAGGGTGGCTAAGGCATCAGCCATGTGATTCTCTTCACGAGGGATATGATGAAACTCGATTCTGTTGAAGAATGGTAACAACCTTCTCGCATAATCTTTGTAAGGAATCAGTCCTGATTGGTATGTGTTCCAATCTCCTTTGATCTGATTGACGACCAAAGCTGAGTTGCCATATACATCCAAGTTCTTGATCCTCAAATCAATCGCTTCCTCGAGACCCATAATACAAGCTTCGTATTCGGCCTCGTTATTTGTACACTTGAATGTAAGTCTGGCGGTGAAAGGAATGTGGGTACCCTGAGGTGTTATAATGATTGCACCAATTCCGTTTCCATAATGATTGACAGCTCTGTCAAAGATTAGTCCCCATTGGGAACCTGGTTCTGGCCCTTCACTGGGTAGCGGTTCATCGCAGTCTTTCATTTTTAGATACATGACATCTTCGTCTGGGAAGTCAAATCCGACTGATTCCTGGTCGTCAATCGGTTCATGAGCCAAATGATCGGCTAAAATACTTCCCTTAACGACTTTTTGAGCGTGGTATTCGATGTCGTATTCTGATAACAACATCTGCCAACGGGCAATCCTTCCCGTGAGAGCAGGTTTTTCAAAGACATACTTGATTGGATCCATTTCTGAGATTAACCAAGTGGTGTGACGAATCATGTACTGGCGAAGACGTTTGGCTGCCCAAGCCAGAGCGCAGCAAGTTTTCTCGAGCATAGTGTACCGAGTCTCGCAGTTGGTGAACTTCTTGCTCAAATAGTAGATGGCAAACTCTTTCCGTTTTGTATCGTCTTGTTGGCCAAGTACACAACCCATGGAGTCCTCTAGGACTGTGAGGTAGATGATTAGTGGTCTTCCTTCCACTGGAGGTGATAGAATCGGTGGGTTCATTAGGTATTCCTTGATACTGTCGAAGGCGGTTTGGCAATCTTCTGTCCAAACGTAGTCCTGGTTCTTTTTGATTAATTTGAAAATCGGCGCACATGTCGCGGTCATGAGGAATATAAATCTGGAGATGTAGTTCAAACGTCCCAAGAATCCTCTGACTTGTTTTTCAGTTTTCAGAGAAGGCATTTCTTGAATGGCCTTGACCTTGTCAGGATCAACCTCAATTCCTTTTTGGCTGACGATGAACCCTAAAAGTTTCCCTGAACGAACACCGAAGGTGTACTTATTGGGATTCAAGCGGAGTTTATACTTTCTTAACCGCTCGAATAGTTTTGACAGGTAGGTCACATGCTCCTCTTCTGTTTTAGATTTGGCAATCATATCATCGACATATACCTCGATTTCCTTGTGTATCATGTCATGAAACAGAGTAGTCATGGCCCTTTGATAGGTTGCCCTGGCGTTCTTCAAACCGAACGGCATTACCTTGTAACAGAAGGTACCCCATGGGGTAATGAACGAAGTTTTCTCCATGTCTTTCGGCGCCATTTTTATCTGATTATAGCCCGAGAATCCATCCATGAAGGAGAAAACTTTGAACTTTGTTGTACTGTCTACCAGCATGTCAATGTGTGGTAAAGGAAAGTCGTCCTTCGGACTAGCCTTATTTAGATCTCTGTAAACGACACACATTCTGACTTTTTCGTCCTTTTTCGGAACGGGTACGATGTTGGCTAACCATTGAGGATATTCAGACGTGGCGAGGAAACCTGCGTCAATCTGTTTATGTACTTCCTCGTTGATTTTGATGGCCATGTCTGGGTGAGTCCGTCTTAACCTCTGTTTTACTGGCGGACATTCTGACCGTAACGGTAAGTGATGTTCCACGATGCTGGTATCCAACCCTGGCATGTCCTGGTAGGACCAAGCAAACACATCGGGAAATTCTCTAAGAAGCTTTGTCAAACTCTCTTTGGCAGTTGGACTGAGCAGTGTCCCAATCCTGATTTCTTTTCTCTCTTTTTCTGAATCCAAGTTGACAATTTCCAACGGCTCTTTGTGAGGTTCAATGAACCTTTCCTCCTGTCGGAGTAATCGGGAGATCTCTTCTGGAATTTGGTCGTCAACTTCTTCTTCAGCCCCAAATACCGGGAACTCAAAGTTGGGAGAAGGCATCGGATCGTATGTTTCAATGGGGTTTAAAACAAGCAATTTGCATGGCGTGATGATTTGTATTTAGAAGAGATAGAGAAAATGCAAGTGTGTGCAGTGTATTTTTTTTGAAAAACTGCTTGTTTTTTTTTAGTTTGAGTTATTTTTTAGGATTACCATTTTCTGAAAAGCGAAAAGAGAAAACAGCAATTAATGCGGAAATTACGTAACGACGTTATTTTATTAATGAACAAGTCGAATCTTGAAATTACAGCCCTATAAAACAAAACTCTGTCGCTTTGGGCGAAGCGAAGAGGGAAATTTACAGAAAGTGAGCCCTATTAAAACCTCTGTTTCACCTGGGCAGGGTGAAAGGTTAAAGACGACAATTACTTTGACTTATGAACAATCTTTGGAACATCGACAGCAACCCATTGGTTGCGAACTCCTCGGTGAATCACAAAGTCTGTTACCTTCCTTTATTTGTCTTCAGAAATAACGTTGATTTCTGGTGGAGCAGGATCATTGGAATCTGTCTCCCAGGTAGAGTTGTCGTAGGAGGATTCCTCTGTTGTATTTTGCATAGTATTTATGCTCTCAGGAAAATCTCCCCATCCAGTTGGCTGGATGACTTCGAGCCTGATACGAGAGCTTTCAGGAGCGGTGTATTTGACCATGAAGTCAAATTTTCCACTTGGTTGTCCTAAGGTATCCCACACTTCTTTGGAACTGGAGGGGTCATCTCTCTCGATGACGTTGACCATAGGAAAAGCGTAGTTGATGAATTCTAGTCCGGCAAGCTTTTCCAATTCATCGTCGTGCTGGATAGGTTCTAAATGACCTGAGTGTTAATCCCATGACACGGTGGGGGCGCAGGTATTCTATTCAATGATGCTCAGCTGATTTTCATTGTTCGGCTGATTTTCTTGCCCCAAGTCTCCTAGGTACAGCTGCCAGATAGGCAGACCATCCATTGGGACATAATAGTCGTGGTCAAAGTTATCCTTCATCAGAGTGTCTTCCTCTAATAAGTTTAGCGGAGCACGGCATCCTTCTGGATCACAATCTTCATATATCATTTCGACATCAGACCTCGGTATAAATCTCAGACTCTGTGCGGGATAGCAAAAGGGCGTAGGCACCTCTTCTTGAGATATATAACCATCCTCGTTGAGATAGGACTTCCATTCCTCATCCATATCATAGGGATCTTCCTCGTTAATCGTATGGACTGCTTGATGCACTGGGTGAAGGAAACCTCCATTGTGGAAGAAGTCCTGAATGGGATGAAGACTTTCATCGTTAGTAGCTGTCGGGGTGCAGGTTACAGAAAAACCAAGACCCTTCTTTGTTACATTATCAGTAGGGATGACAAGTTGTCCCCATCCTTTTGCATTGTTATTCTCGATCACTTCGAGAGCATCTCTGTATGAGGAAATCGAGGTTCCTTTTTCTGATTGATTCTCATTGCTCAGTCCTAACAACCTCCTCGGGTTCTACACAAGTAGATAATGACAGGTTACTCACGAGCAAGGCTTGTTCTCTATAAACCGTGACGAGTTGATCATTCTTGACGAACTTCAGTTTTTGGTGCAGTGTCGAAGTGACTGCCCCAGCCTGGTGTATCCAAGGTCTTCCTAATAGACAGTTGTACGCTGCCCGGACGTCCATGACCTGGAAAGTGATTAGGAAAGTGTGAGGACCGATAGTTATGGGAAGGTCGACTTCGCCGATAACTGCTTTCCGAGATCCGTCAAACGCTTTGCCGATGACCTCACTGCCCCTCATCGGGGGTCCTTTGAATGATAGTCGCATTAAAGTGGACTTCGGCATAACGTTGATGGTCGATCCTGTGTCTACCAGTGCGCTGCTTAAAGCATCGTCCTGGCAGTTAACTATGATATTGAGCGCCATGTTGTGGCGTTTGCCCCCCTCTGGCAAGTCCTCATCACTGAATCCTAAGTTGTTGCAGGAAGTGATGTTAGAGATGATGTTATCGAACTGTCGTATTGACACATCCTGTTCCACAAATGCCTGCTCTAAAACTTTCTGTAGAGCCTCTCGGTGGGCTTCGGAACTGAGAAAAAGTGATAGCACTGGGATCTTTGAAGGAGTTTGTAATAGTTGATCAATAATGTTGTATTCACTCCTTTGGATGATCTTCAGCATCTCATCGTCGTTCTTTGAAAGGTCAGGATTATTGGATTGACCGACTGGTGGATCAGGAGCTTCGGTTGGAAGTTCCCTTTCTTTGTTAGGCTCTCCAACCCCTCGGTTGAAGATTCGACCGCTCCGTGTTACTCGACTGATGTCTGCAATATTCACGACGGAGGGTAATGGAATTTCCCTTCCATTCTCAATTATCGTTGCACCGTATTTATAAGGGATCGTCTTAGCTGATTCATACGGTAATGGTCCCGGTAGGTAGATAACTACAGGAGCCTTCTGATTTTTCTGACTGTCATAATTAACTTCAATCAGTTCCTTGCTAAGAACCTTTGATTCGTCCAGTAGAGGGATGATGGCATAAACATCCTTGTTCCTCTCAGGGTCAGAGATTACAACCACGTCTCTGATTTGATCTGCGAAGTAGTCTAGCGTCCAGTCAATGGACCCCGAAGCTAGGTATGGGTGAATCTCCTTGCGATCCAACTGACCTTGGAGAGCTACTCGCACAAGGTAACATCCTTGGTTATTTCCCGAACAGACTCTACAGCGTTCATAGTTATGTGGTGGCACCTGGCCACGCCCGCTTTGAATGCAGTGTAACCTCACTAGATTTGTTTCCGTAGATCAGACATCCTGACTTCGATGCCGAGTAGGGTTCCCATCAACCACACTGATTTGTTGCGTGTCTTCATCCATATAGATTGGAAGCCACCAGTTGTTTAACAAGTGTTGTAAAGTTCTTTGAACGAGAGTGCACCCTTGGTTACTCTCACAACATCCTTTACAGTTCAGATAATCATGCGAAGTGAGAAAACCAAGTTGGACCTGCCTGGCATGTAACTCCACCAAGCTGGTATTCATCAGACGAATATCAAAGATTTGAATCATGTTGATCTGATAGGGATTCCTATCATGGTAGTCCTGGATCCATCCAAGATCTATCTGACACTGGAGGGCCTCTTATACGAAAGAGCATCCCTGTTTGTTTACCGAGCAAGTCAGACAGGAATTGTAATCGTGTCGCGGCAGATTATGATACTGGCTTTGCCTTGAGTGCATCGCCACCAAGTTGGAATTTATTGCACGGATGTCGTTGTTCTGAATGACATTGGAATTCGTATAGGTCATGCTGACTCCACGAACTCGATGCTCTTGGATCCATCCGAGATCCAATTGTTCCTGTAGAGCTGATTGAACCACAGAACATCCCTGATTATTTTTAGAGCAGATATCACACTGGTGATAATTATGAGGTGGCCCATGGCCATATCTGCTCTGTCTACAAAGCATCTTGACCAAGTTGGCCCTTAATAAGAGTACATCATGAATTTGATAGATGTTGTTAGACTCTCCCTTTATCAAATTGACTGTAGCTTTCTCGTGTTGAGGTAGCAGGTTTGTGAGAACATTAGGATTCATATCTTTGAAAGATAAGACCCCGCTCCTGACAAGCTTTTGCACATCGCATTTGAAACTGAGACAGTTCTCTATGTTATGCCCTGGTCCTCCTTGATGGTAAGGACAAGTCTGATCTGTTTTGAACCAAAAAGGCGAACTTTCCGGTACTGTAAGAGGAGACTTAGTCTGGACGTGCCCCTTGACCAGTAGTAATGGAAACGGTTCGGCGTACAACATGGGTATAGGGTCAAACCCTGGTAGTCGCGTTGTACGGTTGTTGTTGTATGGAGGAGGAGTCTGCTGAAGAGACTGTTTTGTCCTTTGCTGAAATTGTTGTATATTAGGTTGGCTCTACGCAACCTGAGGTTGATACGTAGGAACAGGCGCAGGATTGATAGTAGGAGTTACCGCCGTTACTGGTTGATATCGTTGCCTTTGCTTTCCGAGAGAGATATTTCCGATATCTTGCTATTTTTTCTTAGGAAGAGCATTACCGTATCGTTCTGTAATACTTGATGATCCAGCGTCTTTTACTAAACGTCCTTCTCAGACGGCTTCCTCAAGACGAACTCCCATGCCTACCATCTCGGTGAAGTCACTGGGTGCACTGGCGACCATTCGGTCGTAGTAAAATGAGCTTAAGGTCTTTAAGAAGATCTTTGTCATCTCTTTTTCCTCAAGAGGTGGACAAATCTGGGCGGAAATTTCACGCCATCTCTGAGCGTACTCCTTAAAGGTTTCCTTGTCCTTTTGTGACATTGATCTGAGTTAATCTCTGTCCGATGCCATTTCCAAATTGTATTTATATTGTTGAACGAAAGCAGCGCCAAGCTCTCTGAAGGTGTCGATCGTAGCGCGGTTTAAACCCATGTACCATTTGAGTGCGGCACCGGTTAAACTATCCTGAAAGTAGTCAATCAGTAGCTCCTGGTTCTTTGTCTGAGCTGACATTCGCCGAGCGTACATCACTAAATGACTCTGAGGGCAAGAGTTACCCTTGTATTTTTCAAAGTCGAGCACTTGGAACTTGTGTGGAACTTTCACATTGGGGACCAAACAAAGGTCCGCAGCGTCCTTTCCAAATAGATCTTGACCGCGAAGGGCCTGCAGTTCTTTCTGCATCTCCAGGAATTGTTCCTGGAACTCATTCATTTTGTCGAACATGCTTTCATTTCCACCGGAAGGTATCTGGGGGATCTGTCCTTCCGGGACAGCGTGTACCACGGGCGGTGGTATAGTCATTATGGTCGAGACCCTCGATGCCTCCCGAAGTTTGTAACCTTCAGGAGGTGCTGTCATGCCCCTGGCATCTTCTCTTTCCCGAATTTTGTAACCTTCAGGCCCAGCGGCTCCTGCTGTGGTTCCCTGATCCTCAGCAATTGGAGGAACATATCCTTCCGGGATATAGTTAAGTGGCATGGCCCAGGGGCGATATTTCGGCATCTTGTACCTAGGATCATACTTTTCCACTATGGGCATAGATGTGATCTCCGAGATCACAGTCCTTTGTTGTTGCATCTGAGCTTCTACTAAAGCTTGCATGTCGTTATGAAGCTTTCTCAGATCCTCTTTTAGAGTGTCGATCTCTTCTCTCAACTCTCTGTTCTCTTCCTCGAGATCATCCATCTTTTTCTGACGATTGGCCCGAGTATTGTACGAATGAGACAGTTTGACTCTAGAATCGAGACACAAACGTGAGATTCGTAGGTAAGAAGAATGCGTTTATGAGAATGATGAATGCAATGATTATTAATTATTTTTGTTTATTTAAAGTAAACTTCGACAATTGGATTGCAAATATCAAACAGTGGGGAAACCCCATTTTATTGAATTCAAAGGATTGCGGAAATGGAAATACAGTAGATTACAAAGTGCTGAAAAAGGAAATCTAAACTAATGGATCCTGAGTCCTCTCTGAAGAGAGCCCAAGTGTTGGTTCAGGTGCTTTCCTTTTCTTTGACCGGGGCTCTTGGGCCGTTGTCGGGTTGTCATTCCTTTGCCAAGTGAAAGGAGCGAACAAATTCCTTTGGTCATCCTGATTCTCTACTGCATGTTGCTCTAGAATCTCAATCAGAGCATCTTTTTCTCTTAACAGTTGCTATATTTTCCTGCACTCCACATTGAGAATACGGTACTTGTTCCTCCAAGACCTCTTCTCCTGCTGAACTTTGCTGAGAGTAACTTGAAGTTTTTCTGTCTCAGACATGAAATAAAGGGCAGAGTCCCTTAATGGAAGAACTTCCTGACGAGGGTAAGGCATCCTCAGCTTGAGAGCTCTAGTTTGTACCCAGTGGAGATAGGGCTCCACCGAGACACAGTCTGGTTTTCCTAGAGACTCTCGTCCTTTCCTATGAACGTGTTTCCAAGCGTGCACTATTTCCGTCTTTAGTGCCCTGCTATTTTCTCCTTCCTTGAAGAAAAGACCTTCCAGATGAGCATTCTGTGGGACGTGCCTCATCGGGTATCTGAATTGACGACGAGCAAGAATTGGATGATAGTTGATTCCCCCCTTAGTTCCTATCAGGGGTACATTTGGGAAATTTCCACAACGGTCGATGATCCTGATCCCGTCGTAGATTCGATTGTACCAATCGATGTCAGAGTTGGTAAGAGACATGATTCTCTGCGACCAACGTAAAGTATTATTTTGATCCCAAAATGTAGCAAACTTGGGCAAATGGGAAGTGAACCATTTGTATAGCAGGGGTACACAGCATGTGTTCATTCCTCCATTATACAAATTCCTTAAGTGTACTGAATGATACGCATCTGCGAGTAAGGTCGGTACGGGGTTTCCAATCAGGAAAATCTTAATGGCGTTGATATCTACAAAGTTATCGATGTTGGGAAACAAAAATAACCTGTAGGTGAGCAAAACAAAGATGCTCTCGAAAGCGACCACGTTCCATATATTAGCAAAGTACAGGGCTTTCTTTGTCAAGAACTGGGCTGGAAAATCTCAGATACCACCCTTAGTGGTTATGTGAGTCCTGACTTCTGACTCGTCCAAATAAATTGCCCTTGCAATGGTTTGATCCTTTGGAATTTCTTCCAGCCCAGAAAAGGGAGCTTGATCAGAAATATATAAATCAGTCAGGTGAGAGTACTCCTCCAGCATTGGTGCAAGCTGATAATCCGGGAATGTGAAACAGTGATAGACCGGATCGTAGAACTGGATTAGCATGGACATGATTCCTTCGATTACATGGACCCTTAATAGAGACAATAATCCTCCATACTTAGCTCTGAAAGCCTCATGGTTGGTGATCATTCTCGCCAGACCTCTTAAATCCTCTAACTTTGAAACCTTGAAGGTGTACTTATGAGTTTTCCTTCTACCGAAATCCATTAGCGCAATCTTTTTATCTGACATTTGCAATCATTGTCTTAGTTTAATTTGAAAAAGAGAGACTAGAAGAGAAGATTTTTTTTTTGTTTTAATGTTTTTTAATGAAATGAATGCATGAATGCAACACACAAAAACATAGAAAAAACATGGGGTCAAAGGTTCGGTGTCATGAAGTCAAGGCTCTACCCCCCCCCAAAGGTTTATACTGGTGATTTTTTGTACCTGTCCGCAAAATTATTGACCCCTCTGGGATAACAACAGCAAGCGGATCGCCAGCGAGCTGATGTATCCTGGAGTGATCTCAGATGAGGGAAGTATCGCGTGACAACTATTTCCGATAGCTTCCGCACTACAAAATGGCTTAAGTCTACTAAAAACCTCAGCTTCTCAGATAACCCAGTTGACCACACTACTTTCAACAACCGAAGTTGTATAGGCAATGTATCTGCAAAGGGAGTCTCCACTGAGTTTGATGGTCGATCGGGGGCTCTTAACTGGAATTCACTCCCAGTAAGATTACCCACATTTCCATCACCTATCTTAGGTGTATACTCAATCTTTCCACATGCGGCATCACACACATTCCCATTAGCAGAAAAATAAACACAGATATCAATTAGGAAAAGCGGTATATATATTAATCTTAATCATCCTAGACCTCTAGTCTTATGATCCTATACAGACAATGACTCCCCAGCAGAGTCGTCATTTCTGTGACATGAATTTAGGGTTTCAACCAAAGAGATAAGAGGACAAAACCCTTTGGTGCCCCACGGTGGGCACCATTTTTCTGTAGCAAGCGATTTTGGACGTGGTTCTTAAGCACTGTCGCTCTGGGGTACTACAGGTCGATTCATTTTTTATCCTATTGAAGCTGACTAAGGAAGTAAAATAGATGTCTCCAATTAACCCTGCTTGCATACTGAGTTTAAATAGATGACTGTTGGTTTACAGACGCGGTTTAGATCATGGGCCTCTCTCTGCTTATTTTGCTAAAAATGGAATGATGGGACTATGCTATTGGTAGGATGTTTAGGACTTATGCTTTTCGATTGATGTTTGAAGGTACGGGATTTTAGGTTTTTGATTAGTGTGCTCGCTAAGATTTTTCAATCTTATGCCTACGTATTCCCGTTTAACGAAACAAGGAAATCAGAGCGATCGTAGTTCCTCCTATTCTATGGGAGGAAAAAGGTCGTTTTGGTGTCTTGTTCAAAGCCCAAGACGTGAAGCTAAAAGTGGTTTGTATCTTGTTCAAAGCCCAAGATGTGAAGCTGAAGGGTCTATTTGTATCTTGTTCAAAGCCCAAGATGTGAAGCTAAAGGGTTTTGACTTTAGAGAGAACTTGTCATCTCTAAAGGGGGATATTTGGTTTGTTTGTCACAACTGTTGGGTGACTGATTATAAAGGAGAATTACTTTAACTGGGATATGTGAATCCAGTAATGCCATAATTTCCTTTATAGGGGATTTTTAACCTGACTTTAACTCAGTTTAGAGCAATGCCATCTTTCCTTAGGAATTTCTCACGCTAAAAGAGGGACAGTGGCGTGGATGTAAATAATCCAGAGGCTTGCCACTTACAGCAATTAGATGGGGGGAAAAGGAGTTGTTGATGTTTGTATACTATGAACGAGGCACAACTTTTGATGCTAACAAGTTGATTGACTCAACCGGGGGTTTCCTTATACAAAGCCTAAGAGGAAGTTATTGACCCAACAAGAGGGTGTTTTTATGTTTCTCGTACGAAGCCCGAGAGAGCGGCTAAAAGGGTTGACTCAACAAGAGAGTGCTTTTGTATGTGTCTTGTACGAAGCCTAAGACGGAGGCTAAAGGTGTTTGACTCAACAAGAAAGTTTTTGTACCTCGTACGAAGCCCGAGATGGAGGCTGAAAATGTTTGACTCAATAAGAGAGTCTTTTATACTCAACAAGAGAGTGATTTTTATCTCGTACGAAGCCCGAGATGGAGGCTAAAAGGTGTGACTCAACAAGAGAGTCTTTTATACTCAACAAGAGAGTGTTTTTGTATCTCGTACAAAGCCCGAGATGGAGGCTAAAAGGTTTGACTCAACAAGAGAGTCTTTTATACTCAACAAGAGAGTGATTTTTATCTCGTACGAAGCCCGAGATGGAGGCTAAAAGGTGTGACTCAACAAGAGAGTCTTTTATACTCAACAAGAGAGTGTTTTTGTATCTCGTACAAAGCCCGAGATGGTGGCTAAAAGGTTTGACTCAACAAGAGAGTCTTTTATACTCAACAAGATAGTGATTTTTATCTCGTACGAAGCCTGAGATGGAGGCTAAAAGGTGTGACTCAACAAGAGAGTCTTTTATACTCAACAAGAGAGTGTTTTTGTATCTCGTACAAAGCCCGAGATGGAGGCTAAAAGGTTTGACTCAACAAGAGAGTCTTTTATACTCAACAAGAGAGTGATTTTTATCTCGTACGAAGCCCGAGATGAAGGCTAAAAGGTTAGCTCCACTGAGAGAATCATTGTATAAAGCCCAAGAGGAGGCTATTGTGCTGGTGGCTATTTCAGTTTAGTGACAGGTCCAGTATGTTGGTTAAAAGAGAAAATCAGTTCTTATATCGGTAATGTTGTGCTCAGGGATTGATCGGAGGATCAAGTTTATTTCTTGTTCTTTAAGGAAATGGGAAATCCCAAAAGGTATGGAGACTGTCCAAGTCTACGGGTGGTTTAAGAAATCGATTCTCAGGTAATGAATGATCTTTGTATGATGCCCAAGAGAAGGCAGGTATGTTAAGGGGATGAAGGTCAACCCATTAACAGGTCTGACACTTGACTCAGAAAGACAGCTCTAGAAAATTGATGACTAGGTTCTGTTCCTATACCTATAGAGGTCTCTGGGTCCTTGTATTAAGCCCAAGAGAAGGCATGAGAGCTTTTAAGAAGCCGAAGGGTCCTTGTACAACGCCCAAGAGGAGGCGGGGATGCTTTTAAGAAGCCTGTGGGTCCCCAAACCCCGAGAAGTTCAAGACATGCCATTCACCAAGAATAGATCAAGCCAGGAAAGTCCGAGAATTTGGAAGAAACTCAAGAGATGCCATTCACGGAGAAAAGATCATCTTTGGGGAGTAGAGTTTCTTTGACAATTTCTAAGGGTGACAGTCTGAGAAAGGGTTCACCGAGAATGCTGCCTTTCACGTCTCCATATTGTTTAACCCCAAGAGGAGGGAAGACTGTGTCTGGTAATCCTATGGGGATCTAGTTTTGTTTGTATTCAAGAGTGACCAACAGGGCTTTACCTAGTGCTAGACGTAGTTGCCGGGGAAAACTCTAAATAACTATACTAGTATTACACATTGGATATTTGACAAGTATATAAAAGTTTGTGAAAGAAGACTTACAGTGAGCAGCCCCACAATACAATTATATATATGAAAGCGGATAAAGAAAGCGGGTAAACACTTACTCAGTTGTAGAGCTTCCATGCTGTTTGGTTAGTTTGTTCAACAAAGAAAGCTTTGATAACAATATTATATTCAAAATCAAAGGAGAAAGTGCTTTGAAAAGATTGGTGGGGCTTGCAGCTCAAGGAGAGGCCCAAGGTTTTATCAGTGATTGCACTGTTGTTTTGAATTTGTACAAGGACTTATACAAGTGACTGAGGCCCAAAAAGGTTTTCTGTACAAAGGGATGAGTCTTACATTCTCTCAATAGGCCCAAAGGTTTATTTTTGTACAAGTGGTGGGGCTTACAGCTCAAGGAGAGGCCCAAACAGTTTTGTTTTAAAAGGCAAAGATCGCGCCGAACTTTTTGATGGTATCGGGACTTATACAATACACTGAGGCCCAAATTACCTTGGTTTTGAAAAAGGGTTGGGTCTTACACTATACTAGAGGCCCAATGATTTTTAAAGAGTGGGGCTTATAACACGAGGGTAGGCCCAAGGGTTTGATTTTTGAACTGGCGATCGCGCCGAGATTTTCTTTAAACGCATAGGGACTTATACAATATCTGAGGCCCAAAAAGGTTTTGGTTAAAAGGAGATTGGGTCTTACACTCTATTAGAGTCCCAAAGTAATTTAAAGAAAAAAAATGGGGCTTATAACACGAGGGTAGGCCCAGATAATTTTCATTTTGAAATGGCGATCGTGCCGAGATTTTTGAAAACGCTGTGGGTCTTATACAATGACTGAGGCCCAAAAATGTTTGGTTTCAAAGAGGGGTTGGGTCTTACACTCTATTAGAGGCCCAAAGTGTTTGAAAAAGTTTGATGAGGGTTGAATTAATCAAAAACCCTAATTTGTTTTCAAAATGTATTTTAATTGAATAACAAATTCAATTAAAATGACCAAAATTGTTAAACATGTGGAAAACAAATTGTGATCTTGGATTAATGTTTCAAAAGTTAGGTTTTGATCCACAAAATGATTGGAAATCACTAAAATTTGAAAAATCAAGAAGGAGAAAATATTTTAAATGTCAAAAATAATTAAAATATTAATTCTTTTCAAAAATATCAAGTATATGAAATAAATAATACTTTTGGGATTTTTTGGGAAAATAAAATATTTTAACATTTTTGTGAATTATTAAAAAAAGAATCAACTCAAAATCATTAAAACTCAGAGAGAAATTAATTTTTGAATCAATTAAATAAAATCACAAAATTCAAATATTCGAATATTTGAAAAAGGGCGCCAAGAACATGGCAAGAACACGCGCCCTTCCTCTGTTTCGGCAGATTTTCATTTTCTATCCAATCTCACTGAATACTTGATGATATCATGCAATCTACATATCAATCTACTCGTTTTCACCTCACGATCATGTCTATGGTCTTTAATTTCATTTATTTTAAACATGGAATAAGAAATCAAAGAGAAACCTCAAGAACGCTAAAATTTGCATGAAGGTTCAGAAATTCCATACACGATTCAAACTATGCAATTGATTGAGGGAAAACATGCCATGCATGATTATGAACATATGGCCAAATTATTGTGCAACAAAAAATGCATGGATCATAGAGTTAGAAGAGCTCATGCTTACCTCTTGCAGCTGGTGATCGTGTTTTGTGTTAGCGGTGTTACAACTTGGTTCCAAGGTTATGGACAGCTTCCCTAGGTGCTATGGAGTGTGTCTGGATGCTTGGAATAGTTTGAAATGATCTGGAACTGAAGATGGTATCCCAACTGCAACTTGGTTAAAACCTTGAGCAGCTGGCTGGTGATTCTGAGAAATCAGTGTTCCAGATGTTGTTTAAGTGTTTGGATCACTTCTATATGATGTTTATGAGGTGTGTGTGTGATTGGTTTGGTTGGAATAGCTCTCAAACTCAAAACCCGATAGTGACTTGCTTTGGAAGGCAATTTTGGAGTGAAAGAAGAGATTTTGAGGAAAGCATCTGTTTGATGGCTTTGGTGTGCTCAAACTGATCACAAATGAACTCTATTTATAGTAGATAAAGTTTGTTTTGCAAGGAATAGTGAATGGCAACTGCTACATAGGTTTGGCCAATGTTGAGCAATGAGAATCCAAGTCTCCTCTAGCCATTGACTAGAGGTTAGGGCACAGGCTGCTGGTTCCTTTGGTCTTGGATAAGTCTTGACTGAATTCAGTTGGAAATGGCTCAGTCCATGCCACCTTGGTGTATGCGTTGAATGCTCCAATCCAAAATTAGAGTCTTGTCCCTCTTTTAGGGATTTCTAGGTTTGACATGCTATTTTTGGTTCCAAAGACTTGGGAGGCTTGGGATCAGAGTTGGTTCCTCTTGGTCCCTCCTTGAGGTGTTCAAATGGATAGAGTTGCTTGCCCTTTGTAAAATTTGAGCAAATCGAGCAAAACTTCAAAATCTGCCTTGCCATGACAGTTTGCAGCAAGACATATTGGCATTGTCATATCTCACGGCTCAAGTGGAATTTGATGGAGTTCTTGGCCATTTTGGAAAGCCCTCATATGATACAACAACTGTTTGATCATAATTGGTTTTGATACTTTTTGGATCCAAGTGAAAAATGCCCCTACATTTGGAAAAAAGTAAGGCAGATTCTGACTTAGTGAAAATTTCACTAAGTGTTGGAAAAAAGTGACATTTTCACTTTTTGTGATTTTGATCATTCCATAACTCAAAATCCATGATGAATTGGAATGAGGTGTAGTTGAAGCTTTTGTAGAGGGCCATGAGAGCTACAAATCCAGATTTGGATGGGGAAAAATGGCCTTGTGGTTTAGGATGATTCCAATCACACATTAACATCATTTTAGGGTTAAGGAACCATAATTGTGAAAAATCACAAAAAGTCAAAGTTTGACTTTTGTGCACAGTTGACTTTTTATCAAATGAATTCCAAATTGTGCGATCCTCTACGAAATCAAGTCCTTGACCTAAATCAAACTTGATGGATTGATTTCATAGTAGTTATATGGTGTATTAAATCATGTTCCAAGTTTGGGAGCATGTCTTGGTCAAAAGTCAAAGGCACTATTGACTTTTCTCGGGAAACCCTAATTGTGGTTCAGATGAAATTGAAACTTGTTGCTCAAGCTTCTTGGCTTAATCCATTGTTACAAATGGATCAATGTGATGTATTTGAGACCCTCAAATCCTCCTTTGAGGCCTTGGCTCATGTTTTGTCCCAAAAGTCAACTTAGGGGTGAATTAGGTCAAGAAACCCTAATTCCTGATTTTTTGTGAATGCATCCCCTGAGGTTAAATTGACTTGATGATTGGGTTCATGATGTTCCATGGAGTACTTTTAGGATATGCTTTGAAGCACTAGCTCATGCCCAGAGGAAAATTCCCCTCTGGAGGCCCTGGTCAACCAAACCCTAATTTGGTGACACTAGCGATTTTGAGGCTTAATCCACTTAGAAGGTTGCAGCCTTGTGCTTAATCCTTGATGTGGGAGTCCTTTTGATCCATTGTGGATGTTTGAGAGGCTAGACAAGTTGAAGATCATGTCATTCCTTGATTGATCCTTTGCCTAAGCACTCAGAGAGGGCCTGAAAGCCTAAATTTGATTGTAGTGGATGCTCACCCATCTTTGGGGAGAATAATGAGGTATGATGGCCCATCCATATTGTGATGATGATTTGCACAATGATGTGAAATCTTAGTGGTCAAAATTTGGGGTATGACATGTACTCTTATTTCTGAATGAAGCATTTGATATCATGATACCAAGGTTTGTCGTCTATGACTGCTTCAATCGTGAAGATGTAAGTGAGCATTTCTAGGCGCATTACGTCGATCTTAGGTAGGTTACTCCATTGACCTACACTAATCATGGAAGAGAGAGTGGCTAATGCATCAGCCATGTGATTCTCTTCACGAGGGATATGATGAAACTCTATTCTATTGAAGAAGGGTAACAACCTTCTCGCGTAATCTTTGTAAGGAATCAGTCCTGATTGGTATGTGTTCCAATCTCCTTTGATCTGATTGATAACCAGGGCTGAGTCGCCGTATACATCCAAGTTTTTGATCCTGAAGTCGATCGCTTCCTCGAGACCCATGATACAAGCGTCATGTTCTGCCTCGTTGTTTGTGCACTTGAACGTAAGTCTGGCGGTGAAAGGAATATGGGTACCCTGAGGGGTTATGATGATTGCCCCAATTCTATTTCCGTAATGATTGACAGCTCCATCAAAGATTAGTCCCCACTGGGAACCTGGCTCTGGCCCTTCACTGGGTAGCGGTTCATCGCATTCTTTCATTTTCAAATACATGACATCTTCGTTTTGGAAGTCAAACCTGATTAATTTCTGATCGTCAATCGGTTGATGAGCCAAATGATCGGCTAAAATACTCCCTTTAACGGCTTTCTGAGCGTGGTATTCGATGTCGTATTCTGATAACAACATCTGCCAACGGGCAATTCTTCCCGTGAGAGTAGGTTTTTCAAAGACATGCTTGATTGGATCCATTTCGGAGGTTAACCAAGTAGTGTGATGAATCATGTACTGGAGAAGACGTTTGGCTGCCCAAGCCAGAGCAGAGCAGGTTTTCTCAAGCATAGTGTACCGAGTCTCGCAGTCGGTGAATTTCTTGCTCAGATAGTAGATGGCAGACTCTTTCCTTTTGGTTTCATCTTGTTGGCCAAGCACACAACCCATTGAGTCCTCCAAGTCTGTTAAGTAGATGATCAGTGGTCTTCCTTCCACTGGAGGTGAGAGAATCGGTGGATTCAACAGATACTCCTTAATACTGTCGAAGGCGGTTTAGCAATCTTCTGTCCAAACGCAATCCTGGTTCTTTTTAAGTAATTTGAAAATCGGCGCGCATGTCGCGGTCATGAGGAATATGAATCGGGAAATGTAGTTCAAACGTCCCAGGAATCCTCTGACTTGTTTCTCAGTTTTTGGAGAAGGCATTTCTTAAATGGACTTGACGTTGTCAGGATCAACCTCAATTCCTTTCTGGCTAACGATGAACCCTAAGAGTTTCCCTGAACGGACACCAAATGTGCACTTATTGGGATTCAAGCGGAGTTTGTACTTTCTCAACCGCTCGAATAGCTTTGACAGGTGGGTCACATGCTCCTCTTCTGTCTTAGATTTGGCAATCATATCATCGACATATACCTCGATTTCCTTGTGTATCATGTCATGAAACAGAGTAGTCATGGCCCTTTGATAGGTTGCCCCGACATTCTTCAAACCGAACGGCATTACCTTGTAACAAAAGGTACCCCATGGGGTAATGAACGAAGTTTTCTCCATGTCTTTCGGGGCCATTTTAATCTGATTATAGCCCGAGAATCCATCCATGAAGGAGAAAACTTTGAACTTTGCTATACTGTCTACTAGCATATCAATGTGTGGTAAAGGAAAGTCATCCTTTGGACTAGCCTTGTTTAGATCTTTGTAATCGACACACATTCTGAATTTTCCGTCCTTTTTTGGAACGAGTACGATGTTGGCTAACCGTTGAGGATATTCTAATGTAGCGAGGAAACCCGCGTCAATCTGTTTCTGTACCTCCTCTTTGATTTTGATGGCCATGTCCGGGTGAGTCCATCTCAACTTCTGTTTTATTGGCGGACATTCTGATCTCAATAGTAGATGATGTTCCACGATGTTGGTATCCAACCCTGGCATGTCCTGATAGGACTAGGCAAATACATCGGGGAATTCTTTGAGAAGCTTTGTCAAACTCTCTTTGGCAGTTGGACTGAGCAGTGCCCCAATCCTAACTTCTTTTCTCTCTTTTTCCGAACCCAAGTTTACCGTTTCCAACGGCTCCTTGTGAGGTTCAATGGTACTTTCCTCTTGTCTGAGTAATCGGGAGATCTCTTCCGAAATTTCGTCGTCAACTTCTTCTTCAGCCCCAAATACCGGAAATTCAAAGTTGGGAGAAGGCATCGGATCGTATGTTTCAATGGGGTTTAAAACAAGTAATCTGCATGACGTGATGATTTGTGTTAAGAAGAGATAGAGAGAATGCAAGAGTGTGTGCAGTGTATTTTCTGAAAACTGCTTGTTTTTATTATTGAGTCGTTTTTTAGGATTACTGTTTTCTGAAAAAGTGAAAAGAGAAAACAACAATTAATGCAGAAATTACAGAACGACGTTATTTTATTTATGAACAAGTTTATTCTTAAAACTACAACCCTATAAAACAAAACTCGATCGCTTTGGGCAAAGCGAAGAGGGAAATTTATAGAAAGTGAGCCCTATCAAAACAGTCGTTTCACCTGGCGGGGTGAAAGGTTAAAGACGCTGATTTGCCTTCCTTGATTTGCCTTCAGAAATAACGCTGATTTCTGGTGGAGCAGGATCATTGGAATCTGTCTCCCAGGGAGAGTTGTCGTAGGAGGATTCCTCTGTTGTATTTTGCATAGGATTTGTGCTCTCAGGTAAATCTCCCCATCCAGTTGGCTGGATGTCTTTGAGCCTGATACGAGAGCTCTCCGGAGCAGTGTACTTGACCATATAGTCGTATTTTCCACTTGGTTGTCCTAGGGTGTCCCATACTTCTTTGGAACTGGAGGAGTCATCTCCCTCGTTGATGGTATGGACTACTTGAGGCACAGGGTGGAGGAAACCTCCACTGTGGAAGAAGTCCTGAATAGGATGAAGACTTTCATCGTTAGCAGCTGTCTGGGTACAGTTTGAGGAAAAACCAAGACCCTTCTTCGCTTTGTTATCAGTAGGAATGACTAGCTGTCCCCATCCTATTGTATTGTTATTTTTTTATCACTTCGAGAGCATCTCTGTATGAGGAAATCGAGGTTCTTTTCTCTGATTGATTCTCGTTGCTCGCCGAAAGTGCTTGGAACTGAGTTCCAACAACCTCCTCGGGTTCTACACAAGTAGATAATGACAAGTTACTCACGAGCAAGGCTTGTTCTCCACAGACCATGACGAGTTGATCGTTCTTGACGAACTTCAGTTTCTGGTGCAGCTTCGAAGTGAGTGCCCCAGCCTGGTGTATCCAAGGTCTTTCTAATAAACAGTTGTACGCTGCCTGAATGTCCATGACCTAGAAAGTGATTAGGAAAGTGTGAGGACCGATAGTTATGGGAAGGTCCACTTCACCGATAACTGCTTTCTGAGATCCGTTAAAGGCTTTGACGATGACCTCACTGCCCCTCATCGGGGATCCTTTGAATGATAGTCGCATTAAAGTGGACTTTGGCATAACGTTGATGGCCGATCCTGTGTCTACCAGTACGCTGGCTAAAGCATCGTCCTGGAAGTTAACGGTGATATTGAGCGCCATGTTGTGACTTTTGCCTTCCTCTGGCAATTCCTCATCACTGAACCCTAAGTTGTTGCAGGAAGTGATGTTAGAGACGATGCTATCGAACTGTTGTATTGACACATCCTGTTCCACAAAGGCCTGCTCTAAGACTTTATATAGAGCCTCTCTGTGGGCTTCAGAACTGAGTAAAAGTGATAGCACAGAGATCTTTGAAGGAGTTTGTAACAGTTGATTAACAATGTTGTATTCACTCCTTTGGATGAGCTTCAGCATCTCATAATTGTTATTTGAAAGGTCGGGATCACTAGACTGACTGACTGGTGGATTGGGAGCTTCTGTCTGAAGTTCCTTTTCTTTGGTAAGTTCTCCAACTCCTCGGTTGAAGATTCGATCGCTCCGTGTTACTTGACTGATGTCTGCAATATTCACGACAGAGGGTAATGGAATTTCCTTTCCATTGTAAATTATTGTTGCACCGTATTTGTAAGGGATAGCCTTAGCTTTTTCATACGGTAACAGTCCCGGTAGATAGATAACTACAGGAGCCTTCTGATTTTTCTGACTGTCGTAGATAACTTCAATCAGTTCCTGGCTAAGAACCTTTGATTCGTCCAGTAGAGGGATGATGGCACAAACATCCTTGGTCCTCTAAGGATCAGAAATTACAACCACATCTTTGATTTGATAAGCGAAGTAGTCTGGCGTCCAGTTAGCGGACCCTGAAACTGGACATAGTGTAGCGAGTGATTTTTGGATGTGGTTGCGAAGCACGATCGCTCTGGTACTACAGCTTGATTCATTTTTTATCCTATTAAAGCTGATGAAGGAAGGGAAATAGATGTCTCCAATTAACCCTGCTTGCATACTGAGATTAAACAGTCAAAACTGTTGGTTTACAGATGCTACAAAGATCCGGGGTTTCTCCTAGGTTATTTTGTTGACAAGGGGTGCTTTAGGCTATCGGTTAGGATGTTAGGACGAATGTATGAGAGTATGGGATTTTGGGTTTTTGTTTAGTGTGCTCGCTAAGATTTTTTCTTTCAATCTTATGCCTACGTATTCCCGTTTACCGAAACAGGGAAATCAGAGCATTCGTAGTTCCTCCTATTCTATGGGAGGAAATGATTGTTTTGGTGTCTTGTTCAAAGCCCAAGACGTGAAGCTAGAGAGTCTATTTGTATCTTGTTCAAAGCCTAAGATGTGAAGCTAAAAGTGTTGACCTTAGAGAGAATTTGTCATCTCTAAAGGGGTCTGTTTGTCACAACTGTTGGGTGACTGACTGTAAAGGAGGATTACTTTAACCAGGATTTGTGAATCCGGCAATGCCATAATTTCCTTTATAGGGGATTTTAACCTGAAGGAGAAGACTTTAACTCAGTTTAGAGCAATGCCATCTTTCCTTAGGAATTTCTCATACTAAAAGAGGGACATTGGCATGGATGTAGATGATCCAGAGGCTTGCCGCTTACAGCAATTAGATGAAGGGGAAAGAGTTGTTGAAGTTTGTGTACTGTGAACGAGGCACAGCTTTGATGCTAAAAGGTTGATTGGACCAACCAGTGGTTTTCTTATACAAAGCCTAAGAGGAGGCTAATATGTGTCTCGTACAAAGCCCGAGAGAGAGGCTAAAAGGTTTTGACTCGACGATGGAGTCTTTTGGTATCTCGTATAAAGCCCGAGATGAAGGCTACTTGACTTAACAAGAGAGTTTTTTGTATCTCGTACGAAGCCCGAGATGGAGGCTAAAATTTGTTTGGATCAATAAGAACCTTTTTGTATCTCGTATAAAGCCCGAAATGGAGGCGAAAGGGTGATTGACTAAACGAGGGAGTCTCTTTATGTGTCTCTTACAAAGCCCGAGAGAGAGGCTAAACGTTGTTTGACTCCGCTGGGGAGAATCATTGTATAAAGCCCAAGAGAGAGGCTATGGTTACTGTTTCAGTTGAGTGACAGGTTCAGTATACTGATTTAAAGAGAAAATCAGTTCTTATATGAGCAACACTGTACTCGAGGATTTGATTCGAGGATCCGGGCTATTCCTGTTCTTTAAGGAATTGGGAAATCCGAAGGGAATTGAGACTGTCCGAGTCTACGGGTTTTCCTCCTATTTAACGAAGGGGTCACTTGAGAATGTCTGGAAAACTCAATGAGATTAGACTGTCCGTGTCTAGAGTTTCATCTTTTGTACCATGCTTTGAGAAACAGTAGTAGACTCTTTGAAAGGATTGTTCTATGCAGATGACTAATTTCTGTTCCTATACCTCTAGGAGGTCGTCGGGACAATTTGTACGAAGCCCAAGAGGAGGCTGGAAACTTTTAAGAAGTCGATCGGTACTTGTACGAAGCCCAAGAGGAGGCTATCATTCCCGGAGGAAGAATCATTATACGAAGCCTAAGAGGAGGCTGTGAATACTTCTAAGAAGCCGACGGGTCCTTGTACTAAGCCCAAGAGGAGGCGGGGTTGCTTTTAGGAAGCTTGTGGGTCCTTGTATGATGCCTAAGAGGAGGCCGATGCTTTTAAGAAGCCCGTGGGTCCCCAAACCCCGAGAAATTCAAGGCAAGCTATTCACAAGGAATAGATCAAGTCAAGAAAGTTCGAGAATTTGGAAGAAACTCAAAGATGCCATTCACGGAGAATACATTCATCTCTGGGAGTAGAGTTTCTTGACAATTCCTAATGAGGACAGCCGAAGAGAAGACTGTATCTGGTGATCCTATTGGGGATCTAGTTGTCTATTTCTATGAATAAACGAAACGGCGTCACCTAGTTCTAGACGTAGTTGCCGGGGAAACTCGAAATATCTATACTATTATTACACATTTGATATGAGTTTATGAAAGAAGACTTACAGTGAAACAGCCCCACAATAAAGTTATATGTATATGAAAGCGGTAAATGAAAGCAATAACCACTTACTCGATTGTAGAGCTTCCATGCTGTTTGGTTAGTTGTTCAACAAAGAAAGATTGAAAACAACAGTATATTCAAAATCAAAGAAGAAAGTGCTTTGAAAAAGAAAGATTTGGGGCTTACAGCTCAAGGAGAGGCCTAGGGTTTTATCAGTGAGCGCACTGTTTGAATTTGTACAAAGGGACTTATACAAGTGACTGAGGCCACAAAAAGGTTTTCTGTACAAAGGGATGGGTCTTACACTCTCTCAAGAGGCCCAAAAGGTTTAAAGAAAAAGAGTGGGGCTTATAACACGAGGGTAAGCCCAGTTGACTTTTCGTTAAAAGTGGCGATCGCGCCGAGATTTTCTTTTAACGCGAAGGGGCTTATACAATATCTGAGGCCCAAATGATTTTGGTTAAAAGGGGGTTGGGTCTTACACTCTATTTGAGGCCCAAAAGTTTTGAATGGGTCTTATAGCTTAAGGAGAGGCCCAAATGGTTTATCTTTAAACTGGCGACGATCGTGCCGAATTTAAAAATGTACAGAGGGACTTATACAATAAGTGAGGCCCAAAATATTTCTGTACAAGTGGGTTGGATCTTACACTCTAATAGAGACCCAAATGAGTTTTAAGAAAAGAAATGGGTCTTACTACTCGAGGGTAGGCCCAGAAGGTTATTTTTCAAAAGGCGACGATCGCGCCGTTTGTTTTTGACGGTATCGGGACTTATACAATACACTGAGGCCCAAAAATGATTTGGTCAAAAAAAAGATTGGGTCTTACACTCTATTAGAGGCCCAAAAAGTTTTAAAAATGATTTATGAGGGTTGAATTAATCAAAAAACCCTAATTTGTTTTCAAAAATGTGTTTTAATTGAATAAAAATTCAATTAAAATGATCAAAATTGTTTAACATAGGAAAAACAAATTGTGATCTTGGATTAATGCTTCAAAAATTAAGTATTGACCTACAAAATAATTAGAAAGCATTAAAAGTTGCAAAATCAAGGTGGAAAAAATATTTTAAATGTCAAAAACAATTAAAACATTAATTCTTTGCAAAAATATCAATTATATAAAATAAATAATATTTTTGGGATTTTTTGGGAAAATAAAATATTTTAACATTTTTGTGAATTATTAAAAAAAGAATCAACTCAAAATCATTAAAAATCAGAGAGAAATTAATTTTTGAATCAGTTAAATAAAATCACAAAATTCAAATATTTGAATTTTCAAAAAATGGCGCCAAGAACACGCGCGTGTTCTGGGTTTGCCCAGATTTGCATTTTCTCTTCAATCTCACTGAATACTTGATCATATCATGCAATCCACACACCAATCAACTCGTTTCAACCTCACGATCATGTCACTTGCAGCTGGTGATCGTGATTTGTGTTGGAGGTGTTACAGCTAGGTTCCAATGATCTGGATAGCTTCCCTAGGTGCCATGGAGTGTGTATGAATGCTTGGAATGGATTGAAATGGTTTGGAGCTGAAGATGGTACCTCAACTGCAAAACTGTCAAGAACTTGAGCAATTGGCTGGTGATTTTGTGAAATCTGTGTTCCAGATGTTATGTAAGTGTTTGGATCACTTCTATATGATGTATGTGAGGTGTGTGTGTGATTGGTTTGATTGGAAAAGCTCCCAAACTCAAAACCCGATAGTGACTTGCCTTAGAAGACAAAATTAGAGTGAAAGAAGAGATTTTGAGGAAAGCATCTGTTTGATGGCTTTGGTGTCCTCAAACTGATCATAATTGAGCTCTATTTATAGTAGAGCAAGTTTGTTTTGCAAGGAATAGTGAATGGCAACTGCTGAGTAGGTTTGGTCAATGTTGGCAAATGAAAATCCAAGTCTCCTCTAGCCATTGACTAGAGGTTAGGGCACAGGTTGCTGGTTTCCTTGGTCTTGGATAAGTCTTGACTGAATTCAGTTGATAATGGCTCAGTCCATGCCACCTTGATGCTTCCATTGAATGCTCCAATCCAAAATTGGAGTCTTGTCCCTATTTTGGCAATTCTAGGTTCAACATGCTATTTCTTGTTCCAAAGACTTTGGAGGCTTGGCTCAGTGATTGTCCCCTTTAGATTCAATCCTCAGAGGTGTCCAAGTGGATAGGAGCATTTGGATTTGGCTGATTTTGGCAAATCGAGCAAAAATGCAAAATCTGCCTTGCCTTGACAGATTTCAACAAGGCAACTTGCCAATGTTATATCTCATGACTCAAATTGAATTTGGTAATGTTCTTGGTCATTTTGGAAAGCCCTTACATGATACAACAACTGTTTGAACATCTTTGGTTTTGATCTCTTTTGAATCCAAGTGAAAAATCCCCCTACATTTGGCAAAAAGTAGGGTAAAATCTGACTTAGTGAAATTTTCACTAAGTGTTGGAACAAAGTGACTTTTCTTGATTTTGATCACTCCATAACTCAAAATCCATGAGGAATTTGGACATAGGTCAGTATGAAGCTTTTGTAGAGGGCAATGAGATCTACAAATCAAGCTTTGAATGGGGAACAATGGCCTTGTGGTTTAGGAGTTATGGTCCTCCAAAGTTGGCACATTAGTGTCACTTTTTCTATAACTTAGAAATTTTTCTAAGTTTTTATGGTTACCCCTTTTACAAGTTATCCCACTTTCTTTGATTTTTCTTGATGAATGATGATTCAAATCATACATTAACATCATTTTAGGGTTAAAAATCCATTTTGGTGAAAAATCCCAAAAAGTCAAAGTTGACGTTTGTGCACAGTTGACTTTTTATCAGATGAATTCCAAACTGTGCAATTCTTCATGAAATCATGTCCTTGACCTAAATCAAACTTGATGGACATGTTCCATGGGTGTCATAGGGTATATTGAATCATGTCTTAGGGCATGGGAGCATGTCCTGGTCAAAAGTCAAAGTTACAGTTGACTTTCCTCGCGATACCCTAATTGTGGTGCAGATGAAATTGAGACTTGTTGCTCAAGCTTCTTGGATTAATCCATTGTTCCAAATGGATCAATATAGTTCATTAGAGACTCTCAAACCCTCTCTTGAGGTCTTGGCTCATGACTTGCCCTAAAAGTCAACTTAGGGGTGAATTAGGTCAAGAAACCCTAATTCCTGATTTTTGATGAATGCATCCCTGAGGCAAAATTGACTTGATGATTGGGTCCATGAGGTCCCATGAAGTATATTAGGTTATATTTTGGATCATTGGCTTGTGCCCAGATGAAAAATTTCCATCTGGAGGCCCTGGTCGACCAAAACCCTAATTTGGTGACACTGTCGATCTTGAGAGTTGTTCCACCTAGAAGGGAGCAACCTTGTGCTTGATCCTTGAAGTGGGAGTCCTTTTGATCCATTGTGGATGTTAGACAAGTTGAAGATCATGTCATTCCTTGATTGATCCTTTATCTAAAGCTCTGAGAGGGCTTGAAACCCTAATTTTGATTGTAGTGGATGCTCACCCATCTTTGGGGAGACTGATGAAGTATGGTGGTTCCTCCATATTGTGATGATGATTTGCACAATGATGGGAAATCTAAGTGGTCAAAATTTGGGGTATGACAGATGCCCCTATTTAATCTTCTTGGACGCGAAGGTGTGAATGACGAAGGTATTCGGGCATTCGGGGTGCAAGAGGATTAAATATCGGAATACCCAAAATTTTGACGGCGTCTATGAATGGTAATTCACGTATTCATCTTCTTTTGCTAAGCAATGATGCTTAGAAAAGGTAAACTTCCCCTCGATCCTGGTCTTCAGCCAAGGAACTGGTCTCAGTTTCTGATTTAAACTTCCCCTCGATCCTGGTTTCCTACCGAGGAACTGGTCTTAGTTTCTGATGTAAACTTCCCCTCGATCCTGGTTTCCTACCAAGGAACTGGTCTTAGTTTCTTTCGTTAATAAACTTTACTGACAAGGGACGCTATTCGTAGCGGCTTTCCTTCAAACTTCTCGCCGAATTTTCCTGGGGAGATGCTATTTGAGTGGAAAAAGTTTTGATGTCAGACTTGCTGGGGAACCCAGTCGTCTGAGTTGTAGAGGTGCACAAACTTCTCTGTTTGGAGACGCCATTTGTTGAATCTACTGGGGAAAACGAGTCTCTTGAGAGACTGCTTTCGTTCGGGGTCTTTACATCGTACTTTTCTCGGAGATCTTCTCGGAGAAATGCCATATGATGTGATCCAATTTTGAGGTGCCGATGACCTTTTCATCAGTGGGTTTTTTGGAGAAAAACTGCCGTACTGCCGAATCTCCGATTTAGGAGGCTTTCTCTCGGGATTTTCTTTAATCCGGGAAAACAAGGATATCATCTTCAATGGCGAAGAGTGATGTTAACTGAGGGCTCTCTGGTCTTTCAGAGGTTCAAGTTATCAAAGTGGTCGAGGACCCAACTTCAATCCAGAAATAAAACTGAAGGAGAGAGATTGTTCAGACGTAACACTTCCTGACGAGGAAATGGCTGACAACTCGATTGAGATGACTTTTATCACTAGGGGACAAGACCGACTAGAGTGATAGTGATGCAATATGACTGTGAATGTAAGTCAATAATGCATGATGCATGTATGTATATGCTGACAAAACTGACGCAACATACAAACTAAAAGATGAACACGACTGGATACTCGGCCATCACGGGGCGAAGAAGTACCGTTGGTTCAGAATAGCAATTCCACCTTACTTAGGAGAGATAGTCCCTGTTGGGAGCTACGTTGGTCGGGCTTAGGAGATAAGAACTCGGCCGAGGCGTGTCAGATGAAACAAGGTCTCTGACACAGTTGATCCCTTCATTCAGGCGTACTGGGTTAGAAGAAGTACTTTGATTCTGCACTTTGAGGTTCGATTACTTCTGGAGAAGCGACAGATGTTCTTTTGATGTTCAACAATCAAAAGAAATTGCCATCTTTAATTTAAAAGCAGAAAAAGTTTTAACAAGTAAATTCATTTTTGTTTCATTTCAAGAATCGCTAATCATGTTAAAACGTCATTCTGTAAAGCTAAAACAAATAAGAATTACAAACAAAAGCACAAGGGCTCAAATTTTATTGATAAGATAGAGATCCGCCAAACGCGTGATTCCATTGAGTATTTACAAAGTTAGAAAATGGTAATTTACAGGGAAAAGGGCTACGTTGAAACATAACGACCACTATCCTTCTACCACCTTTGAATTAGGAACATCCTGAGCTTCTGTTGAAGATGACCTTGACTGGAATTTTCCTCCGATGGATGGTGTAACTGCTGCTGAGGGACCTGCCTCTGTTGAACATAGTTACTTGCCATTATCCCTAACTTTTTCCTGGATTGTACTGTGATGTTTCCAATCCACCGGGATGATTTTTTTTATTTTGTCTCTAAATTTTTCCTGGACCGCCCTTTCGGGTTTCCAATCCACCGAGATGTTTTTTTTTAGGCGAAGTATTTCTTGACTACATCAACATTTGTGGGGTAGGCAAATTCCTCTCCGTCCATGGTTGCAAGTCTCAAGGCGCCGCCTGAGAAAGCTTTCGTGACCACATAGGGGCCGTCATAATTCGAAGTCCACTTGCCCCGAGAATCAGTGAGAAATGATTGTATCTTCTTGAGCACAAGGTCTCCTTTCCTGAAGATGCGGGGTCGAACCTTTTTGTCGAACGCCTTTTTCTTTCTCTGTTGATACAACTGACCATGGCATAGTGCCGTGATTCGCTTCTCCTCGATCAGATTCAGTTTGTCGTGACGACTTTGACGCCATTCAGCTTCGGTGAGCTTAGCTTCCATCAATACTCGAATTGACGGAATCTCTACTTCTATGGGGAGCACTGCTTCCATGCCATACACTAGAGAGAAAGGGGTTGCCCCTGTTGAAGTGCGGACAGATGTACGATAACCGTGAAGAGCAAAGGGTAGCATCTCGTGCCAGTCTTTGTAGGTTACAACCATCTTCTGAACAATCCTCTTGATGTTCTTGTTAGTCGCTTCTACCGCTCCATTCATCTTGGGTCGGTAGGGAGATGAGTTATGGTGTTCGATCTTGAACTCTGCGCACAACTCTTTCATCATCTTATTGTTCAAGTTAGATCCATTGTCAGTAATGATCTCGCTTGGAACACCATAACGGCAGATGATATTGTTTTTGATAAATCGGACCACCACTTGTCGGGTTACATTGGCGAATGACGCTGCTTCGACCCACTTGGTGAAGTAGTCAATGGCTACTAGGATGAACCGATGTCCGTTTGAAGCCTTAGGTTCAATCAAGCCAATCATGTCGATTCCCCATATGGAAAAAGGCCACGGGGAAGAAAGAACTTTGAGATGTGATGGCGGTACATGAATTTTGTCGGAGTATATCTGACACTTGTGACACCTCCTCATGTACTTGTAGCAGTCGGATTCCATGGTCAACCAGTAGTACCCTGCTCTTAGAATTTTTCTCGCCATTGTGTGTCCGTTGGCATGAGTGCCAAAGGATCCTTCATGAATTTCTTTCATCAGCATTTCTGCTTCTGGTCAGTCTACGCATCAGAGCAAGACCATGTCAAAATTTTTCTTATAGAGAGTGTCACCGCTCAGGAAGAAGTTTCCAGCCAATCTTCTGAGGGTTTTCCTGTCTTTTCTTAGTGCCCCAGGTGGGTACTCTTGTTTCTGAAGGAAGCATTTGATATCATGATACCAAGGTTTGTCGTCTATGACTGCTTCAATCGTGAAGATGTAAGCGGGCCTTTCAAGGCACATTATGTCGATCTTAGGTAAGTCGTTCCATTGACCTACACTAATCATGGAAGAGAGAGTGGCTAATGCATCAGCCATGTGATTCTCCTCACGAGGGATATGATGAAACTCAACACTGTTGAAGAAAGGTAACAATCTTCTTGCATAGTCTTTGTAAGGAATCAGTCCTGATTGGTATGTGTTCCAATATCCTTTAATCTGATTGATAACCAGGGCTGAGTCGCCATATACGTCCAAGTTTTTGATCCTCAAATCAATCGCTTCCCCGAGACCCATAATACAAGCTTCGTATTCGGCCTCGTTGTTCGTACACTTGAACGTAAGTCGGGCAGTGAAAGGAATGTGGGTACCCTGAGGTGTTATGATGATTGCCCCAATTCCGCTTCCATAATGATTAACTGCTCCGTCAAATACAAGTCCCCATTGGGAACCTGGTTCTGGCCCTTCATTAGGTAGCGGTTCATCGCAGTCTTTCATCTTTAGATACATGACATCTTCGTCTGGGAAGTCAAACCCGACTGATTCCTGATCGTCAATCGGTTGATGAGCCAAATGGTCGGATAAAATACTTCCTTTAACGGCTTTCTGAGCATGGTACTCTATGTCATATTCTGATAACAGCATCTGCCAACGGGCGATTCTTCCCGTGAGAGCAGGTTTTTCGAAAACGTACTTGATTGGATCCACTTCGGAGACCAACCAAGTAGTATGACGAATCGTGTACTGGCATAGACGTTTGGCTGCCCAAGCCAAAGCGCATCAAGTTTTCTCAAGCATCGTGTACCGAGTTTTGCAGTCGGAGAATTTCTTGCTTAGATAGTAAATGTCAGACTCCTTCCGTTTAGTTTCGTCTTGTTGGCCAAGTACACACCCTATTGAGTCTTCCAAGACTGTGAGGTAGATCATCAGTGGTCTTCCTTCCACTGGGGGTGATAGAATCGGAGGATTCAACAGGTATTCCTTAATACTGTCGAAGGCGGTTTGCCAGTCTTTTGTCCAAACGCAATCCTGGTTCTTTTTGAGTAACTTGAAAATCGGCGCACATGTCGCGGTCATGAGGAATATGAATCTGGAGATGTAGTTCAAACGTCCCAGGAATCCCCTGACTTGTTTTTCAGTTTTCGGAGAAGGCATTTCTTGAATGGCCTTGACCTTGTCAGGATCAACCTCAATTCCTTTTTGGCTGACGATGAACCCTAGTAATTTCCCTGAACGGACACCGAAGGTGCACTTGTTGGGATTCAAGCGGAGTTTGTACTTTCACAAACGCTCGAATAGTTTTGACAGGTGGGTCACATGCTCCTCTTCTATCTTAGATTTTGCAATCATATCATCGACATATACCTCGATCTCTTTGTGTATCATGTCATGAAAAAGAGTTGTCATGGCCCTTTGATAGGTTGCCCCGGCGTTCTTTAAACCGAACGACATCACCTTGTAATAAAAGGTACCCCATGGGGTAATGAACGAAGTTTTCTCCATGTCTTTCAGGGCCATTTTGATCTGATTATAGCCCAAGAATCCATCCATGAAGGAGAAGACTTTGAACTTTGCTGTACTGTCTACCAACATGTCAATGTGTGGCAAAGGAAAGTCGTCCTGTGGACTAGCCTTGTTCAGATCTCGGTAGTCGACACACATTCTGACCTTTCCATCCTTTTTCGGAACGGGTACAATATTGGCTAACCATTGAGGATATTCTGACGTGGCGAGGAAACCCGCATCAATCTGTTTCTGTACCTCCTCTTTGATTTTGATGGCCATGTCCGGGTGAGTCCGTCTCAACCTCTGCTTTACTGGCGGACATTCCGATCTCAACGGTAAGTGGTGTTCCACGATGCTAGTATCCAACCCTGGCATGTCCTGATAGGACCAAGCGAATGCATCGGGGAATTCTTTGAGAAGCTTTATCAAACTCTCTTTGGCAGTTGGACTGAGAAGTACCTCAATCCTGATTTCTTTTCTCTCTTGTTCTGAACCCAAGTTTACCGTTTCCAACGGTTCTTTATGAGGTTCAATGGATCTTTCCTCTTGTCTGAGTAGTCGGGAGATCTCTTCTGGAATTTCATCGTCATTTTCTTCTTCCGCCTCGAATATCGGGAACTCAAAGTTGGGAGAAGGCATCGGATCGTATGTTTCAACGGGGTTTAAAACAAGCAATCTGCATGACGTGATGATTCGTGTTTAGAAGAGATAGAGAAAATGCAAGTGTGTGCAGTGTTTTATTTTACTGCTTGTTTTATTATTGAATTATTTTTTAGGATTACCATTTTCTGAAAAAGCAAAAAGAGAAAACAGCGATTAATGCGGAAATTACAGAACGACATTATTTTATTAATGAACAAGTCGATTCTTGAAACTGCAACCCTATAAAACAAAACTCTGTCGCTTTGGGCTAAGCGAAGAGGGAAAATTTACAGAAAGCGAGCCCTATCAAAACATCCGTTTCACCTGGGCAGGGTGAAAGGTTAAAGATGGCAATAACTTTGACTAACAAACGACCATTGGAGTATCAACAGCAACCCATTGGCGGCGAACTCCTCGGTGAATCACAAAGTCTGGCACCTTCCTTGATTTGTCTTCAGAAATGACGCTGATTTCTGGTGGAGCAGGATCATTGGAATCTGTCTCCCAGGCAGAATTGTCGTAGGAGAATTCCTCAGTTGTATTTTGCATAGTATTTGTGCTCTCAGCTGTATCTCCCCATCCAGTAGGCTGGATATCTTCGAGCCTGATACGAGAGCTTTCGGGAGCGGTGTACCTGACCATATAGTCGTATTTTCCACTCAGTTGTCCCAAGGTGTCCCAAACTTCTTTGGAACTGGAGGAGTCATCTCTCTCGATGACGTTGACCTCGGGAAAAGCATAGTTGATGAATTCAAGTCCTGCAAACATTGCGAATTCATCTTCATGTTGAGTAGTTTTTGAATGACCTGAGTGTTGATCCCATGACATGGTGGGGACACAGGTATTCTGTTCAATGATGGTCAGCTGACTTTCATTGTTCGGCTGACTCTCTTGCCCCAAGTTTCCTGGGTAGGGCTGCCACATTGGTAGACCATCCATTGGGCCATAGTAGGTGTAGTCAAATTTGTCTTTCATCAGAGTGTCCTCCTCTAATGAGTTTGGCGGAGCACGGCATCCTTCCGGATCACAATCTCCACAGATCATTTCGACATCTGACCATGGTATAAATCTCGGACTCTGTGCAGGATAGCAAAATGGTATAGGCACCTCTTCCTGAGACATATAACCGTCCCCGTTAAGGTAGGACTTCCATTCTTCATCTGTGTCAGAGGGATCTTCCTCATTGATAACATGTACTGCTTGAGACACTGGGTGAAGGAAACCTCCACTGTGGAAGAAGTTTTGAAGGGGATGAAGACTTTCATCGTTGGCAGCTGTCTGGGTACAGGTTGCAGAAAAACCAAGACCCTTCTTTATTGTATTGCCAGTAGGAATGACAAGCTGTCCCCATCCTGTCATATCGGTACTCTCGACCACTTTGATATCATCGTTGTATGAAGAAATGGAAGTTCCTTCTTTGAACTGATTGTTCTTGCTCACCGACAGTGCTTAGAACTGAGTTCCAATAACCTCCTCGAGTTCTATACCAGCAGATGATGACAAGTTACTCACCAGCAAGGCCTGCTCCCCGCAGACTGTGATAAGTTGGCCGTTCTGGATGAACTTTAGCTTTTGGTGGAGGGTGGAAGTAACCGCCCCAGCCTGATGTATCCAAGGTCTTCCTAATAAACAACTGTACATTGCCCGAATGTCCATTACCTGGAAAGTGACTTGGAAAGTATGAGGACCGATAGTTATAGGAAGATCAACTTCGCCGATAACTATTTTTCTGGATCCGTCGAACGCTTTGACGACGACCTCGCTGATTCTCATCGGAGGGCCTTTGAATGATAATTGCATCAAAGTGGACTTTGGCATAACATTCAGGGCTGACCCTGTGTCTACCAGTACGCTGGCTAAAGCATCGTCCTGTCAGTTGACTGTGATATTGAGCGCCATGTTATGACGACGACCCTCTTCAGGTAATTCCTCATCACTAAATCCCAAATTGTTGCAGGAAGTGATGTTAGAGACAATACTATCGAACTGTCTAATCGTTACATCCTGTTCCACAAAAGCTTTCTCCAAGACTTTCTGTAGAGCCCCCCTGTGGGCTTCTGAACTGAGTAATAATGATAATACCGAGATCTTTGAAGGATTTTGTAACAGCTGATCGACAATGTTGTATTCACTCCTTTGGATGCGCTTCAGCATCTCATCATTATTTTTTGAAAGGTCGGGATTACTGGATTGATCGACTGGTAGATCAGGAGTTTCCGTCTGAAGTTCCTTTTCTTTGTTAGCTTCCTCAACCCCTCAGTTGAAGATTCTACCACTCCGTGTTACACGACTGATGTCTGCAATATTCACAACGGAGGGTAATGGAATTTCCCTTCCATTTTCAATTATCGTTGCAGCGTATTTGTAAGGGATTGCCTTAGCTGATTCATATGGTAGTGGTCCCGGCAGATAGATGACTACGGGAGCCCTCTGATTTTTCTGACCATCGTAAGTAATCTCGATCCGTTCCCGGTTGGGAACTTTAGATTCGTCAAGTAGAGGGATGATGGCAAAAACATCCCTGGTCCTGTGATGACCAGCGATCGTGACAACATCCTCAACTTGATCAGAAAGGTAGTTCGGCGTCCAGTTGATGGGTCCAGAACCCGGATATGGACGAATCTCTCCACGATCCACCTGACCCTGAAGAGCTGCTCTCACAAGGTAACACCCTTGGTTACTTTCCGAACAGACGCTACAACGGTCATAATTGTGTGGTGGCACCTGGCCACGCCCACTTTGAATACAATGTAACCTCACTAGGTTAGCTTCCACAGATCGGACATCCTGACTCTGATGCCGAGTGGGGTTTCTGTTATTGATACTAATTTGTTGAGTATCTTCATCCATATAAATTGGCATCCACCAGTGATTTAACAAGTACTGAAGTGCCTCCTGGACAAGGGTACAACCTCGATCGTTTTTGCAACCCGCTTTACAACTTTGATAGTCGTATGATATTAAGAATCCGAGTCGGACCTGCTCAGCATGTAACTGTACCAGGTTGGTATTCATCACGCGAATATCGAAGATCTGAACCATGTTGATTTGATAGGAATTCCTATCATGGTAGTCTTGGATCCATCCAAGATCCATATGACGCTGGAGGGCTTCTTGTACAAAAGAGCAACCATGTTTGTTTACCGAGCAAGTCAGACAAGAACTGTAATCGTGCCGCGGCAGATTATGATACCGGCTTTGCCTTGAGTGCATTGCCACTAAGTTGACATTCATCGCACGGATGTCGTGGTTTTGAATGACGTTAGAATTCGTGTAGACCATGTTAACTCCACGAACTCGGTGCTCTTGGATCCATCCGAGATCCATTTGTTCCTGTAGAGCTGCTTGCACCACAGAACATCCCTGGTTGTCTTTAGAGCAGATATCACACTGGTGATAATTATGAGGTGGCACATGGCCATATCCACTCTGTCTACAATGCATCTTGACCAGATTGGTTTTCAACAAGAGTACATCGTGAATTTGATAGACATCGTTAGTCTCTCCTTCTATCAAATTGACTGCAGCATTCTCATGTTGAGGCAGCGGGTTCGTGAGAACATTAGGATTTGTATCCTTGAAGGATAAGACCCCGCTCCTAACAAGTTTTTGCACGTCGGACTTGAAATTGAGACAAGTCTCGATGTTATGCCCTGATCCTCCTTGGTGGTAAGGGCATGTTTGATCCACCTTAAACCAAAAAGGCGGATTTTCCGGTACTGTAAGAGGAGATTTAGTCTGAATGTGCCCCTTAACCAGTAGTAATGGAAACAGCTCTGCGTACGACACGAGTATAGGATCAAATCCTGGTGGCCATGTTGTACGGTTGTTGTTATATGGAGGGCGAGCCTGCTGAAGAGGCTGTTGTGTCCTTTGCTGATCAGGTTGGCTCTGCGCAACCTGAGGTTGATACGTAGGCGCGGTGCTGATAGCAGGAGTTACAGCTGCTACTGGTTGGTACCGTCGCCTTTGCTTTCCGAGAGAGATATTCCCAATATCTTGCTTTTTTTTCTTAGGGAGAGCACTACCGTATTTTTTAATACCGCTCGTCGATCCAGTGTCTTTTACCAAACGTCCTTCTCGGACGGCTTCCTCAAGACGTACGCCCATGCCCACCATCTCGGTGAAATCACTGGGTGCACTGGAAACCATTCGGTCATAGTAAAATGAGCATAAGGTTTTTAAGAAGATCTTTGTCATCTCTTTTTCCTCAAGAGGTGGACAAATTTGAGCAGCAATCTCACGCCACCTTTGAGCATACTCCTTAAAGGTTTCCTTGTCCTTTTGCGACATCGATCTGAGTTGATCTCTGTCAGGTGCCATGTCCAAATTGTATTTTTATTGTTGGACGAAGGCAGTGCCAATATCACTGAATGTGCTGATCATGGCACGGTTTAAACCCATGTACCATTTGAGTGCGGCACCGGTTAAACTATCCTGGAAGTAGTGAATCAGTAGGTCCTGATTCTCCGTCTGAGCTGACATCCGCCAAGTGTACATCACCAGATGGCTTTGAGGGAAAGAGTTACCCTTGTATTTTTCAAAGTCGGGCACTTGAAATTTGTGCGGAACTTTTACATTAGGGACCAAGCAGAGGTCTGCGGCGTCCTTTCCAAATAAATCCTGACCGCGAATGGCTTACAGCTCCTTCTGCATTTCCAGAAACTGCTCCTGGAATTCATCCATTCTGTCGAACATGGTTTCCTTTTTACCAGAAGGTATCTGTGGAATTTGTCCTTCCAGGACAGTGTGCACCACAGGGGGTGGTACCGTGACTATGGCAGTGAGTCTTGGCGTTTCCCGAAGTTTGTAACCTTCAGGAGTCTTCAGTATGCCTCTGGCATCTTCGCTTTCCCGAAGTTTGTAACCTTCAGGCCCAGCGGCTTCAGTTGTGATTCCCTGATCTTCAGTGATCGGCGGAACATATCCTTCCAGGATATAGTTAACAGGCATGCCCCAAGGACGATCTTTCGGTATTTGATACCTAGGATCATACTTCTCCACTATGGGCGTTGAGGTGATCTCTGAGATCACAGTTCTTTGTAGCTGAGCTTCTGCCATGGCTTGCATGTCGTTACGAAGCTTTCTCATATCCTCTCTCAGAGCGTCGATCTCTTCTTTCAACTCTCTGTTTTCTTCCTCAAGATCATCCATCTTTTTCTGACGATTGGCCCGAGTATTGTACGAATGAGACAGTTTGACTCTAGAATCAAGATACAAACGTGAGTTTCGTAGGGAAGAAGAATACGTGATGTTAGAATGATGAATGCAATGATTATATTAATTGTTTTTTGGTTTAATAAAAATAAACTTCGACAATTAGATTGCAAATATCAAACAGTGGGGAAACCCCTTTTTATTGAATTCAAAGGATTACAGAAATGGAAATACAGTAGATTACAAGGTACGGAAATAGAAACCTAAGCTAATGGGTCCCGAGTCCTCTCTGAAGAGAAATCGGGTGCGGACTCTTTCCTTTTCTTTGACCGGGGCTCTTGGGCCATTGTCGGGTTGTCATTCCTTTGCCAGGTGAAAGGAGTGAGCAAATTCCTTTGGTCATCTTGATTCTCTACAGCAAGTTGCTCCAAAATTTCAATCAGAGCATCCTTTTCTTTTAGTAATTGATGTATTTTGATGCACTCTATGTCGAGGGTGCGGTACTTGTTCTTCCAAGACCTTCTCTCCTTTTGAACTTTGTTGAGAGTAACCTGAAGGTTTTCAGTTTCCGTCATGAAATACATGACAGATTCCCTCGGTGGAAGAATTCCGTAACGAGGATAAGGCATTTTTAGCTTGAGAGCTCTAGTTTGTACCCAATGGAGATAAGGCTCCATCGAGACACAGTTCGATTTTCCTAGAGACTCTTGTCCTTTCTTATGAACGTGTTTCCAAGCGTGCACTATTTCCATCTTTAGTGCTCTGTCGTTTTCTCCTTCCTTGAAGAAAAGACCTTTCAGATGAACACCCCGTGGGACGTGTCTCATCGGGTATCCAAACTGACGGCGAACCAACACTGGCTGATAGTTGATTCCTCCTTTAGTTCCTATGAGGGGTACGTTGGGGAAGTTCCCACAACGATCAATGATTCTAATTCCACCATAGATCCTATTACACCAATCTATATCAGAGTTGGTAAGAGACATGATCTTCTGCGACCAACGTAAGGCACTCTTGCAATCCCAAAAAGCAGCAGACTTGGGCAAGTGGGAGATAAACCATTTGTAAAGCAAAGGTACACAGCATGTGATCTCCCCTCCGCTGTACAAATTTCCCAAATGTACAGAATGATACGCATCTGCGAGCAAAGTCGGCACAGGGTTTCCAATGAGAAAAACCTTAATGGAGTTGATATCGACGAAGTTATTGATGTTGGGAAACAAAAATAACCCGTAGATGAGCAAGACAAAGACGCTTTCAAAAGCAAACACGTTTCCTATACTAGCAAAATACAGGGCCTTCTTTGTCAAGAACTGGGCTGGAAAACCTTGGATGCCACCCTTAGTGGTTAGGTGAGTCCTAACCTCAGACTCGTCCAAATGAATTGCAATTGCAATGGTCTAATTCTTTGGAATTTCTTCCAGTCCAGAAAATGGAGCTCGATCAGTAATGTGTAGATCAATCAGATGAGAATACTCCTCCAGCGTTGGTGCGAGCTGGTAATCCGGGAATGTGAAACAGTGATAAACTGGATCATAAAACTGAATGAGCGCATCCATGATTCCCTCAATCACATGGACTCTTAACGGTGGTAGCAGACCTCCGTGCTTGGCTCTGAAAGCCTCAGGGTTAGTGATCATCCTCGCTAACCTTCTCAAATCCTCTAGCTTTAAAACCTTGAAGGTATACCTATGGGTTCTCCTTCTACCGAAATCCATTAGCGCAATCCTTTTCTCTGATATTTGTAATCACAATCTTAGTTTAATTTGAAAAACAGAAAGACCAGAAGAGAAATTTTTCTTGTTTTAATGTTTTTTAAATGAATGCATGAATGCAGCACACAAAAACATAGGAAAAACATGGGGTCAAAGGGTCGTTGTCATGAAGTCAAGGCTCTACCCATCCCCAAAGGTTTATACTAGGGTGATTTTTGTACCTGTACTCATTATCATCAGCTCCTCCCAGGAAAGCAAAACAACAAGCGGATCGCCAGCAAGTTGTAGAGCGATCTTAGACTAAGTACCATTCACCGAAAATAGATCATCAGCCTCAAATGAGGGTAGTATTGTGTAACAACTATTCCCGATAGTTTCCGCACTACAAAAGAGTTTGGCTCCTCCGCTTCTCAGACATCACAATCTGCCCATTGTCTAGGTGAGAGAATGGGTTGCATTGGTCAGCCTCCACTGAGGTTGATGGTCGACCTCGTCGCCATCACTTATCTTAAGTGTATACTCAATATCTCCACATGCGGCATCTCACGTATTCCCATTAGCAGAAAAATAAACACGTATAGCAATTAGGAAAAGCAGTATATATATATTTGTCCTAATCATCCTAGACCTTTAAAGCTATGAATCCTAAGTTCCTGACAGAAAATGGGTTCCCCGGCGGAATTACCATCCTGTGGTTTCATTCCAAATTAACGGCGTTTTGACCTAAGATCCTAATGACGTCAAGGTTTCTATCTAGGGGAAAAAAACAAGATCCCTAAAGAGACCTGTAATTGTCCCCAGCAGAGTCGCCATTTTTCTGTAGCGAGTGATTTTTGGATGTGGTTGCGAAGCACGATCGCTCTGGTACTACAGCTCAATTCATTTTTTATCCTATTAAAGCTGATGAAGGAAGGGAAATAGATGTCTCCAATTAACCCTGCTTGCATACTGAGATTAAACAATCAAAACTGTTGGTTTACAGATGCTACAAAGATTCGGGGTTTCTCCTAGGTTATTTTGTTGACAAGGGGTGCTTTAGGCTATCGATTAGGATGTTAGGACGAATGTATGAGAGTATGGGATTTTGGGTTTTTGTTTAGTGTGCTCGCTAAGATTTTTTCTTTCAATCTTATGCCTACGTATTCCCGTTTACCGAAACAGGGAAATCAGAGCGTTCGTAGTTCCTCCTATTCTATGGGAGGAAATGGTTGTTTTGGTGTCTTGTTCAAAGCCCAAGACGTGAAGCTAGAGAGTCTATTTGTATCTTGTTCAAAGCCCAAGATGTGAAGCTAAAAGTGTTGACCTTAGAGAGAATTTGTCATCTCTAAAGGGGTCTGTTTGTCACAACTGTTAGGTGATTGACTGTAAAGGAGGATTACTTTAACCGGGATTTGTGAATCCGGCAATGCCATAATTTCCTTTATAGGGGATTTTAACCTGAAGGAGAAGACTTTAACTCAGTTTAGAGCAATGCCATCTTTCCTTAGGAATTTCTCATACTAAAATAGGGACATTGGCATGGATGTAGATGATCTAGAGGCTTGCCGCTTACAGCAATTAGATGAAGGGGAAAGAGTTATTGAAGTTTGTGTACTGTGAACGAGGCACAACTTTGATGCTAAAAGGTTGATTGGACCAACCAGTGGTTTTCTTATACAAAGCCTAAGAGGAGGCTAATATGTGTCTCGTACAAAGCCCGAGAGAGAGGCTAAAAGGTTTTGACTCGACGATGGAGTCTTTTGGTATCTCGTATAAAGCCCGAGATGAAGGCTACTTGACTTAACAAGAGAGTTTTTTGTATCTCGTACGAAGCCCGAGATGGAGGTTAAAATTTGTTTGGCTCAATAAGAACCTTTTTGTATCTCGTATAAAGCCCGAGATGGAGGCGAAAGGGTGATTGACTAAACGAGGGAGTCTCTTTATGTGTCTCGTACAAAGCCCGAGAGAGAGGCTAAACGTTGTTTGACTCCGCTGGGGAGAATCATTGTATAAAGCCCAAGAGAGAGGATATGGTTACTGTTTCAGTTGAGTGACAGGTCCAGTATGCTGATTTAAAGAGAAAATCAGTTCTTATATGAGCAACACTGTACTCGAGGATTTGATTCGAGGATCCGGGCTATTCCTGTTCTTTAAGGAATTGGGAAATTAGAAGGGTATTGAGACTGTCCGAGTCTATGGGTTTTCCTCCTATTTAACGAAGGGGTCACTTGAGAATGTCTGGAAAACTCAATGAGATTAGACTGTCCGTGTCTAGAGTTTCATCTTTTGTACCATGCTTTGAGAAACAGTAGTAGACTCTTTGAAAGGATTGTTCTATGCATACGACTAATTTCTGTTCCTATACCTCTAGGGGGTCGTCGGGACAATTTGTACGAAGCCCAAGAGGAGGCTGGAAACTTTTAAGAAGTCGATCGGTCCTTGTACGAAGCCCAAGAGGAGGCTATCATTCCCAGAGGAAGAATCATTATACGAAGCCTAAGAGGAGGCTGTGAATACTTCTAAGAAGCCGACGGGTCCTTGTACTAAGCTCAAGAGGAGGCGGGGTTGCTTTTAGGAAGCCTGTGGGTCCTTGTATGATGCCCAAGAGGAGGCCGATGCTTTTAAGAAGCCCGTGGGTCCCCAAACCCCGAGAAATTCAAGGCAAGCTATTCACAAGGAATAGATCAAGTCAAGAAAGTTCGAGAATTTGGAAGAAACTCAAAGATGCCATTCACGGAGAATACATTCATCTCTAGGAGTAGAGTTTCTTGACAATTCCTAATGAGGACAGCCGAAGAGAAGACTGTATCTGGTGATCCTATTGGGGATCTAGTTGTCTATTTCTATGAATAAACGAAACAGCGTCACCTAGTTCTAGACGTAGTTGCCGGGGAAACTCGAAATATCTATACTATTATTACACAGTTGATATGAGTTTATGAAAGAAGACTTACAGTGAAACAGCCCCACAATACAGTTATATGTATATGAAAGCGGTAAATGAAAACAATAACGACTTACTCGGTTGTAGAGCTTCCATGTTGTTTGGTTAGTTGTTCAACAAAGAAAGATTGAAAACAACAGTATATTCAAAATCAAAGGAGAAAGTGCTTTGAAAAAGAAAGATTTGGGGCTTACAGCTCAAGGGGAGGCCCAGGGTTTTATCAGTGAGCGCACTGTTTGAATTTGTACAGAGGGACTTATACAAGTGACTGAGGCCCAAAAAAGGTTTTCTGTACAAAGGGATGGGTCTTACACTCTCTCAAGAGGCCCAAAAGGTTTAAAGAAAAAGAGTGGGGCTTATAACACGAGGGTAGTCCCAGTTGACTTTTCGTTAAAAATGGCGATCGCGCCGAGATTTTCTTTTAACGCGAAGGGGTTTATACAATATCTGAGGCCCAAATGATTTTGGTTAAAAGGGGGTTGGGTCTTACACTCTATTAGAGGCCCAAAAGTTTTGAATGGGTCTTATAGCTCAAGGAGAGGCCCAGATGGTTTATCTTTAAACTGGCGACGATCGTGTCGAATTTAAAAATGTACAGAGGGACTTATACAATAAGTGAGGCCCAAAATATTTCTGTACAAGTGGGTTGGGTCTTACACTCTAATAGATGCCCAAATGAGTTTTAAGAAAAGAAATGGGTCTTACTACTCGAGGGTAGGCCCCGAAGGTTATTTTTCAAAAGGCGACGATCGCGACGTTTGTTTTTTATGGTATCGGGACTTATACAATACACTGAGGCCCAAAAATGATTTGGTCAAAAAAAAGGATTCGGTCTTACACTCTATTAGAGGCCCAAAAAGTTTTAAAAATGATTTATGAGGGTTGAATTAATCCAAAAACCCTAATTTGTTTTCAAAAATGTGTTTTAATTGAATAAAAATTCAATTAAAATGATCAAAATTGTTTAACATAGGAAAAACAAATTGTGATCTTGGATTAATGCTTCAAAAATTAAGTATTGGCCTACAAAATAATTAGAAAGCATTAAAAGTTGCAAAATCAAGGTGGAAACAATATTTTAAATGTCAAAAACAATTAAAACATTAATTCTTTGCAAAAATATCAATTATATAAAATAAATAATATTTTTCGGATTTTTTGGGAAAATAAAATATTTTAACATTTTTGTGAATTATTAAAAAAAGAATCAACTCAAAATCATTAAAACTCAGAGAGAAATTAATTTTTGAATCAATTAAATAAAATCACAAAATTCAAATATTTGAATTTTCAAAAAATGGCGCCAAGAACACGCGCGTGTTCTGGATTTGCCCAGATTTGCATTTTCTCTTCAATCTCACTGAATACTTGATCATATCATGCAATCCACACACCAATCAACTCGTTTCAACCTCACGATCATGTCACTTGTAGCTGGTGGTCGTGATTTGTGTTGGAGGTGTTACAGCTAGGTTCCAATGATCTGGATAGCTTCCATAGGTGCCATGGAGTGTGTATGAATGCTTGGAATGGATTGAAATGGTTTGGAGCTGAAGATGGTACCTCAACTGCAAAACTGTCAAGAACTTGAGCAATTGGCTGGTGATTTTGTGAAATCTGTGTTCCAGATGTTATGTGAGTGTTTCGATCACTTCTATATGATTTATGTGAGGTGTGTGTGTGTGATTGGTTTGATTGGAAAAGCTCCCAAACTCAAAACCCGATAGTGACTTGCCTTAGAAGGCAAAATTGGAGTGAAAGAATAGATTTTGAGGAAAACATCTGTTTGATGGCTTTGGTGTCCTCAAACTGATCACAGTTGAGCTTTATTTATAGTAGAGCACGTTTGTTTTGTAAGGAATAGTGAATGGCAACTGCTGAGTAGGTTTGGCCAATGTTGGCAAATGAAAATCCAAGTCTCCTCTAGCCATTGACTAGAGGTTAGGGCACAGGTTGCTGGTTCCCTTGGTCTTGGATAAGTCTTGACTGAATTCAGTTGAGAATGGCTCAATCTATGCCACCTTGATGCTTCCATTGAATGCTCCAATCCAAAATTGGAGTCTTGTCCCTATTTTGGCAATTCTAGGTTCAACATGCTATTTCTTGTTCCTAAGACTTTGGAGGCTTGGCTCAGTGATTGTCCCCTTTAGATTCAATCCTCAGAGGTGTCCAAGTGGATAGGAGCATTTGGATTTGGCTGATTTTGGCAAATCGATCAAAAATGCAAAATCTGCCTTGCCTTGACAGATTTCAACAAGGCAACTTGCCAATGTTATATCTCATGACTCAAATTGAATTTGGTAATGTTCTTGGTCATTTTGGAAAGCCCTTACATGATACAACAACTGTTTGAACATGTTTGGTTTTGATCTCTTTTGAATCCAAGTGAAAAATCCCCCTACATTTGGCAAAAAGTAGGGTAAAATCTGACTTAGTGAAATTTTCACTAAGTGTTGGAACAAAGTGACTTTTCTTGATTTTGATCACTCCATAACTCAAAATCCATGAGGAATTTGGACATAGGTCAGTATGAAGCTTTTGTAGAGGGCAATGAGATCTACAAATCAAGCTTTGAATGGGGAACAATGGCCTTGTGGTTTAGGAGTTATGGTCCTCCAAAGTTGGCACATTAGTGTCACTTTTTCCATAACTTAGAAATTTTTCTAAGTTTTTATGGTTACCCCTTTTACAAGTCATCCCACTTTCTTTGATTTTTCTTGATGAATGATGATTCAAATCATACATTAACATCATTTTAGGGTTAAAAATCCATTTTGGTGAAAAATCTCAAAAAGTCAAAGTTGACTTTTGTGCACAGTTGACTTTTTATCAGATGAATTCCAAACTGTGCAATTCTTCATGAAATCATGTCCTTGACCTAAATCAAACTTGATGGACATGTTCCATGGGTTTCATAGGGTATATTGAATCATGTCTTAGGGCTTGGGAGCATGTCCTGGTCAAAAGTCAAAGTTACAGTTGACTTTCCTCGCGAAACCCTAATTGTGGTGCAGATGAAATTGAGACTTGTTGCTCAAGCTTCTTGGATTAATCCATTGTTCCAAATGGATCAATATAGTTCATTAGAGACCCTCAAACCCTCTCTTGAGGTCTTGGCTTATGACTTGCCCTAAAAGTCAACTTAGGGGTGAATTAGGTCAAGAAACCCTAATTCCTGATTTTTGATGAATGCATCCCCTGAGGCAAATTGACTTGATGATTGGGTCCATGAGGTCCCATGAAGTATATTAGGTTATGTTTTGGATCATTGGCTTGTGCCCAGATGAAAAATTTCCATCTGGAGGCCCTGGTCGACCAAAACCCTAATTTGGTGACACTGTCGATCTTGAGACTTGATCCACCTAGAAGGGAGCAACCTTGTGCTTGATCCTTGAAGTGGGAGTCCTTTTGATCCATTGTGGATGTTAGACAAGTTGAAGATTATGTCATTCCTTGATTGATCCTTTGTCTAAGGCTCTGAGAGGGCTTGAAACCCTAATTTAGATTGTAGTGGATGCTCACCCATCTTTGGGGAGACTGATGAAGTATGATGGTTCCTCCATATTGTGATGATGATTTGCACAATGATGGGAAATCTAAGTGGTCAAAATTTGGGGTATGACACATGGGTGAATATCTTTGTGGTCCAACTGACCTTGAAGGGCTGCTCGCACGAGGAAACATCCTTGATTATTTTTTGAGCAAACTCTACAGCGTTCATAGTTATGTGGTGGCACCTGGCCGCATTCGCTTTGAATACAGTGTAACCTTATTAAATCTGTTTCCATTGATTGATCACCCAGACTTTGATGCCTAGTAGAGTTCCCATCGATCATACTGACTTGTTGCGTGTCTTCGTCCATATAGATCGGAAGCCACCAGTGGTTTAACAAGTGTTGTAAAGTTCTTTGAACGAGAGCACATCCCTGGTCACTCTCACAACATCCTTTACAGTTATGATAATTATGCGAAGTCAGAAAACCAAGTTGGACTTGCTTAGCGTGTAATTCCACCAAGCTGGTATTCATCAAGCGAATATCGAAGATTTGAATCATGTTCACTTGATATTGATTTTTATCATGGTAGTCCTAGATCCACCCAAGATCCATCTGATGCTGGAGGGCCTCTTGTACAAAAGAGCATCCCTGATTGTTTATCGAGCAAATCAGACATGAATCATAATCGTGCCATGGCAGATCATGATGTTGGCTTTGCCTTGAGTGCATTGCCACCAGGTTGACATTCATCATACGGATGTCGTGGCTCTGAATGATGTTGGAATTCGTATAAGTCATGTTGACCCCCCGAATTTGGTGCTCTAGGATGCATCTGAGATCCAATTGTTCCTGTAGAGCTGATTGCACCACAGAACATCCTTGATTGTTCTTAGAGCAGATATCACACTGATGATAATTATGAGGTGGTATATGCCCATACCCGCTCTGTCTGTGATGCATCTTGACCAGATTAGCCCTTAATAAGAGTACATCATGAATTTGATAGTTGTGGCTAGACTCTCCTTCTATCAAATTGACCGCAGCTTTCTCGTGTTGAGGCAACGGGTTCGTGAGAATATTCGGATTCGTATCTTTGAAAGATAAGACCCCGCTCCTAACAAGCTTTTGTACGTCAGATTTGAAACTGAGGCAGTTTTCTATGTTATGCCCTGGTCCTCCTTGATGGTAAGGACAAGTCTGACCCACTTTGAACCAAAAAGGCGGATTTTCTGGTACTGTAAGAGGAGACTTGGTTTGTACGTGCCCCTTGACCAGTAGTAACGAAAATAATTCTGCATACAACATTGGTATAGGGTCGAACCCTGGTGGTCGCGTTGTACGGTTGTTGTTGTACTGAGGACGAGCCTGCTGAAGAGGCTGTTGTTTCCTTTGCTGATATTGTTGTTGATTCGGTTGGCTCTGAGCAACCTGAGGTTGATACGTAGGAACAGGCGCGGGGTTGATAGTATGAGTTACGGCTGCTACTGGTTGGTATCATCGCCTTTACTTTCCGAGAGATATATTCCCAATATCCTGCTCTTTTTTCTTAGAGAGAGCACTACCATATCATTTTGTACTACTTGATGATCCAGCATCTTTAACTAAACGTCCTTCTCGGACGGCTTCCTCAAGACGAACTCACATGCCCACCATCTCGGTGAAGTCACTGGGCGCACTGGTGACCATTCTGTCGTAGTAAAATAAGCTTAAGGTTTTCAAAAAGATATTTGTCATCTCTTTTTCCTCAAGAGGTGGACAAATCTGGGCGGCAATTTCATGCCATCTCTGAGCGTACTCTTTAAAGGTTTCCTTGTCCTTTTGTGACATTGATCGGAGTTGATCTCTGTCTAGTGCCATGTCCAGGTTATACTTATATTGTTGAACGAAGGCAGCGCTAAGATCTCTGAAAGTAGCGATCTTGGTGCGGTTTAAACCCATGTGCCATTTGAGTGCGGCACCGGTTAAACTATCCTAAAAGTAGTGAATCAGTAGCTCCTGGTTCTTTGTCTGAGATGACATTCGCCGAGCGTACATCACTAAATGACTTTGAGGGAAAGAGTTACACTTGTAATTTTCAAAATCAGGCACTTGGAACTTGTGCGGAACTTTCACATTGGGGACCAAGCAAAGGTCTGCGGCGTGCTTTCCAAATAAATCCTGACCGCGAAGGGCTTACAGTTCTTTTTGCATTTCCAGGAACTGTTCCTGGAACTCATTCATTCTGTCAAACATACATTCATTTCCACCAGACAGTATCTGTGGAATCTGTCCTTCCGGTACAATGTGTACCACGGTCGGTGGTATAGTCATTATGGCCGAGACTCTCGGTGCCTCCCGAACTTTGTAACCTTCAGGAGTTACTGTCATGCCCCTGGCATCTTCGCTTTCCCGAAGTTTGTAACCTTCAGACCCAGCGGTTCCTGCTGCATTTTCCAAATCTTCCATGATCGGCGGGATATATCCCTCCGGGATATAGTTGAGTGGCATGCCCCAGGGACGATCTTGCGGCATTTTGTACCTAGGATCATACTTCTCCACTATGGGCGTTGATGAGGTCTCTGACATCACATTTCGTTGTTGTTGCATTTGAGCTTCTGCTAGAGCTTGCATGTCGTTATGAAGCTTTCTCAGATCTTCTTTCAGAGTGTCAATCTCTTCTCTCAAGTCTCTGTTCTCTTCCTCGAGATCATCCATTTTCTTTTGTCGATTGGCCCGAGTATTGTACGAATGAGACAGTTTGACTCTAGAATCGAGACACAAACATGAGATTCGTAGAGAAAAAGAATGCGTTTATGCGAGAATGATGAATGATATGCAATGGTTTTATTAATTATTTTTGTTTATTCAAAGTAAACTTCGACAATTAGATTGGAAATATCAAACAGTAGGGAAGACCCTGTTTTATTGAATTCAAAGATTGCGAAAATGGAAATACAGTAGATTACAAAGTGCTGAAAAAGGAAATGTCTATACTAATGGATCCTGAGTCCTCTCTAAAGAGAGCTCAGGTGCTGGTTCTTGTGCTTTCCTTTTCTTTGACCGGGGCACTTCAGCCGTGGTCGGGTTGTCATTCCTTTGCCAAGTGAAAGGAGCAAGCAAGTTCCTTTGGTCATCTTGATTCTCTATAGCATGTTGCTCTAAAATCTCAATCAGAGCATTCTTATCTTTCAATAGCTGCTGTAGTTTCTTACACTCTACATTGAGAATACGGTACTTGTTCCTCCAAGACCTCATCTCCTGTTGAACTTTGTTGAGAGTAACTTGAAGTTTTTCCGTGTCGGACATGAAATAAAGGACAGAGTCCCTTAACGGAAGAACTTCCTGACGAGGGTAAGGCATCCTCAGCTTCAGAGCTCTAGTTTGTACCCAGTGGAGATAAGGCTCCACCGAGACACAATCCAGTTTCCCTAGAGACTCTCTTCCTTTCCTATGAACGTGTTTCCAAGCATGCACTATTTCTGTCTTTAGTGCCCTGTCATTTTCTCCTTCCTTGAAGAAAAGACCTTCCAGATGAGCATTCCGCGGGACAAGCCTCATCGGGTATCCGAATTGACGACGAACTAACACCAGATGATAGTTGATTCCTCCCTTAGTTCCTATAAGGGGTACATTTGGGAAATTTCCACAACGGTCAATGATTCTAATCCCGTCGTAGATTCGATTGTACCAATCGATGTCAGAGTTGGTAAGAGACATGATTCTCTGCGACCAACGTAAAATATTCTTTTGATCCCAAAATGCATCAGACTTGGGCAAATGGGAAATGAACTATTTGTATAGCAGGGGTACACAGCATGTGATCATTCCTCCACTGTATAAATTCCTTAAGTGTGCAGAATGATACGTATCTACGAGTAAGGTCGGTATGGGATTGCCGATCAGACATATCTTAATGGCATTGATATCTACAAAGTTATCGATGTTGGGAAACAAAAATAACCCGTAGGTGAGCAAAACAAAGATGCTCTTGAAAGCGGCCACGTTCCCTATACTGGCAAAGTACAAGGCTTTCTTTATCAAGAATTGGGCTGGCAAACCTTGGATGCCACCCTTAGTGGTCATGTGAGTCCTGACTTCTGACTCGTCCAAATAAATTGCTCTTGCAATGGTTTGATCTTTTGGAATTTCTTCCAGTCCAGAAAAGGGAGCTTGATTAGTGATATGCAGATCAGTCAGGTGAGAATACTCCTCCAGTGTTGGTGCTAGCTGATAATCCGGGAATGTGAAACAGTGATAGACCGGATCGTAGAACTGGATTAGGGTGGACAGGATTCCTTCAATTACATGGACCCTTAATAGGGACAGTAGTCCCCCATACTTGGCTCTGAAAGCCTCAGGGTTGGTGATCATCCTCGCCAAACCTCTCAAATCCTCTAATTTTGGAACCTTGAAGGTATACTTGTGAGTTTTTCTTCTACCGAAATCCATAACGCAATCTCTTTATTTGACATTTGCAATCATTGTCTTAGTTTAATTTGAAAAAAAGAGAGCCTAGAAGAGAAGATTTTCTTTTTTGAATGTTTTTTAAATGAATGTATGAATGCAGCACACAAAAAACATAGAAAAAACATGGGGTCAAAGGGTCGGTGTCATGAAGTCAAGGCTCTAGAATCGAGACACAAACATGAGATTCGTAGAGAAAAAGAATGCGTTTATGCGAGAATGATGAATGATATGCAATGGTTTTATTAATTATTTTTGTTTATTCAAAGTAAACTTCGACAATTAGATTGGAAATATCAAACAGTAGGGAAGACCCTGTTTTATTGAATTCAAAGATTGCGAAAATGGAAATACAGTAGATTACAAAGTGCTGAAAAAGGAAATGTCTATACTAATGGATCCTGAGTCCTCTCTAAAGAGAGCTCAGGTGCTGGTTCTTGTGCTTTCCTTTTCTTTGACCGGGGCACTTCAGCCGTGGTCGGGTTGTCATTCCTTTGCCAAGTGAAAGGAGCAAGCAAGTTCCTTTGGTCATCTTGATTCTCTATAGCATGTTGCTCTAAAATCTCAATCAGAGCATTCTTATCTTTCAATAGCTGCTGTAGTTTCTTACACTCTACATTGAGAATACGGTACTTGTTCCTCCAAGACCTCATCTCCTGTTGAACTTTGTTGAGAGTAACTTGAAGTTTTTCCGTGTCGGACATGAAATAAAGGACAGAGTCCCTTAACGGAAGAACTTCCTGACGAGGGTAAGGCATCCTCAGCTTCAGAGCTCTAGTTTGTACCCAGTGGAGATAAGGCTCCACCGAGACACAATCCAGTTTCCCTAGAGACTCTCTTCCTTTCCTATGAACGTGTTTCCAAGCATGCACTATTTCTGTCTTTAGTGCCCTGTCATTTTCTCCTTCCTTGAAGAAAAGACCTTCCAGATGAGCATTCCGCGGGACAAGCCTCATCGGGTATCCGAATTGACGACGAACTAACACCAGATGATAGTTGATTCCTCCCTTAGTTCCTATAAGGGGTACATTTGGGAAATTTCCACAACGGTCAATGATTCTAATCCCGTCGTAGATTCGATTGTACCAATCGATGTCAGAGTTGGTAAGAGACATGATTCTCTGCGACCAACGTAAAATATTCTTTTGATCCCAAAATGCATCAGACTTGGGCAAATGGGAAATGAACTATTTGTATAGCAGGGGTACACAGCATGTGATCATTCCTCCACTGTATAAATTCCTTAAGTGTGCAGAATGATACGTATCTACGAGTAAGGTCGGTATGGGATTGCCGATCAGACATATCTTAATGGCATTGATATCTACAAAGTTATCGATGTTGGGAAACAAAAATAACCCGTAGGTGAGCAAAACAAAGATGCTCTTGAAAGCGGCCACGTTCCCTATACTGGCAAAGTACAAGGCTTTCTTTATCAAGAATTGGGCTGGCAAACCTTGGATGCCACCCTTAGTGGTCATGTGAGTCCTGACTTCTGACTCGTCCAAATAAATTGCTCTTGCAATGGTTTGATCTTTTGGAATTTCTTCCAGTCCAGAAAAGGGAGCTTGATTAGTGATATGCAGATCAGTCAGGTGAGAATACTCCTCCAGTGTTGGTGCTAGCTGATAATCCGGGAATGTGAAACAGTGATAGACCGGATCGTAGAACTGGATTAGGGTGGACAGGATTCCTTCAATTACATGGACCCTTAATAGGGACAGTAGTCCCCCATACTTGGCTCTGAAAGCCTCAGGGTTGGTGATCATCCTCGCCAAACCTCTCAAATCCTCTAATTTTGGAACCTTGAAGGTATACTTGTGAGTTTTTCTTCTACCGAAATCCATAACGCAATCTCTTTATTTGACATTTGCAATCATTGTCTTAGTTTAATTTGAAAAAAAGAGAGCCTAGAAGAGAAGATTTTCTTTTTTGAATGTTTTTTAAATGAATGTATGAATGCAGCACACAAAAAACATAGAAAAAACATGGGGTCAAAGGGTCGGTGTCATGAAGTCAAGGCTCTACCCCCCCCCCCCCCCCCCGCCTCCCCAAAGGTTTATACTGGTATTTTTTGTACCTGTTCGCAAAATCATTGATCCCTCTTGGGATAACAACAGCAAGCGGATCGCCAGCGAACTGATGTATCCTAGAGTGATCTCAAATGAGGGTAGTATCGCGTGACAACTATTTCCGATAGCTTCCGCACTACAAAATGGTTTCAGTCTACTAAAAACCTCAGCTTCTCAGATAACCCAGTCGACCACACTACTTTCAACAACCGAAGTCGTATAGGCAATGTATCTGCAAAGGGAGTCTCCACTGAGTTTAATGGTCGACCGGGGACTCTTAGCTGGAATTCACTCCCAGTAAGATTACCCGTATTGCCATCACCTATCTTAGGTGTATACTCAATCTTTCCACATGTGGCATCACACGCATTCCCATTAGCAGAAAAATAACACAGATATCAATTAGGAAAAGCAGTATATATATTTGTCTTAATCATCCTAGACCTCTAGTCTTATGATCCTATACAGACAATGACTCCCCAGCAGAGTCGCCATTTTTGTGATACTTTGTGAACTCAGGATGTTCTATGTAAGAGATGGGAAGAGAACAAGATCTCGTTGTCCCCAGTGAAGTCGCCATCTTTCTGTAGCGCGAATTTTTGCGTGGTTGCGAAGCACTATCTCTTTGGGGTACTACAGTTCGATTCATTTTTTATCCTATTGAAGCTGATTAAGGAAGGGAAATAGATGTCTCCAATTAAACCTGCCTGCATACTGAGTTTAAACAGATGACTGTTGGTTTACAGATGCTATTAAGATTGTGGGTCTCTCTTAGGTTATTTTGTTAAGAACACAGTGTTTGGACTATTTGTGAGGTTTTTGGTAATGTGTTTAGATTTGATGCTTTTGGGTTGATTTGATGGAGATACTGGATTTTGGGTTTTTGATTAGTATGCTCGCTAAGATTTTTGCAATCTTATGCCTACGTATTCCCGTTTAACGAAACAGGGAAATCAGAGCGATTGTAGTTCCTCCTATTCTATGAGAGGAAAAAGGTTGTTTTGGTGTCTTGTTTAAAGCCCAAGACATGAAGCTAAAGGTGATTTGTATCTTGTTCAAAGCCCAAGATGTGAAGCTAAAGGGTTTTGGATGAGAGAGAATTTGTCATCTCTAAAGAGGAGTTGTTGATGTTTGTATGCTGTGAGCAAGGCACAGATTTGATGCTAAAAGGTTGATTGACTCAACCGAGGTTTTCCTTATACAAAGCCTAAGAGGAGGCGATTGACCCCACAAGAGGATGCTTTTTACTTGTTGTCTCGCACGAAGCCCGAGATAGAGGCTAAAAGGGTTAACTCAACAAGAGAGTGCTTTTTTGTGTCTTGTACGAAGCCTAAGACAGAGGCTAAACGGTTTGACTCAACAAGAGAATCTTTTATCTGTCTTATATGAAGCCTAAGACGGGGGCTAAAAAAGTTTGACTCAACAAGAGAGTCTTTTATACTCAACAAGAGAGTGATTTAGTGTCTCGTACGAAGCCCGAGATAAAGGCTAAAGGGGAAGTGACTCAACAAGAGAGTCTTTTATACTCAACAAGAGAGTGTTTTAGTATCTCGTACGAAGCCCGAGATAGAAGCTAAAAGAGAATTGACTCAACAAGAGAGTCTTTTATACTAAACAAGAGAGTGTTTTTTATCTGTCGTATACGAAGCCTAAGATGGAGGCTAAAAAGGGCTTTGACTCAACAAGAGAGTCTTTTATACTCAACAAGAGAGTGTTTTTATATGTGTCTTGTATGAAGCCCAAGACGGAGGCTAAAGGGGAGACTGACTTAATGAGAGAGTCCGAAAAGGTTAACTCCGCTGGGGAGAGTCATTATACAAAGCCCAAGAGGAGGCTGACTTACCGCTGTGGAGTCTGGAGATTTTGAAGCGGGTCCAAGTATGGGGAACTCTCATGAGAGAGACCGGGTTTTTGACTATGTTTGAAGGGAACTTGAGAATGTCTTTGAGACTCAAGGGGGTTTAGACTGTCTAAGTCTAGAGTTTTATCTATTGTACAATGCCCAAGAGGAGGCACGGGCATTAAGGGATGAGTATCAACCCTACAACGGCCGGAGTTTTGACGCTGGAAAAACTGCTCTAGCAAAGGATGACTAAGTTCTATCTTATACCTTTAAGAGGTCATCAGGGTCCTTGTATTAAGCCCAAGAGAAGGCATGAGAACTTCTAAGAAGCCAAAGGGTCCTTGTACAACGCCCAAGAGGAGGCGGGGATTCTTTTAGGAAGGCTGAGGGTCCCCAAATCAAGAGAAGTTCAAGACATGCTATTCACTGAGAATAGATCAAGCCAGGAAAGTTCAAGGATTTGGAAGAAACTCAAGAGATGCCATTTATGGAGAAAATATCATCTCTGGGGAGTAAAGTTTCTTTGACAATTTCTAAGAGTGACAGTCTGAGAAAGGGTTCACCGAGAATGTTGCCTTTCACGTTTCCATATTGTTTAACCCCAAGAGGAGGGAAGACTGTATCTGGTAATCCTATGGGGGATCTAGTTTTGACTGTATTTAAGAGTGACCAACAGGCTTTACCTAGTGCTAGACGTAGTTGCCGGGGAAAACTCTAAATAACTATACTAGTATTACATAGTTGATATTTGACAAGTATATAAAAGGATGTGAAAGAAGACTTACAGTGAAGCAGCCCCACAATACAGTTATATACATATGAAAGCGATAAATGAAAGCGGATAAACACTTACCCGTTGTAAAGCTTCCATGTTGTTTGGTTAGTTGTTCAACAAAGAAAAACTTTGATAACAATATTATATTTAAAATCAAAGGAGAAAGTACTTTGAAAAGTTTGTTGGGGCTTACGGCTCAAGGAGAGGCCCAAGTTTTAACGATGATTGTACCATTGTTTTGAATACTGTACAGAGAGACTTATACAATATGTGAGGCCCACAAAGTTTTATGTACAAGGGGATTGGGTATTACACTCTATTAGAGGCCCAAAGTGTTTTTGTTTCAGTGATGGGGCTTACAGCTCAAGGAGAGGCCCAGGGTTTTATTTTGAACTAGCGATTGTGCCGAGGTTTTTTCTTTTAACACAGAGGGACTTATACAATATGTGAGGCCCAAAAAGGTTTTGGTTAAAAGGGGATTGGGTCTTACACTCTATTAGATGCCTAAAATTGTTTTTTCTACAAGTATTGGGGCTTACAGCTCAAGGAGAGGCCCAAATGATTTTTGTTAAAAAGGCGACGATCGTGCCGAACTTTTTGACGGTATCGGGACTTATACAATACACTGAGGCCCAAAATGGTTTATGTACAAAAAGGGATGGGACTTACACTCTATTAGAGGCCTAAAATTGTTTTAAAATAAAAGGTGGGGCTTACAGCTCAAAGAGATGCCCTGGGTTTGATTAAAAAGGCGACGACAGCGCCGAACGTTTGAAAATATACAGAGGGACTTATACAATGTGTGAGGCCCTAAAAGGTTTATTTACAAAAGGATTGGGTCTTACACTCTACCAAGAGGCCCAAAGATTTATTTTTTACAAGAGATGGGACTTACAACTCTAGGAGAAGCCCAGGGTTATTGATTTGAAAACGGCGATCACGCCGAGGCTTTTGAAAACACAGTGGTCTTATACAACATATGAGGCCCAAATCATTTTGGTTTCAAAAATGGGTTGGGTCTTACACTCTTTTGGAGGCCCAAAATGTTTTAAAAAGTTTGATGAGGGTTAAATTAATGAAAACCCTAATTTGTTTTCAAAATATATTTTAATTGAATGAAAATTCAATTAAAATGATCAAAATTGTTAAACATGTGTGAAAAACAAATTGTGATCTTGGATTAATGTTTGAAAAAACATGTTTATATCCACAAAATGATTGGAAATCAATTAAGTTTGGAAAATCAAGGGAGAAAAAATATTTCAAATGTTAAAAACAAATAAAACATTAATTCTTTGCAAAAATATCAAATATATGAAATAAATAATATTTTTGGGATTTTTTGGTAAAATAAAATATTTTAACATTTTTGTGAATTATTAAAAAAAGAATTAACTCAAAATCATTAAAACTCTGAGAGAAATTAATTTTTGAATCAATTAAATAAAATCACAAAATTCAAATATTTGAATTTTCAAAAAGGGCGCCAAGAACATGGCAAGAACACGCGCCACCCTCTGTTTCTGCAGATTTGCATTTTCTATCCAATCTCACTGAATACTTGATTATATCATGCAATCTACATATCAATCTGCTCATTTTCACTTCACGATAATGTCTATGGTCTTTAATTTCATTTATTTTAAGCATGGAATAAGAAATCAAAGAGAAACCTGAAGAACCCTAAAATTTGCATGAAGGCTCAGAAATTCCATACACGATTCAAACAAAGCAAATGATTGAGGGAAAATACTCTATGCATGATTATGAACATATGGCCAAATTATTGTGCAGCAAAAAATGCATGCATCATAGAGTTAGAAGAGTTCGTGCTTGCCTCTTGCAGTCGGTGATCGTGTTTTGTGTTAGATATGCTACAGCTAGGTTCCAATGATGTGGATAGCTTCCCTAGGTGCCAAGTGATGTGCCTGAGTGCTTGGAATGGTTTGAAACAAGCTGGAACTGAAGATGGTATCCCAACTGCAACTTGGTTAAAACCTTGAGTAGCTGGCTGGTGATTCTGAGAAATCAATGTTCCAGATGTTGTTTAAGTGTTTGGATCACTTCTATATGATGTTTATGAGGTGTGTGTGTGTGTGATTGGTTTGGTTGGAATTGCTCTCAAACTCAAAACCCGATAGTGACTTGCTTTGGAAGGCAAATTTGGAAGTTAGAAGGAGATTTTGAGGAAAGCATCTATTTGATGGCTTTGGTGTACTCAAACTGATCACAAATTAGCTCTATTTATAGTATAGTAAGTTTGTTTTGCAAGAAATAGTGAATGGCAACTGCAGCAGATGTTTGGCCAATGTTGATCAATGGGAATCCAAGTCTCCTCTAGCCATTGACTAGAGGTTAGAGCACAGGCTACTGGTTCCCTTGGTCTTGGATATGTCTTGACTGAGTTCAGTTGGAAATGGCTCAATCTATGCCACATTGGTGCATCCATTCAATGCTCCAAAACAAAATTGGAGTCTTGTCCCCTCTTTAGGGATTTCTAGGTTTGTCATGCTATTTTTAGTTCCAAGGACTTGGGAGGCTTATGGATCAGTGTTTATCCCTCCATGGTCCCTTACTGAGGTGTTCAGATAGATAGACATGTTTGTCATTTGCACAAATTTGGCAAATCGAGCAAAATGCACAAATCTGCCTTGCCATGACAGTTTGCAGCAAGGCATATTGGCATGATCATATCTTATGGCTCAAGTGGAATTCCATGGAGTTCTTGGCCATTTTGGAAAGCTCTCATATGATACAACATATGTGTGATCATAGTTTGTTTTGATACCTTTTGGATCCAAGTGAAAAATGCCCCTACATTTGGAAAAAAGTGAAGGCAGATTCTGACTTAGTGAAAATTTCACTAAGTGTTGGAAAAAAGTGACATTTTCACTTTTTGTGATTTTGGCCATTCCATAACTTGAAATTCATGAGGAATTGGAATGAGGTGTAGTTGAAGCTTTTGTAGTGTGCCATGAGGGCTACAAATCCATCTTTGGATCAGCCCAAATGGTTGCTTGGATCTCAAGTTATGATCCTTGGAAGTTGGTATCCTAGCCACTTTGTTCCATAACTTAGAAAATTTCTAAGTTTTTTATGGTTACCCCTTTTACAAGTTATCCCACTTTTCTTGATTTTTCTTGATGAATGATGATTCCAATCATACATTAACATCGTTTTAGGGTCAAAGAACCATATTTGTGAAAAATCTCAAAAAGCCAAAGTTGACTTTTGTGCACAGTTGACTTTTTGTCAAATGAATTACAAACTGTGCGATCCTCTATGAAATCAAGTCCTTGACCTAAATCAAGCTTGATGGATTGATTTCATAGGTGTTATAGGGTGTATTGAATCATGTCCTAGGGTTTGGGAGCATGCCTGGGTCAAAAGTCAAAGGCACGGTTGACTTTTCCCGCGAAAACCCTAATTGTGGTTCTGATGAATTTGAAACTTGTTGATCAAGCTTCTTGGACCAATCCATTGTTGCAAAGGGATCAATGTGGTGTATTAGAGACCCTCAAATCATATCTTGAGGTCTTGGCTCATGATTTTTCCCAAAAGTCAACTTAGGGGTGAATTAGGTCAAAAAACCCTAATTCCTGATTTTTTGTGAATGCATCCCCTGAGGCTAAATTGACTTGATGATTGGATTTATGATGTCTGATGAAGTATCTTAGGTTATGCTTTGAAGCATTGGCTCATGCCCAGAGGAAAATTTCCATCTGGAGGCCCTGGTCGACCAAACCCTAATTTGGTGACACTGGCGATCTTGAGGCTTAATCCACCTGGAATGCTGCAACATTGTGCTTGATACTTGATGTGGGAGTCCTCTTGATCCATTATGGATGTTTGAGAGGTTATACAAGTTGAATATCATGTCAATTCTTGATTGATCCTTTGTCTAAGGCTCAGAGAGGGCTTGAAACCCTAAGTTTGATTGTAGTGGATGCTCACCCATCTTTGGGGAGACTAATGAGGCATGATGGTCCATCCATATTGTGATGATGATTTGCCCAATGATGGGAAATCTTAGTGGTCAAAATTTGGGGTATGACACACTGCAAATGGTTAATTGATTAACCAAGACAAAAATGCCCAAATTTGCCTGAAAAATTGTGCTACGGCCACGGTTCCGATTTTCAACCTCTTGCTTTGATAAATAGGCATAGAAACCCTTATTTTGTGCTTGTTTTGATGATGAGATGACCTTTTGAGGATGCGATTAATCAGGCTTGGAAAACCTGAACATTCCTGCAACAAAATCACAGAGAAAAAGTGTGAATGCATATGCCAGCGATGCGAATGCACATGCTTATGTAAAAGGCAAAAAGGGAGGTCAAATTTCGGTTTACGACAGTAAGGTGAAATGATTTCAATACCTGTATCAAATATTTTCTCACTAACTCGAGGTGTCCCATCGGATATGAGGTATGACACATATAAGACAAAAAAATTGTTGATGTACTAACACTCAATATCATTATCTATAACATATATAAAGGCAAAACCTTGTGTTTTGGTGTAGCCTATTTCTCTACCAATTTTACCCTTTATTTTAATGTATAACTTACTCAATAACTTCGATTAACTTCTTACATAACTTCCTACCTAACTTCCAACTATTAACTTTCTACTTAACTTTTGTTTAAAATTAATATTTCACTACAAGAAAACATGAGATTAGCTAATAGCTAGAGGAATTGGCTTGGGGGAAAACCCCTCACTAAAAAAACATGCTTGCTTGGGGTAAAACCCCTCGCAAACCACAAAATAGGAAAAAAAATTGCTAGGGGCTACCCCTCGCAAATGAGGAGGGAAAAAATTTGAATTTTGAAACCTGTTTATACTAGGGGTCAGTGCAAAACAAGGCTGACAACTGAACAATTTGCGAGGGGCCTACCCCTCACTAAATTTTGATTAGTATTTTGCGAGGGGCATCCCCTCACCATCAAGATTCTATGGTCAAATCACTCTGAAAAAAGGCATTTATTCTGCTGCCACATGACTGCAACACGCCATCAATGGCTAGGGGTCAGCCCCTCGCAAATCTTATCGTCATAGTTGCGTGGAGCATCCCCTTGCAAAAAGTCCACGTGCCACACATGCAGAGCTCAATCTAACCCGTTAAAATTTTGCTTGGGGTCCCCCCTCGCAAAATATTACCGTTGGTCTGGCTAGGGGGTATCCCCTCGCAAACTGCACCCTGATTTAATGCATTTCCCAATTCTAAAGAGTGCAGTTAATATAAATCATATGAATATATTTTTTCGTTTACTCCACCCTTCATCTTCTCCAATTCTCTTTCCTACCATTTTCTTCCCATTTTAATTTCAAATTTTAAGCTTTTTTTTTTCTTTCAAATACAGGTAACTATTTTTCTTCCCATTCCATACATTTTCTTCAACTGTTTCATGTATTTTTTAATTAATTTTGTTTATATATTTCAGCAATAAATTTTTTTATTTATTTGTTATATTACATGTATACAATTGATAAAGCATTCAACTTTCATCTAGAAGCTGGAGCTACAAATCTAAGGGTGCTTCTAAAGGTACACATTTAATTGTTTTTTCTATATATTTTAGGTATTTTGCTGTGTTGCTGGTGTTATAAAATATATATTATTATTTATTTCAAAATTTCTGTATATATTTTTAGAATAGTTTAAATTAAAATAATTTTCAGATTCAGCTTTGTAAAATATATATTTTTTAGATTTCTGTTATAAAATAGTTTAAAAATATTTTTCAGATTTCTGTTATAAAAATATTGCTGTTATAAAATATATATTTTAAATTAAAATTAAAATAGTTTTCAAAATTTCTGTTATAAAATATATATTTTTCAGAAGGACAGAAGGAAAGAAAACAATAAACAGTGGTGTAGTTGTAAAAGGAGTTACAGAGGGTGGTGAGGACGACTTCTATGGTGTTATTACACATATTTATGAGTTGGTATATAATTATATGGACTCGGAAAATAAAGTTGTCCTATTTTATTGTGACTGGTATGATCCATCTTTCAGAGGAACTAAAATAGATAAAAAATATAACACTGTTGAGGTTCGAATGGATAGGAAGTACAAAGAGTATGACCCTTTCATAATGGCACATAATGTTAGGTAAGTTTACTCGTTCCTTATCCTTCAATTCAACCAAGTAAACGAGGATGATGTGTTGTAATCAAGTCCAATCCAATGGTTTATATTGAATCTGACGGTGTAATGGAAGATGATGTTGCATACCAAGATGATGAGATTTCACCAGTGAATGGGGTAATTGAAATTGAGGAGATTACAAGTTTGGGTGATACGTTAGTTGTGGGTCAACAAGTTGACGCAACCATTTTGTTGTCATCAAATCATGTGGAAGAAGAGCAAGAAGAGGCAAGAGATTCTGAAGACAACAATATTATATCTGATGAAGACAATGATGATTACGATGATGAATAAGTTAAGTAATAAGTATTGTGTAATTATACTATTGTGTAATAATACTACTGTGTAATATGTATTGTTATAATACTATTGTGTAATTGCTTGAATTAATTTACTTTTATGTTTTTATGTAATATTTTAGAAAATGCCACCCCGAAGTGCGGAAAAGGGTAAGGGTAAGGCTCGCCACACAAGGTTTATTATAGAAGAGGTTCCTGATTCGTCTATGTTTATTCCTATGCCACTTTCGAGTCAGGTGCAACCCACTCCGCAACATGTGCACCGTACTCCACCTTTTATGTAGACTTCACCTATGTCTGGTGGATCTTTTACCGGATTATTATCCACACCTGATTTTTCTTCACTCCCACCGATATCTGCGTCGGCCTTTATTAGTCCTCCTGGATATGCACCTATTATGCATCCCATTCAGTCGAGCGGGGCTAGCTTTCTGATGCCTTCCATGCAGTATTCTATGCCATATACGGAGGCTGGTGGATCTAGCATGCCACATTCATTACCCGTGCAGCATTATATGCCATATATGGAGGCTGGTGGATCTAGCATGCCTCGTTCATCACCCGTGCAGCATTCTATGCCATATATGGAGGCAGGTGGATCTAGCATGCCTCGTTCATCACCCGTGCATTCTACGCATGATGAGCAGGATGATGAGGATGATACTAGTGCTCATTGTCATGGAGGTACCAGTTCTTATGATCATGGAGATACTAGTGCTCCTGACAGTACTCATGAGGAGCGAAGGAGGACGCGCATTCTGAGAAATGCAAAGCCCCAAACAGTTAGGAAATACAAGGGCAGATATGTCATTCGATGTGATGGAGGAAGGTATGTTTTACATATTATTTTTTTAAAATTTAAATTTGAGTTATTTTTTTAATGTAAATACTAACTCAAGATTTTTTTGTTTAGCCTTATACCATCACACCAGGTTGTATCGTGTATAACATAAGTTATTAAAGAAAGGTATAAAAAGTTTTGGCCGACGTATGGAGCACTTCTCGATACAGAGAAGGACGATTGGTTTAGTTTATTTCAGGTATTAAAAGTAACTATTATTTTAATTTCCTTTATATTTTATTTAGTTTATTTCATGATTACACATTATTTATTTATTTTTTAATTCATAAAACAATGTAGGAGAAATGTGTTTGGCATTTTACAGAGCACTAACAAGTAAGAGAAAATTTTGATACGAAATGTGCTGCCCGATTATCTGACACACTTAGGCGTGTTCGAATTAAATGGGAAACTAAAGGAACGCGTCCCTGTTGGATATGTGAAGATGTATTTAAGCAGCTTATTGACCATTGGAATTCGGAAAACTTTAAGCAAGTTTCTGAAAAAGCAAAAAAACCCGGGCATCTGAAGTTGGTGGCTGCAACTACGCAGCAGGCAGTATTAGTGTTGCTGAAATTGCACACAGGCGGGTAAATTTATTTATGTTTTTACTTAAATTTTCAATGAAAATTTAGATTAAAACTAACTATTTTTTTCACTTATGTTTTATTTTATTAGCGTGATGAGTTGGGTAAAACTCCGATGCTTAATGAGATCCATCTAGAGACTCATATCAAGAAAAATGGGGAGTTTGTCGATAAACGCTCAAAGGACACTCAAGTAAAATTTGCTAAAATTTAGTCATTTTATTTCTTTCTTTTATGTACCTATTATATCTTATTTAAATTATCATAACAATCTAACTTTATTTATTTTTTATAGGAGGAGTATGACAGAAAACTTGCGCTTTCTTTATCTGAGCATCCTGAGTTACCTCCACCGCCACAAGGATATCCTGTTGAACAAGATTTGATTCTGCGTTATTACCTCTGAGTTTTGATGATATCAAACAAGTATGTTTGTATGAACAATTTTATAAGGCTAATGTTTGTTACTCTTGAGAATCTAACAAACAGGTTATGCTTCTGATAATTGGTGAGGACTTAATGCTAAAAGAATATATTTCGCCTACACACTACACTTGAAGTGCTAAAAAGCAGAAGTTGGCAAGACTTTGATAAAATCTATAACTATATATAAAGGGGATACCAGATTTTGGGCTGGCCTATTTTTTAGACTAATTTACCCTTTAACTTCTTTTATCAATAGTTTATTTAATAACTACCATAAAACTCACTACTAATCATTTCCACATAACTCATTATTATTAACTTCCACAAAACCAACTATTAGTAACCTCCACATTCTATTTTCCTTTATTTAAACATGTTTTTTTAAATTTTATGATAACATTTACAGGTTTTCTTTCTCTTCTATCAAAAACCATTTCCCTCTTTTTATTTATCTCATCATCATTTTTATTATATTGTTGTTTTAGATGTTTTTGGAGACAAAGACTCGCTTGAATGACCATGAAATTTGATTACTACAAATATCCACTTGCATCAACATGGAGTTTAATCACTAATGTTTTTCATTTCATCCCTATCTTCATCCCTATCTTTTTAAATTTATGTTGGTTGTTTGGCAAGAAATAAAGGATGACGATCAAAGATCTATAGAAAGATCACAACTCAAATTTTTTCTATTTTCACTCTAATCATTCAACTTCATATTTTACTGATTCATCATTGATCTTGCAATCCAATAAAAATGAACTCAAAGTAGTGCATGTTTGTATCTATTGTATTCTTTATTTTTTCTATTATATAGAATCAATTTTTTTTATTTGATTTTATTTGTTGTTATGCTTAGATAGATGGTAAATTTATACTAAGATCAATATTTTTTCCTCTGATATGGTAATTAATGCTACTTTTTGTGAATATTTTTACATAAAAAACAGCTGATGTAAATAAAAAAAACTGTCATACATATGGGCATTCAATACAAGTTATAATATAGCACTTATTATATATATATATTTTAAATATATATAGATGGAAGTTAGAATCCTTTATCATATTTAAAAACACTTTTATGTTCTATTTCAAGAATTATTTACAGAAAATTTGTTTGACATCTACTGCACAAATGGGAGAGAAAGAAAGTTATAAAAATTATCATATACATAAATTAAATTAAAATCAAAATTTTAAAAATACAGATTTATATTTTAACACGTTGGCGCAGTAAGAAAAAGCGGACAAACGGGCACGAGAGTGCCCGTTTGGACGTTAGTGGCTAATAAATGCATTATACCTATTAGTTTCCAAGGGTTAAAAACATTGACCACCAGGCATACGTTTTAACTTGGTTATTTATGAAATATGATGACTTCACTAGTCAAAAACCTCATATATAGATAGTAGAGCAAATATTACTGAGCAATAGAACATATTTTTCTATTCCAGGAAGTTGTGTTTTAAGATAGCTTTCTTCATTCTTGATGTTGAACTAAATTCACACATAAGAAAAGAAAACAAGTCTACTTCAGTAAGGAAAAATTTGAAGTAGATATCAGCCTTAAAATAAGGTTATATCTTTATATATTTTGAAAATAAATTCCTTCAGAGAATAGTCTCTTAAAATGTATTTCTCTCAAATATAGATTTTTTAAACCTTTTAAAGGGTTAGAAATACATTACTCAATATTTCTGTAGATTCTCAGCTTCTGATGTAGAGGCTTCTTTAGAATCACTACGCGTTCAGCTTCTGCAGTCGATGACTTTGTTGACAAGCACTTCTAGCTGGACCACTGAACCTTTTTCTCCTTTCATCGTTTGTCTTCTTTCTTCTGCAATCTTCATAGGAATCTTTGAGCATTGTGCAGAGGCACGATCATCTTCATGACTTCTTGAGCTTCCATTCTGAAGGATGGAAACATCTCTCCTGATGTTTGTTTCATCTTTGATCGTTAGATAAGAACCAAGTTCTATCTCTAGTCTTTATCTTAGAATCATCCATCTTCTATCTTCAGAAAGCTTGCTTCCAGAAAGCCACTATTTTCTTAGCTTGAGCATATACTTCTGAACAGTTATGTGCTAAAGAAACTTGTTGAAATCTTCTTTGCATCACCAGAATTCAATCATTGAATGGATGCTAATCTTCAACAGATGCATATATCATCATGATCATCAAGATACATCTTCTGAAGGTTGGAATGTTGATCTTGTTCTTACAAGTTTGGTCTTATTAACCATAATCAGTTCATCAGAAAGTAACAACTTCTGTTCTTTCCTTTCTCAAAGGAGTATGAACTGTGGTGGCTTCTGATTGATCACCTTCTGATTTCTTCATTTTGATTTTCATCAATGACTTTATTTAGAGAAGATAGCTTCTAGCTTTGTATTCTTCCGCTAAGCTTTAGTTTCTGACTTCCAAGCTTACCATCAAATCTGACATTGATTTGATTCATCAGTATAAGTACTTCTACACCATGATGAAGTAGCCTTCAGAGCATTCTGGCCATAATGCATTCGAACCATATTTCGTTCTGAAAATATCATGTATTAGCTTCTTAAGAAATCTTTGTCATGATAGAATCATGATACTAACAATTTCTTCTTAAGAGCTTGTTCTATCTTCAATCATCTGTATCCAATAGTGAAGAACTAGAACACCAAAATCTTTTTTTCATCAGATAGCTTCTTAAGCTCATACTTTCACTCAGTCACATGAGTCCAGAAGGTAGTGAACACAGAAGGATACGTTTATGTATCAGGAGCTTCTGAAAAGAAACTATGGAAGACATTCTGACAGACTTAAGCTTATTCAACTGAGATACCATTCTCAAGCTAACATGACTTACTTGTCTATGTCAAGCCATTTTTCTTTATGAACACGCATACGTCAAGAACTCAGAAATTTGATCTTGCATGTGTTGTTCTTCCAAACTTCTGACAGGTTGATAATCTTCCTTTCTGATTACTTTAGAAATCCTTGAAGCTTTTCAGGATTGGAGTAGATGTCTTCATTCTGTGCAGACAGTTAGAATCCTGATAACCAGCTCCAATGCCCTTCTGTAGGCTTGATTAGTTGCCATAAGCTTCTATTCAAGTAGCAAACTTCTGATCATCTTCTTCAAGAATCCTGACGAAGAAATCATCATTTAGAATCTTAAGTTCTGCAGTCATGATTTGAAAACTTGATGAAAAGATTTCTAACATCTTCAACATACTTCATCTTGAAGTTTCCATGCTTCAAAATCATGACATGAGCATTCTCTCTTCTTTACATTAAAGAGTTCCTAATGAGAAATACTGAGAAAGTCAACGGTAGACCAAGTCTGTTTGTTGAAAACATCCCATACTAAAAAAGAATAACTTTCAGCAAACAAGATTTCTTGCTTTCTGATGATTCTTATTGATCCTTTTTAGATCATCCTTCTTAAGCCTTGTCTAGGCATCACCTTGATGAAATATGTAGCCTTCAACTAAGGTATTCCAAGAATAGCATTCATCATATTCTTCTAATTATCTGATGAGTCTATTATCCTTTTACCAGCTGATTCTTCAGCTTGCTTTCAATCTTCTTGCAAGCGCCATAAGAGAAGATTATGTTTTCAATAGCAACCAGCTCTAAGAATCACTGACATAATCCAGAATTAACCTTTCTGGTTTGTCATTTCAGTACTCAATCTTTTCATCATTGTATGAGACTGAAATTGTAGATGGTGGAGGAGATTAACCAGAGCATTTCTCAAAGCTCGTTTGGATCTTTATCTAACACGATTAAGTGTTTGATAAACATCAATAACAAAGCCGGAGCTCTGATATCAATTGAAGGTTGAGAAACACAAGAAAGGGGTTTGAATTGGGTTTCACATTTCGTCCCCATTTGCGGAATTTAAACTAATGGCGTTAACATGTAAATAAAAATAAATTAACACAATTATTTTTATCCTGGTTCACTGTTAACAAAGTTACTCCAGTCCACCCCTCAAGGTGATTTTTCCTTATCACAAGGACTTAATCCAATAATCATCAATGATTACAACCACAATGGATACCTCTCATTGCCTTCTTGAGAATCCCAGCTTTCATTCGCCTCTGAAGGAATCAACCTCCAAGTCTCTCAACAACAACTTAGCCCTCTCAAACATCCTGGTCTTCACTCAACCGCTCAAGGAACATCATTCACTAAGCTGTTAGAAACACGCTTAGTCATCTCAAGCATTCTGGTCATCACTCGACCGCTCAAGGAACATCACCTTTTGCAAGGGTTTTCTTGTGCACTATATATACTTCTTACAAGCTGATTACACAAATGAAGTACAATAACACCTAAGTGTTCTAGCCATATATGAGCAACAACTCCTTGCTTTCTAATACAAAAACTATCTAAAGAATAAATCTTTGAAAGATTATAAAGCACACTAGTTCTGTATTGCTTAAAAGCTTTCTTGTTGAGGACTACGTCTTCTTATCATGAGCTTTAAGCTTCTTTCTGATGTACTCCTTTCTTGAGTGGGTAATGCTTTTTCCAGCTTAACCATCAAGATCAACTAAGTTACCATGCTTCACTTATTGATGTTTCACTTGATAAGTTTCACATGGCGTTAGCATGTTGCATCGTTGTACATTCTTCATTCCTTTGCTTCAGCTTCTTCTCCATTGAGCATTCTTTACTTAAGCTTCAGCTTGCAGCATCTTGTACTCCTTTCTTGAGCATATAATGCTTTTTCCAATTCAACCATAAAGTTAAACTAAGCTACTATGCTTCACTTATTGATGTCTCACTTAAGTAGTTTCATATGGTGTTAGCACGATCATCGTTTGTGCACACTTGTAGTAGCAGCTTCATCTTTGCTTGCTACATGTTGATTGTTTGCTGTGTTGAATAATAATCCTTTAGTATGAACAACAACCAACAAACTTTTTATCTATCTCTTTTTTTCTTGTGATCAACGGCTGCTTTAAGAAACAAGCAACATTTCTTCAAGCTTCCAAGTCTTCAATTTATAGAGCAGGAGAGAATAGATCCGTTGAGGGGTATTCTTGGAAACATATTCCAATAGCAATATCCCAATGTTCACATGAAGGAATGGTCAACATCATTGTACAAAAAGTTGTCCTTGCGCCACCCTATCGAGGTAGAGGTCACAGAGTTTTAGTATTATTATATTCAGCTCAAAACCATTCTGATCTTCAGTCTTCTATCATCTTCAGAGGCTTCAGATATTAACTTGATGAAGTGTGTTATAGAAGTGTCATTCTTTGTGTAGTCTTTAGAACACAGTCTTCAGAATTCTAGATCTTCGTTCAGCAGAACTATCTTGAGAATCTTCAGCACTTGGTTTCTTAGAAGCATTATCTTCAGAGTCTCCAGAACCTGTTCCTTCAGAACCTTGTCTTCAGAGTCTTCAGATTTTATTAAGTACGTTCTTGTCTTCAGAGTCTTCAGCACTTTGTTCAATCAGAACCTTGTCTTCGAAAACTCTTTAGAACTTGATCTTCATAAATTGTGTCTTCAGAATCTTCATATCTTTGTTCACCTGAACCACATTTTTAGAATCTTCAGAACTTTTAACGTTAGAATGCGTCACATTAGAAAGTCTTGTAGACCTTTCTCATAAAGTCTTAATTAGAATGTCCAGAACTAACGTTCATTAGAACCGTTGTATTAGAAACATTCATGAATCTTGACTTTATCTTGTACACACATATGTTTTCTTCCAAAGTGTTGATAACAGAGTCTGATGACCTCATACGCCTTCTTATCAAAGTCATAATCATATTGACAACAGCCACAGACTAGACAGAAACCATATCATACAGAATTGTTCTTTTAGATAACATGTGCAGTTTTCATCAAAACTCAAAGGCCAGATGTAGAACCAAATCTTGTTTTTACAGTTTCGTCCACCACGTAGTCGAATTTACCAAGACATTGCCCCAAGGAATGCTCTTCCGGGTTTACTAGCCTATCTACTTTTAGGAAGGATCCCTCAAGGTTAGGTCTTACGGGTTTACCTGCCTTCCTACTTTAGGGAGCGAGTTCCCTCAAGGAATGGCCTTCAGAGTTTAACAGCCTACCTACTTTTGTGAAGAACTCTTCAAGGTTATGTTTTAGAGTTTTACCTACCTTCCTAATTTTGGGATGCAAACTCGCGTGGGACTGAGGGTATTGATTAGAGTGTTGAACGTCCATGAAGAACCACCAATCACATTATTAGCCTAAAGAGTTTGATTGGAGTATCCACCACCAACGGGAAACCTCACTCTGGGTAACTGTAACACCCCCTTCTACACCCCCAGGCTATTAAAGCGATAACAATTAATCATAGTATAATTAAAACTTCACGACATAGACAGAGGAGTCACATCAATTGAAACAAATACACATACACCTGCTCATAAAGATATGCAATAATTCAGGTAGCACAAAACAAAGGAACAAAGTTCCTAACACCCACAATTTAGATACAGAATAAAAGCGGAAAATTTGTACTGAATCTCATATATATATATATATATATATATATATATATATATATATATATATATATATATATATATATATATATATATATATATATATATATATATATATCACATAAAGAGTTTGTCTGTCATATACAACAATTCATACATATACAATCCCAAAGATACATGTATACATAATACAAAATAATCACACTCGATCTCCCCGACTACCCAGTGCCACATATCAGAGCCGACCGACAAAAGAATGAAGACTCAAGCTTCACAAAAAGACCTCCAGCATCTAATCTGCAATGCCTCGTAGAGCATTAAAAACAGCAGAAGGGTGAGAAACACAATCATAATATAATTGCATATAATTATATATAACACAAAAATACACATATAAAATATTCTCACCACCACTTATACCAGAATTCAATCACAAAACCACTCAATGTATATTTCATATATCCATCACCAAGGTATACCAACCATACACAATACACATATCACCAACATACATACATATATCAACTCATCAATTTCATTCACAACGCTAGTTCACTCAGAAACTATTGGAACCATCGCTTGTCACTGAGGACCACTCAAGTAACACCCCGTCGGGCAAACGATGTTCCCCGTCGCTTTCGGTCCTCTTTGTATAAGGCGCACGACGTTTATGGATCACTTTCAGTCCTCTTTGTATAAGGCGCATGATCCGATTGCTTTCAGTCCTCTTTGTATAAGGCGCACGATCGTCTATAATCATCGCTTTCAGTCCTCTTTGTATAAGGCGCATGATGTTATATCGGATTCCCTCTGGAACCGTTTCGTCGCTCACACCCACTAGGGCACACGACATCATCCATCACCAACATGCATATTATGATGCTTGACATACAATGACTCATGACATTCAAATGCACACATATACACATCCATAATCATGCATATATCATCAAATACAACACATTGCATTTACCAGCTCTTAGGTCACAAACCATCATCACAAGTCATACAACATTCATATCAACAGCATATTGCATAATTCACATCAACTACACACACTTACAATAGTACAAGTTAACAAAACGACACCATTCCAATTCCCGACATAATTAAATCGGCCACTAATCTCAAAACCAATAATATAAGAAAGAACATGTCAAAAGCTTCCCGACGCATCAAACCACGCCTCAAACCGACTCACGAATCAAAAGTTATAAAGAAAACAAATTGGAAAAAACTGTCACATTCGCATTGCGAAGCTCCTAGCGAGCCCTTCGCTTCTTCATTCGCAGTGCGAATGTCCCAGCGAACCAAGTCAGAAAGGAAAACAGCCTAAAATTATCCTAACGTTCACAGTGTGAACCATCTAGCGAATCTTCGCTTCCCCATTCGCAGTTCGAGTTCCCCAGCGAACCAAGTCAGAGGGTAAAACAACACAAAACAACACAATGTTCGCAGTGCGAACCTCTGGCTAATGCTTGCCCACACCTTCGCAGTGCGAACAGTTAGCGAATGCTCGCTTTCCCCTTCGCTAGGGGATTCGCAGTGCGAACCTGCGAAAACCAGAAAACCCAGCAGCGCTGTTACATACCCCAAACCTATATTTTCACCACCAAAACACATCTAAATCAACACATAACAATCAAAACATAACCTAATCATGGTAACTAGTATTCTACAACATTTACATCGATTTCCAACCGGGAAAACATCGATTTCTACTCGATTATCACATTTTGACCTATATCTAAAAACCAATAAAACTACCACACCATCATACATAATTGTTGTACCCCAAATTTTTACCCTTAGATGTCATCTTCATTTGTGCATCTTAGGTTAAGCATCTCTGCATTGTTTGAGCTAACCCATATCTTGCAGTTTGTTTCTTTGTGTTCAAATTAGGTTTGCATATCACCATGAAGCTCCACAAGTTGTTTTGAAGAAAGTCAAGTCAACAAAAGATCTCCAGTGCAAGAACTTTGGAATTAGGGTTTTGCTCTGAAGACATCACGGAGAAATTGGCTCTATCAAGTCAAGATTTGTGTGGTTCACTTACCACTTAAGGTCATCTACATCCAAGAGACATTATTCAACAGGAATCCAAGATCTATTGGTCCTCAACAAGAGAAGTTCGAGCCTCAGCTTCACTATACCTCCAAATTAGGGTTTCTGTGACACCTATCAGTCAATGACTTTGATTTTCATCAAGATGAACTCCCAAACCCTAATTCTTGACTCTATTGATTTATCAACATCCTCAAGGGTCTCCTAAGACCTTTAGATGAGAAGGAAGAAGCAAGCTTACAAGATCTGACCTCAGTGCATTCACAGTCAAAATCAGGGTTTGACTGAAACCCTAATCCTTGGGAATTTTGGTTCAAATGAAGTGTCAATGGTTCTAATCATCATAGAATGTCTCATGAGGTATTCAAAGCATCAAGATCAAGTTTCATGAGGTTTCTTGCAAGAGAAGTAGGGTTTTGATCATGTAAGATTTCATATGTGAGATTTTCCCTCTAATAGCACAATTTGAAATGATCATAACTCCTAAACCACACACTCAAATTGAGTGACTCAAAGCTCATTGGAAAGCTCTTTTCAAGATATTCAATTTGTTCCATATGACTTTTTATCCAAAAATGCTTGGTTTTTGAGTTATGAAGCTTGCAAGATAATCTGACCCAACACTTAGAGAATTTTCAACACTTTTCTTCACAATTTTCTCTAACTTTGACCTCATTTTTCACCCATTTCCACTTGGATTCAAGACTTGGGTCCCAAATGAAAGTCTTAGAGCATGATGAGAGCTTTCCAACCATATGTGGAACATCTCATTTGAATGAGCCAAACTCAAGTTATGGTGCTCGAAAGTAGGGTACCTCAAATGGTCAAAAACTCGAGTAACTTAGAAAATTTTCTAAGTCTCTTTGTCCACTCATGCACATGACTTTAAGGAAATTTTTCTCACTAATATGGACCTTACCTCAAAGAGCTTTCCACATGAAAGATGTGCTACTAAATACCTACTTTTCAAAGAGCCAAAGAAATCACAAAGTGGAGCATTGAACATTAAGAAATTGTGCATCAAAGTTGGCATGTTGAAATGTTGTACACACTTGGGAAAATTCAGATTTTACTCTTTTTCCACACTAAACTTTACACGTTTTTTTCTCACATGTTTTGGGCTCCATCTCAATCTGCCAACAACATGGAATTCACTCTACTACACGCTCTCTTTCAAAAGACCCCAAAACCAAGTCATTTGAGTCATTGGACTTAAGGATGTCGTGTGAGAAAGAGATTAACATAACCTAGTTTCATTGCAACTTTGTTTCACTTGGTTGAATCAGTTCTGAGCCATACTCCAAGTACCCTCTACTGACCAGTTTCCAACACCTATTTTTGCCCTAAAACCGTGAAAGCAACCATCCAAGTACATGTACTTTGTACTTTGCAAACTGACATCCAAAAGTATCAACCATGGACCAGTGTGTCCACACCATAACACGATGGTTTAAAATCATTCTTTTCTGAATTGAGGCTTGAAACAAGCAACATCTGATCCCATCACTTTGCTCAAGAATGGTAGTGGAGAGGGCCATGTTTATAGCATCTGAACACTATCACTTTTCTTCTCAAGACAAAGCTAGTGTCCATTGTGTTTTCAAGACAATATCCTGGCTGCCTTGGCTATTAAAGGAGGTGCGTTCTTCATTGTTGGACATCAAGACAACACAACATAACTACATAGATATCACTCAAGGCATCAGAAACTTGTGAGTTGGTACAACCAAGAGAAAGGGGAGGATCATTGCACCAGCAGTCTGCATACCATCATCTTGGAAAGGAAGAAGTCGAGCTAGTTCCAAGGCTTCCAAGTTAAAGGGGCAGTGGACCTACTCTATTTGAACTTCCATTCACTACAAACACATCAAGAAGAGAGAGAACTCGTGAGCCACAAAGAGAAGACCAGAGGTTGCATCTCTTACTCAGGAGCTTGCACATCATCTTCAGTCAAGGGAAGGAGTGGGACTTCTAAGCTCTAGGGTAAAGAAGCAGTGGACTGACTCCACTTGGTAAGCTTATACCTTGTCTCTATGCTTTTGTGTTCAATGCACAACCATTTCTGAATGTTACCATGTTTCCATACTGTGCATCCATCTTGATTTGAAGTGATGATATGACTGCTTGCTTGTAGTGTTGATCGTACATCATCATTTGTTCTGTTAAGAACAGTTTGAGCACCCAACTCGTATGCCATTTTGCTATATGTTTGAGTTGTTATTTTAAGACATATGAAGTATGGTTTCATTCTACTCCTTGGGTACTTCATCTAGGTATTTTATTTTGGTGATTTTAATGGAAAATGAGAATGATATTGATTGAGCAAGGTGTGAAGAATCCATGGCGTTGTCTGGTTTTTTTTTCATGATAGTTTTTTAGGGTTTTGTATGGTTTGCATGAACGGGATGATGTGCTGGAAAGGCGTAGTTGGTTGCTTCTCATTTCTGTCGTTTAGTCACTTATGTTTTAGGTGACCGGTTGATTTCAATGTCACATGATTTTGTACACGGCCATGTATTATTTTCACTTGGCTGGTATTTATTTCTTTTTTGGACATGGGCCTTGCGCAAATCACTAACTGCACCCCACCAAAAAGTCCACATGCGCAGCAACCAAATGATTCTTAGTTCATATCAACATTGCTAATGCACCCCCCTGCGTGGGTTTTATTTCTTTTTATTTTATTTTCTATTTTCAAATATTTTCATTTCAAATCTTTTTTTAAAACTTTTTTTTATTTTATTTAAAACTTTTTCTTTATTTCAAAAACTCCAAAAATATTTTAATCTTTATTTAATTTTACTTATCAATTTATTTCTTAATTTTTTATTTAAGTTTAATTGTTAATGTGTGAATTTTAAATCACCCATCTTTGGATTAATTGTCAACTTTATTTATGAGTCATCTTTATTGATCATTTGAGTGTTTATTCACTAATTATTGTTTAAGTCTTGAACAAATTTATCCCATGTTTGACTTATCATATGTTTGACTTTGATGTGAACTTTGTTCTTCTTTGAATATCATCTTTGATTAATATCATGGTTCTTTATCTTGTGATTGTTTCTTGTGATTGTCTTCCTTAAGATTAATACATATTGATTTGTCTTTGTTTACATGTCTCTATGATGTTCATGACCATCTTATCCATGTTTTATTATGAAATACTTCTTGCCATACTCATGATATTGTTGTTATCTTATTCATCTTTATCAACATTCTAATTCATAATACGTTGTTATTATCCCCATTCCAAAGGAAGGTGATTAATGATGACTCTTAAAGTCATTGCCCCCACCTTAACCTAGTAGCCTCATAAGAGCTAAACCTTATTTCTTGGCCTCATCAGGGCCATGGAATCATAACTAGCCTTAGGAAAGAGTTTTATACTCTGTGTGATATTCATCCTAATGAATACTCACTTTCCCTCTTTAGCTTTAAAACATAACATAGGACCATTATAACTAGACTTAGAGAGTTCTTATACTCTACAATGAGTTCACACTCATTTCCCCTCTGAATATTGATCACAGTCAATCATTCAGTAGAAGTAGAACTACGCATACTCTGATTCTATACCCGAGGATACGTAGGCGCAAAGTGCGATGCTTTGTCGAGTATACTTAGATACTAACCCCTAGGGTTTCAACCTTTAGCATATAACCCTCAGCAAACACAACATAATACAAACTAAACAAGAGGCTCCCGTAGAGTACTACGGACATTTAGGGTGCTAATACCTTCCCTAGGCGTAACCAACCCCCGAACCTTAGATCTCCCCTCTTTAGGTTTTTTAACGATCTTGAACCTTTCCTTTGGATAAATCAAAGTCAGTTGTAAAAGAAAATTATGCAAGTTAATTCATAGCTTGTTATCCAATTTTCACCGCAACAGAAATGGTGACTTCACTGGGGAAGGATATTTTAGAGAGTTAAGCCTATCTTGTATTCATGCTATTTATGTTTGCTTGTTTTACTTATATCTGCTTATATACATGTCATATTTGCCTATATATTTGTATATCTGTTCTATGGGTTGACATGGTATCTATGAGTGAGATAAGTCCTAACCCGGACTTGAGAGAACACATATGTTTAGGAACCGTGGACATAGTCAAGGGAACTTCGAGGGAGAAATCCCAAAGGAGGGAACTTGAAGTCCAAACTCAGTTGAGGCCCTCTTGAATGTAGTAGAATGTTACGCGAGCAATCGTGAATGCGTTACTACTTTCAATTTGCTGCCAGAGATATTGAGGACCTTTAGTCACCCCTTTACCCCTACTTGGCGTATTTAGGACGTAGTGCGATGACTGTGAGGGAGCAATCCCAAATGGTTGCTACGCGATACTACACTCAGACGAGATTCTCTTGAGAATTTTATCGATTATCGAGCAATTGGGAAGTCGATAAAATCTGAAAGATGGGTTGCTGACTCTGGGAACTTCTTAGAACCCTGTTCAGCAGATGAAAACCCATAGTACATACCTATTGGGATGGGTAGACCATGGCTCCATTCATGAGACCCCTAAACCTAGGATTTGTATGTTTTGTTTGTGCTCGTGTGCTTTACGCACCCATACATTCAAGCATTCCTAGCCCGTTGGTTTCGAGGAACTCAAATTTTTGTTTCCTTTTCAAAAGATCAATAGAGCATGGATTTTAAAACAAAAAAACTTTTTCAGTTTTTCCAGAAGTTTTTTTCGCAACTTGCCTTTGAGTCCCTTGAAACCATTTGGTTTGCATTAGCATCTCATCATGTCATAGCATGTGCATTTCCTCTCTGTCTTCGTCTCATGTCGCTGTTTTCCCTTCAGAATCGTCTTTGCATTCCCGACAACTACGACACCACGAGCCAAAATCGACAAAGGATGTCTGAACAATACTATGAAATGGACAGAGTCAACAATGAATTGAGTGAGCTCCGAGGAGGAATGGGGCAGATTCTTGAAGCAATTCAAGTTATGAGAGCAAGGATGGATACACAAGCGACGGTGGTCTCCGAGATTATCACTACAACTGTAGAACCTCCCGTTACTACTGTGAACCCCACTTTGGGCATGCCTTTTAACTTTATATGTGCTCCGGCCGTCACTTCTACTCAACAAGCTGTTCCTTTGGTTAATGAGGCTTTTCAAGCTATTCCTACCTTCACTCCAGCAGCAGTGCAAGCTCAGGTGCACCCAATTTTTCAGAACCCACATCCGGTTTATGATTATTATGTCAATATGTCTGAAGAAGGAGATAATCGACATGAGAGGCTGAAGGAAAGTGTAGAGACAATGCAGAGGAAATTGAAAGCAGTGGAAGATAGCAATGTATTTAATACTAGTGTTAAAGACATGTGCTTAGTCTGAGGCTTGGTAATTCCACCCAAGTTCAAACTACCCAATTTCGACCTATACTCAGGTGTGACCTGTCCTAAGTCGCATTTGGTCATGTATTATAGACGAATGGCTGCATTTATGGATAATGATAAGTTGATGATCCACTGCTTCCAAGATAGTCTGAAAGGAGCTGCTGCAAAGTGGTATTTAACTTTGGACCAATCTAGGATCCAACGCTTTCAAGATGTATCTGATGCTTTTGTAAAGCATTACAAATATAACATGGACCTGGCGCCTGATCGCAGACAATTATTGAGCATGTCTCAGAACGATACCGAGTCTTTTAAAGAGTATGCACAAAGATGGAGAGAGCTGGCTTCACAGGTAGAGCCACCTTTATCTGAAAAAGAGTTAACTGATTGGTTTGTCGATACAGTGAGACCAGAATTCTACGAAAGGATGATCAGTAGCGTGTCTGCTAGTTTTTCTGATATTATGGCTGTAGGGGTTAAAGTAGAGCTTGGTCTGCAGAGTGGAAAAATGACCAAGAGAGCTGGTAGTTAGAGCGACGATGCCAAGAAATCCTTCAAAAGGGAAGGAGAAACCAGTGCAGTGATGACAAACAAAAAGAAGAAAAATCAGTTCTGGAAACGACAGCAGCCACAATAGTGTTATTCTGTTCAGCAACCTTATGTGGCCGCCATCGCGCCAACATTTAACCACCAGGCTTCTGTTTATCAGCCGGTTCCTGAACCACCAGTGTATCAACGAGCGCCCAACGCTCCTGCTTATCGCCAACGGACTCAAGTTTCTCGTCAGAATATTCCAGGAAAAAGAAAGGGTGGAAGGCCTCCGATTCCTCCCATTCCTATGACGTATACAGCATTGTATCCTGCTTTGGTGCAACAAGGATTAATAACTACAAGGTCATCAGGCCCACCTCCTAATCCGCTTCCACCTTCCTATAATCCCAACGCTCATTGTGTATTCCATGAAGGTGCACCAGGCCATAATTTAGAATGTTGTTTTGCTTTGAAGCATATTGTGAAGGACTTAGTGGAGAGAAACATTTTGTCTTTCAATGGCTCCCAGCCTAATATCAAGAACAATCCTTACCCGCTCATGAGATAAGTAATGTTGTGGAGAATCTATCAATACAAAGATGGACTGTGATTGAGCTCCTCTTTGATTTTCTCTATTTGATTCCCTAAAGCTGGCAATCTTTTGGCTGTTTCAGCAATTTTATTGTATTTCCTTTGAACTTTGAATTTGTATTTGCTTATAAGCTTTGTTGTACTTTCAAATTGGCAAGGTTAATGAAATGTTTGTGCATCTTTTGATTAAGTCCATTCGTTTCACTCATCTACTTTTATGCTCATATACAAAATATAATAATATCTTCATCTTATTTCTTTCCATTTACCAAACTTATTGTTAAGAAAAGATTGGGGAGGATGATGAAAACGTTATATTCATAATTGTTGTGGTATGTTGCCGATTAAACCTTGCCGATGATATAAGGCATTGTTTCAATTCCTAAACACTGGAGAAATAAGGAAGATAATCCCTTGTTAACCCTTCGAGCCTAGAAGTAGGAGCTTTCTTTTCTTACACAAAAAACCCTTAAATCTCAACCTTGGGGCAGGGTAGTTCTCAGTTTAACTTGGATATGCAATCAAATGCAAACGCTTTGTGTAAGGCGCCAGTCAACTCTCGAATCAAGTGACACCCTAGCTTTTGGAAACGTAAATATGTAGCTTAAGCCAACTGAGTGTAGGATTGGAGTTCATCACGAAGTTGGGTGGGTACAAATAAACTTTGAGCCTTTATCCTTTGTTTCATAAACCGTGAACCAGGCCACAATACAACCCTTAAAAGACCTAATTGAGGTAAGGTTGTTCTGAAAGCATACTACAGCAAGGTTGATTAACTTGACTCCTAATAATCTTTACTATTTGCGTGTGTTGATCACTTCCTCTGTCATTCCATAAATGACTAGATCCATTTTGTTTTTTATTTGATCGTTCCACCATGTGTGTTTCATTAATAAATTCTTTTCAAAAGCTTGCATGAATATCGCATTGAAATTGCCAATTTTTGATGAACAATACTTGTTTGTAAAAACAATTCAATATCAAAGAAATCCCAATAAATGCAGCCAGCTAGGGAATTCGACTTGATAAAGGAAGCTCAGTCAGGGGCAACCAGGCGGAAGGATTTGCCAATCTATTGGATCAGGGGCAGAACTCTACAAGTCCAGAATATTGGGGCAAGACTTCTTATGACAAGTGTGGACTCCAATAACCCACCAACAGGGGCAAGTTTGTTCCCCAGTTGTTTCTACCATAGTCTGAGTACTTTGTTTCGCAAATACAGTTAATCAGGGGCAGTTATGTCATTTCCCTTCAAAGTTTGAAGATATTGAGGCATCTGGTATGCCAATTCTTCTGTAAAATCATTTTGATGACTTACCCTCACATACCAGTTAATCAGAAGCAGTCAGGTCGAGATTCGGAAAATCTCTAAAAAATAGTTAGTCAGGGACATCTCCTTCACAAATCAACCAAGTTGACAGGGGCAAGTTTGTTCCCCAGATCGTCAAACAACCAGTTTGAAGCAAGTTAATATGGGGCAGTTACGCCGAGATCTCTCCAAGAGTTTGAAGATATTGAAACACCTTGTATGCCAATTCTTCTATAAAATCCTCTTGTTATCATCTTCTGACAGACCATATAGCCTGGGGCAGATAAGATTTGAAGATGATCATTATACCAGTAGGATGCAGAACTACTTTATTCTTGTGATATCCTTTGCTAGCTCCCCAATAAACTGTTACTTCAGCTAATCTTGACAATTCTCCATGGATTCTCCTCCAACAAAGAGATCAAGCTCATGATGGCAATCCTCATGATGTTATACCTCAGGTGGAATACTCTTTTCACCAGTGAAGTTGTTGATTCTTCTTCATCCCCAGTATTGGTCCAACCTGTTGAGTTCGGCTGGGTATCCTTGTCTAGATGTTCATTTCATCTCCTGTTTCGCTTCTTGTCTGTCTTGTCAGCATAAGCATAAGCATGGCATGAGCATCTTAGCATCTTAGCATCTTAGCTTTTCTGCTTCCTTTTCTGGTGTTTACCTGTCTTTGTTCACTTTGGCGATTATCTTCCCAAGTGACTGGGTTTGTCTATTCTCTCCAATAGAGTTGTTAGCCCTTAGGCATAAAGTGCCCATTCTTTTCTGAATTCCCCACAGAGTTTGATTCTCGTGGATGATGGTTGGTTCAGTTATCTTTTCCACATTTGGATAAGATAAATCCCCATTTGAGCTCTTTCCTCAATTGGTGTCTTGTTTGACCATTTCTTTCTAGCTTGTTCCTAGATTGAACTTTGGTCCCTGGCAGGTGTGATTTTTAACCTATCTTTGAATGTGCATTTATTTTGCACTATGTCTCGCAGGAAGAATCTTTTACAAGATCCACATTGAAGACATAATTATTTCTCCAACAGTATTGTGATATCAACATATCTTTGAAGCAGCAATCTCTTGAAGAAGCTTGGCAGTCTCTTATAAGCATCTTATCTATCTCTGGTACTATTCAACCTTTTTGCAACCATAATGGGTTTTCCCCAGGAAGTCTTATCTTCAGTTATGCAACCCCGGTACTAACCTATCATTCTAGATACCTTGATTGGAGCCCATCTTTTGGTTCTACCTCCAATTAGGTCCTTTTTCTTTCTAAAGTGCCAACCGATTGTTCTTGAACCTATTGTTCCATCACTTTGGATGTATTTGTCCCAGTGAAGACCCTCTCTCCGGTTCAACCTTCATTGCGGACCCTTTCTAGAATGTCATCTAGCATTGATGATCAATCATTCTAGATACCTTCATTGGAGCCCATTTTTTTGGTTCTATCTCCAATAAGGTTGTTTTTCTTTCTAAAGTGCGAACCGGTCATGCTTGAACCTGTTGTTCCATCACTTTGGATGTTTTCCCAGTGAAGACCGTTTTTCGGTTCAACCTTCATTGCGGATCCTTTCTTTCTAGAATGTCATCTAGTCATGTTTTGACTTAATGATCAATCATTCTCGATACCTTTATTGGAGCCCATCTTTTGGTTCTACCTCCAATAAGGTCATTTTTCCTTCTAAAGTGCCAACCGGTCATGCTTGAACCTGTTGTTCCCAGTGAAGATCGTCTTTCCGGTTCAACCTTCATTGCGGATCCTTTCTAGAATGTCATCTAGTCACGTTTAGACTTGATGATCAATCATTCTAGATACCTCTATTGGAACCCATCTTTTGGTTCTACTTCCAATAAGGTTACCTTCCAGCTCATACTGGTTTTCCTCATAAAGCAAATTATGTGTTATCTCAACCAACTCTTATTTGAGTACCAGAGTCTATTCTTGGCTCATTAACCTTGTTCCCATTTAAACTCCAGTTGTTTATCTTTGGTCATCGTGAACTGTTTGCTTATATCAGGTTATCTTGAACCTGTATTGCTTATTCCAGGTGGTTTTATCTGGCGCGCAGAGTTTGTCTCTGTCTTTTCTGGCTTTTCTTGGAGAGCCCCTCTTGAACTCTTCGGTATAAGAATCCCCAGGAAGTTTTGCTTGGTTGTCTGTCTTTTTTAGGCTGATCCCCGGATCAGGTTTTTCTTTCTGGTTTCATGCCAGGGAAGAGTGTGGGTTTATTTTGTCCCCAGTTGTCTATCTCCCCAGATTTTTTTCCCCAGTGGAGATTATTTTTTGGTTTTTCCCTAGTGTTTCTTTGGAGTCTCCCCAGTGAGTCTCTTTCATTGGTTAGCCTGTATCCCCAGTGAGTTTTTCTCATGGAAACTAACTTTCGTCTTTCCCCGGTGAAGCTTATCTTGTGTGTTTGCTTCCTGTTGTCCCTGGTGTCTGGTCTGTCTGCATCTTTGCACCATCTTGGCATCATATCATCATTTTAGAAATTCATGGCATGTCAGCATTTGCATGTTTGTCGCTTGTCCTTAGCATTTGTATTCCATCTAAGGGCAAAATTTTCGGTCTGCTATATTTGAATATGTTTCACCTTGATGCCCCTGGAATCTTCGTTCCTCGTGCCATCCGGTAAAGCTATTTAAATATGGGCAACTGTTTTACCCCAAATTTTTACCCTTAGATGTCATCTTCATTTGTGCATCTTAGGTCAAGTATCTCTGCATTGTTTGAGCTAACCCATATCTTGCAGTTTGTTTCTCTGTGTTCAAATTAGGTTTGCATATCACCATGAAGCTCCACTAGTTGTTTTGAAGCCAGTCAAGTCAACAAAAGATCTCCAGTGCAAGAACTTTGGAATTAGGGTTTTGCTCTGAAGACATCACGGAGAAATTGGCTCTATCAAGTCAAGATTTGTGTGGTTCACTTACCACTTAAGGTCATCTACATCCAAGAGACATCATTCAACAGGAATCCAAGATCTATTGGTCCTCAACAAGAGAAGTTCGAGCCTCAGCCTCACTATACCTCCAAATTAGGGTTTCTGTGACACCTATCAGTCAATGACTTTGATTTTCATCAAGATGAACTCCCAAACCCTAATTCTTGACTCTATTAGTTTATTAACATCCTCAAGGGTCTCCTAAGACCTTTAGATGAGAAGGAAGAAGTAAGCTTACAAGATCTGACCTCAGTGCATTCACAGTCAAAATCAGGGTTTGACTGAAACCCTAATCCTTGGGAATTTTGGTTCAAATGAAGTGTCAATGGTTCTAATCATCATAGAATGTCTCATGAGGTATTCAAAGCATCAAGATCAAGTTTCATGAGGTTTCTTGCAAGAGAAGTAGGGTTTTGATCATGAAAGATTTCATATGTGAGATTTTCCCTCTAATAGCACAATTTGAAATGACCATAACTCCTAAACCACACACTCAAATTGAGTGACTCAAAGCTCATTGGAAAGCTCTTTTCAAGATATTCAATTTGTTCCATATGACTTTTTATCCAAAAATGCTTGGTTTTTGAGTTATGAAGCTTGCAAGATAATCTGACCCAACTCTTAGAGAAATTTCAACACTTTTCTTCACAATTTTCTCTAACTTTGACCTCATTTTTCACCCATTTCCACTTGGATTCAAGACTTGGGTCCCAAATGAAAGTCTTAGAGCATGATGAGAGCTTTCCAACCATATGTGGAACATCTCATTTGAATGAGTCAAACTCAAGTTATGGTGCTCGAAAATAGGGTGCCTCAAATTGTCAAAAACTCAAGTAACTTAGAAATATTTCTAAGTCTCTTTGTCCACTCATGCACATGACTTTAAGGAAATGTTTCTCACTAATATGGACCTTACCTCAAAGAGCTTTCCACATGAAAGATGTGCTACTAAATGCCTACTTTTCAAAGAGCCAAAGAAATCACAAAGTGGAGCATTGAACATTAAGAAATTGTGCGCCAAAGTTGGCATGTTGAAATGTTGTACACACTTGGGAAAATTCAGATTTTACTCTTTTTCCACACTAAACTTTACACGTTTTTTTCTCACATGTTTTGGGCTCCATCTGAATCTGCCAACAACATGGAATTCACTCTATTACACACTCTCTTTCAAAAGAACCCAAAACCAAGTCATTTGAGTCATTGGACTTAAGGATGTCGTGTGAGAAAGAGCTTGACATGACCTAGTTTTATTGCAACTTTGTTTCACTTGGTTGAATCAGTTCTGAGCCATACTCCAAGTACCCTCTACTGACCAGTTTCCAACACCTATTTTTGCCCTAAAACCATGAAAGCAACCATCCAAGTACATGTACTTTGTACTTTGCAAACTGACATCCAAAAGTATCAACCATGGACCAGTGTGTCCACACCATAACACGATGGTTTGAAATCATTCTTTTCTGAATTGAGGCTTGAAACAAGCAACATCTGATCCCATCACTTTGCTCAAGAATGGTAGTGGAGAGGGCCATGTTTATAGCATCTGAACACTATCACTTTTCTTCTCAAGACAAAGCTAGTGTCCATTGTGTTTTCAAGACAATATCCTGGCTGCCTTGGCTATTAAAGGAGGTGCGTTCTTCATTGTTGGACATCAAGACAACACAACATAACTACATAGATATCACTCAAGGCATCAGAAACTTGTGAGTTGGTACAACCAAGAGAAAGGGGAGGATCATTGCACCAGCAGTCTGCATACCATCATCTTGGAAAGGAAGAAGTTGAGCTAGTTCCAAGGCTTCCAAGTTAAAGGGGCAGTGGACCTACTCTATTTGAACTTCCATTCACTACAAACACATCAAGAAGAGAGAGAACTCGTGAGCCACAAAGAGAAGACCAGAGGTTGCATCTCTTACTCAGGAGCTTGCACATCATCTTCAGTCAAGGGAAAGAGTGGGACTTCTAAGCTCTAGGGTAAAGAAGCAGTGGACTGACTCCACTTGGTAAGCTTCTACCTTGTCTCTATGCTTTTGTGTTCAATGCACAACCATTTCTGAATGTTACCATGTTTCCATACTATGCATCCATCTTGATTTGAAGTGATGATATGACTGCTTGCTTGTAGTGTTGATCGTACATCATCATTTGTTCTGTTAAGAACAGTTTGAGCACCCAACTCGTATGCCATTTTGCTATATGTTTGAGTTGTTATTTTAAGACATATGAAGTATGGTGTCATTCTACTCCTTGCGTACTTCATCTAGGTATTTTATTTTGGTGATTTTAATGGAAAATGGGAATGATATTGATTGAGCAAGGTGTGAAGAATCCATGGCGTTGTCTGGTTTTTTTTTCATGATAGTTTTTTAGGGTTTTGTATGGTTTGCATGAACGGGATGATGTGTTGGCAAGGCGTAGTTGGTTGCTTCTCATTTCTGTCGTTTAGTCACTTATGTTTTAGGTGACCGGTTGATTTCAATGTCACATGATTTTGTACACGGCCATGTATTATTTTCACTTGGCTGGTATTTATTTCTTTTTTGGACATGGGCCTTGCACAAATCACTAACTGCACCCCACCAAAAAGTCCACATGCGCAGCAACCAAATGAATCTTAGTTCATATCAACATTGCTAATGCACCCCCCTGCGTGGGTTTTATTTCTTTTTATTTTATTTTCTATTTTCAAATATTTTCATTTCAAATCTTTTTTTAAAACTTTTTTTTATTTTATTTAAAACTTTTTGTTTATTTCAAAAACTCCAAAAATATTTTAATCTTTATTTAATTTTACTTATCAATTTATTTCTTAATTGTTTATTTAAGTTTAATTATTAATGTGTGGATTTTAAATCACCCATCTTTTGATTAATTGTCAACTTTATTTATGAGTCATCTTTATTGATCATTTGAGTGTTTATTCACTAATTATTATTTAAGTCTTGAACAAATTTATCCCATGTTTGACTTATCATATGTTTGACTTTGATGTGAACTTTGTTCTTCTTTGAATATCATCTTTGATTAATATCATGGTTCTTTATCTTGTGATTATTTCTTGTGATTGTCTTCCTTAAGATTAATACATATTGATTTGTCTTTGTTTACATGTCTCTATGATGTTCATGACCATCTTATCCATGCTTTATTATGAAATACTTCTTGCCATACTCATGCTATTGTTGTTATCTTATTCATCTTTATCAACATTCTAATTCATAATACGTTGTTATTATCCCCATTCCAAAGGAAGGTGATTAATGATGAATCTTAAAGTCATAGCCCCCACTTTAACCTAGTAGCCTCATAATAGCTAAACCTTATTTCTTGGCCTCATCAGGACCATGGAATCATAACTGGCCTTAGGAAAGAGTTTTATACTCTGTGTGATATTCATCCTAATGAATACTCACTTTCCCTCTTTAGCTTTAAAACGTAACATAGGACCATTATAACTAGACTTAGAGAGTTCTTATACTCTACAATGAGTTCACACTCATTTCCCCTCTGAATATTGATCACAGTCAATCATTCAGTAGAAGTAGAACTACACATACTCTGATTCTATACCCGAGGATACGTAGGCGCAAAGTGCGATGCTTTATCGAGTATACTTAGATACTAACCCCTAGGGTTTCAACCTTTAGCATAGAACCCTCAGCAAACACAACATAATACAAACTAAACAAGAGGCTCCCGTAGAGTACTACAGACGTTTAGGGTGCTAATACCTTCCCTAGGCGTAACCAACCCCCGAACCTTAGATCTCCCCCCTTTAGGTTTTTTAACGATCTTGAACATTTCCTTTGGATAAATCAAAGTCGGTTGTAAAAGAAAATGATGCAAGTTAATTCATAGCTTGTTATCCAATTTTCACCGCAACAATAATCATACACAAACATAGTATAATCGAGTTTCGGACCCTTACCCGATTAAATCGCGTTTGAAAAGTCAGTTGAATCGGTTCCTAAATTCTCCAAGTTTTCTCTCTTTCTCCTTTTCTTTCTCTTTTCTTTCTTCCTCTTTTTCTTCTCTTCTTTTTCTTTCCTTTCTATTTTCTCTCTTTCTATTTCTATTATATTAACTTAAGAAAAATTAAAGTGAAATGACCAAAATACCCCTACACTCAAATATCTCGCAAACGTTCCCAAAACTCGATAAAACATAATCACGATGAAAAATAATATATTTTCAAATAAAAGTCATAAATAAAGTAATATAATAATAAAATAATCAAAACGACTCAATTAAATAAAAATAACTAAAATTGGGGCGTTATAACTCTCCCCCACTTGGAAATTTTCGTCCTCGAAAATATTACCTGAGACGAACAACTCTAGATACGACTCTCGCATCCAACTCTCCAACTCCCAAGTCAAATTGCCCTCAGCAGCGCCTCCCCACGCCACCTTCACAAGTGCAATTTCCTTGCCTCTTAACCGCTTCAACTCGCGATCCAAAATCCCAACTGGTAATGCCTCAACCGTAAGGTTCTCCCTTACCTCAACCTCGTCCATCGAAATCACATGCGACGGGTCCGAAACATACTTTCGAAGCTGTGAAACATGAAACACATCATGCAAATTCGACAGACTCGGCGGCAACGCCACCCTATAAGCCACAGCACCCACTCTCGCGGATATCTGGTAAGGACCAATAAACCGAGAAGTAAGCTTCTTCGACTTCAATGCACGACCAACACCCGTCACCGGCGTAGCTCTCAAAAATACATGATCACCCTCTTAAAACTCAAGATCTTTCCTCCTTCGATCATGATAACTCTTTTGCCTACTCTGAGAAGCCTTCATTTTCTCACGAATAAGTCTCACCTTTTCTGTAGTCTGTTGAATCAATTCAGGTCCAACCACTGAACTCTCACCAGATTCGTGCCAACACAACGGTGTTCGACATCTTCGTCCATACAACTCTTCAAACGGTGCCATTCCAATACTCGAATGGAAACTGTTATTATACGTGAATTCAATCAACGCAAGATAACTATCCCACGCACCACCCTGTTCAAGAACACAAGCTCGTAACAAATCTTCCAATGACTGAATTGTTCTCTCTATCTGACCATCCATCTATGAATGATAAGCCGAACTCAATCTCAATTTAGAACCCAACGCCTTTTGTAAACTTTCCCAAAATCTCGAGGTAAACCTCGGATCTCGATCTGAAACAATGTTCAACGGAACCCCATGCAACTTCACAATCACACTGATATAAATCTTTGCCAACCTCTCCAAAGAAAAACTGATGTCAATTAGAATGAAATAGCTGATTTAGTCAGCCTATCCACAACCACCCAAATCGCATTATGTCCACGTTGATTGTTCGGCAACCCTGTCACAAAATCCATAGAAATGCTATCCCATTTCCACTCAGGAATATTTAACGGTTGCAACAAACCACTAGGCTTCAGATGTTCTATCTTAGACTTCTGACACGTCAAACATGCATACACAAACTGAGCCACATCTCTCTTTAATCCAGACCACCAAAAAATCTTCTTCAAATCTTGGTACATCTTATTAGCTCCCGGATGTATACTCAAACTACTCCGGTGTCCTTCCTCCAAAATCATCCTTTTCAACTCTGAATCATCAGGAATACAAATTCTGCCTCGGAACCTCAAGACACCTTTACTATCCACTTTAAAGTCCTCATTTTCACTTTTACCTCCAACCGTCATCAAATCCACAAATTTCACATCCAATTTCTGTTTCTCACTAACCGTCAACAGAAAATCATTAGTAACCTTCAACATACCAAGCCTTACACCGTCAGACGTCAATTCACATACCAAACTCAAATCTCTAAACGATTCCAAAAGTTCCCACTCCTTAACCATCAAAGCGGACATATGCAACGATTTTCGGCTCAACGTATCGGCTACCACATTAGCTTTACCCGGATGGTAATTCAAGCTAAAGTCGTAGTCCTTCAAAAATTCCAACCATCTACGTTGCCTCATATTCAACTCTTTCTGATCAAACAAGTATTTCAAACTTTTATGATCACTAAAGACCTCAAATCTTGCACCGTAGAGATAATGCCTCCAAATCTTCAACACAAAAACCACAGCCGCTAACTCAAGATCATGAGTAGGATAATTTTTCTCATGTACCCTCAATTGCCTCGAAGCATAAGTTACCACCTTACCTTCTTGCATCAACACTCCACCTAGACCGATCAAAGACGCATCACAAAACACCACAAACGGTTTTGTAGGATTCGGCAAAATCAAAATCGGAGCTGTCGTCAATCTTCTCTTCAGCTCATTAAAACTTTCCTCACACCAAATATCCCAAATGAACGCTTGCCTTTACAAGTCAACTGGGTCAATGGAAGTGCTAACTTAGAAAAACCTTCAATGAACCTTCGATAATATCTGGCTAATCCCAAAAAGCTTCTAATTTCAGTAACAGATCTTGGAGCCTCCCATTGTAGAACTGCTTCTACTTTAGATGGATCCACAGCAATACTGTTACCTAAAATCACGTGACCAAGAAAACTCACTTCCGACAACCAGAATTCACACTTGGACAACTTGGCAAAAAGTTTCCTTTCCTTCAAAACCTGCAACACCACATACAAATGCTCTGCATGCTCCTCCTGAGACTTAGAGTAAATCAAGATATCATCAATAAACACAACAATAAAACGATCCAAATTCTTGTGGAAAATACGATTCATGTACTCCATAAACACACCTGGCGCATTAGAAACCCCGAACGGCATCACAGAATATTCATAATGACCGTAACGTGTCCTAAAAGTCGTCTTCTGAATATCTTCCTCTTTCACCCTTATCTGATGATAACCTGATCTCAAATCAATCTTACTAAACACACACCACCTACCAACTGATCCATCAGCTCGTCAATTCTCGGAATCGGATACTTATTCTTAATCGTCACCTTATTCAACTGGCGATAATCAATACACAATCGCATACTTCCATCTTTCTTTTTCACCAATAAAACTGGAGCACTCCAAGGCGACACACTCGGCCTCACAAATCTCTTTTCCAACAATTCATTCAATTTCTTCTTTAACTCAACCAACTCAGATGCCGACATTCGATATGGTGCCATCGATACAGGTCTAGTACCAGGAACTAGATCTATAGAAAATTCCACCTCTCTCTCAGGCGGCACATCTGAAATATCCTCAGGAAACACTTCCAGAAAATCACACACAACAGGAAACACATCGAGTGAAACTTGACTATCCACAGTCAACGATGCAAACAACCCAAACAACTGAGCTTCATCCACCAAAAGTTTCTTCAACTCTTTGGTAGATAAGAAACTCGAGTCTTCGTCTTCTTCAAGAGAAGGAAACCTTACTAGCTTATGATAACAATCAATATGAACCCGATTAAACTGCAACCAATTCATTCCCAAAACCACATCTAAACCCTCCAACGGCAAACACACCAAATCCATCTCAAAGTCTTTACCATAAATGGTCAAAGGACAACTTAAACAAACCAACGAAGTAGTTACCGACCCCATTGCTGGAGTATCAATAACCATCTCTCCATCCATCGAAGACAACACAAGGTTCAAACGCTTCATGCACTCAGACGAAATAAACGAATGAGTCGCTCCAGTATCAATAATAGCAACTAAAGGCGTACTATTAATAAAACAAGCACCTCTGATCAGACGGTCTTCACTTGTAGTCTGAGTTCCCGCCAAGGCAAAAACTTTTCCATCAGCTGGAGTTTGCTTCGGTTTCGGACACTTTGTACTAATATGACCAGGTTCACCACAATTGAAACACTTCACCATATTCTTCCTCTTGCACTCAGCTGCAACATGCCCTAAACCTCCACAATTAGAACACTTCCTCAAATCTTTCCTACATTCGAACTGACGATGCCCCACTTCACCACATCTATAACATCTCAAAGAATTAGACATACCTCCTCCACTTGGCCTTTTCTCAAAGTTACCCCTTTGTTTACCTTTATCAGCTAGTGTCACATACGGACCACTATGAAACGGTTGTTTCCCTCTCCTCTCGCTCACACTCTTATAGTGAGTAGAACGAGCCTTACTATCTTCCTCATAAATCCTACAACAGTCCACCAAATCAGAAAACCTCCTTATCCTCTGATATCCAATTGCCTGCTTAATCTCAGGACACAATCCGTTCTCAAACTTCACACACTTAGAAAACTCCGCAGTCGCTTCCGCATAATGTGGATAAAACTGCACAAGCTCCACAAACTTAGCAGTATAATCAACAACAGACATACTACCTTATTTCAATTCCAAGAACTCAATTTCCTTCTTTCCTCTAACATCTTCAGGAAAATACCTCGTCAGAAACTCAACGCTAAACACAGCCCAAGTGATCTCTTCCCCTGCAGCTTCCAACACATGACGTGTACTAACCCACCAATCATCAGCTTCTTCCAGTAACATGTGAGTACCCAGTCTCACCTTCTGATCCTCAGCACAATCCATCACTCGGAAGATTCTTTCAATCTCCTTAAGCCAAATCTGAGCACCATCAGGATCATATCTTCCTTTTAAGACAGGCGGTTTGTTCTTCCTGAACTCATCATTACCCGCAGCATTAGGTACACCCTGCACAACCCGAGCCATAGCTTGCATCGCAGCAGCTAAAGCAGCATCATTCCTACCAGCCATATTCTGTTCATTTCCAATAACAGCAACTATGGTTAAACAAACAGCTCACCAAACCACAAAGACCAATAAGGACTGACACAAACTGACACGGACTGGCTCTGATACCACTTAATGTAACACCCCCTTCTACACCCCCAGGCTATTAAAGCGATAACAATTAATCGGAGTATAATTAAAACTTCACGGCATAGACGGAGGAGTCACATCAATTAAAACAAATACACATACACCTGCTCATAAAGATATGCAACAATTCAGGTAGCACAAAACAAAGGAACAAAGTTCCTAACACCCACAATTCAGATACAGAATAAAAGCGGAAAATCTGTACTGAATCTCATATATATATATATATATCACATAAAGAGTTTGTCTGTCATATACAACAATTCATACATATACAATCCCAAAGATACATGTATACATAATACAAAATAATCACACCCGATCTCCCAGACTACCCAGTGCCACATATCAGAGCCGACCGACAAAAGAATGAAGACTCAAGCTTCACAAAAAGACCTCCAGCATCTAATCTGCAATGCCTCGTAGAGCATTAAAAATAGCAGAAGGGTGAGAAACACAATCATAATATAATTGCATATAATTATATATAACACAAAAATACACATATAAAATATTCTCACCACCACTTATACCAGAATTCAATCACAAAACCACTCAATGTATATTTCATATATCCATCGCCAAGGTATACCAACCATACACAATACACATATCACCAACATACATACATATATCAACTCATCAATTTCATTCACAATTCCACACACAATAACTCCATTCATGATTTTCCACACATAAAGCATACATTCACAATTCTCACACATAATCCATCCATTCATAATTTATGCAAATGCACAGAGACCGACACAACGACTCTATGCAATGCACATACGGTACCATCCATCCATCATTCTCAACACTAGTTCACTCAGGAACTATTGGAACCATCGCTTGTCACTGAGGACCACTCAAGTAACACCCCGTCGGGCAAATGATGTTCCCCGTCGCTTTCGGTCCTCTTTGTATAAGGCGCACGACGTTTATGGATCTCTTTCAGTCCTCTTTGTATAAGGCGCACAATGCGATCGCTTTCAGTCCTCTTTGTATAAGGCGCACGATCGTCTATAATCATCGCTTTCAGTCTTCTTTGTATAAGGCGCACGATGTTATAGTGGATTCCCTCTGGAACCATTTCGTCGCTCACACCCACTAGGGCACACGACATCATCCATCACCAACATGCATATTATGATGCTTGACATACAATGACTCATGACATTCAAATGCACACATATACACATCCATAATCATGCATATATCATCAAATACAACACATTGCATTTACCAGCTCTTAGGTCACAAACCATCATCACAAGTCATACAACATTCATATCAACAGCATATTGCATAATACACATCAACTACACACACTTACAATAGTACAAGTTAACAAAACGACACCATTCCAATTCCCGACATAATTAAATTGGCCACTAATCTCAAAACCAATAATATAAGAAAGAACATGTCAAAAGCTTCTCGACGCATCAAACCACGCCTCAAACCGACTCACGGATCAAAAGTTATAAAGAAAACAAATTGGGAAAAACGGTCACATTCGCATTGCGAAGCTCCTAGCGAGCCCTTCGCTTCTTCATTCGCAGTGCGAATGTCCCAGCGAACCAAGTCAGAAAGGAAAATAGCCTAAAATTCTCCTAACGTTCGTAGTGCGAACCATCCAGCGAATCTTCGCTTCCCCATTCGCAGTGCGAGTTCCCCAGCGAACCAAGTCAGAGAGTAAAACAACACAAAACAACACAATGTTCGCAGTGCAAACCTCTGGCGAATGCTCGCCCACACCTTCGCAGTGCGAACAGCCAGCGAATGCTCGTTTTCCCCCTTCGCTAGGGGATTCGTAGTGCGAACCTGCGAAAACCAGAAAACCCAACAGCGCTGTTACATACCCCAAACCTATATTTTCACCACCAAAACACATCCAAATCAACACATAATAATCAAAACATAACCTAATCATGGTAACTAGTATTCTACAACATTTACAACGATTTCCAACCGCGAAAACATCAATTTCTACTCGATTATCACATTTCGACCTATATCTAAAAACCAATAAAACTACCACACCATCATACATAATCATACACAAACATAGTATAATCGAGTTTCGCACCCTTACCCGATTAAATCCCATTTGAAAAGTCGGTTGAATCGGTTCCTAAATTCTCCAAGTTTTCTCTCTTTCTCCTTTTCTTTCTCTTTTCTTTCTTCCTCTTTTTCTTCTCTTCTTTTTCTTTCCTTTCTATTTTCTCTCTTTCTATTTCTATTATATTAACTTAAGAAAAATTAAAGTGAAATGACCAAAATACCCCTACACTCAAATATCTCGCAAACGTTCCCAAAACCCGATAAAACATAATCACGATGAAAAATAATATATTTTCAAATAAAAGTCAGAAATAAAGTAATATAATAATAAAATAATCAAAACGACTCAATTAAATAAAAATAACTAAAACTGGGGCGTTACAGTAACTACGTGAATACTCAACCTACAACTTATCCTCACAAGCTCTGCAAGTTATACTTGTTAATTAATTATTAGGTTAAACTTTCTCACCAAACGCTTCAACCTAAACTAATTAACCTACATGATACAAGGTATCACTCATCCAATCATCCAAGACGGGGTTTGAACATACAAATGGGGGATTGAAGTGAAATAAGAAGAACATGAAAGTTTCCACTACTTTATATTTCTCTGTGTTAGCTTTCCAACGCAACTAATTGTGTAACGCCCCAGTTTTGCCAATTTTATTTTATTGAGTCTTTTGATTATTTTATTATTATTTTATTTTATTTTCGACTTTTATGTGAAAATAAGTTATTTTTCGTCCTGATTATATTTTATCGCGTTTTGGGAACGTTTGCGAGATATTTGAGTCTGGGGGTATTTTGGGCATTTCATAGATATTTTTACTAAGTTAGTAAGAAAAGAAAATAGAAAAGAAAAGGGAAAGAAAAATAGAGAGAAAGAAAGAAGAAAGAAGGAAAAAGAGAGGAAAAGAGGGGAAGAGAGAAAATTGAAGAAAGTGTGGAAAAATCATCAAGATCAAGTTCTAGAGTCGATTAAATCGGGTAAGGGTGCGAAACTCGATTATACTATGCTTGTATATGATTATGTATGAATGGGTTTGGATGATTCTCTTGCTTTCCATGTTTTTCACTTTTAGGTCGAAAACGATAAAATGAGTAGAATCGATGATTTAACGGTTGGAAATCGATGTAAAGGTGGTAGTTTGCTTGTTGACATGATTAGAATAGGTTCTGATTGAAATATGTTGATTTGGAAATGGTTTGGATTGGAAAATATCATTTTTGGGTTTTCAACAGCGCTGAAGGATTCTGAGTTTTCGCAGGTTCGCCTAGCGAACCATTCAGCGAAGGGTAGCGAAGGTTCGCTATGGGTATTCGCCTAGCGAAGGCGTGAGCGAAGGTTCGCTAGAGTGTTCGCCTAGCGAACTTTGGGTGTTTTTGGCTCTGTTTGGTTCTGACTTGGTTCGCCAAGTACTCGCCTAGCGAACTTAGCGTCTGTTTTTATGTAACAGTTAGTTCGCTGGAACATTCGCCTAGCGAAGGAGCTAGCGAATGCTCGCGAGGGATGTTCGCCTAGCGAGGCAGATAGCGAATGCTCGCGAGGGTGATTCGCCCAGCGAACAGTGCTGTTCGTGTAATTTTGTTTTCTGCATAACTTTTGATCTGTGATTCGGTTTGAGGCGTGGTTTGATGCGTTGGAAAGCCATTGAGCTGTACTTTCTTATTATGATGGTTTAGAATTTGTTGGCCGATTTTATTTTGTCGGTAAATGTGAATAGTGTCAATGGTCGACTTTTGTCGTTTTAATGGTGCGTATTTGACTTGTATTATGCTATATGTTTGTGCCTTGGATATGTATGACTTATGTGTTGTTGTGATGATGATTTGTGGCCGTAAGGCAAGAAAATGCTAAGTGTTGTATTTGATGATTTATGCATGATTATGAATGTGTGCATGGATGCAATGTGAGTGTCATGAGTCATTGTATGCCAAGCATCATAATGTGCATTGTGGAAACGTCCTGAGAGACGGTTTGATTCCTGAGGGAATATGCTATACCATCGTGTGCCTCAAAAATATGAGGCGATGCCTGAGGACCTAAAGCGGTGGGTATAGATGATTGTGGGCTCCTTTGGAGACTTAAAGCAATCCTTAACGTCGTGTGCCTCAAAAATATGAGGCGATGCCTGAGGACCTAAAGCGACGGGTGAACATCGTAGGCCCGACGGGGAGTTACTTGAGATTCTCAGTAACGAGCGATGGTTCCAATAGTTCCTGAGTGAACTGATGATGAGACATGAGACAATGGAAGTCGGTACCGCATGGCATGTGCATAGAGTCGTTGTGTCGATCTATGTGCATTTGCATTCATCATGAGTCATTCGTGCATGAATTTATGAATGTGATTTAATGAGATGGAATATGTGTATTATATTGTGAATGATTTATGTGCAGTGGTAATCGATACGGGTGAATTGTACTGTGTGTTGTTATAATTTATCTGTGTGCTTTGGTGGTGAGAATATGTTATTTGTGCATTCTTGTGTTAATATATAATTTTATACAATTATATTATGGTTGTTTTTCTCACCCTTCTGCTGTTTTATAACGCTCTATGAGGCGTTGCAGATTATAGTTGCTGGAGGTATTCCTTTTTGTGAAGCGTTGCGTCTTCATTCTTTTGTCGGTCGGCTCTGATATGTGACTCCGGGTAGCATAGGGTGGCCGTTTATGATTGTTTTGTATATCTGATGATATATTTTGGTTGTACAGTTATAACTTGATGTATTACAGCCAAGTTTATATGTATATATGTATATGTGTTATTCAGATTTTTGATCTTTCCGCTTTAATTCTAATTTCTGAAAAGTGGGTGTAAGGAACGAAGTTTCCTCTGTATGATTGTTACCCCACGTTGCATATCACTATGAGCAGGTGTTGCATGTTATGTGTATGTTTGGCTTCTTTGATGTGATTCTCCCTTTCTATGCCATGATGTTTCAAATATACTCTGATCAATTTTCGAATTTTCTTTTTGCCGCTTTAATTGCGTGTTAATTGGGTATAGATTAGGGGCGTCACATTAAGTGGTATCAGAGCCAGTCCGTGTCAGTTGTGTTTGTTGTGTCGGTTGTGTCTGGCATATTGGGCGAGTTGTGTTGAGCGGGTTGTTGTTTAACCATAGTTTCTGTTTTGGACGAACAGAATATGGCTGGTCGTAATGATGCTGCTTTGGCTGCTGCGATGGAGGCAATGGCACGAGCTGTGCAGGGTGCACCGAATGCTGCAGGAAATGATGAGTTTAGAAAGAATAAGCCGCCGGTCTTTAAAGGGAAATATGATCCGGATGGTGCGCAGTTGTGGTTGAAAGAGATTGAGAGGATTTTCAGGGTGATGGATTGTGATGACAATGATGATAAGGTGAGGTTAGGCACTCATATGTTACACGAAGAGGCTGATGACTGGTGGGTCAGTACTCGTCAGGTGTTGGAAGCTGATGAGGAGGAAGAAGAGATCACTTGGGAGGTGTTTAGCCGAGAGTTTCTAAGGAAGTATTTTCCCGAGGATGTCCGAGGAAAGAAGGAGATTGAGTTTCTAGAGCTAAAACAAGGTAATATGTCGGTTATTGACTATACGGCTAAGTTTGTGGAGCTTGTGCAGTTTTATCCTCATTATGTGGAAGCGACTGCTGAATTTTCAAAGTGTGTGAAGTATGAAAGTGGCTTGCGTCCTGAGATAAAGTAGTTTATTGGTTATCAGAGGATTCGAAGGTTTGCTGATTTGGTGGAATGCTGTAGGATTTATGATGAGGACAGTAAGGCTCATTCTGCTCACTATAAAAGTGTAAGTGACAGAAAAGGGAAACAACAGTTCCGTGGTGGTCCGTATGTTCACCGGCTGATAGAGGTAAACAAAGGGGTAATTTTGATCGAAGGTCAAGTGGAGGAGGTATGTCTAATGCTCCTAGGTGTTTTAAGTGTGGTGAATTGGGTCATCGCCAGCATGAATGTAGGAAGAAAGTGGATAAGTGTTCTAATTGTGGTGGTATCGGACATGTCTTAGCTGATTGTAAAAGGAAGAATGTGGTGAAGTGTTACAATTGTGGGGAACCTGGTCACATTAGTTCGAAGTGTCCTAATCCGAAGAAAGCTCTGACTAGTGGGAAAGTGTTTTCATTGGCGGGAACTCAGACCTCAAGTGCAGATCGTCTGATAAGAGGCACTTGCTTTATTAATAATACGCCTTTAATTGCTATTATTGATACTGGAGCGACTCATTCGTTTATTTCGTCTGAGTGCGCGGAACGTTTGAATCTTGGGTTGTCTTCGATGGATGGTGAGACGGTTATTGATACTCTAGCAATGGGGTCAGTAACTACTTCTTTGGTGTGTTTGAGTTGTCCTTTGACCATTTATGGTAAAGACTTTGCGATGGATTTGGTGTGTTTACCGTTGGAAGGTTTAGATGTGGTGTTAGGAATGAATTGGTTGCAATTCAATCGGGTGCACATTGACTGTTATCATAAGCTTGTAAGGTTTCCTTCTCGTGAGGAAGACGAAGACTCGAGTTTCTTATCTACCAAAGAGTTGAAGAAACTTTTGGCGGATGAAGCTCAATTGTTTGGTTTGTTTGCATCTTTGACTGTGGAAAGTCAAGTTTCTCTTGAAGTGTTTCCTGTTGTGTGTGATTTTCCCGAGGTGTTTCCTGATGATATTTCAGATGTGCCGCCGGTGAGAGAGGTGGAATTTTTGATAGATCTAGTTCCTGGTACTAGACCTGTTTCTATGGCACCTTATCGTATGTCGGCATCGGAGTTGGTGGAGTTAAAGAAGCAGTTGAATGACTTATTGGAAAAGAGGTTCGTGAGACCAAGTGTTTCTCCTTGGGGTGCTCCAGTTTTGTTAGTGAAAAAGAAGGATGGGAGTATGCGATTATGTATTGATTATCGCCAGTTGAACAAAGTGACGATTAAGAATAAGTATCCGCTTCCAAGGATTGATGATCTGATGGATCAGTTGGTTGGTGCTTGTGTATTTAGTAAGATCGATTTGAGATCGGGGTATCATCAGATAAGAGTGAAAGAAGAGGATATTCAGAAGACGGCCTTTAGAACACGGTACGGTCATTATGAATATTCGGTGATGCCGTTCGGGGTTTCTAATGCGCCTGGTGTGTTTATGGAATACATGAATCGGATTTTCCACGAGCATTTGGATCGTTTTGTGGTGGTGTTTATTGATGATATTTTAATCTATTCTAAGTCTCGTGAGGAACATGCAGAGCATTTGCGTATTGTTTTGCAGGTTTTGAAGGAAAGGAAGCTTTTTGCCAAATTGTCCAAGTGTGAATTCTGGTTGTCTGAGGTGAGTTTTCTTGGGCACGTAATTTCAGGTAATGGTATTGCTGTGGATCCATCTAAAGTAGAAGCAGTTCTACAATGGGAGGCTCCTAGATCCGTTACTGAAATTCGAAGCTTTTTGGGTTTGGCTGGTTATTACCGGAGGTTCATTGAAGGTTTTTCTAAGCTAGCTCTTCCTTTGACGCAGTTGACTTGTAAGGGCAAAGCATTCATTTGTGATATTCAATGTGAAGAGAGTTTTTGTGAGCTGAAGAGAAGATTGACGACAGCTCTGATTCTTATTTTACCTAATCCTAATGAACCATTTGTTGTGTATTGCGATGCTTCTTTAATTGGTTTGGGTGGTGTTCTGATGCAGGAAGGTAAAGTTGTAGCTTATGCTTCAAGGCAATTAAGAGTTCATGAGAAAAACTATCCTACTCATGCTCTTGAGTTAGCGGCTGTAGTTTTTGTGTTGAAGATATGGAGGCACTATCTCTATGGTGCGAGGTTCGAAGTCTTTAGTGATCATAAAAGCTTGAAATATTTATTTGATCAGAAAGAGTTGAACATGAGGCAGCGGAGATGGTTGGAATTCTTGAAAGATTACGACTTTGGCTTGAATTACCATCCTGGTAAATCTAATGTGGTAGCCGATGCATTGAGCCGGAAATCGTTGCATATGTCCGCATTGATGGTGAAAGAGTGGGAACTTTTGGAATCGTTTAGAGATTTGAGTTTGGTTTGTGAAGTGACATCGGTTAGTGTAAGGCTTGGAATGTTGAAAGTTACGAATGAATTTTTGTTGTCGGTTAGTGAGAAACAAAAGTTGGATTTGAAATTCGTTGATTTGATGAGGAATGAGAATGTGGATTTCAAGGTGGATAATTTTGGTGTTTTGAGATTTTGTGGTCGTATTTGTATTCCTGATGATGCAGAGTTGAAAAGAATGATTTTGGAGGAAGGACACCGGAGTAATTTAAGTATACATCCGGGTGCGAATAAGATGTACCAAGATTTGAAGAAGATTTTTTGGTGGTCTGGTTTGAAAAGAGATGTGGCTCAGTTTGTGTATGCATGTTTGACTTGTCAGAAATCGAAAGTGGAACATTTGAGACCTAGTGGTTTGTTGCAACCGTTGGATATTCCTGAGTGGAAATGGGATAGAATTTTGATGGATTTTGTAACGGGATTGCCGAATACGCAAAGAGGTCATAATGCTATTTGGGTGATTGTTGATAGGCTGACTAAATCGACGCATTTTATTCCGATTGACATCAGTTTTTCTTTGGAGAGGTTAGCGGAGATCTATATCAGTGTGGTTGTGAAATTGCATGGGATTCCATTGAGTATTGTTTCGGATCGAGATCCTAGGTTTACATCTAGATTTTGGGAAAGTTTACAGAAGGCTTTGGGTTCTAGATTGAGGTTGAGTTCGGCTTATCATCCGCAGACGGATGGTCAGACCGAAAGAACGATTCAGTCTTTGGAGGATTTGTTGAGAGCGTGTGTTTTGGAACAAGGTGGTACGTGGGACGGTTATCTTGCTTTGATTGAGTTCACGTATAATAACAGTTTCCATTCTAGTATTGGAATGGCACCTTTTGAGGCTTTATATGGACGAAGATGTAGAACGCCGTTGTGTTGGCACGAAACAGGTGAAAGTTCGGTGGTTGGACCGGATTTGGTGCAACAAACGACGGAAAAGGTAAAGTTTATTCGTGAGAAAATGAAGGCTTCTCAGGATAGACAAAAGAGTTATCATGATCGGAGACGAAAGGATCTTGAGTTTCAAGAGGGTGATCACGTATTTCTGAGAGTTACGCCGGTAACAGGTGTTGGTCGTGCTTTGAAATCTAAGAAGCTTACTTCTCGATTTATTGGTCCTTACCAGATATCTGCGAGAGTTGGTGCTGTAGCGTATCGTGTGGCGTTACCGCCGAATCTGTCGAATTTGCATGATGTGTTTCATGTTTCACAGCTTCGGAAGTATGTTCCGGACCCTTCATATGTTATTCCTATGGACGAGGTTGAGGTAAGAGATAACCTTACGATCGAGGCTTTACCGGTTAGTATTTTGGATCGCGAGGTGAAGCGGTTGAGGGGCAAAGAGATTGCACTTGTGAAAGTGGCGTGGGGAGGCGCTGCTGAGGGAAATTTGACGTGGGAGTTGGAAAGTAGGATGCGGGAGTCGTATCCAGAGTTGTTTGTATCAGGTATTGTTTTCGAGGACGAAAATTTCTAAGTGGGGGAGAATTGTAACGCCCCAGTTTTGCCAATTTTATTTTATTGAGTCTTTTGATTATTTTATTGTTATTTTATTTTATTTTCAACTTTTATGTGAAAATAAGTTATTTTTCGTCCTGATTATATTTTATCGCGTTTTGGAAACGTTTGCGAGATATTTGAGTGTGGGGGTATTTTGGGCATTTCATAGATATTTTTACTAAGTTAGTAAGAAAAGAAAATAGAAAAGAAAAGGGAAAGAAAAATAGAGAGATAGAAAGAAGAAAGAAGGAAAAAGAGAGGAAAAGAGGGGAAGAGAGAAAATTGAAGAAAGTGTGGAAAAATCATCAAGATCAAGTTCTAGAGTCGATTAAATCGGGTAAGGGTGCGAAACTCGATTATATTATGCTTGTATATGATTATGTATGAATGGGTTTGGATGATTCTCTTACTTTCCATGTTTTTCACTTTTAGGTCGAAAACGATAAAATGAGTAGAATCGATGATTTAACGGTTGGAAATCGATGTAAAGGTGGTAGTTTGCTTGTTGACATGATTAGAATAGGTCTGATTGAAATATGTTGATTTGGAAATGGTTTGGATTGGAAAATATCATTTTTGGGTTTTCAACAGCGCTGAAGGATTCTGAGTTTTCGCAGGTTCGCCTAGTGAACCATTCAGCGAAGGGTAGCGAAGGGTAGCGAAGGTTCGCTACGGGTATTCGCCTAGCGAAGGCGTGAGCGAAGGTTCGCTAGAGTGTTCGCCTAGCGAACTTTGGGTGTTTTTGGCTCTGTTTGGTTCTGACTTGGTTCGCCAAGTGCTCGCCTAGCGAACTTAGTGTCTGTTTTTATCTAACAGTTAGTTCGCTGGAACATTCGCCTAGCGAAGGAGCTAGCGAATGCTCGCGAGGGATGTTCGCCTAGCGAGGCAGATAGCGAATGCTCGCGAGGGTGATTCGCCCAGCGAACAGTGCTGTTCGTGTAATTTTGTTTTCTGCATAACTTTTGATCTGTGATTCTGTTTGAGGCGTGGTTTGATGCGTTGGAAAGCCTAGCTGTACTTTCTTATTATGATGGTTTAGAATTTGTTGGCCGATTTTATTTTGTCGGTAAATGTGAATAGTGTCAATGGTCGACTTTTGTCGTTTTAATGGTGCGTATTTGACTTGTATTATGCTATATGTTTGTGCCTTGGATATGTATGACTTATGTGCTGTTGTGATGATGATTTGTGGCCGTAAGGCAAGAAAATGCTAAGTGTTGTATTTGATGATTTATGCATGATTATGAATGTGTGCATGGATGCAATGTGAGTGTCATGAGTCACTGTATGCCAAGCATCATAATGTGCATTGTGGAAACATCCTGAGAGACGGTTTGATTCCTGAGGGAATATGCTATACCATCGTGTGCCTCGAAAATATGAGGCGATGCCTGAGGACCTAAAGCGGTGGGTATAGATGATTGTGGGCTCCTTTGGAGACTTAAAGCAATCCTTAACGTCGTGTGCCTCGAAAATATGAGGGGATGCCTGAGGACCTAAAGCGACGGGTGAACATCGTAGGCCCAACGGGGAGTTACTTGAGATTCTCAGTAACGAGCGATGGTTCCAATAGTTCCTGAGTGAACTGATGATGAGACATGAGACAATGGAAGTCGGTACCGCATGGCATGTGCATAGAGTCGTTGTGTCGATCTATGTGCATTTGCATTCATCATGAGTCATTCGTGCATGAATTTATGAATGTGATTTAATGAGATGGAATATGTGTATTGTATTGTGAATGATTTATGTGCAGTGGTAATCGATACGGGTGAATTGTACTGTGTGTTGTTATAATTTATCTGTGTGCTTTGGTGGTGAGAATATGTTATTTGTGCATTCTTGTGTTAATATATAATTTTATACAATTATATTATGGTTGTTTTTCTCACCCTTCTGCTGTTTTATAACGCTCTATGAGGCGTTGCATATTAGAGTTGCTGGAGGTATTCCTTTTTGTGAAGCGTTGCGTCTTCATTCTTTTGTCGGTCGGCTCTGATATGTGACTCCGGGTAGCATAGGATGGCCGTTTGTGATTGTTTTGTATATCTGATGATATATTTTGGTTGTACAGTTATAACTTGATGTATGACAGCCAAGTTTATATGTATATATGTATATGTGTTATTCAGATTTTAGATCTTTCCGCTTTAATTCTAATTTCTGAAAAGTGGGTGTAAGGAACGAAGTTTCCTCTGTATGATTGTTACCCCACGTTGCATATCACTATGAGCAGGTGTTGCATGTTATGTGTATGTTTGGCTTCTTTGATGTGATTCTCCCTTTCTATGCCATGATGTTTCAAATATACTCTGATCAATTTTCGAATTTTCTTTTTGCCGCTTTAATTGCGTGTTAATTGGGGGTATAGATTGAGGGCGTCACATTAAGTGGTATCAGAGCCAGTCCGTGTCAGTTGTGTTTGTTGTGTCGGTTGTGTCTGGCATATTGGGCGAGTTGTGTTGAGCGGGTTGTTGTTTAACCATAGTTTCTGTTTTGGACGAACAGAATATGGCTGGTCGTAATGATGCTGCTTTGGCTGCTGCGATGGAGGCAATGGCACGAGCTGTGCAGGGTGCACCGAATGCTGCAGGAAATGATGAGTTTAGAAAGAATAAGCCGCCGGTCTTTAAAGGGAAATATGATCCGGATGGTGCGCAGTTGTGGTTGAAAGAGATTGAGAGGATTTTCAGGGTGATGGGTTGTGATGACGATGATGATAAGGTGAGGTTAGGCACTCATATCTTACACGAAGAGGCTGATGACTGGTGGGTCAGTACTCGTCAGGTGTTGGAAGCTGATGAGGAGGAAGAAGAGATCATTTGGGAGGTGTTTAGCCGAGAGTTTCTAAGGAAGTATTTTCCCGAGGATGTCCGAGGAAAGAAGGAGATTGAGTTTCTAGAGCTAAAACAAGGTAATATGTCGGTTATTGACTATACGGCTAAGTTTGTGGAGCTTGTGCAGTTTTATCCTCATTATGTGGAAGCGACTGCTGAATTTTCAAAGTGTGTGAAGTATGAAAGTGGCTTGCGTCCTGAGATAAAGCAGGCTATTGGTTATCAGAGGATTCGAAGGTTTGCTGATTTGGTGGAATGCTGTAGGATTTATGATGAGGACAGTAAGGCTCGTTCTGCTCACTATAAAAGTGTAAGTGACAGAAAAGGGAAACAACAGTTCCGTGGTGGTCCGTATGTGTCACCGGCTGATAAAGGTAAACAAAGGGGTAATTTTGATCGAAGGTCAAGTGGAGGAGGTATGTCTAATGCTCCTAGGTGTTTTAAGTGTGGTGAATTGGGTCATCGCCAGCATGAATGTAGGAAGAAAGTGGATAAGTGTTCTAATTGTGGTGGTATCGGACATGTCTTAGCTGATTGTAAAAGGAAGAATGTGGTGAAGTGTTACAATTGTGGGGAACCTGGTCACATTAGTTCGAAGTGTCCTAATCCGAAGAAAGCTCCGACTAGTGGGAAAGTGTTTTCATTGGCGGGAACTCAGACCTCAAGTGCAGATCGTCTGATAAGAGGTACTTGCTTTATTAATAATACGCCTTTAATTGCTATTATTGATACTGGAGCGACTCATTCGTTTATTTCGTCTGAGTGCGCGGAACGTTTGAATCTTGGGTTGTCTTCGATGGATGGTGAGATGGTTATTGATACTCCAGCAATGGGGTCAGTAACTACTTCTTTGGTGTGTTTGAGTTGTCCTTTGACCATTTATGGTAAAGACTTTGCGATGGATTTGGTGTGTTTACCGTTGGAAGGTTTAGATGTGGTGTTAGGAATGAATTGGTTGCAATTCAATCGGGTGCACATTGACTGTTATCATAAGCTTGTAAGGTTTCCTTCTCGTGAGGAAGACGAAGACTCGAGTTTCTTATCTACCAAAGAGTTGAAGAAACTTTTGGCGGATGAAGCTCAATTGTTTGGTTTGTTTGCATCTTTGACTGTGGAAAGTCAAGTTTCTCTTGAAGTGTTTCCTGTTGTGTGTGATTTTCCCGAGGTGTTTCCTGATGATATTTCAGATGTGCCGCCGGTGAGAGAGGTGGAATTTTTGATAGATCTAGTTCCTGGTACTAGACCTGTTTCTATGGCACCTTATCGTATGTCGGCATCGGAGTTGGTGGAGTTAAAGAAGTAGTTGAATGACTTATTGGAAAAGAGGTTCGTGAGACCAAGTGTTTCTCCTTGGGGTGCTCCAGTTTTGTTAGTGAAAAAGAAGGATGGGAGTATGCGATTATGTATTGATTATCGCTAGTTGAACAAAGTGACGATTAAGAATAAGTATCCGCTTCCAAGGATTGATGATCTGATGGATCAGTTGGTTGGTGCTTGTGTATTTAGTAAGATCGATTTGAGATTGGGGTATCATCAGATAAGAGTGAAAGAAGAGGATATTCAGAAGACGGCCTTTAGAACACGGTATGGTCATTATGAATATTCGGTGATGACGTTCGGGGTTTCTAATGCGCCTGGTGTGTTT